>CAWUFW010009328.1:0-600000 GCA_963921515.1 Calotriton arnoldi | reverse complement strand
CATGGCCTGTAAATTGAATGTTAATACTGGGCCTACAGCACTTATTGTGCCACCCACTTAAGTAGCCCTTTAAAACATTCCCCACGTCTGCCTTTGAATCCTGTATGCAGTTTTAAACTGCTGATTCGACTTGGCAAAATAACCACCTTGCCAAGCCATAAACTCACATTTTATTACATATAAGGCACCCCTAAGGTAGGGTCTAGACAGCCCATAGGGCAGTGTGCATTGTAATTAAAAGGTTGGGCATGTACTTTTAAGTTTTATATGTCCTGGTAGTGAAAAACTCACAAATTTGCTTTTCATGACAGTGAGACCTCCCTTTCCCATAGGATAACTTTGGGTTGCATTATTACATTTAATGAGTGCTAACTTTTAATTGGGAACAGGTAGGAAAGTCATATTTGGAGTCTGAGAAACTGTCATTTAAAATCCTCTATAATGGTAAAGTTGGAGTTTTATAGAGCGCGAACTTGACCCGAAAGTATCAGGTACCAGAGCGCTTTACATGAGCACCAGTTGCGTTACATAAGGACACATTCATTTTTGTTAGGCTCGGGGAGATTAAGTGATTTACCCAGAATCACAGGATGTTGAGCGTTGTTGCTGAGACTCAAACCCGGTTCCCGGGATTAAGGTCGACCACGCTAGCCGTTAGGCTACATCCTCTCACCAAATTAAGTTAAGATTTTGAAAATGCCACTTTTAGAAAGTTGGGACTTTCCTGCCCTTACTATTTGGTGCCTGCAGCCTGTTCCTGGTTCACAAGACTGGGTGTAGTTGACAGTTGGTCTTTGTATATGCCTCCCAGGTAGCTACACACTAGAAGGATTAGATATGGCTGGATGGGCCATCACTGGCAGGATGGAGGGCAGAGCGGAGTTGGGCACAGGCCCACTTGCAAATCAATAGACTGTTCCCTACCTTCACACAAAGAACTTCATACTAGTCCATTGTGCCTGCAGCCAGGCTAGAGCCAGGGCAGGGAGGCAGGAAATACCAAGCACTTCAAAGGGAATCTTTAGAAACTTCTCCTACTTCAAGGAGGGCATTGGGTATAAAAATAGGACCCTTAGACCCACTCTTCAGTTCAGTTTTTGGACCTGCGGAATGACTCTCAGAGGACTCCCTGCAGCTGTGACCTGCTGTGTATTTTAGAAGAATACTTTGCAGCACCTGGAAGGACTGCTCTGCTGTTTGAAGCCTGCCTTGAACCCTCAGAAGTCTGCCCTGCTGCTTGAGCCCTGTTCCACTGTTTGAACCCAGGACTACCAGAGTAACTCCAAGGGCTAGTTAGCTGGCCTCCTGATCAGAGCCCAAGGGACAGAGAAGGCTTCAACCATCTTGATCACACACCCGATCCCAGCCAGAGTGAGTCCTGACCTTCCAAGTAGTGCCTCTCTAGTCCTGGACACTTGGAAATTGTGCTAAAGGTTCCCAGAGAGCCAAAATCTAAAACTTGGGACGTAGAAAATTGCTGGCTACAAAGTGCTCTGAGACTCAAGAGGAGACTGGGACCTACCTGCTTTTGGGCCCACCCAAGATGCATCGCTGGCTGGCCTAACTTCACGGCAGCTCCCGCTATGTTTTTTTGCAGCAGCAAATCCTGTTCAGTGGCTCTTTGCAGAAGGGGTATCCGGCCTTGTGGAGGCCTCGTCGACTACAGCTTGCAGCTTTGTCCTGCTGCTAATTTTCGACAGCCAAAAATGTAGAAATCATCACTGCAACTTTGTGAAGCAGCTCCCCAATGATGACACTTCCTCCTCAGACACCACCTGCAGTCTTACACCCCTGAACTTTAGCTTTTCAGACATTTTTCCATTAAATGTCTTCAAATTCCAAAGGTAAGCGTAGATCGGACCCGATCCACTCCTTGTATCACTCTTCTTCCCGGTCAGCCTTAATCTTTGACTTTGTCCCTGGCTCACGTGTCTAGAGTCCGCGATTGTTGCTTTTATTTTTTTGAGACAAGTTTTCACTTTAAACTTTAAAAACTCGTAACTGTGGTCTCTCTGATCAGATTTTTGTTGTTTTGTGTCAAATAATTTACACTATTTTTATAAACTGGTGCAGGATTTTGCTTGTAAATGCATTACCCATTGCCTCTGCTTTTGTGCCAAACTACTAGCGGGTTGAGCACAGGATGATTTAGTGACGTTAGTGGTTCACCCTGACAGGGATTGTAACTGTTGCTTGACCAGGGTTTCCACCCCAATCAGATAACAAACTAATTTCTCACAATCGAGGCACTTAAAACTATATGTAACATAAGACAAAGGAGGAGGCAGGAATTGCCTCCTGTAATCCAAGAGCCACCCCTGTACAAAAGGAATACCCATAAACAAGTGAGGACAAAATAACACACTTACCAGACTCAAAGAGCCCAAGAGTACAAAGAATTACACATAATATAGGGAGATGGGAATTTTATTGAATGGTTTCATGTCTTTAAAGTTTATTTGGGGTGGAATACGTACTTTAATAGCATTTCTCTGAGGAACATTTTTTGCTTTGTGCATAGTCTGTTATTTTGTGAGGTTTGCTGTTTATTTAATATACCTAGTCCCTTTCATCTCTTCTCCTACACACTATTTGGGACATATTCTGGATCAGATCTTCTGTAATATGGAATTGAAAACTGATCCTCCAATACCCATAACCTGGTTGGATCACTTCCTTATTAACTTTAAGATATCTGGCACATGGACATATATCCCACCTGAGACGAAAGCGACTGAACATTATAGAGCTCTCAATAAAATACCTCTGCCATCACTTCTGGAGGCTCTTGATTCCTCTGTCCCTCCTCTTTCGGAAAATCACGAATTGGACGCCTGTGCTATAGAATGATGGCACAGGATTAATATCGACGAGGTTGCTCCTCTGACCTCGCGCACCTCGAGGAGGATCTGTCAATCCGCTCCCTGGTTCAACGAATCCTTGAGATTGAGCAAAAGCAAATGCAAAGGCCTAGAAAGAAAGTGGCGCAAAAACTATCTTCCAGAGGATAAGATTATCCATAAGGCTGCTCTTAAATCTCACTATCAGAAGGTGAACGCGGCCAAGAAAAGCTATCTGCAGACCAAGATTGCGACCACTAAAAACAAGGGCAAGGAGATCTTCAACATTGTAAAGTCCTTTACTGCCCCTAAGGCGACCAGCAAGGAAGCTCCCCCCTCGACCGAATGTACCAGCCAGGTGGCCCGATCCTTTCATAGTAAGATTGTGACGATCCAGCAGTCTTTTCTGGGGGAGACCGTGGGGAACCTGCCCTCACATCACATTTCCGACAGAATAACCAGGCCCCAGTCTCCCCTGGCACTTCCACAATCCCAGTCACTGTCACAATTCCAATTCCTGGCTATTGAATTGGATGAATCACTTGCATACGTCAAGGGCTCACCAGTAGACGCATACCCAGCTAAATTATTACCCGCCCCAGCCTCCACCATAAATGCCTCCATAAATAAGGTGATTAACTCATCTCTTTCCACGGGCATTGTGCCATCCCTCTGGAAGCAGGCAAAAATCCTGCCACTCCACAAATTATAGGCCAATCTCCCTCCTCCCGGCCTTCTCCAAGGTACAGGGCGATCTCGGATTATGCTGAAAGTCACAATCTTTTGCATCTCACTCGATCTGGCTTTGGGGCTAACTACTTCACAGAGACAGCTCTGTTGGAGGTGACGGAGCACCTTAAAGAAAATCTAGACCAGGGGGCAGAGCGATTCTCATACTAATTGACCTGTCGGAGGCGTTCGACACGGTGCCACACGAGATGCTCCTTGATAGACTATGGAACATTGGCATCGGGGGTCTGGCACTAGCCTGGATAACATCCTTCCTGAAGGATAGAAATCAGGAAATACGGATCCCCCTTTTACAGGCCCCATGCCCACCATGAATGTAGGAGTCCCTCAGGGCTCTATCCTGAGCCCGACTCTTTTTAACTTATATATGTCTCCCCTAGCACCCCTGGCGGAGGCAAATGGTGCCAAGATAATTTCGTATGCTGACGATACTCAGCTGATCTTCTCTTGTGACAAAGGTGCAGACTTTGACGGGGACGCAATCAGAACCTGTCTCATGAAGGTTTTTAAATGGCTGAAGGCATACCAGCTTAAATGCAACCCAGACAAATCAGACATTGTTTTCTTTGGCCTTCCTTCGGTGAGCAAGTGGAGTCATTGGTGGCAGGAGGAATTGTCTCCCCATAGCGTTGCCCAAACTACGGTTAATCTACGGTCTACATTGATAATGCCCTCTCTATGAGATTCCAAGTCCAGGCTCTGGTGGGTACCTGCTTTGGCTTACTTCGCATGCTTTAAAAATTCCTTTCGCTCCTCCCACCTGACCCCAGGAAGATAGTGGTTCAGGCTATGTTGGCGTCTAGATTAGACTATGCAAATGTCCTGTACTTGGGCCTGCCTGGTTACCTCCTCCAGCGACTCCAAGTGGTGCAAATCTCAGCGGCCAGGGCGATTCTTAGGCTGAAGCCCAGGTCTCATAAGGCCCCTCATCTCAAGGCCTTACACTGGCTTCCAGTGCAGGATAGGATAAAGTTCAAGGCCATGGTAATATTTTTTAAAGCCCTTAAGGGTAAGGGCACAGGATACCTCAGAAGGCGTGTTAGCCACTATGCACCCATCAGATCACTAAGATCATCCTCCTCTGACCTCACCCGCATCCCCAAAGCACGCTTGGCGCACAGGGATGGTAAATCGTTCGGCTTCCTGGGTGCTCAAGCATGGAACCAACTGCCGGCCACATTGAGAGCAACAACTGATTTGACATCCTTTAAGAAACAGCTGAAAACCTGGCTCTGTAAGAGCTAAGTAGGCCTCTCTGTGCAGTCATGCGTGAACCTCTGGCGCCGGGACACTCCAGCGGGAGTAGCTGTGTGCTTTATAAACTCCGCTCATTCATTTATTCATTCATTCACATGCAAGCAGTATTATTCAAATGCCTTGGAACAAAATAGCATTTAAGGAAGTACGGTATGGAAAAAGTAAGCAACAAAACCAACCTTGTTATTCCCACATTGCCAAAGGATTCATCATCTTATTGGTATTCCCCGCTAACTGCATTACACAAGGCCATACAGGCCATACCGATTCTTATCACATGACATGTTGTAGTTGCCAACAAAAGAACATCACTTATTGTGGCCCAATATTTGAAAGAGGAGCAAATTGAAATGGCACTCTGATATTGTACAGCATCCTCATTGTCAACAATTGTTTTTAATGTATAACATAGGGTTTTAAAGAAAACTGAATCATTTTTGTGATAGAGAAAGTAGCAGAAAAGATGGCATATAATTAGTCAGAGCCACATGCTTGGAAAATTCAGGTTAAAGTATGAACGAAGTCCGTCACAACAAGTGACAGTAAATGTGTCTTGGAAAACGTCAAGTGGATTTAAAACAGTGTCTCCATTCAAAGTAACTATCCAGAATAGAAATGGACTACTCTAAGCAGTAAACCACATTATGATCATGTAAAGACGTTCTCATATGGTGATGTTTGATGTGTCAAATTTTAGTCCTGCTAAATTTTGGCCTTGTTTCATTGATAGCAAAGTGAATATCAGCAAGATTTTTTTTTTTTAATTGTGGTCTGTATGCTGATCTGTCATTTGATTTTCATACTGATCTTCCTATGAATGGCAGGCTTAAATTTGCCCCCCACATAATATGAATGTTCAGTATTTCACAACAGCAACGGGTGCTAGAATGATAATACCAATACTTCTCGCCATAGGAACCTTCATGGCTCATTTTATTACAGCAGCTATAGTTTTCTGTAGGATCAAGGGAAAGAATAGGATTTGAGGTTTAAATAAAGATATGTTACCATTAGACTTTCGTACTCTGTCCATTTACTGAAACCTTCCGGTAGGTGATAATTACTCCGCTATTGCAAATGGGACTCTCGATTGCTCCAGGGCACACCCAGAATACTTATTTCATTGCGTCAAAGAAGGAACAGGATCATCAGTACTCGAGGTTTCAAATGAGGCGCCTGTGCTTCTAATGTAGTTGACTGTCTTTCAGTCTGAACTCTGCTTCCAGGCTGTTAAGAATTGTGCTCTCAGTTGGGGCCACCCACTTAGTGAATGACACAAATGTTGACTCAAAAATACTATGTGACACAGATATCCTATCAAAATATCATCACTACTGAAATGTCATAGGCCAGAGCATCCAAGGTAAGAATATCGTTCTCACTGGTAGATAATATAGTGTTTAAGAACTTTGTTGTATTTGATATTGTTTATTTTAATATAGTTATAACAAGAAGGGGTTTTCATTAATAAAAGGTGCATTAGTTAATGTATAGAGTTTAGGTGTTAGTATTGTTATTATAATTGTAATTAATTTTTTGAAATATAGTTTGTAATTTCAAATGTGTAATTTCTTTTTATAATGAAGGCTTCGTGTTTTCCATTTTTACTGATTTCTACATATAAATACAGACAGAAAACCATTTATTTTTCTGTCTGTATTTATATTTAAATGTGCACAAAAACAGAAATTGGGTTGTTGTTAGTGATTCTATGTGCTGTCAGTCATGACTGACATGCCAATAGCGGTATGGATTAACAGGTGAGGGAGTTAAAAAAGGAAGGTATGTTAGTAAAGGGGCTTTAACTGGTGTGGATATGCACAAGGTTAATACTAAAATGTTCATGTTCCTTTAAGTGCATTGATTATCATCTGTGGATGTTCATATCATTGAAACCTGTCAGGGGTTCTAGCATGAGTGCACATTTATCCGTTAAATAAATGTGGCTATCTACTAGTTTCAGCTTAATTTTTTCACTAAACACAAAATATATATGAATGAATACAGATAAATATGCATAAATACAGATGAAAAGATCATGAAAGAAATACCATTAAACCGGGAGCCCTAAATATAATAGTCATGTATAATGTAGAAGAAGGTTGTTGGGTGTGTAGGGGGAAAAGGTGGCAAAAGAATAATTAATTTAATTTTAATAATTTTTTATTGTACCTTAAATATGTAATTACTAATTTTGTAAATTGTGTAAATGTTCACTGTTTTATTTATGTTAAATTTGTTTATTTCAATTTGCAATATTTTTTTATCATAATTTATATTTTATTAGTGGGTTTCTGGGTATGTGGGGAACTGGCTGAGAAGTTAATTACATTATAAGTAAGCCTGGGAAGTGAACTCCGCTCCGCTTCCGGAGTTTGCAAAGTTTTCCACAATCCGCATTACGCGGAGCATGCAGAGTCTTTTTCCTCGCTCGTGTTCGTTGACAACAAGTTGGCGTGCGCAAGCGAGGAAAATCCACCTTCTCGCGAGATATTTCCTTCGTTGCGATCGTCAATGTCAAGTTGGCGAGCGTGGGAAATCAACCTCCCGGTGAGATTTCTCTACGCGGGCGGTCAGATTTCTCATTGCGAGTGGTTGCGTATGCTCGCTACCGCTCGCGTTGAGAAATGGTCCGTTCGTGTTGAGAAAGCTGCCGATTGAGTAAAAAAATGTACTCAAGCGGCAGAAAGGAAGCAGCACTGGCTTGCGCTGTGCATGGTGCCGTTGGCGATGATTGCACAGTGTGGGCAAACACCCGGCGCTGAAAATCCCCGCGAACGGCATTTATCTAATGCACTCAGCCGCTTGCGGTGCTCCGCGTACCGCGTCAGAGGTTTTTTTTCACTTAGCGGAGTTCCGCATAGCAGAACTCTGCGAACTCTGCCCAGGCTAAATTATAAGTAATTTATTTTTAAGGTCATTAATTTTTAATGCCAACAAAATATTTACTTGGCAAATAATTACTTAAATTGCATAATTATTTTATTTATGGTTTTTTTACATTCCAATGTGCATTTAAGTGTTTATAGTTTTGTTAGTAAATTATAGGTTAGTAGCGGGTTGTTGGTTTTGTATTGGAATTGATTTGAAAATTATTGAAATTATATTATTTTTTAAGTGTTAATTTTAATTATTTGTTTAAGTGACAATCATGTACATAGTAATATTTCATTCTACATTATGCATTTTTAGTTATTTATAATGTATTGCTGTGTGCTTTTAACAATATTTGTAATTTCTTTATTGGTTTTTTTAAAATTGTATTTGCTTTATTTAAATGAAATATAAAGAGTTTTTTTTTACTACCATTTCTTTCTTGGCTATGTTGTTTTGGGGTGTAGGGAGGAAAGTGAATTTAATTTTGCTTAGTTTTAAGATATATTTTTTAAATTAATTCGTATAGTTTACAATGTATTTATTTTTTTATATACTGTATCGTTTTGATATCAAGCATGGTTCAATAATCTTTTGTTGTGTTTTTTTTATTGTTTTTTATTAGAAGAGGAAAATAAACAAACGAAAGCAATCAAACAGAATACATGTTATTACAGAATAAATCGCAAGAGACACTGATAGCATTTATCCAATTGATAACATCCCTAGATTCCATGGAAAATAAATACCCTATTTCTCAGTAGCCTATATTAACCAATGATCCGTGCTTATATTTACTCCCCAGTAGTCCTCCACACATACATGTATCCATATATGATTATTCCTGTATAATCAAATGGCTTCGCTCTACAATAACTACATCAAATTAGCGTAGAATTTGTTTACAATGCATATAAGACTAGCAGCAAAAGAAGAGATTTAATATCTATAAAATGAGTATCCCAGCCAGGCATTTAGATCAAAGCCTATAGAAAGTGCAGTGTGCAACGAGCTGGTATCCTAACCAATAAAAAAAGCGTATTCAAAGTGCGTTGTGCTGGTAGCAGCGCTATTTTACAATAAAGTGCTGGCTTTAACCGATATCAGAACGATACCTTCATCAAATCTCACCAATTGATATCGAGGGCTATTGAAGGTGCAAATATGATAGCCAGCATCGGCTGATAAGATGAAATACAAGAATTGGCTCTGAAAGAACACCGGCCTCTCATAATCTCCTTTCCTCCGTGACACAATAGGTAGAGAAATTCTGCCAGATAGCTCTAAATCTTACAGTAGCTCCTACCCGTTTAGCATAGGCCTCCTCAAATCTAAATGTCCTGCGCATTTTATTAAGCCAATGATCAATGCTAGGTAGCTTATCCGTTCTCCAATTTTGTAGGACGAGAGACCTAGCGACCGCTATGGAGATTAATATAAAATACTGTTGATATTTTGTTAGCCATTTCACTTCCCCCGAGGAACCAAATAAAACCAACATAGATGATGGATTGATTATCACAGACATACATAGAGAGATCCTGGTAAAAACATCTTCCCAGAATTGCTGTAAGTTGTTGCATTCATAAAATATGTGCACCCATCCTGCATCTCCCTGTTTATTACATCTAAAACATTGGTTCAAGTTCGTTGGATACATCTTATGCAATCTCAGAGGGGTGTAATATGCCAACCACCTAGATAAAAAATTCATTCTCTTAAAATTTGCACCTCTGAGTGCTCTATTCGCTAGCTCACTAAGCTGTTGCCATTCTTTCGTATTAAATTTACACCCCATCTCCACATAAATTTTCTGGAGTTCTTTTGTCAAAATCTCTTCGGTATGAGCCTTTTGATGTAATAAGCGATACCAGCATCCTACCCCCACCATTTTATTTGCCATTTGCCTTGTGATTTGACATGTTGCCTCACCCATCATAGCACAAATATTTTTAAGAAAATTAACTAGCTGAAGAAAACTTGGGGGTAGGGCTGTGGTCAATGTACAGGATTGCAATCGGACCGTTTCCCAATTAGCGTCTCATGATTATAAAAATCCCTGAGCTGATCGTAACCTAGTTCTTGCCATGATTGGTAGCCCCTGGGCAATATAAGACCTCCTACTGCACAGTCTTGAATGGGGGTATAGGCATGAAATGCGGGAATATCTCGTGATTTTAAATAAAACTGGGTTCTTTCTGCTAGTGTCAGTATCACCTTATATCTGGTCTTCTTGGGAAGTTTCGCTAATCGTAGAAAAATGGGAAGTTTAATAGAACTTTCCTTCAGCATATGTATTAACAAAAAATTATCAAAAACTGAATTTTCCTCTCCTAATTGTGAAAGTAAATTAGTCAAGGAAGCCTGGTAGTAAGTTAAAAAATGTGGAAGTGCTAACCCTCCTGACGCTACATCCAATTGTAGTGTCGTTAACTTAACCCGGGAATGTTTATTATGCCACACAAACTTCCGAATCATTTGATCTAGCTCTTTAAAATAAGGGCTCGGAATTTTCAGAGGGAGATTCGTAAAAAGAAACAGAAACAACGGAAGCACTGGCATTTTAACCATAGAAATCCGTCCTATTAATGACAAGTGAAGTAAAGACCATTTATCTAATAGTTTTTTTACTTTCATGAGCATGCTATTATAATTCAAAGAGAATAATTGCCCAAATCGTTTGTAACATATATCCCCAGGTATCTAACTGGATGCGATGGCCTTAACTGGATGGAAGCGGGAATATCGGCTGGCCCTGTATTAAATGTAAGAATTTCGGTTTTCGCTCAATTCACTTTATATCCCCCAATCTGTGTAAATGTTTGGATTTCATCAAGTACATTTTGTACATTAGTCCCCTCAGCTTTAAGATATAAAATAATGTCATCCACGTATAGCTTAATTTTTGCCATCCCATCCATGGGGGGCAAAATCATTAAACTATTTTGAATTTTCACAGCTAGGGGTTCAATAAACAAAGAAAACAAAAGGGGGATAACGGACAGCCTTGCTGTGTCCCTCTTTTAATATTTACCTTGCCAGCTTCTGAACCGTTAATAATAATTTTGGCTTCCGCATGGCTGTATAGCTCTCTTAGCATTTGTATTATTGTGGCGGGAACCCAAACTTCCCCAAAATGAAAAACAAAGCACTCCAATCTACTAAATCAAAAGTCTTCTCGGCATCCATCATCATAATCACCGCATTAATCTTATTAGTGGAAAAATAATCAATAGCTTGCATTAGGAAATACGTGTTAGAAGCCATTAACCATCCTGGAATAAAACCATTTTGGTCGGTATGAACCACCTGTTGTGCGCATGGAGCGACCCTTCTTGCCCAGATTTCTGTAAACATTTTATAGTCCGTGTTTAACAAACTAATGGGACGATAGGAGTTAGGGTCACTGGGATCTTTATCCTTTTTGAGAAAAATTACTAGAGCTGATTCTTTAAAGCTTTTGGGGATGTCCACCCCGTCCTTAACTTGATTGAACAGTTTTACTAGAAAGGGAAGTAGTTCTTCTTGAAATACCTTATACACTTCCGCCGGGATCCACTAGCTTTAGCGTTGGGCATACTTTTTAAAACTAATAGAGTTTCTGAGATTCCTATTGGGCTACTCAATGTTTCAGTAAGCTGCTGAGATAGCTGTGGTAGCTCCAATGTTTCAAAATACGCTGTCAATTCTGCCTCTTCCACCTCCTGGGTTTCTGCATATATTCGATCAAAATGTGAAACACCTCAGTAATTGCTGCTTATCATTTTCTAGCATGCCAGTAGATGGGTTTTTAATTTGGCTGATTAATTGAGCCGCTTTCTGATTTTTAGTGGACCATGCCAACAATCTACCAATCTGCTGGCTTTCCTCATAAAGGTTTTGTTGGTAGGCCCTAACTCCTGCAATTTCCTCTAACAAAAAAAATCCTTCAGCTGCTCCTTGGCTTTAGCTAGTTATTGCTGTTGTGATCTTATGATAAGCTCTGGAGTATTTGTTAGGGTTACATTTTGTCTCACCTTCTCAATGGCAGTCTGTAGTTCCAGAATCTTAGATTTACGTACATTCCTAGTTCTTGCCTTATAAGATATCGTCTGGCCTCTAAAAGTAGCTTTAAATGCCTCCCAAACCATGAACATAGGGGCAGTATTTTCATTAAGCTGGAAAAATTGCTTGATAAACACCCTAGTGTCTGCCACCCAAGTGGTGTCTTGTAGAAGAGATTTGTCAAACTGCCATCTTGGCCTTTTTTTGGGAGTAATACCCAACCTTAATGTAAACAAAACTAATGAGTGATCAGAAAATGAATTAGCCATTATATCTGCTGATCCGTTGGCAAACAGTTTGTCCACTAAAAAAAAATCCAGTCGAGAAGCTGATCTATATCTTGCCGAATAGCAAGTGAATTGCGAGAAGCCAGGATGCCCTAGTCTCCAGGGGTCTATGATAGAAAAATCTTCTGTCAAACTATTTATTAATTTAGCGGTTTTAGGCTTTAGCTGTCGTTTTGCCTTATTTGATGTATGTAATGCCAAACTCTGAATAAAATTAAAATCACCACCCAGAATTAGTATACCTTCCATCCCTAGTGCTAATTGATAAATTTGCTCAAATGGTGTGGTATCATCGTCTATAGGACAGTAATAATTCACCAAATTCAGCACTGTTTCCTCGAGCCTTACTTTTACCCAGAGCCATCTGCCTTTTCCATCTCGCCGGACCTCCTTAACCTGCCAATCCAGTGTGATTGATAGTAAAATCCCTACCCCCCTAACCGCTAAATTAGCGGATGAAAAATACGCCTGTGCATATTTCTTGAGAAGAGATATCTTAGGGGTATTGGACCTGAAGTGAGTTTCTTGTAAGAATATAACTTCGGGAGAGACGGAGGTTAGCCAATTCAAGAATGCTGAACTTTTACACTGGTTCAATAACCCATTAACATTGCATGTAAGTATTTTTATATTCTGCATCCTTATCTCCATCTTGGTTGGCCACCCTCAACCTTATCCCTTCCTACATATTTTTCTGCTATTCTAAGCCTATATTTCAGATCATAGTCCCTCCGAACGGGTCTCTGCGATTTCCTGCTTTCCTGGAAACAAATCTTGTGAGCTTCACACTTATCCTGTTCATTTTTCCCCTTGCTAGCCCCAGCCCCCCCCTTACCAAGCGCCCACAGAATAATCTTTTGTTGTAAGGTATAAAATGTTTCTAAAATATTGTTATGGGTTGAACTGTTATATAAAATCCCTCTGAAGTACAACAATGTTTCTACTTTTGCATAGAGTGGAGCAGGAATAGTAAACCTAACCCTCCTTTAAGCCCAATATTTTCCTTACTGTTGGTGAAAGTAGAATACATAACCCCTTAGATGTCCACAACTTTCCCTACTGTTGCTTAGATTGCAGTGGGAATAGTAATTCTAACCCCTCGGGAGCCCAGCATATTTTCTACTCTTGCTGAGACTGGAGTAGGAGTAGTAAGTCTAATCCCTCTGAAGTCCATCAATGCTTCCTGCTGCATACCTTGAAGTGGGACCAATAAATATAACCTCTCCCAAGACCAACACTTTCCCTATTGTTGCTTCGATTGGAATCGGACTAGTAAATATAACCTGTCAAAGGTACAATGGTTTCCCTACTAATGCATGGATCTGACTAGGAATAGTAAATCTAGCCACTCCTAAATCAAATGCCTTCCCTACTGTTGTTTAACGTGGAGTGGGAATAGTAAATCTAATACTGTTAGACTGAATTTGTATTCATATTTTTTTTTTTTTTATGTTTAGCTTTTTTTATCTATAAGTTTTAATGTGTTGTTTTTTTAAATGTTTGTATTATTTTTAGGAGAATCAATTTGTGTTTTTGGATATACCTTTTAAATGTATTATATAATGGATAAAGTACTCCCAGTGAACATTCTAAGGATATTGCAAGTCACCGAGGAGTTCCATAACTATATATAGGTTTAGCCTTTATTAGGTTATGGAGATCCAAGGTGACGTGCAATATCCTTCTTTTTTTTATTTTTTATTCTGTTTATTTGGGTGATACAATAGTCAAATAATCACTTCTTCACAATAGTTTGCAGATAGACTAGGCAAAAACTATTTAGCACAGTTAAGCAGTTCATGAATACAGAAAAACACAACCAGAAAATCTAACCCCTCATAATCTCCCAATAATATAATCAAATCATGGCAAAGTTATTACAATTGCAATCTGCCCTAACAAGGACTGGGACTAAAGACCATGAATAAACTTGTTGATACCCATACCATACATTTCCAAAGGTAAGGCAATCCTACTGCACTAATACCCCAGTCCCAATCTACTATTTTTCGAAAGACCACAAAAAAGAACTTGCAAGATTCTTACATGTACAGCAAGGGGTACTTTATCTTATATAATACATGGTCACACCGTTGCCTTTACCACAAACCACTTAAAACCTTGGTGCGTAGCTCTTTCATGTGAAAGAGAGAGCATGTTTGCAACATAGAGAATAAAAATAAAACACATCAAAAACCTGTTGAATATTTGTTGCAAAGATATATTAAAATCAGTTCAATACAAGTCAGTTTAAAAAAAAAAGCTGCAGCAGCTCGGAATGTGTGGAAACATGCAGAAAGACACTAGCTTTTATCCATCTAAGGAGTGCACAAATAAAAACATAATCTCTCTGCTTGTCATTGTAAGCTATTAAAATAGAGCAAGAGAAAGAAAAAGCAACATTCAGTTTTTGTTGCTTTAAACAGCTGCTCCTATTGTGCTCCGTGACCTGACCTCCCTTTCACCTTGAATGCTGGCTGTGCCAGCAGGAATTCAGACATCAGAACTCGACTTAATAACTTATAATAGATGAATTCTGACGTCTTTTCTCTATAATCAGCAACAGGGTGCATCACAAGTCACCGATTATAAAGAAATTAGAAACTGCAGTTTATACAGGGATTACAGAATCCCATGTATTATATTACTTTCAATATTGGTTTTAATATATAGATTTTACATTTGTTTTGTTAATTTTTGTACATTTACACATTGTAAAATATTGTATATAAATATATATATATATTATGTGTGTGTGTGTGTATATATATATATATATATATATATATATATATATATATATATATTTGTGTGTGTATATATATATTTTGCATGTATATATACATAGTTACATACACATATAATGATGCAATCCACCAGTTCATGAACTGGTGCCGTCTTTCGGAATAAATAACTATTTTGTTACCACATTCCTGTGTCCGAGGGCTCACTACATTTGATGCATTTTATTTACTATTGGTTCCGCTCCTGATTTATCACAACACCCCTTGAGGGACTGGGCAGCTCAGCTGTGGCTTTTTTGTGGTGAAGTGTTATATATAGATATTTATATGCAAGTACAGTATAAACTGCATTTATATGTTCAATTTAATATTTAAATTAAGTTGAATATTTTTGTTGGTTATAAATATATTTGCTAGTTTTACGATTATTTTACTGTTAATATTTTTATTTAAATATTTTTAAATATTGTGTAGTTACTGTTGCATGTTTTAATCCATATGCACACACAAACACACACACATGGAAATAATCTGTTAAAACTATTTACATTATATATTTTAACTAATTCACTATTTTAAATACATTTCTTTAAATTCTATACAGTATTACCTGTCTTTGGGAGATTTTATGTTCCACTATATTTTTGGTACAATATTTTTGTTATTTACATTATACATGTAGGAACATGATATTTTGGGAAATAATGTTTTTGACAAGATATTCATGTCAGTTGTATATATTGTCATCTGACATCCCACAAACTACTGCATGGGATTTACTTATTCCCATAGCTCATTATATATATTATTTACTGGGGAGGCGTGGTATGGTGTACATACACATGGATGTCTGAAAAATAAATACACCTCACTTCAACCAGGGAAGTCAAACATATAAGACCAGTTAGAACCTGTTGCATAGATGTAGCCCTTGCCCCACAATGTGTGCACAATTTTTGGAGACAACTAACATAGAAATGTGTAAGCCTTCCTAGTCAAATCATTCAATATTTTCAACAACATACACATATAGAAGGCATTTTGAGTCAAATAATTCAATATTTCCAGTGTGCTCTGAAACATTTTGTTGTAACCTGTATTATAATTATCTGGTTGCTTTCTGTTACTTTCTCCCTAGCTGCTCAGCCAGTGTGAATGTTATGCATGGAATGTTGGTGTGATGGTCTTAAATGGAATGTTTGGGTGCCTGGGTGCTTGAGTGTGACAGTTGGAGTATGGGCTGAGCAGCAGGCAGACTGCTCCTGGTAGGGCTGCATCTCTACAACTCTACATCTTGTAACTGAACTTAATAAATCTTCTTAAAACTACATCTTGGCTACGGGCTTAATCACTACAGATTTGTATGTTAATTTCAGAGCCTTCCCTGCTTTATGGCCCTGCGCCTTCAGGTACTAAGCTAAGGGTACTAGCATACATAAAGGAGCCTTGTCTCATGAATCCATTGTGCAGTCAAATCCTATCGGACAATACTGCTTCCATGTTGTAGAAGTGGGAAACTGTGCTTCTAATTCCATTGCTCTTGCACCACCTCAACACTGGGACTCACTCACCATGACTAATGTACTTGTGTGCAGTGGCGGCTGGTAGGGAATGGTGGTGGGTGGGTTTAGGGAAAAAAAAAGAAAACTTACCTGCAGTCGCCGTCGCCAGCCGCCGTCTCTACTCTGACGCAGGAACAGGAAGCACCCAGGCTCCCAGACTCCCCTGACCAATTATGACACTGCCTTACAGCAGTGTTGTGATTGGTCTGAGACAAATGCAAAAACAACAGTTGATGGACAGAATGCAGAACAATGTCATACATTCACCCCAGTACAGAGATCTGGGCCTAAATCCATCGTTTTTTTGCTCACCATGCCATTCCAGTTTGAACCCAGCCATATGCAAATCAGTCTTGACCCTGTGCCTCATGGGAACAGTCCAGCCCGAACTGCCAAGCCAGGTCCTCCCTGGACGGGAAACAAGCATCCTAGGACCGGTTTCGGGGTTTCACCCCTCTTCAGCCAGGATAGCTTGATTCCAGTGGCATGGAGAGCACGGGACCCACGTCTGGGCATACCCGTCCCACTCGGGGTGACAAATGCAAAAACAACAGTTGATGGAAAGAATGCAGAACAATGTCATACATTCACCCCAGTACAGAGATCTGGGCCTAAATCCATCGTTTTTTTGCTCACCATGCCATTCCAGTTTGAACCCAGCCATATGCAAATCAGTCTTGACCCTGTGCCTCATGGGTCTGAGAGCCATGGTTCAGCACTCAGAGCAGGACTGGGAGCCTGTGCATGTTCAACACCATGCTGTGCAATACAGCTGGTGGAAAATATGCAAAGTGTGAAACGGCCGGCCAAACCGTCATGCGCACTTAAGGTGCTGCAACCACTCCTCCTCCCTCGGTGTCACAGGAACCCAGCCCCGTCCCGCCCTAGCCTAACCTGGCTGAAACTGCAATACTAAAAATAAAATGATAACGTTCCGATAATATCATTTTATTTTTCCTTTGCACTGCTTTAAAGCAGTGGGGCAACGCTCCTCCGCCTTAGCGGAGGAGCTGCTGCTGCTTATGTGTCCCATCAGAAAGATCAGAACAATGCGGCAAGTGATAGATTCAGAGACATGATCTCTATGAATTTGCATTGGTCCAGTGTGCCACTAACAGTGTTCAGGAATTTTAATTTTTTGGCTTTTCCAGGACATTCAGAAATGTAGGTCAATTTATGAGTATGAATGTCAAGCTGTTCATCTGGAAATGCAGCATACCCGAGAACCTGTAACTATTGCAGATTTATAGGAGTGCTCACAGGGTAAACCTTCTTAAAAATGGAAATCTAGCAAGCCTACATTTCCGCAGTCTTAAATCGAACTGTAATATGCATTAGTCATTTTAAAGCATGTTTTTTCTTCCATGTGTAAAATGTGTGTACCTTGGAGAAACCTCTTTCCTACAACCCCATCAATTTGGGGGATGCACCCTCCCCCCATTTCCAAACTTGATATGGGATTACTCATTCCCTTGATAGGAATCAATCTCTCTGTCCAGGTTTAAGCTGTGCCCACCAAAGATTTTTGAGTAATCATCTACTTTTGCAAGTGTTGCCATCCTAGGACGCCCACAGCTCACCCCGCTTATCAGCTTTGCTAATGTAAAAGTTCTACATTACTGGCAGAATGTGAAGTGTGTGTCTAAATCCATTTACAAGTGCGAGTTCTTGTCTTGTGACTAACTGAATTCTCTGCGCTGATAAATCATGGCATTTCCTAATCATGCAGAAAGAAAGAGATAAGTGCTTGAAGTTAGCTTCCTAAGTCCGTCTTCACAACATGTGATTTCCCAAAATGTTGTGGGAACTAATGCCTACTTGATAAAAACTTTGTTATATCTGTTAAATCAGAGCATGTGGAATTTAACTTCTTAACAAAAGAATTTAAAAGATAATTGCACCATGCTGCATATATGTTTATCCAAATACATATATATGTGCCTCTCTGTCTGCCTCAAATGCCCCTAGAGCAGGGCCATAACTAACAATTGGGCAGTGGGTTCAGGTGTGGGGGGCGCACTGCTGCTAAAATAAGGTTGTATTTTATGTCCCAATGATTGGAAATTTGATTGGGCTTATTTTCTGGTCACAATCTCCGTTTGCATTAGGGACCTTATTACCCTTGCTAAACAACTCCCCTAGACTCTCCCATAAACTTCCTTTGTGGCTCATTTTATAGTTGTTGCTCTACATTGTTTATCATGTCATTCCTTAACCTGCCTCACTGCAGCTCACATCTTCCATGTATCTTCAACTCTTGTCCCAATGCTTTTTTCACACAGTGTTGCGAGTACTGTCAGTGCTATCCACAGTACCTATATATACTCTAAAAATGGCAACCTGCATGCACAGGGCCAGCTATATGGCAGTGCGACCAGTGCTAGCTAGTGACATTTGAAAGTGGTGGTGTACAAAAGTTCAGGGTGAGTGCCTGGTGGCGAGCGAGCATAGCAAGTGAGCCTCATCATCATAAGGGGGGCTTGGGGGGGGGGGGGGAGTTTCTCCCTGAGAAAAGTTTGAAAAAACAATTGACAAATGGTCATTTTCAAGCATATTTGAGAAAGCAAGATGGGTAATAAAGCAATTCTGACATTGTCTTCTCAGACTCCCAATCCACTCAAATTCAGACAAAGGACACCGCCGCACATAAGCTGTGTCCACCAGGCCTCATGAAAGATTAAGACTTCAAACAAAGAGCCACAGTAAGGAGACATGTAGAATAATCAGGTTATAGCTCTCACTTCTCCAGCCAGGGCTAACTCCATTGATGTTGGGTTCTTTCTGTTCATCTTCACTTATTTCTCCCAAGGCTGGGTTCTCACACAGCATTCCACATTGATTGCTGACATCTGTGGCTCAAGGAGCTCTTCCTGCATTTCTCTTCATGTTTTTCGACCCCCATCTCTTTCTTTCTTCTCGGCAGAAACGTATCCGGTAAAACGCTTGGGCTGCAGTCTGCAAGGACTGTAAAATGACAGTTGGCCAAATAAAAATGAGGGCCCTGCTTATATAATTCATGAATAAAATATGTCTTTGCTGCTCACTGGCTGCCCAGAAAATTATGGGTGTGGGCTGCTACTTGTCACGGCCAGTGGCATTGCAAGGGGGAGCTGTCTGCCCTGGGCGGCACGAGTTTTGAGGGCGGCGACCGCCTTCCAGCTCTTTCCTGCGCTCTCGGGGTGGCAACAAGCCGAGGAATCAGCCAGCACCCCTCCCCTCCCCCCCCTCCTCAATGCGGTCACCACGGGGCGGCAAACGCAGGTACCGCCCCGGGTGGTCAAAGGTCTAGCTATGCTAGTGGTTAAGGCGTAAAACTGAATCAATTACTCTGCATGTAATAATGTTGGAGTGCTTTGTAAAAGAGATTAGCTCTACAAAATAAAAATGCCATATTTTATAAATGGCTCAGTTTGAGCAGTCTTATATAAGCCTACACAAGCTTGGCATGCACTTTGTGTAGCCTGCAGAAGTAGTAACACAGAGCAATAGCGGAACCACTGCTGCTGGAATAACTGCTCTCCATTAGAACTTTGCATTGCTTCACAGAGAGGAATTCTAAAATCGGATACTGTTATTACGAACTCATGGACTGGTTCCTCAAATCATCTTTTTGGTGTCAGGAAGGGAATTTTGTGATAGCTCAAGGCATTTAGCTGAACACAGCCGGTTATTGTCTTCTTCCGTTGGATCAGCAGATAGAAAATTTCCGGATTGAGATAAGTAAAAGAAGGTTGAACTCTGTAAACTTTAATAACGATTTAACCAGAGAACATCCGAAATGGAAAACAAATCCTTGATAATCTAATGCCACTCGCGCTGCTGCAAAAGCACTCAATCGTGTCACACGTGGGAAGAAGAAAGCAGTTTTACACTGTAAATCTCTGAGCTTGAAAGTGACAGTGAATCTTGTGCTGGCCTGTCTGGGAATAGGTCAATGACAGAAGGGCTGTCTCAAATAGGCATTGTGAGCTGATGTGTTGTGAGTGTGACCAACACGTGCTGGTTCCTTAAAGTTAGGTGCATTAACTCACACACATACTCTCTCTTGTTAGCTGGGTGAGTTTTTTACAGGCTTTAAAATACACTATTTGTCACAAGTCAGCTCTTGGATATAATCATATTATGCACTATTAAGGTAGGTTTTAAAGCCATGCGTCCTGTACTTATGTAAACTCTGTTTCAGGGCTTCGGTATGTGTGCTGTAGATATTCCGGGGTATTTTCAAGGAACAGAGATCCCTTACTTGCAGGATGTCACACAAAATTGATAAATAGATATACAATGAAGTCTACGTTTTGTGTCCAAATAGAAAAAAAAGATATTTATTTAGTCATAAGATAAAACCACATTAATCAAGTGGGAAAAAAGCTAAAAGAAAAGCAAAAGCCTTTAAGCTCAGACATTACAGTGTGTGACCACAATGAAGTTATGCCACATATATTCAAAGGTACCTATGCTCATATGAACAGTTACATATCAACATTTCGAGTCATGGTACTCTTGTCAACCCGGGGGTTCCCATAGGGTTAGTAGGTCTAACATTTGGTCTCTCTCTATGCACTGCAAGTCTGTAGAGTCCTGGAACCTGTCTTCCCATGTTCTAAGCTGTGTGGTTTAAGATGATCCTGATAAAAAAAATACAAATATTTTTTGACCAGGAAAAAGAAGTTGGTATTTCATTTTTTCTGACCATCATCATTCGCCTCCAACTGTTACCATTGGGCTCTTCTGTACTGAAAGATGGTGTTGTTTCTCTCTACACGGTGTGAACTCAGCTCAGATCAAACTAGGATCTGTGGGCTCGAAGAAGGTTTCCACTAGACAGCCAGCAAGCAAACCTGTCTTCCATGTGGCAAGTTCTAAATGTGAGGGGTTGTGAATCACTCGCAAACACAGCTGGTATGCTACCACTGCGCGGCACCAAAGTGCTGCGGACAACAAAACTTTTGCAGCTATCTCCATGAGATTTTCCCAGCACCTGCAGGATTGCGTGTCACCGGCAGAGATCGAAATAAATTTGATTGAGATTATCATACCAGACCCATGCACGAGTAGTTTTTAAGTTCAATAAGTTTTTATTGGTTGTTCAAAACAATATATAATACATAAAACACAATACGATACTATATGCACGAGTAGTTTATAGTCGAGGTTTTAAAATGTTCATTATGGCACTTGCAGTCCAGATCATCTCATTCTGAAATATGGACAACAGCCCTTCCCAGATGAGCTACTCACTGATATCAGTCCCAAGCAATCAGATAACTCTGAGGCACTTGTTTAGAGAAGGGTCGGGAGGTGACAAAATCATGATACATGGGTAAAAACGGTTTTCTAAGCATTTAACACAATTTTCATTTGTGGATAAAAGTGATATTCTTACAACAAATAATTCTGTGATTCCAGGGGCGGCTAGCAACTTTTAAAAATTGGTGAAGTGCGGCGCCGAAAAACTCACCGAGATGCTGCTGGACAGTGTCTGTCCATGATGACGAGCCGGAAAGAGAAAGAAGCTGGTTAACTTCATGCTGCGAATCCAAGCAGCTCCAGGTTTGGCTGGAGCAGGCTAACCCAGTGCTCGTTTTGAGGATGGGTCCTGTGTCTGCAATCCATCGTCTATTTTACAGTGCTGGGATTGCTGGCTCTGAATTGCACATGTCTTATAGGTCAGCTGAAGACAGCCGGCCAATCTGACATGTTCACTGAGCACCTGCATCAGTCATCCTGCAATCTGCAGGAATCAGCCCTGCACCCCATCACACTTTGCGGTACAACACGGGCCGGTGGCACACAGAATAATAAAATGGTAATCACCATTTTATTAATCTGTGTTTACCTGCTGTGCTCACAGCAGGCGGGCGATGCTCCTCCGCCCGTGAGGAGGAACCACGTCTGAGTGCGACTGCTGCAGTCACACCTGGTGCTGAGCTCGAGGGTGAGGGTCGCTGTATTGAGAAATAACATTCAGGTTTAAAAATACCTGCTGCAGAGATCTTTGTGTCTCCTGCAGTTCTCAGGCAACAATAAGAATGTCAAGATAACTCTAGCGATTAATGTTCCTGCTGGAGAGAAATCCGAGTTTTGTCTAGTGGCAGTTCGGACTATGCATAAATTAACACAGAGGGTTAAAATGCTTGCTGCGAAGAACATGTCCCATGCAGATCACCAGGGGCGTAACACAGGCCCCCGCAGCCGCCGCAGTGCGGGGTGGCCCCCAAACTCCAGGGGGCCCTCTCAGCACAACACTCTGGCTGCAGAGCTCCTGATTGAGCGCGGAGGGGGGCCCCGCCACGTGCCTTGCAGGGAGGCCCCCTTTAGTTTTGTAACGCCAGTGCAGATCACAGAACTGTATTTTATGTGGATAGCTCAGTGGGTTTCTGCCTTTGCCACAAATATCTTTTTGTTACTTGAAGTTTGTAAATTACACTCCTAATATAGCACAGTGACCTATGAACTGTCATTAAAGAGCTGCATGCACACTGCATGGTATAGGTTAATGTAATGATTTTCCCTTCAGTCTTTCAATATCCTAATGTTGCTAAAATGGGTTTGTTTTATTAGAAATGCATTCTTATTAGTAAAGCCAACCCCTAACACGGTGGTACGTTCTAAATCCTGAGTTTGTGCTTCTCCAGACCAAACACTCTTAAAATATACTAACTACTAGTGTGGATGACATGCAAATCCTACGCCTTGTAACCCTCATTATCTTATGTAATATTTCCTATAAACTGATTTACACACATATGATTCATTGTCTCTGTAAAATGTGTGTGTGATGTAAAGTACTCTGACACCCTACACTTGTGTGAGTAGCGCTACAAACAAATGAAATGCATGTGAGATGGTGGCTATGCTAAGATTAGGGACATTGTTGGAAGGTGGTAGTGAGGGAATCCGTGGAGAAGGAGGTCATGTCGGGCGGGTGCCAAAAAAGATTGTCCCACCGGGCGCCACCAGTGCTAAAGCCGGCCCTGTGCATGCAAGGCGTTTTTTGCGTTAAACAAAATAAATGGGTGGGCATGTAATTGATGAAAGAAATATTTTTATTAAAGAATTGGCAACATGTGAGGTATAAGAAAATGTTCTATATAGAAACAGCCACAGGTTTTATTTAGGCAAATTAGTATATTATGCTTGTAGTAATGCCTCGTTATCAAATAAAATTAACGTGATAACTGGAAAGAGGCAGTAACAACGTCTTATTTAAACAACTTTTGCTGCGATAATGAACTAGGAATTGAGCGTTTACGAACTAACGCCCCTCTATTCCCCCTCAAAATCAGTAAAGTATAATAAATATGCAAAAAAAAAAATGCATGTTTACTTTTTAGAGCATAATGAATGAAGATCAAATATAAAAGCAACTAGTAGATAAAAATACTTTTAGTGACTTCAGTATATAAAGTGGGTACAAAAATGTACAGTATCCCGTACATTCTTTTCTCAATAAAAAGTAGGCCAGTGACATCACATGATCTGAAAATTGTATATTGTCTTTAGATGGTGTGCCCTAACCTAAATGTAGCATTATCACCATTTCTATCAGTTCCACTGCTGAAACCAGGGGATTAGTATCTTGGGATGTCGGTAGGCGAGCTCTAGGCACAGCAGGCACTTCTCAAATTCCACATATTTTTAAGAAGTGCAGCCTCCTCAGCATAGAAAGCAGTGTTCGCAGTTCGCGTCATTACATTGATATTCTATTGCTTTTCGAATGTATAGAGGAACGAGAAAAGGCCTGGCGGCTTCCAGATTAGACGGAAGGGACTAGTAAATAATCCTGGATTTGCGGTCACATGCTGCGTTGCAAGGTATTAAGCGACCGGAAATACAAGAAGGACCTTTAGTATGCAGCAAAATGAAGGTTACCGGTCGTAATTTGCAATTGTAGCATTCACAGGGCAGGAAACCCGAGAAAGACGTCACGAATTTCTCTAAGAGGATCCGCGCGCTTGTTTGCTATGACTCATTGAGTGCGGAGCGCGTGCCCTGCTCACAGCTGCCCCGGAATAGAGTCAGCGTGCTCCGCCGCCATCAGTGAATTTGCGCAGGACGGTGGACATGTCGCAGGTCACAATATGCTGTACGTGAGAGGTGGCTTACATGGGAGATACTGGGCTCTCAGAATATGGATTTTACGCATGAAGGTTCATCGGTGGATTAAATTACATGCCAGATAGAATCTTTGTAGCATTGGATTGAAGCACAGAAGCAATCCCATTCGCTGGCCGATATGTTTTTTTGTTACATGTGCAAGAATGAATACATGCTAGCAGTTTCTGTGGTTGTTAGTGAACAACACATTGTAGATTATTCACCACTGGTTTAAAGTATTTCGTAAGGGGATCAATCAATATTTTATCACGCATATAATATACCTTCTAATTTGAGTGCCCACTGTAAGAATTTCTTCTTCATTTTCTGGGCAGAAAAGGTTAATGGTGCGGAAACAAACGACATTTTATTTTCCTAGTAAATTACCATTAAAGTGAAAAGATCATCTGATATTTTACCAGGTATTGTGGCCAGCGGGCATCTCGATTTTAGTGAAGCAGGACACGCAATTAATTACACCTACTCATAACATTAAAGATTTCCCAATATTTATTGCTAGATTAATAGTTTAAGATGTCTGCCTGATGCGTGTGTCACTGTTCGAAAAAATTACATACACTCATAAGAGGAGTAAGCAGCTTTAATCTCACGCTATTGGCCGTTTAGTCTGTTATTCCACCTCCCAGAGAGCTTCTGTTTCAGTGCAACCAATTTACGTTCCAAACCTACAGTGGCTAACACACTTTTTGTAAATTCAACCCTTTGTCACGCATGAACTCTAAACACAAGGAAACTTTTTATTTTATCACTGCGGCTTGCGAAACGACTTCATTTTTGAAAATATTTTCTCAGCACTCCAGTGCAACCTTCCCCTATCATAGCCACCTTTTTGGCTTTTCTTGTTGCGTCTCAGGATGACCTGATCCTAAGATGGTCACCCAGATGTCTTGCAAGATCAACGACAAGAGATGCCTTCTCTCGAGACATTGGGATGGCCATCTTCTTTTAAAGCCATTTCTATCTCAGATAGAGAACCCCACAGGCTTTTGAGCTCTCGCAGCCCAGCCCGCTGGTGTACACATAGCGGGAAGCTTCTTTTGCTGCTTGGTGCATTTTTCTTCACCACTATACCTACTTTAAGCCATATGCAAGCAAAGCAGCCACCTTACAAGGGAATTGTTTTCTACGGTCAGTTAAGAGGGTTCATAGAAAAAGAAACTCTTAATTAAGTTGCTTGAGTCGGGAAAAATTCTACCAAAGAGATACTTCCAAATGCTGACAGTCTCAATACATTCTTGCTTTCCTTTAAAATTGAATTACTACTATTACATTTTCAACAAGAGAACTTTTCAACAATTTTAATAAAATATTTTGTATGGGTCCCTTGCTTGTTGTTCGTAGATGCAGTTAATATTTTCATTGTTTAAAATGGCCTTCTGATCCCAGCTGCCTGTATTGTTGAAATATCAATCAATCAATCAAACATTTGTAGAGCGCGCTACTCACTCGTGAGGGTCTCAAGGCGCTGGGGGGGGGGGGTGAGCAGCTACATATTGAACAGCCAGGTCTTGATGAGTCTTCTGAAGGTCAGTAGGTCCTGGGTCTGTCTAGGTGGATGGGAAGGGTGTTCCATGTCTTGGCGGCGAGGTGGGAGAAGGATCTGCCGCCGGTGGTTGTTCGGTGGATGCGTGGGATGGTGGCGAGGGCGAGGTCAGCGGAGCGGAGCTGGCGGTTGGGGGTGTAGAAGGTCAGTCGCTTGTTGATGTATGCTGGTCTGGCGTCGTGGAGTGCTTTGTGAGCGTGGGTGAGGAGCTTGAAGGTGATCCTCTTGTTGACGGGAAGCCAGTGCAGGTCCTTCAGGTGGGCGGTGATGTGGCGGGGGATGTCGAGGATGAGGCGTGCAGAGGCGTTTTGTATGCGTTGGAGTCTCTTCTGGAGTTTGGCCGTGGTTCCCGCGTAGAGGGCGTTGCCGTAGTCCAGCCTGCTGGTGACGAGGGCCTGGGTGACCGTCCTTCTGGTTTCGGTGGGGATCCATCTGTAGATCTTGCGAAGCATACGGAGGGTGTTGAAGCAGGAGGAGGATCCGGCGTTGCTTTGTTGGGTCATTGACCGAGAAGAGTCCAGGATGAACCCCAGGTTGCGTGCGTGGTCGTGGGTGTCGGCGTAGTTCCCAGTGAGGCTGGCCACCAGGAGTCGTCCCAGGCGGAAGGGGTGGAGCCGAGGATGAGGACCTCCGTCTTGTCCGAGTTCAGTTTCAGGCGACTGCTCCTCATCCATTCGGCGACGGCCTTCATCCCTGTGTGGAAGTTGGTTTTGGCGGTGGCGGGGTCTTTGGTGAGGGAGAGGATCAGCTGGGTGTCGTCGGCATAGGAGACTATGTTGAGGTCGTGCGAACGGACGATGTTGGCGAGCGGTGTCATGTAGATGTTGAAGAGGGTCGGGCTGAGGGATGAAGCTTGGGGTACGCCGCAGGTGATCTTGGTGGCTTCGGATCGTAATGGAGGAAGGCGGACTCTCTGGGTTCTGTCTGTGAGGAAGGAGGTGATCCAGTCCAGGGTTTTGTCGCGGATCCCCGCGTTGTAGAGGCGTGTGCGCAGGGTGCGGTGGCAGACTGTGTCGAAGGCGGCCGAGAGGTCCAGGAGGATGAGGGCCGCGGTTTCGCCGTTATCCAGCAGGGCCCTGATGTCGTCGGTGGCGGCGATGAGTGCGGTTTCGGTGCTGTGGTTGCTGCGGAATCCAGATTGGGACGAGTCCAGGGTGTTGTTCTCTTCGAGGAATTGGGTCAGTTGTCTGTTGACGATCTTCTCAATGACTTTCGCCGGGAACGGAAGCAGGGAGATGGGCCGGAAGTTCTTGAGGTCCTTTGGGTCGGCCTTGGGTTTCTTGAGCAGTGCGTTGATCTCTGCGTGTTTCCAGCTTTCCGGGACGGTGGCGGTCTCGAATGAGCTGTTGTAGATCTTACGGAGTTGGGGTGCAATGATGGAGCTCGCTTTGTTGAAGATGTGGTGGGGGCAGGGGTCTGATGGTGAGCCGGAGTGGATGGTGTTCATGGTCTTGATGGTGTCTTCGTTGTTGACGTGGTTCCAGGAAATCAAGCGGCCGGTGTGACTGGGGGGCAGTGAGTCTGCGGTGTCGGCGACTGTCGGAGGGGTCTGGGTGTTGAAGCTGTCGTGGATGTCTGCGATCTTGCGGTGGAAGAAGGTAGCTAGAGAGTCACAGAGGTCTTGTGACGGCGGGATGTCGTTGGAGCTGGAGCTGGGGTTGGCGAGTTCCTTCACGATGTTGAAGAGCTCTTTGCTATTGTGTGCGATGTTGTCGATGCGTTCCTTGAAGGAGGTTCTTTTGGCCGTTCGAATGAGCTGGTGGTGTCTGCGGCTGGCGTTCTTGCTTGAGGGCTGCATGGTTGTCCGGAGTTTGCTCGTGGAGCCATTTCTTCTCTAGTCTCCGGCAGGTCTGCTTGGATGTCTGAAGGTCGGCGGTGAACCAGATGGCTCTTCTGTCGGTGCGTCTGTTTGTGGGTTTCTTGATCGGGGCGAGAGTGTTGGCGCAGTCATCAATCCATTTCTTGAGGTTGCGGGCAGCTGTGTCGGTGTTGGTGTGGTCGGTCGGTCGGTGGGTCTCGGGCGAGGGTGGTGATTAGCTGGTCTTCAGTAATTGCTTCTGGTATTGCAGGTGTAGAGTTGATAATGTATAGTCAAGTCAAACCAGTAATAAATGTATTTAATAAATTAAAGACAACACAAAAAGAATTAAATAATTCATTAGACCACACCAAGTTACCCTTGGAATAAAATGATGTTGCATGTTTATTAAATAGGCAATTGGTTAACCTATGAGTGATCCAAGGGAAGCCAGCAATTATATGATTTAAGATTACTGGTTGCCTATTAGCCAGCAATAATAAGGAATATACATAATCTGGTATTAAAAAAAATTGAGGTTCACCCCAACTTCTAGACACCAGAGGGCGGGAAAACTTAAGCTCCAGCACAGGGCAGATCAATGGCGAGTGACCGCCCCAATTGTTCAGGCTTCCAAACGTCCATAAAGAAAAATGGGGGACTGCCGCTTTTATCCCATGGCCCTGGTGTAAAAAGTCCCATGGTATCAGCTTGGAGCTTTCTGTGGGTTCGTTCTTACATTTGCTTTCTTTGCCAAAGTCTATCTTCCTGTGACTCCACCCGCAACACTCAGAAAATGATACAGCAACATTGTAACTGCATAACATTTAAATTGCATTTGTTGTACAGACAGACATAACATAACCTTCACTGTAGGAACATAGAAGGTTTAGCTGTAGGGTGGGTTTTGCAGTTCATGAAGTGGATCTTAAACCAGTATTATTGGGTAGACCTATGTTCGCCCTTACTCGTTCGAAAAATCTCAAAGAATTGCTAAAACCAGCACACACACCCACCATCGTTGAACATAAAGGAATGAGAAAATGCTGGAACTGTGGCCAATGTGGCAATGTAATGTTAGGCAATTCATTTGCACATCCAAAGACAGGTAAAAAGATTGCACTTAAACATACATCGGACTGTAATACAGAGGGAGTGATTTACGCAATTCAATGTCCCTGTGGACTGATTTATGTAGGGAGGACCTCACGTAAGATCAAAACGAGAATCATTGAACATAAAAGTATGATTCGTAACCGTAATTGTAATTCTTGTTTGGCCGCACATTGGGTTAACACACCGCACACAATCCCTCAGGTCAGATTCACTATCTTGGAAAAAATAGACATTACTCCTGGGATTGATTTTAATAATCAGTTGGCACGCAGGGAAACCTTTTGGGAAAAAAATTTAGGGACCATTATTCCGGGTGGTCTTAATGATCATTATGAATTACTGTGTTTCTTCTAATCCTTAAATGTTTTACTTATGTAAAGATTTTGCACTTGTGAACTGATCTGTTGTCCAACTTTTATCTTTCTTGATTCTGATTATTCTAACTCTTTCACATCTTGCATCTGTTCATTTCTCCTCCTTTTTCTCTTCCGGTTTTGTTATTTTGATACACAATTGTGTTTGTTTAGGTGGCATTTCACACTTTCATTGTTGATTTTTCTTTCTTTTTTTCGCATTTGATCGCGCGTAGCATATAAGTGTTTTGTGTTTATATGGTTGTGTGGTTGAGCATTGATTAAGCAGTCACCTAGACTTTGTTCGTTGGATCTAGCTGCATAAAGTTGCAGTGTTCCTGAAATACCGCGATACCATTTCACATAAAATTCAGCTTCTAACGTGGTGACGTGTTGCACGTCTTTTAGCGGTCACGTGTTCGCACAGCGGAATTTGTTTCTTGAGCCGAAGTGGTGAGTGTATTACGGGCGGAGTAATTCGTTTTACTATTTCATTGTTCTGTTCCCACAGACAGCTCATATAGATTTTGTTCTTGGCAGATTTGGTCTTTTGCAGTTTGGCCTCCTGGTAAGGCTACGTTTTTGTACATTTTTCACGGGGTGTATTCACACATGGGCGTATATCGTTTTGGTAACCTTTACTCTCTGTTTCCCTGTTTTTTCCAGACCTTGTACTTAATCTTGATTCAGATGGCGGTAAGACCGTTAACTTTATAGTGATTCCAATTTGGTTGTACTACCCAGGTTTACGCACGGAATGTAGACTCACGAAACATATTCTTTTAAATTGCAGATACTCTGTGTTGTGTTCGTATCCGAGGTATTTTTGTGTTTTGTTCATTAAGATATATTGCACTACTGGCGCATGTTGCCACCGGCATGTTACATAGTCACGCATTAGATTAGCATTGGGCATTTGTTTTTTGGTGCCACCCAGGTGATTTAAGAATAATATTCTTTGAGAGCACGTTCTACACCACGTATTCTTTCACCTACCTCTATTTTTCTCTTGTTGGAAACAGTCTCTTCGTGTGCAAACTCTCTCTACCCTGCTATGTTTGTACATTTGATTCAGTTCTCAGTATACGGCATTGATACTGCTGTTCTTGTCTTTTCTGTAGTTCCTAATGGAGGATGCCAATCGTAATATGTGATGCGTACTGCTTTAACTTCCTAGAGATTAATTTGTACCCCTGAAGAAGGGTTTTCAACCCGAAATGCATTGGGTCACATTTGAACGTTTGGTTATGAGATGTATCAAGCCACTCGGTCGTTTGATGTAAAAAAAATTTGATCAACAGTTAAATTCTGACTTTTGTTCATCATAAATAACTGTTTGTGTATAACATTTATGAGCACTTATGTTTCAATATAAAACACTATTTTTGGAATCTAGCACATGAACTGTTGCGACTATTTGTGTAATTATTTGTTTCTAAATGTTGATAACTCACTGAAGCCACAGGGACTTAGCTGTGCACTGCGCAGGATCGGATTCTTCCGCGTCCTTTCATTGTCAAAGCTAATATCAAACATATGGGTAGGCGATTTTTACACTATTTGTAAATTCAGTAAAACCCCAGTCTTCGGCTTTGCAGATGCATATGGCAAGGATACATTGCATTTCAAACAATCCACATATAGGGAGGCCTCTAATGGGCTATTCGTATAGTACAACTTTTTGTTAGCAAGTGACTTGGGCCCACAAGATGTCATGAATATTCCTTCTTTTACAAGCTCGAGTAAGGGAGTAATATAGATTTTGCCTTGATTAGCTCAGATATTAGTACTTTATTCATAAACATTAGGGCCATTGCAAACTGCATCAGTGACCATAACTCTTTACATTTGAACCTAGATTTAATATTAAGGCCAGACCTTGAATACGTGCAGAAGGTAGAGTTGGCCTACAACTAAAATAAGGGTGTGAGAATCACGTGAGATAAAATTGATGCCTCCCAGTTTCTGAAAGATATTATCTGCATATTTTACTTTATCATTATCATCACTTTATTTCGATCATAAAAAAGATAATAAAAGTACACAGCACATACATTGAACAATAAAAGGACAAATAAGTAACATAGATAAGAACATTTCATATTAAAACAGAAGACACATACTTATAATTAATGATTTCATCATAAAGTGCATGCTGTGCGCTTAGTCTGCAGTACATATCAATTTTTGGCCAGGTCCGTCATAAAGTGCATTTCATTCGTTTTAGCCATAGTGCATACCAATATCTGGACAAACCAAAGACCACAACTCTACATGTATCCGTACTCAAGATTCTTAACAGCTCTAGATAGTGGGCGGGTCCAACTAGTTTGCAGAGTGGTATTATCCATTTTTCCCTGAGAGATTTATAGTTCGGGCAGAAAAATAACAGATGCGCAATGGATTCAGGACTTGCATTACAGGCAGGACAAAGGTCATCAGTGGCAACATCCTTACTCCATTTTTTTACAGAAGAGTTTAGTGGGTATAGTTTTGTACCTAAACTGAAGAAATAATTTCCGGGCCAGAGGAGGGACAATTTCATCCAGTGTGTCCTCAAAACAGGGTTCACATTTAAAATTCAGAAAATCCATAGTCAAAAGACCCTCCGCTTTTGTCAGAACTTGCAGTAATGGTGTTTCCCAAAACATTTCCTTCAGCTTCATTCTTGATACAGATACCAGGCTATCTGGATCCGACCAGAACCCCATCATCCCATGCCATCCTAGTAACTCTTTTAATACCCTGAACCAGGGGATCGAGGTAATCGATGGGGACTTTAGTAGTATGGTAAAAGTTCATCCACAGTGCACAATCTGTACCAGAACATCAGGAGTTTATAGCTTACTTTATGTGCCAACTGTCTTTGTGCAAGATCCAAGTATAAGGGCACCAGTGGGGTACTTACAGGTAGATCTACCAAAGATCTAAGAAAGCGATTTTCAGTTGAAGACAGGCAATTTATCAAACCTGTGCCCCAAAGTTCTGCCCCATAGAGGGCACCCCCTAATACTTTTGTATTATAAATTTCCAGAGCCGGTGCGAGCTGCCTTGATAGAGTTTTCCTGTGTATTTTAGAGATGTTAGCGGTCTGATGTATAAGTTGCATCTTCACCTTTTCAATATGTGCCACCCAATTTATTGTTGGTGTCAGGCGGATGCCCAGATAATCAAAAGCATTGACACGCTCCAAGTTGCTGTTTCCAACTGTCACAAGTCTTTTGTTAGGCTTAACCCTTCCTTTTCTAAAAACCATATATTTAGTTTTTGTTTCGTTTAGCACCAGACCTCGCTCATTGCAAAACGTAATAAAATCATTTAAAAGCTGCTGTAGTCCCTGCGGTGATTTTGAGATTAAAAGTGTATCATCGGCAAAAAGCAGAGCAGGTACTCTTTTGTTGCCGATTTTCGGGGCATCACACCCGTCTCTATCTAAAAAGTTAACAACATCATTGATAAAAAGAATAAAAAGTGTGGGGGCAAGGATACAGCCCTGCCTTACTCCGCACTGGACCGGGAAGGGATCTGTAAGTTGGCCCCCTCCCCACACCTCACCTGTGCTGTGTTTGATGAATATAATCTAATTAAAACATCTAAAAGGTTCGATGGTATACCCTGCTTCTTTAGGACCCCCCAGAGATTTGCACGCGGGACTAGGTCAAAGGCTGACCGCAGGTCTACGAAGGCCACATAGAGCTTTCCACCTTTTACTTGCACTTCCTTCCAGTAAATGCACAACAAACGGAAAGTTCGGTCCAGGGTGCTAATTTTGGCTCGAAAACCTGCTTAGAGGTCACTCAGGATGTTGGACTCTATAATCCAGTCCTGTAGTCGGGCTAGGATTTGCATGCAAAAGATCTTTTGCAAAAAGAATCAATAAGACTAATTGGCCTATAACTGGATGGGCTCGCTCTATCTCCCTTTTTAGGTCTCGCCTACGCAGCGCGCATGCGCTGCATAGGCAAAAAGACCTTTTGCTATCGCCATGGCTTTTCAGCCAAAAACGTGCACGCGTTCCATTGCCTTCAATGGCAACGCATGCACGTCTGGCGATTCACTTGCGGGAGCGAGCGCCACCATATGGTAGCAATTATCGCTCTCGCAAGGGAATCGCGCAGCCCCCCTCGTCCCCCCTGCTGAGGCGTGCTTGTTGTAGTTGTATATAGAGCGAACTAGAACCAAAGCTATCAGAGCGCTTTAAATGAGTCCGGAGGACAAGAGATGTGCACGCGTACGGCTGGGCTCCCTTCCTGTCTGTGCGCACGCTTCACTGCGTGCACTAATGACAGGACATATGCGCTTTGGCTTTAATAAAATGCTGCTCCTATTTGCTTTCCTTCTTCCCCCTCGCTCCCTCCTTTTTTCCCTCCATTAGGCTCCTTGTCAAAGCTACTGAAAGCCAAACTTTGCTATCGCGGCTGCTGTATGTTTAACACCGTCCGCTACCAAGAAACAAAACGCTGCTACACATACCACGCGTTGGAAGAGACAGCATCCGGAGGACAGGAGATGTGCACGCGCACGGCTGGGCTCCCTCCCCGTCTGTGCGCACGCTTCAAAACGTGCACTAATAACCGGACAATGCCGCTCCTATTTGCTTTCCTTCTAAAAAAAAATAATTAACAAAATAAACCAGTTAGCATTTCATTCTGAATTTAGACGAGGTAGGCAATCACTATATGATAAATGCTCAAATTTTGGGGGGGCTCGTTTGGGGGGGTATGGGGGACAGACGTGCGCACGCCCTGCCCTTTTACCTTCTTGTCAAAGGAACATCGCCGCTGGTTCCCGACCTTCTTTTAAGGCTGTTAAAAGAGTCTCTCCCAGCACGAATATCTGCGCACCCCCTGGCCCTTGTAGCGCCGGCGCCAGATCAGGGCGCTATTCGGGCTCTGTCTGGAGCCGCTGAAGCCAGCAGTCTGGATGTTCCGGCGGACATTCGGGAACCCGCAGACCCCGATCTTGTCTGCAATGAGGGGTGCGGCTATTACCAGCTGTGTGGGCGCAATGAGCTTCAATTTTAATACATATTTTATTCTGTTTGTGCATTACCCACACGCACAAATATATATATATATATATATATATATATATGTATATATATATGGATGTGTGTATGTACATATATATATCACCAGAAGTCCCTCGTCTGCTCGTAGCGTTCCCAACGCTCCTTCCGCCACAAAGGACTCGCGAACCACCAAAAATGCAGGCAAATCAAATCTTTATTGCTGTTTCCTATATATATATTCTGCATACCAGCCGACTTAAAAACAATATGATAGTGACAGCGGTGTCTTAAAATTAGCTACAGGCTTTTAACGATTTTAGAAAAAGCTAAACAAATGAGCAATGCTCTCGAACACACGGACTCAAGTACACACTGTCCGAATTATTTACATGTATATACTTTAGTTTGCATTTAGTAAAAAAAACGTGTTTGTGTGCATACATATGTATATATAAAATATATATTTTGCATATTGTACATAAATACATTATAAACACACATATCTATGCTTAATACAGAAATATATTACCATTATATATATATATATATATATATATATATATTCCCAAATGTATTTAAAGTTAATATATACATTTAGTATATTCACGAACACACATTCACACATACATCTTTATTTATTTATTACGGACAGTTGGTATAGTATAACTCACTCTGGGTGGGGCATCTCGGCGCTGCTCCTGAGAAGGATAGGCATTCTAAAACAACCGGGGCTCGAACCTCTTCTTGAAGGCAGTGAGATCCGGGCAGGAAGGGCGTTTATTTCCGTGATATGGGGCTGCATAATCTATGCTATCTATGCTTATATAGATATGCATATAATAACATTTGCATGTGGTTCTACAGAAGCAGTTTAATATAGTTATACCTTAGATAGTGTATACACTCACACATATATGCAATATGTAATCGTAGGCGTGCAGACACACGTCTGTGCACATTTGTGCTCGTGCCTGCAGTACGCACCCCCTGCCCCATTCCTCCTCTCACCTTTCCTTGAATGTGTGAATAACCCTGAATTAAACCCTCTCTGATGACGCGCAGTTGGTGCTAATAGCGCCACTTCACCCGTGACTGCTCCTCTTAATAACAGCTGAGAGTGCATGTGCTTGCCTCATCCTGGTTGTGTTTTCACGGGCGACCCTCCCTCCCCCCACTCGCACACACACCAACGCCTGTCTCCTGCAAGCTTCTCAGGAGTGAATGCGTCGCCTCTTTACTGTGTGTGTGTGTGTGTGTGTGTGCGCATGAGTGAGGGGGAGGGGCAGACTGGAAGAGGGATTGTGTGTAAAAGATAGACAGACAGGTTATGTGTGCGTGAGAGAGATTGCGTGTGAGAAAGATTGCAAGTGTTTGTGTGAGAGATTGTGTGTGTGTGTGCGAGTGCGAGAGAGAGACTTTGGGTGTGTGCATTTGTGAGATTGTTTGTGTGTGCTCGCAGACACTCTCTCGCAGACACTCTCTCACAGACACTCTCTCACAGACACTCTCTCACAGACACTCTCTCACAGACACTCTCTCACAGACACTCTCTCACAGACACTCTCACACAGACACTCTCACACAGACTCTCTCACACAGACTCTCTCACACAGACTCTCTCACACAGAGTCTCTCACACAGACTCTCTCACACAGACTCTCTCACACAGACTCTCTCACACAGACTCTCTCTCACAGACTCTCTCTCACAGACTCTCTCTCACAGACTCTCACACTCTCTGACTCTCACAGACTCTCACAGACACTCTCTCACAGACTCTCACAGACACTCTCTCACAGACTCTCACAGACACTCTCTCACAGACTCTCACAGACACTCTCTCACAGACTCTCACAGACACTCTCTCACAGACACTCTCTCACAGACACTCTCTCACAAACTACATTTTTTAATATGGTCGTTCTGTTGGACATAATGCCTTCTCGGTCATATATAAGGTAACAAAAATGCTTCTGGCACTTTTTTATTACAACTTTTCAGCATGCTGCACAGCAGCCACACTTCTCTACAGCACAGCTTAAACACATTGGCAAAGTCAATAGCTCTGCCGAAACACTTATAAGTCCCCAAATGCGAGACCTATTGGCTATGCCAATGCTTGTTATAAATTGGGACGATCTCAGCGTTTTTCCACGAGGGAGGGATAGGGGTGCATCTGAGGATTGAATTAGTTAGTAAGTTGATGTAGGATTCCCAGAGTGCAACATCCTCCTTGTAGAGTTCATTAAGGATTCCATCAGGTCCAGGGGCGCGCGCCGAGATGCAAGAGCGAATTGCTACTTGCGTTTCTTCTATAGAAAAGGAGAGACCTTCGTCCTCAATTCCCTCCTTTCTATAACCCTCGTCTAACCCCTCGGCTATTACATCCCTTGACTCATACAAAGAGCCAAAGTGTGTTTCCCAATCCTCTGGCTGCACTGAGAATTCTAGTGTTCTCCCATTCCCCTTTAGCCAGTATGCTGCTTTGCTCCAAAAGCTCTTCGAATCTTTAGCTGTCAATGCATTCCATAGAGCAGACCAGAGGGAGCCCTCCCACTCTTTCTTCGCAGATTCGATTGCCCTCTTATACTTTGCTCTGCAGGTCATTATCTCAGTGCGTGTTTTTTGCTTTACGTCCATTAAAAGCGCCTCCTTGCTGAGCCTACATTCTTTATTATACCATGCACCCTTTTGATCTGGTCTCTGGTGTATGCAGTTGCTTTCCTTCTTTTGTGGGTTTCCTTGGCGGCCTAACAGTTCCCTTATCTCTTTATATAAGAGCTCATGGCTGGGGCCTATTGTCTCAATGGTGTTCTCAATGGTGGAGCTGGCAGATTTCTCAAGTAGCATACGGACCTTCCTCTTAACTGCACCTAGTACCTCTGGATGTGCCTCCACCCAGTCCCATCTAATTGCCCTCAGGTTATTAGTGATTGTTAAAATGCCTAAATCTAGTCTGCCTGTTTTAACATGCCCAACAGGGCCCTGATTGGTAAGAGTAAGGGCTAGGGCATTGTCGTCACTGTCAACCCTTTTTACCACTTCCATATCTATAACTGAGTACCAATAGTTTAGAGATACTAGACAATAATCAATCCTACTTTCGTGTGCTGGCCTATTAAAGGTGGGATCCCCATTAGGGTCAGAGGTAGTCCTTCCATTCGTGGCTCTCAAATCATGCTGCATTGTGAGTGCCATCAACTGTGCTCCTCGCTTGGTCCACCTGACTAGAGGAAGATCTAGTTGGGGAATTTGCCACTCTCTGTCCCATTCATCGGTCAAGTTTGGGGGAATCAAAGCTAGCGGTTCAAAAGTACAATTAAAATCCCCCACCACTAATACCGGAGAGTTATCTGAGTAATGTAATAGGGCAAGATCTAAAATGCGCAATGTATTAGTTTCCTCCTTGGCCCTCTCGACTCTGTTATAAACATTAAACATCCTGATTTTTGGACCATTTTTGAAGGTAAGCTCTAATGCAAGTATATCCTCAGAGTCCACATGCAAGAGTTTCACTTTGATCCCTAGGCCAATTTTCACCCATACCGCTAGTCCTCCTGAGGGTCTACCCAGCTCTTTTCTTGTGGCATCAATGGCATAGGTGGAAAAGCCACTTCTATACGGACATTGGAGGCTCCAAGTTTCTTGGAGTAGGATTAAATCAAAAGAATCTACAAAGGAACACCATTCTGCATCCACCATTAGCTTGGAGATCCCAGCCACATTCCAAACCAAAATCCTTAGGGAATGGGATTTCAAGATTCCTTCTTCTGTGCCTTCTATCTCCCCCCTGCATGTAGCTGCCACAGCCCCATTTCCCATAGCAAGAACACTCTCTCTGTTCGCCTCAGAATCCGGAGCTACAACACATGGTAAGGGAGTTATATTTGGGGAGGAGCTAGTATGTGGCAACACCGGGGGACTTAAGGATCCTAGCCTATTTAAAGGTGTCATCTGTGCCTCATACAGAAGTCAGCTATGCCTCCTCGAAGTGCCCATATGTAGTGGGGGCAACCCCATTGGCACCAGCCCATTTATTGGAGAAAACAACCTAGTGCAGGTTTCAGCAATGGGTGCCAGAAGAGGTCTAGGGGGTGCTCCAGCAGGGGGTCTATATCTAATAGATATGCTGGAGTTTTCTGGGGGGACTGTGCGGGAATCGACCAACAATAAACCAGTGATAATGTCAGCATCATGAAAGCTAACCTCAATCATAACCCACATTGTGCTCGGCATAGGGAGTCTTCTAACCAATTTTATATCATCCCTAATAATTGAGTAGCATTTTCGCGTAAACCTCAACCAGTGTATGACCTTATTCTTAAGCGACTCCTGGTTTTCAAAGCTCCTAGTAGGGAGTTTCGGGACTTCCGTAAGGTAAATTTCTGCAGAGCTATCCCATTCCCTGGGTTTCACATAGACACCTTCCAATACAGTCCCCCTGACTGGGGCCCTCCCATGATCTCGCATATGTGTGTGGCCTTCGTCCAGAACCACCTCTTCTCTATATATGTCCCTACCTTGCATGGGGCCCCGGGAATTAGTCTGGTTTTGTTTTATAGTGTCTTGGGGATTACAATACCCAGTAGTGGATGGCAGAGTCTGGGAATTTCTTATTCGCATAGGGTCTTGAAAACTATTTTCATTTTTATTAGCCATACTACATGCTTCTGCACCACTAACAATCCTAATTGTTGATGTTGGCTTGGATTCTGGCGCCACCAGGAGCCCACCATCAACCCTTTCCAACAATGTGGCAACCTTTTCCTTTAAGGAGGATACCTCCGCTCTCAAGGATTCAATCAGATCTTTTAATGACTGGATCACACCAATAGTGTTTTTAGATGTCTCTAAAATGCCTATAGGGTCAACTCCACCCTCTTCCTCCCCCTCCCCCCTATACTCTGAGGGCGTCAAATCTGTTTTGGCACTCAATATTGACGGTCGATGTTATACTATGCACTCTTCGGGGGTCAATACCAGGTTGGTTCGCTATTACACTAGGCCCCACTCCGAACAGGTCAGTATCGAGGACCTTACTATGCCTATTATGCTTTCTTGATTTCGGAGGGATCTGCTTAGCTATCTTTTTTTGCTGGGGGAGGTTCTGGTGAAATAGTCATTGAACCAGGGAGTCCAGTATCTAGGGCTTTACTACACCTTTTGTTGGGCTTTTTAAACATTGATGGAATCTGCTTAGCCATTTTCTTTGCTGGGGGCGGTTCGGGAGAGGTAGCAGACATTGGGCCACATGTGTTATCAATACCAATGGGGCTGCCATAGAAGAAAGAAGGACTAGGTGGATCAGAGTTGGCTATATCCTGGCATTCTGCCAGGATAGTCTCAATTCTGTCCATTGTCTCATGAAAAAACCACGTTTGATGGCCTATTGGAACCCAGTGGCTGTCCCTTAGCTTTCCTTTTGCCGATTGTTTATTCTAGACTTGAGAGTTTTATAAAGCACAGGGTGCAACCAGATGGATAAATCAAAGAGCAAGGGTCAATTGCCCACCAACCCCCACATCACCTAGAAACAGAACAGCAAATATGGTTTGCTTTTACTAGCGAAAAAGTCACTAATAAATTAGTAAGGTTTTTAAAGTGCAAAGTCCAAAGTGCTGGTACTAGGAGCTAGGGAGTGGGGTCAAGGTGCATAGTGCAGGATACAAATTATGCAGATTAAAATGGCTAAAATAGAATCATATGGTTAAAAATATTAAAAACAGGTTAAAAAAGGCTAATTATCTAGTTATCACTAGTTTCACTCAATGTTCACTGTAGTCTCCGTGGGAGCATTTGTAAACAAAGTTTAAGATAATTTAGCTGCACCTCACGAAACAACGATGGAAGTTTGAGAAAAATAGGTATAGGGAGACTGGTGCTAATGTCTTACAGCTCTCAGCTGTCACTTGCAAAGGTTCCTTACAGCCGGGACAATAGGCCAGGTCAAAAAGAGGCTACAAGGAGCTCACCAAACCTTGAATAAACTGTCACAGAGGGTGATTGGTAAACTCGAAAATCTCACCGTCTGTTCCCTTATAGTCGTTGTGTAATGTTTGCGCCCCTTCTTCGGATCTGCCGCAGCATCCTTTAGCGATATCCAAATCTGAAGGACAGATGCCAAAAGACCAGGGGGGTGTCCCTGCCCTGCCTCGGTCTGTCGCGGACGGGCGCAGACGGGCCCATCCTTGGCCCGGGCTTTGCCCGGGCGTGGCCGGGGCATGCCCATGCGCGTCCTGCGCTGCGGGAGCACTGAGAGTGTTTTGAGCGCCTTCTGGCGTGAAGAGAGCTCGTCGGCGGTGTCCACGCCGCTAAGCAGGCTGGGGCTTGATGTTCCTGGCCCCACACAGGCAGAGATGACAGCGGCAGCGGCAATTCGGTCTCCCATGCTGTGGGAGCACTGAGAGTGTTTTGAGCGCCTTCTGGCGCGAAGAGAGCTCGTCGGCGGCGTCCACGCCACTAAGCAGGCTGGGGCTTGATGTCCCTGGCCCCACACGGGCAGAGATGACAGCGGCAGCGGCAATTCGGTCTCCCGTGATGTGGGAGCACTGAGAGTGTTTCGAGCGCCTTCTGAAGTGAAGAGAGCTCGTTGGCGGCGTCCAGGCCGCTAAGCAGGCTGGGGCTTGATGTTCCTGGCCCCACACGGGCAGAGATGACAGCGGCAGCGGCAATTCTGTCTCTTGACTATATCATTACTTGCCTGACATTGGAAGCTGGCCCTGGCTCTATTCGTAAATAGCTATTGTTAGAAATGGGGGTCTCTAGTTGGCAGAGGTAGGTACCTTTGTCCAAGTAGGGACCCTTCTAACTAGTCAGGGTAAGGGGGATACACTTCTAAAATAACACCTGCTCACCCTCTTGGTAGCTTGGCACGAGCAGACAGGCTTATCTCAGAGGCAGTGTGTCAAGCATTTGTGAACACATACAGTAATACAGCGAAAACACTACAAATGAACCACACACCAGTTTAGAAAAATAAGTAATATTTATCTAAACCAAACAAGACCAAACAACAAAAATCAACAATACAGTAATAAAAATGACTTTCAAATGGTAGAAATAGTTCAGTTCAAAGCAAATTGCAGATGCAACACTTTTCACACAAAGTACCTTGGATGTGTCAGGCACACAAACAAAAAGGGCCGCAGGGAAGCTGATGCGTCGGTTCCTTACACTCAGGGAAGGTGATTCGTCGGTTCCTTGCTCTGGGGGAGATGATGTGTCGGTTCCTTACTGCTGCGTAGGGGAGATGATGCATCGGTTTCTTACTGTGTGGGGCAGTGATGCGTCGGTTTCTTACTGCGTCCCCCAACGATGCGACAGACCTGGTGCCTCGATGCGATGTGATGATCCGGGACGATGTGTGAGTTCTTGCTGCTGCACAGCAGGGCTTGTCGCTTTTCCAGCTCCCAACAGCCAGAACAACCTCCAGAGGCCCAGAACAGCTACAGGCACCGCTTGGCAGGTCAGAACTCCCAGCAAGGAAGTTCAGGGGAGCTGGGGGTGAAGTCTATGTGTCCCTGAGACTTCATAACAGGAGTCAAGCTCTTCTTCAAGCCCTTGGAGACCTTCCTGAAGCAGGGGACACAGCAAACAGCAAAGTCCCTTTTCCCTTTCCTTGGCAGAAAGTAGCCACTGCAGGCCAACCCCAGACAGCAAACAGAACAGGGTAGTATTCCTCCTCAGTTTCTCCAGCTCTTCTCCTTGGCAAAGGTTCCTCTTGATTTCCCAGAAGTGATCTCTGAAGTCTTTTCTATCCCTGAGACTACCAACAGGAGGCAAGCTCTACTTCAAGCCCTTGGAGAAAACTTTAACAGCAGGATGATGAAAGCACAGTCCAGTCCTTTCCCTGCCCAAGTCAGAAGCAACCACTGCAGGCCAACCCAAACAGCACACAGCACAGGGGCAGTACTCCTCCTCCAGCTTTCCCGGTTCTTCTTCCTGGCAGGTTCCTTAGTTCAGCAGTGGTCTAAAAGTCTGGGGTCTGGGCCCCTCTTTTTATACAGTAAATCTTTGTTCTCTCCTGGCTCAGGGCTCTGAGCCCAGTCCAACCCAGTTCTGGGGGACACTTTGCAAGTGCACAACAACCTCCATTGTCAGTGTGAGCCCTGGCTCCAGACACACCTCAGGGGGGTGGAGCCATCATTGTGGACGGCAGACACATTCCAATTCAGGTGCAGGTGCTACTCCTCCCACCACTCCAAATGCAGATCAGGCCTATTCAGCCTAGCGCAGACTCATCCAGACTCTCTGGAGCCACTGCACATACCCAGCCCATGTCACTCCAAAGCCAGACAGTCAATACACATCCTAGCAGAGGCACACTGGATGGCTAAGCAAGAAAATACCTACTTTCTAAAAGTGATATTTCCAAACACAGAATGTAAAAATCACCCTCACTAAAAGATGCATTTTAACATTCTGAGTTCAGGCATACTAAACTTTAGTTTCCTATCTGGTTCCCAGGGGCAGTTATGCTGATAAGATGTTATAAGCAAACTCCCCATTCTATCCTATGTGTAAAGATGGCCTTACAATAGTGAAAAACGAAATTGGCAGTATTTCACTATCAGGACATACCGCACACATCAGGGCATGTCCTAGCTTTCACATACACTGCACCCTGCCCACAGGGGTACCATGGGCCTACCTTAGGGGTGACTAACATGTAAGGGAAGGGTAGGGCCTGGCAAGTGGGTGCACATGCCAAGACGACATGGCAGCCCTAGACTGCCCACGGGCTCTTCAATGGCAGGCCTGAGTTACATTTGCAGGCTGCTTATGTTGGTGGCACAATCAGTGCTGCAGGCCCACTAGCAGCATTTGATTTACAGGCCCTGGGCAATTTCTACTTACAAGACTGGAGGATTGGGCCAACAGAAACTGTTTTATCAGAGGTTCAATACAGCTTTCAGCCAGGAATTGGTACAGTTGAACAGTCCCTTCATCTCTCTTTAATAATAGGAAAGTATGTCAAGGAGAAGTTCACTACATATGGCCTTTATGAACCTCTCCTGTGCCTTTGACATTGTAAACCACTCTAAATTATGGAACATGTTGAAAACCATGGGAGTGGAAGAGGCCCTCATTATACTATTGACGAAATTACACATGGATACTGTAGTCCGAGTTAGATACGGCCCAAATGGAGAATGTACTTCCCCACTGAGCCTCGAGCATGGCTTACGCCAAGGCTGTATCCTAGCCCCTTTCTTGGTTTTACTTTATATTAATGGTCCAGAAACCTTTCTTGTTCAACATGTTGCTGACGTGACCCAGTTGGAAAACGGCCGATACCAACTTTGCTATACGCTAACAAAGCAGTACTTTTAGCCACAACTGCAAATGCCCTTCGGATTTTATTAGATGCATTCATGACTTTTATGAGCAGTCTTGATTTAAATGTACATTTTAGTAAATCTTTTATTACAAGTGGAGCAGAAATTTTAAATCTAACTCACATTTGATTGGGGCAGAGGTTAGTAAGGTCACTACAACTAATTATCTGAGAATTATGTTTGATACTTCATTGCAGTGTGAACATTTGATTACTTTCAGATTGTAGCAATTTGCAAGGGTGACTGAGGTGATTTTTTGTTTTGCTTTCAAGCTCTGTCACAGACCCCTGGAGGTGATGCTACAGTTGTATGGTAGTGAATGCATTCCAGTAGCTCTATATGGGGTGGGTATATGTGGTCACGTTAACTTGGGAACTCTTTAAAGAGTGGAAAATGTGTTTTTTTACATACACTTCTTTCGATACCCATGAGCACGCCCCCCCACATTTGTCACACTGAACTAGAGGCAAATTATACATCAGACACTATACGATTGGCCCCTCTATTACTATGGATTAAAATGTGCCCCTCACCAGAGACAGCTTTTTCAAGAATAGTATTAAAAGACTACCTAGAGCTGAGTAATTAATTCACAAAAAAAACTTTGGCTCATGTATATTAAACAGTCAATGTTAGAGCGTGGTGTCCCAGAATATTTCTCTAATCCCAAAATGATTGATAAAAATAGCAAATCAAGGATTAAAAGCTTATTTCTAAACCATTTTATAATGGAGAGGGCAGAACAATCCCAAAATATACTGACTGTACTCACGTATAGTCCCCTTATAACTTCCCTTAGTATAAAACCCTACTTGGTTACCTCAAGTAATTCGCAATACCACTTTTATTTGACTCGCTTTTGCCTTAGCACTTTGCACTAGTTGGTAGCCTTCCCTTATCAGGGAGGCTGGTTTGTAAGCCTGCAACAACACGTCTCAGCAAAGCACTATTCATTTTACATTATTTTGCATTTTATAAAGCACTTTACGAAAACCATTCTAAGTGCCAATCGTGCGGGCATCCGCTATTAGATGTCATAAGCAAGGAATGATATACTGACAACGACTTGCGAGTCAATAAATAAGATGCACAGTATTACATTTTATACGTACAGTTTTAGTAGTGAGGAAAAGGTATTAATTAGGGCCATGACTAATATTTGCATGATTTGTTTATTTATTTGGAAATCACTGGACTTGGTATGTGGAATGATCTGATTTTAAATATTTTGTCAGTGCCATTTGTATTGGATGAACTGTTTTTGTATTTATAAACTGATTGCGTTCCGATTTTGAAATGGTATTCTTTTAATGTAACTTTTATGCTATTTTTCTGAATAAATGAATAAAGTTGATTGACAGGTCAGTTACAGTAGTCCAGGTTGCCAGCTGCAAAAAGGAATAACAGTGAACCATCGCTTTCATCCTAGGGCCATGCCGTGAGGACTCCCAGTATATAAGCTCAAAATAAATTCCTCTTGGCTCTTTCTTGTATTTGCTCTCTGCTCTGAAGTCCTTTGGAGCTGTCCCAGAGGGCCCTCACCATTACCTGTGTTCATACATGCTCTGCATTTACTTGGAGCTTCTCTTTGCAGAGAGGCTTCATGGCCATCACTCCCTTAAATACAATATAACTGTCCTAGACATTGGGGCTTACTTAATGGTTCATCCATGAACACCTGCAGTCTTAAAATGTGACAAATTTGAGATACTCTTTAACCTACAGCACAGCTTATGCTGACCTTTCCTCAAATTGATGCTTCTCGCCCTGTGTGCCCAGACACCATATGTACCTGGGAGCTAGCTCACAGAAGAAGGCTGTTCTCAGAGGCTTCTCATGTTTCAAGTTTTTCTTTTTTATCTGTCACTATATGTACCTGTTCATGGTTGTCCTTCTTATTGCCAACTGGCAAATGCAGTAGTCCTGTCCTCCCGTAGTAAGTGCAATGCAATAATATATTCGCAGAGCAACTATCCATGTCATGTGGGTGCCTGAGCTACAAAATTACCCAGTTTCGCTGCTAGACCATATGAGAGTGATGGATTTGTCAAAAATAGGGAGCTTTATAATTCGGAGTGTCCCCATTCTCTGGAGTAGCCAGGGGTCAGTTTGCTCCCTATTTTTGACAAATCCATCACTCTCATATGGTGCAGTGAACATTTATGAAATCTTACAAAGCCAATTGTGCCACATGGACACGTAATGGAATATTCCCATTGATAACTTGTATATTTTAATTAATGATTTTGCTGGACAGGTGTATGGTCTGAAAAACAAGTCAATTACAAACAACTAGCCTGGAAACACCCAACCTGCCTGGCTAAATATTTTTTCTAAGGGAGTGGCCATAAGGAAGTCACTGAAATAAGTGGAACACTTGGGAAATTGTATTATGAAGTTGCTGAGGTCAGGAAAGATGTTACACAGTCATGCAGGACTACCACAGTGAAGGGCCCACCGTGAGACAGCTTTCTGTGGCTGCCATAGGCAGTGATTTGTTAATGGTCCTGTCTATCTGCTTCTGGACACTCTGAAAGTATTGGGATGAGAGGGTTTGGCAGACACTGCCTTCACAACAAGGTGCAGGGGATTCTGGGACCCCTGAGCACCTATAATAGTCATCTACTTTTAGTCATTTTGCAAAACAATATGGTATTAGCTTACTGTGAATTTTGATATCTGTTGGGGCATTTTAAAAATCTGCTACTTGATTAAGCCTAAGATAAGGTAATAAGTCCTTCATTTTGTTACCCTGTTTGTCCTTTTGGATCTTCCTGCAGTATTCAATATACTTGACAAAATGCGAGTACTTGCCAGTTTCTGCATATTTCTTTCAGATTTTGAGAATGGTATGTGTGAGAGAGGGAGAGGAAGCAAAGGGAAGGTGAAAAGACGGAGCAGGGAGGTATGGTAGAGTAGAGTGTATATGGAGAATGGATGAAGAGACAAAGGTATGTGGGATCATGAGGTTGCAGAGTGTGACAAATGGAAAAGTGAGAGTAAATTGGGAGAAGTTAATAAAGCAGTAAGTAATTGAGCAAGTATAGTGGAACATCGAAGAACATGTCTTAAAAGGGTGTTGTTCGAGTGACAGTGAATTGTGGTTGAAGAGAGAGTAGGGTGTGATAGAGAATACATCATAACTAAGAGATTACTAAGGGTAACCATCACTAACTTTAAGTGAGCCTGTAACCTCAAGGACAGCATTGAAACCCCAGATATACAGCTAACCTAGCTGTATATCGCTAGAAACTGTGCATGTCTTTGGACTTTGTTAGATTAAGTTATCATCTGTTTTGTGTTTTCAAATAAAGATGTCATAAATATTTGTTAATTAATGGTACAGTGGAGTATTGTGATATTCCTTTTCATAAAAGCATCATTGAAATAAAACATCACTTTTGCCAACCCTGGTAATTTTATGGAAGTTTTCCACTGGAAAAGGTGGAAGCATTGCTGCAGCGTAGTGAAGGTGGAAAGCAGTGAAGGTGACTAAAGGAAGTTGAGAACACAGAGGGTTGGAGCATACATGGAGTGGATGAGAGAAATTGGTATAGAGGTGCCAATCTGATGTTTAGAAATTTACCTGGACAGAGAAAGAAGGTAGGCAGAAATTAGTAGAACAAAGAGAGGGCGGGAGAAAGACCAGGCTACTTATTGAAAGGCTGTGGTTAAAGATGTTTTCAACAGAGCTGCTACATGTGAGATGGCATAGACAGTGTACAAGTTACAGGGGTTCAGGGAGAAATATTACACAGCTGTACACACAAATTCAAAAAAAATGTACAAATAATCAAATGGACACACAGACCACCTAAATATTTAGACACACATTTGTACACAAAAACTCAAACGTGATCAGTGACAATCCTTTGCAGGGTCACCCGATTTTCTTTTTGCCTTTTTGCTCAACCCTATCTATGCTGGCTACAGAACTCAGTGCATTTTACACTCGCTAACCAATGGTAAAGTGCTTGTACTCCTCCTTTCAACATGGTAAACTGGTATACTCCTGATTGGAATATTTAACCTACCTACCAGTACCTAGTATATGGTTCCAAAGTGCATCCAGGGCTGGTAAGTGAAATGTCACCTATGGGCTGCAACACTCATAGTGTCACCCACTGCTGTGACAATACAAATATGACTACAGGCCTTCTACTTGCAGCAAGGCTGTCCAGGTTTAAACTGCAACTTTGACTTTTCAAAACAACCCCTTTTGACAGGTCTAAGCCTTCTTTTTAAATATATATAAGCCACCTTTGAGATAGACCTTAATGACAATAGCGTAGGGTGCATGATATTTAAAAGAAAGACATTTAGAAGTTTAATTTTTTACACAAACTATAGAGCCCAACTCGATTGGATCAATCTAAAACCCTCCCGTCAACCTACGGAGAAAATAACTCCTTTTGCTTTAAAGAACTCTCACCCACTAAGGGTACCCCTCGATGGCCTGCTGCATCATAGAGTTCCATCCCATTGCAGAACGGGCATGCTACATCCTGTGAGATGGACAGAGCACTCTGTTGGAAAAGGACTAGGGTAGTGAGTGGGGGTAGGGTTCTCTTTAAAGATACCTTCCTGGTAGCGCTAACGTTTTAATCTGGGCACCAGCTGCTATGATTAAAAATGGGAAAAGTTAGGAAGTTTCAGAGCTCTAGTTACCCCTACTTCCTCTTAGGGTCAACATGTTTCAGCCACTAATGTCCCCAAATGGTCGTGTCTTACGCCAGGACTGATTATACTACAACAATCTACACCTATTCCATAATGCTGACGTAATAGGTGAATTTACCATGCATACATCAAGCACACCTAAATCAGCTACTTGGTGTCCGTACATGGGTATCTGAAAAGCGAGGGAACAAACAGCATTGTTCAAGTATCATGCACAGATGTTGAAAGACCGTGCTCTCAACTCATTGTTCTTGCAGTTAACAGTATCACGTAGCTGTATCATTATGTTTCTCATCTTAAGCCATGAGGCTATGTGAAACAAAAATTAGGTTAGTCCCTGTGGAAATAAACAAACCCAAACTTGTCACATCTAGTATTCACATGGGACAAAACCAATTGTCATACACTCTGGACATCACATTCAACATGTAGTGGGTACATACACATGAAGGTACTTAATAGTCTACACATAGGTACACGGAAGAGAGGCATGCCTGTTGTCATACACTGGAATCCGAAAGGAAAAAGAGAGGAAAGCATTAAGCATCAGGGTCCTCTTGTGAATTAAAGTCTCCACCTTACAAGTGGCTATGCCTTACTTATGACTCCAAGGTTCCCACCTGGCCTGCTCGCCTAAAATTCCTCCATCCGTGTCTGCATCTTGAGGCAACTGAGCAGCCACAGTGGTTTAATGCGCTTCCTTCTGACAGCTGCAACTCGTAATTAAACGCACTTGACGTCTCCTGTGCCTCAGGGTCTTGAGAGAGGAAGACTAGAGCATATCTGAAACAAAATGGCTACTGATAGTGGCACTACTTCCTGATTCAAGCAACTTCTTAACTGTAACATTTAAACAAGTGCTTGGAGAAATTCCTATGCAGGATAATCAATTCCAATATATGTTTTACTATTTGTTTGTAGACCGAAACACCCACAGTTTCTGAGTAGGGGTAGATTACCACATGTTAAAAAATAAGTGATGAAATCAAATATTAAAAGCAGGTATTAAAAAACTGACCATGGATACTAGTACTAGAGAACGGCTGAAAGGATGCATTATCACTGAGTGTATTGTCATTCAGTCCTGATATATTTGTTGAAAGTCTGAAAACCCATCACTGTTCCTTCTCAAGCAGGGTTCTTTCACAGTTAACCGGGTTTGGTGGGTGTTCTAATACACCCCAGTTGAAGTCAGCTGATTTGTGACACTTTTCAATGTAATGAGTTGACATTTTGATTGTGTTGTGGCCACATCTTATGTTACCTCTATGTTCGCATATTCTGGTTTTGATTTTGCAACTTGCCATACCGATATATCGTAGTTTGCATGGACAGGTTATTGTGTAGACCATGTAACCCTACCCCCACTCACTACCCTATCCCTTTTGCAACAGAATGCTCCCATGCATCTCACTGGTTGTAGCACGCCGGTTCTGCAGTTCTATAGTTTTTGTAAAGTTATGTGTCAGAGGAGTGTTAGCCCATTCTCTACAGCACTTCTTTACTCCCCTTAATTTGTTTCTGGAAGTTTAATTTTCCACATGTCCTTAAAGTAAAAAAGCATAAACCCTATTTTCACTGTAGCAAGGCTGGCTGCGTCCATAAGGAAACACTGCATTACATTATTGCTTGTTATAATGGTAATTTTGGATTTGGAACATCTAGAGAAATATTTCAATGACTCTTTTTAATAGGCAAAATTCAATTTAATGGTAAAGACACATTTTGTCTAACTATTACAGAAAAGATACTTTAGAAAAGTTACCTTTTGCATGCTTAAAGCCTCTGGAAGCCTTTCTCTAGGTATTTAACTGTCATATAGCAGCTTGATGACTCTCTTATGTTGAGGTGTGACCTGCTCCCAGGACAAGTACAATGGGCCTTTGTGGAGGTGTTGTTCTCTCCTTGAGACGATAGCCTGTGGGCTGTGCCCAGACCCTTGGTGCATTTCAAAGCTCCCCCGTCACAGACAGATGTAGCTTACAACTTGGCCTGCCTTCCCTCTTTTCCTTCTAGTCATCCAGTCACCAACCCCAGAGGAAGGGAGAGCTGCCCCAGAACGGGTTTCGCTTGACCACCGGGGTGGCGCTGTCGCCATCTTCTTTGACATTAAAGAGTCAAATCCTGCTTGAATGTCACATCCTGCTGGACAGATATGCTTAGGTTTAACGTATAACATTTGGAGAACACTTCAAAGGTGGGAAACAGAATGCCAAAACACTTAGGGGCCGATTCCGATTTCGGCCGGAAGGGCACCGAACGATGGTCGGAGCCCTTCCGACCGAATCGGAACGTGCCGGCCGGATTCCTTTCCGACCGAGCCATTCCGATGGGCTTGGTCGGAAAGGAATCCGACTGGGATTTCCGGATGGCTTACAACGGGCTCGGAGAGCCCGTCCGCTGTCCGGAAATCCTTCAGTACTCCCCCGGCCGCCTCTTCATGACCGAGGGAGTACGATGGCAGTATTTCACTGCCTTTTCGTGCCGGTCTTTCTGGCACGAAAAGGCAGTCGGTAACTGTCTTTGGGGGCCCCCAGTAGGGCCCCCATGGGTGCGAGGCCACCGAATGACGGCCTGGGGGCACCTATGGTGCCCCTCTGTTGATCCCTGCACCGGGTGGCAGGCACCTTGGGGTGCCGGCCACAGGGTGCAGGGATGAACTGCACCCCTGCTTTCCACAATGCAAGCATGCATTCCGCTCGGAATGCATGCTCCCATTGTGTAGTATACGAGTGCGACCGAACAGGGTTCGGTCGCATCGTACTTGCAGGGCCGTAATCGACGACAGCAGGTCGGTCGGTTACGGCTCCTGACCGATGGACGGACCTGAGCCCGTCCGACATCGGAATCGGCCCCTTAGTGTGTAGCTATTGTTTGGTTGAAGAAAACTCAGCTTTGATCTTATCAGACACCTGTCTCTACGTTTGTTGGGGTGCAGGGACTGCCTAAAGCTGGATTTTAGTGTTAGATGTGGAAGGACACTAGGATTACCATAGTACGCTCCCAACATACATGCCCAGCTCTCAGAGCCCAAGTTTAGTGTGGCCGAAGACGTCCACCATCTTAAAATTTCCTATCGTTGGTAGAGTTGGCACTGGGAACCTTTACCCCGTTGGTTAGTTAGTCCCCAGGGATCATTTCCTCCCACAAGCCTGTGCCAAGAATACATGTGGCACCTTCAGGCACCCACTTCAGAATACTCCTGGACCTATAGAAGATCAGAAGAGGACTGAACCTGCTGTCTGAGCCCTGAGAAGAGACTAGAAGACTGGACCTGCTTTTACCCTGGTAGCCCAGGCAAAGAAGTGGACTTGAAAGGTCATAAGCCAGACCTCATGTTAAAGCTAAAAAACAAGCTCCAGGAGGCCATTTCCTGCAACTGTCCAGCTAACCAGTAACAACTGGACCTGGACTGGGCCCTGCTGTGACCTCTGCATGACACACTGTGAGTCTCTAAGTGCCTCTCCTAAGGTCCCAGGGACCTTAAAAGTGTACCCCTGTAATGGATTGGGATTTAAAGAACTAAAATTAGAAGGGGACATCTTTGACCAGGATGACCTGGGTAGTGTACCCATCCCGTGCTCCATTGCGGTCAGAGTCAATTGTGTCTAAGTCCTGTTCTGCTGCAACCTTTGACTATCATTGACACTTTGGGATTTTAGTGCTGTTTCTACTTAAAACTTTAAAAATTCATATCTATGGTCCTCCTAATTGAGTTTTTGTTATTTTGTTTTTTAAACTTTACTCTATTTTTCTAATTTACTTTGGGATTTTTATTATTTTGCATTTTGACTTTATTAATGTTTTAGTACTGCATAAATACTTTACACATTGCCTCTATGTTAAGCCCATCTGCCATAGCTCCTAGGGTGTTAAGCTCAGATTATTTAGCAACTTTTAAGGCTCACCCTGACAAGGATTGTGATTATTACTGAAGGAAGTGGCCCGATTCGGGTCACTCGGGTCACTCACGACCACCTCTCGGCCTTCTACGAAATAAAGAGTTGGTCAGACAGTAGAGAATACAAACCAATAACAGTTTATTCAAAGTTCGCTCAGAGCGGAGCCCTGTCTGCCCAGTCGCTAAGAGTGCTGCAGAGAGAGTCTGAATTCAACAGGCATAACGATACATTATGTACATTTCAGAATCAATGAAAACACGCCCACCATGGAATTTTCCAGAAAGATGCAGCTTGTCAGTAAATTACAAGGGAATAAGTTTCAATTCTGAAGCCGGGCACACATTATCTATCAGTCAAGGTCATTCCTTCCTGTGCCCACCACTAGTCAAGTGGGAGAGGGCTTACATCTAGAGAAAAGGTATGCGCTAATAAGAACAGTGCATTCATTAGTGTAACAAAACTCCGCTCCAAAGAAACATTACCTAGAGAAGGCCATTTCCGAGAATTGGCAGGGAATTAGTTTCGATCATAATACAAAATGGCGCCGGTACACAAAATGGCGCAGAGAATGCTAACTTACGTAAAAACGGTTCAGAAGCATAATTTTTATTCTAACAGACCCTCCTTTTAGCATGAGCTAAGCAAACATATTTAGATAACAAAAAGAGAACATATTATTCAATACAACATAGTAATTTGATTTTAGGAACATTCCATGTCTTCAGCTTCAGGGAGAGAAACAGTAAGGAGGGAAGACGTTTCAAAAATACCTTCATCAATCTGCATAAGATCATTCACCTCCTTTTGAATCATAATTGTTGCATTGGTATCATGGATTGATATTCTCTTAGGAGCAAGAAGGGTGGTGCAGTAAGAACAGCATAAGGGGAGACACTGCACCAGAATGCAACAGGCAATCAGAATCACAATGAAGTAGATCACCCTTTCTAGAATCCAACCCCATCCACCAAAGAGGGACCGACTCCAATTTCCGTTCTCCATTCCCTTAACATTCTCCAAAATATCTAAAATATGTTGGATAATATTCTTTTCCATATAAGTGATCTCGACTACACACTGGTCTCCTACTACCGCGCACACACCACCCCTCTTGGCTAGGATGAAATCAACTGCATAGCTAGTTTGCTCAGAATATATTCGCATACTTTCTAATTGGGAGGTGATGTCACGCAAGGCCGCTACTGTGGAGTTAGACAGTATCTGCAGCTTACATTCAAAATATTCCCTAGCCCTTTCACCTCTAGCCATAGCGGTACCACCAAAGGTAATAATGGAGGAAAGAATATACCCAAAAGCTATACTATAATTATTGACCTCCAGGTCCGTCACTCCGTCACAGAATTCCTTGGTCAAGGTCCTTTTAACCCATCTTATATTTGGTTTACTCTACTTACAGGGCACACCAAGAGGAAGCACCATTCCCAAAGCAGCGTCCTCGGTGCCATTATAAACATTCGAGTAAGTACCATTGGACAGAAAGTAAAATCCTGCGTGTGCATAAAGCAGACCTTGATAATCTACAGGAGCATATCTGGTGTTCATTCCTACTGTACTTGGATCCTTCATTTTCACTAAAGACATTGTATTTTTGAACAATATTATTCCAGAACAATTTACATATAGAAAAGCGTCTGTACTGTTTACTATCGGACAACATGCAGGATAACCCTGCCTTTCAGGTAACCTTGATAATGCCAGCCTTCTAAGGTAATGTTCTGTTCATCCATATACAAATTGTCACAATACATATTAGTGTTGCAACCTGGGTATCCCTTCCCTCGTGGCTTCCTGTAATACAAACAAGGACCGGGATATCCCATCCCGAACTCACCCTTTACCTCTACGAATTGGGGTGGACGAACATATGTATAATTAACCAGTGACAATGGGTATGCAGTCCATAAACTTGTGACAGATTCAGTTTGGTAACAAACTGTACCTTCACGAAAAATTTCTTGTGTGTATCTAGAAATACATTGGTCGGAATTGTCCTTTTGTACGAACTTGAGAAACAATCTTATATGCAGTACAGGATGATGCATTCTGATCACATTCCAAAACCCAAGACACCCCATCCAAAGTCAACAACCGCAATAGCACAAGAACAGCGCAGAGCACTTTTTGCTTATTAGAACAAACTTTTTGTTCATGGACAAGAGGAATTACTTGCTGCTCTTCGTCAGCAACCATTCTGCCAAAAGGGTGCATAGTGAAAAAGAAAGCAAGAGGACAAATTTCCAGCAAGAGAAGTATACAAGTTCCCAGTGTCCGTAAGAGCCTCACTGGTACAGGCTCCTATTGTTCACTAAACCTTGGCGCTCTTGAGCACCGGCGGTGGAGCTTGCTTTGTCCTAAGCTCTCGATGTATCCCACCCCGATCAGGATAATGTACCCCTCTCCAAGGGAGCACGTTCAATCTATCATGGCCAATGTTCAGGCAGTTCACAAATCTGATATCACCCTAGACTAACTCCATTGGTACTACAGCAAAGTACACCCTAACTTGCACAGTCCATCCCTATCTAATCTGACTTCTCCTTTTGTGCACTATTCCTCAACTGAGGTCGCAGATTGTACCTGGTGACTCCATGCACAGACGGATCAGTGAAAAGGGGTTCCTGGATAGCTCGTATCCCTGGTGGAACTGCTGCATTCAGCACTTCATCATTCTCCTCATCAGTTTTGGTCCAGGTCAGCCTGGCGTCGCTGAAGGGGACAAACTGAGGCACCGTCTCACACTCAGTATCCCCTACTCCATCTTTAATCCATTGATCATAAGGCAAAGGCAGAGGCACCCTTTTGCAATGAGTGCCATGCACCCAATTCTTTCAGCCAGCGACCTTGATAGCGGTACGTGTAGCCAGAAGGGCCTGTTCCAGTCCCTTCCAGCGCAGCTCCAAACTCTTCTTCTGCTGGAAGTTTCGAATCAACACAAAATCCCCAGGCCGAATGTCGTGTCCGGGTCCCTCTGGTGTAGCTGGCACGGACTCACAGACCTGTTGGTGAATAGAACGCAAATTTTCAGTTACCTGGCACAGGTAATCAATTAACAAGGGGTACTCAATATCAGAAAATCGACGAGGTCGCGGGACACCCCAGACATTTGCCGGGCGCCCAAACACGACCTCGTACGGCGACAATTCTGTCCTAGAATGTGCTGCTGTTCTTGTTGACAAAAGAGCTAATGGTAAAGCATCTGGCCACTGTAAACCTGTAGTTTCCTGAATCTTTGCCAATTTCAGTTTGAGAGTACCATTGAACCTGCTGACTGCGGGTGGTTTGCAGCATGAAACTTCTGTTTTATGTGCAAACCATGTCAAATTAACTGAATGACCTTGGCATTAAAATTACTTCCGTTATCACACCAAATCAAACTGGGCAAGCCGAAACGAGGAAAGAACTCCTTCAGGAGTACCTTTGCAGTCGTAACAGCTGTATTGTCTTTTGTAGGATAAGCTTCAACCCCTTTACTAAAGGCACAAACAACCACTAAAACATACTTCAAATTATTGCACCTATCTAATTCAATGTAGTCCATCTGATGGACCTCAAAAGGGAAAGTAGGTGGTGCAAAATTGCCAGATGAGATAGGAGTACCTTTTCCTGGATTGTGCATCATGCACACCATACAATACTTGTACAGCAGTCTTTGATCCTGTATGGCAGAATGATAACATTTCGAACAACTTACAAATGCCCTTAGCACTGATGTGGGCTGGACCGTGTGCCATCGTACCCACAGGAATAACATATGCATCTGGCAACATCCATCTCTGCTTCCCTGACTTATCAATACAACATCCCTCATCGTTCAACTGTGCTGTACTTTCTTGCCACACTGCTAACTCTTCTGTTGTGGCTTCGCTTTGAATCTCTTTCACATTCTCAAGTGTATCTTCGAACATAGTAACCTCAGGCACCCAACTAGGAGGACCTACTACAAACGTTCTTTTCATTTTGGCCCGGGCTGTTTCCTTAGCTGTCTGATCTCAAAAGCATTTCCCCTACCTACATCATCAGCAACTTTCCGGTGGGCACTACACTTCACTGTTGCCAATTTCTTAGGGAGTGTCAAAGCGGACAAAAGCCTCAATATGAGATGCCCATGCTGGATTTTGGTGCCATGAGAAGTAAGAAACCCTCTCTCAGCCCAGAGTCGCCCAAAATTATGCGCGACTCCGAAGGCGTATTGGCTCTCAGTATAAAAAATTGACAACCAGTCCCTTACTTAATTTGAAAGCTCGGATTAGGGCCACAAGCTCAGCAGCTTGGGCCGACTGTTAGGGAACTTGTGATGTCTCAACTACTGTACGCAGCGTAGTGACAGCATACCCAGCAGTTGTAGTGCCATCTGGTAATTTAAAACAAGAGCCATCGACATATAGTTCCCCTTGGGGATCAGATAAGGGAACATCAGTCAAGTCTACCCGTCCTTTCATCTCTTCTTCCATCTGGAAGATAGTCATGTTCATCAATCACATCATTCTCAGAAGGGAGGGGCAGTAACGTGGCTGGGTTCAGAGTGGCACATCTTTTAATCGTAATATGTTTTGCGAACAATGTTAATTCATAGCCTGTTAGACGTGCACTGGTGAGGTGCTGTGTCTTTGTCTTATTCAAAAGTGTATCCACAGCATGGGGTACCATGACTGTGAGATCAGTATCAAGTACGAGTCCAGCCGATTGTCTAATAGAAATGGCAACAGCCGCGACTGCTCTTAGACAGCTCGGGAGGGCTCTTGCGACAGGGTCAAGGACAGCAGAGAAATAAGCACACAGCTTTGCTTATCTCCAAATTTTTGTGTTAAAACAGAAAGCGCGCAACTGGCCATCTCATGGACGTACAACACAAACGGTTTAGTGTAGTCTGGGGTGCCAGGTACTGGAGATGAACAAAGCACAGTTTTCAATTGCTCAAAAGACTGCTGACATTCAGGCGTCCAAGGCAAGGGCTCATGCATGTCTTTTACCGTTGGTGCAAGCAGGGGTTTGATTAATAGCGAGTAGCTAGGTATCCACTGCCGACAGTAGGAAGTGATACCTATGAAAGCGCGCACATCTTTCGGAGTTTATGGAACAGGCATTTTAACGATGGTACTAATGCGCTCAGGGGTTAACCTCCTACCCTCCTTCAACAGTAGGTGTCCTAAATAGGTGACCTCCTGTTGACAATACTGAAATTTAGAAAGGGAAACTTCATGTCCGTGATGTGCCAGATGCAACAATAACTTAACTGCACTGTCCCTACAACCTTGTTCTGTATCAGAAGCGATGAGCAAGTCATCAACGTACTGCACCAATACATTACCTGGGCGAAGTGAAAGGGAATCCAATTGACTCTTTAATGCTTGACTATAAATGCTCAGACTTTTGGTATAGCCCTGAGGAGCTCGACAGAATATAAAGCTTCTGCCAGCTAGGGTAAAACCAAACAAGTACCTGCTATCTGGATGAATAGGAATGCTAAAGAATGCATTTTTCAAATCGATAGCAGAAATGAATTTAGCAGTAGAAGGAAACCTCGTCAAAAGATTGGTAATGTCAGGAAAGGCTGGAAACTAAGGGACCACTATTTTATTAACTTCGCGCAAATCAATCACAAAACGATAAACATCTTCAATGGTCATCAGAAGAACCTGAGGGCACCCTTTTAAGAATTGGAAGAATAGGGCTATTGTAAACATTGGCAGTTGTCTCCTCAACCACTTCCTTCTTAATGAAATCCTGAATAATTTTGTAATAAAGCTCGCTCCCCTGCCTGCGGTATTTTATACTGAGGGATACGTGGCAAAATAGCACCATCCTTAACCTACATCGAAACCGGCAATATCTGCAATAATTCCACATCCGTGTCGTCTGTCACCCACAGAGTGGGCGGCAGATCTTTAAACTCAAGAGGAAGGGGTGCGTCTTTGGACAAACACTGCTTAGCACGTGCTATATCTGGACCCATTGTCATATATACACCTGCTGGAGAACAATAAATTGTGGCATGCAATTTTTTCAACAAGTCCAAACCCATCACATTTTCACAATTAGATGTCAGCAAGAAAGGTGGATCCACAGTGAAAGGGCCAATAGTCAATGCAAGAGGCTTTGAAATGGGGCTTACAACCGGTACACCAGAGAAACCAATCAACACATTATTATGGCCAGACTGAGCCGCCCCAGGGACCATATTTCGAGCAGCAGAACTTTTTGTCGCACCTGTGTCCACCAAAAACTCCTTAGTTGAACTTTGCAGTTCTGCTGTTACATAAGGACCACACGGGTCTACAGGTATTGGAACAGGTCCCCCACTCTGTCCCTGGCTGTCCTAGCTGTAAGACATTCCTGTCACTTCATCCACATCATAATCATCATGATAGTACTGTACATCTCGAGGGTCATCAAATTAATTATTATCTGAACGACCCTGTGAGGCTGTAGCACTCTGTGCCCTATCGGCCCCACCAGCTCTACAACCCCGACCACGAGAACCCCATCCTCTGGGGGCTGCTACCTTTTGCAAAAGCACAGGACATTCACTACACCAATGTCCCTCCTGCTTACAGTACGCACACTGATTCTGACCCAAAGGCGTAGTTGTTGGCTGCCTACTAGTGCGGGCAGCTGTTGAGCAGGACCACCACATCCTCTCATATTCCCTCTAAAAGCCTGCTGTAACAACACCTTCATCTTTAGATCCTTATGCCTCTTCTCTGTCCTCTCCTTTTTCTCATTATCCCAATGCTCATAATACTGTGCCATATTCAAAATAACAGAAGGAGAGGAGGTGGACCAAGTACTCTCAGAAGCTTGCAATCGAGTCGCAATTTCAGGAAGCAAATTAGAAACTAATCTATTGACAAACAACCGAACACCTCCCTCAATAGACAAGTCCTGCCAACTGTAGTCCAAAAATGTACCTTCAAATCAAGTAAAGAAATCGGACACACTCATCTTTCTTCTGCCGACAAGCTGACAATTTATCCCAATCCACCTTTCTCGTGGATTAAGAGAATGCATGTATGTAATAATGCGGCCTGGCAAAAGCAAGTATCTCTGCCCGAGGCTTATCACCTGGCTTTTTTTCCTGATCCCATGCCTTAATTTGATCCCAAGTACCACCCAACTCCGGAACATGAACCTGTGTATGGACCTGCCTCCAGATATCAACCAGAACAAGAAGACCAAAGAACATTTCAATGTCAGCAAGAGTCATTACCGTTGAAGAAGCAGTTTCAGTCAACTCTTTAATATAAGAAGTAGGATTCTTTCTAGGGTCAGGCAAATGAGTTTTAAGGGATAAAACCTCACTTCTTTTCCATGGAGTATAAACCCATTGCTCTTGAAACCGGGCTGCTACTGCCACTCGAGTCACATTACCTCACCCATCCGTTAACTCTGGTATCTCTGGGTGATATAAAGGATGAACCTCTCTCATCGGAAACTGGGATACCGACTTGGGGCTTTTCTCATGCAATCTCCCCCCTGTAAGCTATGATTGTCGTAAGATTAGCAAAGACTTGTTCTGGCCCCAATTCACTAATACACACTCGATCTCTAATATCATATAGAATCTGGGGTGCCTCTGCTCCAAAGCACTGCTGCCAAAGACCAATCAAAGTAGCTGACGTGTGTTTAAGGGCATGCTGATGTATGAAAGGCTCAAAATCTCTCATAGTCGCCCAGACATCCTCTACACTATAAAGAGGATTACGGGCCCACTGCACAGCCTGATTAGTGATCACCTGTTTCTCGTCATCTCCCACATCAGACCTCACTAACGGTCCCATACGCTCCTTGAACTTTGTCCAATCCCTATCCTCAAATCCACGCACCAGAGTCCCTCTACTCACTAATGTCGGAGGATGAAAAACCACAATGGGAGAGGCAGCAGTAGTATTAGGCACTATCGGCGCTGGTGATTGTGTCACAGAGGAAAGAGTCGGCGAAAGGATCCTGAAACAACAGGCGCAGCAGGAGTGCTAACAGTCACAGCTGCCACAGACGGCAAAGAAACCGAAGGAAGAGGAGGAGGAGGAGCCGAACCCACAGCCATTGACATAACAACAGTGGACACAGGGACAGAGTCAGTAGACACGACTGTAACGGGCGGCTGGGAGGACACCGGAACAGTAGGACATATTCTCTGCGGGGCATATGGAGGCGGGGGTCGAGCATCCAACAATTCTTCCACAAAAGTATCATCTTCCTCCTGAGCCAGATATGATTTGTCAATATGTAATCGAATCCTTCTATCGTCACATTCAATACCGTTCTCCTGCTTTTCCCTGTCATATGCTACGGCATTTGAGTCAACGTCTGCATTCTCCCTTTCCGGGCCTCTTTCTCTGCTTTCATTCGTCTCTGCTTAGCTGCTTCTTGCCACGTTCTGAGGGAATCAAACATAGACTGCCTACTTCTTTTCTTAAACAACTGTTCTTGTAAATACTCAATCTTCTGTTCATCGAAAGTGCCCGTCAACGGCCACTGCAATTTGGCATTGTCCCTCGTATATTTGTGCCTTAATGTACTAAACATAATGGGGTCAAGACCATGCTTCACATACATATCAAAATTTGGAGTGCTTTCTGGAGGCGCCGGCTGACTTTCTTCCAATCGAGCATCAGTAGAGCAACAACGACAACACAAAGCAAATATTTTACTAAAGCTAGGCATTTTCAAAAGAGAACAGACTCACTATTCTATGCCTAGCAAAACAATTGCAATTGTTTTTGTCCCAAAAACGGTCCTTAAACCATACCAAATACAAACCAAATTGGTACCATATCCACAAAGAACCAAAACAAACTCACCTGGGGTATGCAGGTCAAAACTAATCTATTCTCCACTGCCGACTCTTCAGACCATACGGTCAGATCCAAGCGTTTCGCCATTCAGGACTCCAGTCGGGATGACCACTGGACACGGTACCAACCGGCCAGACCGAGGGGGCAGCTGCGAGTATTAGAAACTCTTGGTGCAGGGATCCCCGATCCGTCCGCCCTACCCGACGATCGCCCCGACCTCCCCCTCCGTCCGCGGAAGGGGAAGGGCCACTCACCCGAAGGAGTCCCTGTTTGGGCGCCAACTGAAGGAAGTGGCCCGATTCGGGTCACTCACGACCACCTCTCTGCTGTCTACAAAATGAAGAGTCGGTCAGACAGTAGAGAATACAAACCAATAACAGTTTATTCAAAGTTCGCTCAGAGCGGAGCCCGGTCTGCCCAGTCGCTAAGAGTGCTGCAGAGAGAGTCTGAATTCAACAGGCATAATGATACATTATGTACATTTCAGAATCAATGAAAACACGCCCACCATGGAATTTTCCAGAAAGATTCAGCTTATCAGTAAATTACAAGGGAGTAAGTTTCAATTCTGAAGCCGGGCACACATTATCTATCAGTCAAGGTCATTCCTGCCACTAGACAAATGGGAGAGGACTTGCATCTAGAAAAAAGGTATGTGCTAATAAGAACAGTGCATTCATTAGTATAACAAAACTCGGCTCCAAAGAAACATAACCTAGAGAAGGCCATTTCCGAGAATTGGCAGGGAATTAGTTTAAATCATAATACAAAATGGCGCCGGTACACAAAATGGCACCGCGAATGCTAATTTACGTAAAAACGGTTCAGAAGCATAATTTTTATTCTAACATTACTTCAGGTGGCTTCTTACCTCCCTCGACTAATAGCCCAATTTCTTATTCCTGGGAACAGTTTTAAATGGGCCAAAATGAGCATGATTAGTGACTGCATTTATCGATGAGGACAGGGCTCACTGAAAAACAAACATAAGGTGGAGCATTCTCTACAGTAGCCTACAAGAGATAGAAGATTAGATAGCTATCCAGTTGGTGGTTCTACCCAATGCAGATATGCTGAGAAAGGAGAGGGGTGTGTATTATCTGTCACATCCAGCACTATCTGCCATCACACTCTACTCTAATGTTTGCTCTACTTTTACCAAACTACTCTTGCTAAGTACTGTGCAGCAAAACTTAGGTTGCCTGTGGTAAGCTCCAGACAGAGCCATGCCACTAAATATTTAGTGGAGAATGGAACACATCAATATTTTAATAGTGGCAATTGTATACTAAATAGTTTCAGCCTCTTTAAGTGGCTAAGGTAGAGTCACTCAGACATACCTGGAAACATTTGAGCAGCAAATCTGGCATACTGTATATTTAAGAGGCACCCCTAACAGGCTGTGCATTCCGTAGAAACCAGGACAATTCAAAAGCCACCCTGAAAAATATGAGAAGTAGGTGACAACGTTATAAGTGTGATACAATGACCATCTTGTTAGCAGCATCCCAGAATTGTTGAGCAGCACCATGATTGCATTGGTTTTGACCTAGAATATTCAAATAATTCTGGCAAATACCATTAACATGGCACTTTAATTTCTATCACAATGAAGTTGGTTGGCTACTGACTGAGACATGATCAATGACGAGTATTATAACCTTTAGTTCAGTATTTAAAATTGGTGTTATTTTTTCTAACATAATTTACTTTGGAAACATTTCACACTGTATTAGATAGACACTATTACTTATGTGGTACAAATATCGTAGCACGAATAATTTTCTTTCTTGCACTCCAGCTTAAAAGATGTCAATGGCTGGATGAGATTAAAATACTTACAAATGAATATTGACAAAACATAGTTTATCCTCTTTTATCACAAAACAAACCTCTTTGCATGGAGTCCCAGCTACAGCTTCTTCATGCTATTCACCTACTGCCGACCACCAAAGTACACTCACTTCATTTTAGATGCTACTATTTCCTTTTAAGCCCATATTAGCACTATTGCATGGATATTTGTCTTATTATTATTTACCCTCAGGAATATTCTTCCCTACCTTATGTTCCATCACAGACCTTTAGTAGTCTGAGCAGCAATGGCTTCTTGCATTAACTACTCTGTATGTTTTGTGTTGTGGCCTGCCTATTAGATTAGTGAACAAACTTCAGGTGGTTAAAACATCACTATCACATGAGTTTTTGTTTTACAAAAACAAAAACACATTTCTGAGGCAAGTAAATTCTTGCATTGGATGCATGTCATAGCCAGAATTTCTTTCAGAATTGTTTATAAAAGCTTGAAATGTTTTCAAAATTTGTCATGCTTTCAGATGCCTTCTAGGACTTGCATGTAACTATCTGATGTTGAAGATCATTCCTTATACCCTATTAAGGGATTTACACCCAAAGAGAAATAATTCTTACTCCAAGCAATCCAGGATTCCATATAAGGAAAGAATATCCCTGCTAACATTCAGACATTCAGTCCTGTGAAGAGTGTTCCACTATCAAATGTCTGACCAAAGCAGACGCCAATGTGACCAAATCAAACTCCCCATGCACACATACAAAGCACTACACAACTTGGCCCCACATACCTCAACAGTCGCATACATTTCCAGCAACCCTAGAGACACCTCTGCTCGGCCGGACTCTCACTGGCAATACCCCCGAGACACAGCAGCAGAACAGGAAGCTGCGCCTTTTCTTACATCTTTCCACAAAGCATGAACGACCTCCCACAGCACATCAGAGCCTACTCATCACTTCTTGTGTTCCGCAAGAAGTTTAAGACCTGGCTGTCTGAATCCCCTCCAGGGCGTCCTCCTTCTCCCCTCCTGCTCAGCGCCTGATTACCCTCACACGCGATTAGTGCTCTATACAAAATGGTATAATGTAACAACATAATTAAGCACATTTCTTCAAAAGCAGCGTAGGTCATCAACACATAAAGAAATAGAGGTATTGTCAAGGATATAAAGACCAGTAGATTTGGAAAATTCAAACAATGTTACAAAAAAATATCTGACGGCCGTAATAATTATTCATGGTATAACTGTGTTACAAATAACTTCATTAAACGTTCTTAAGCAGTGTGGGCGTGTCTAGCATAACAAAGTTGTTTTCGACTTGACATTCCAAATGAAAGAATTGAGATCATCTCATCTGTTTGCTTACATAAGAACGTAATTTTGTGTTATTCTTCATTAGATGAATGAAAAGCGGTTTATTTTAGAGATAAATCGCATTGGTAAAGCACTTGTTTACTCTAATATTCAATGCTGCCGATTATCTGGAAGGCTCATTAATTGACTTCTCTGGCTAAGCGACATAGAAACCTGTCAGACAGACGGCTTTGCGAGCTATTTTAAATTGTGATATCATTTTGTAGACTTTAGATTTGACACATAAAGAAATATACTGTTTTTAAAATGTTTGCAGAAAAGCGTAGACACTGGGCCTTTAATTAACAGAAGCCCTGCAGCAAAATCTGTGACATGCAGGTAGATAGAGCGTCATTTATTACCTTTTCAGAGCAGTCAACCGCAAAATAAGCAGCTGAGGACTTTAGACAACAGAGGTGAAGAATGTCACAAAGCTGTCACTTCAACAAGTTTCGGCAGTGCTCTGAAATTGTTGATCAAATCTAGAGAGATGGAAAAATAATATTTGTCAGAGTTTACCTACTGTAACAGTGGCAACATGAATTATCATGTAAATACAGTGCCTGTCCTCATGATCGTTGACAAGTATCTTAAAGCATGAATATAAATAACATTGTAAGGACACATTGCTGAGAAATATTATCTATGGATCATTGAATACTGAGGTATAAGAGTGCAGGCCTACTGACACATATATTTGGCTGGCATGTTTGTACATGGGGGCATATGCACACTAGATAACAGGCGGAAACCCCTAACATCGTCCAGCATTTCCCTTGTATTTGCACCTAAAGAAAGTCTTAACTGTATATCTTCAAAGCACTAATGCCAGATATTTTGTTCAGTTCCTCAATATGGTCTACATGGTACACCCCACATTATTTTTAATCTAATAATATCACACACCCTTGTCCTAATTGCAAAACGTGCTCTGCCTCCTCCACCTTAAAAGATATTTCAAGAAACTTTGGTATCAATTTTTATACCTATGCATGAGGGAATCAAGTTGTTGGTCTTGTTACATTACTGCTACTTTTTGTCCATGTTTCCTGTATCATTTGGAGGTTTTCCCTGCAGCGTCGGGTTACACAGATTAGATGCACAATCCCAGTTCTGGAAGGTCCTTGCTGAAGAAAGCTCTGAACCCTAGACACCTTCCCTAAGGACATGGAGCTGTAGGAGAAACCACGAGTGACTTTACCAGCATCAACAAAAAGTAGGACATTGTCACCTATCTGTCCTTTGCGGGGCAAGGAAAAGGCAACAAAGGCTTCCCAATAAAGGCTTTTGTTTGCCCAGATAAGGATTGCCAGTTTTGGTTGCTTGCAGGTTTTACCACTAGCATTTAAGACTGCCATGGTACGAGAAGTATCCGAACAGCTAAAACACGAAGCTGCCACACCTTCCTTCATTGACTTAATGGAGAGACGTGAGAACAAGCAAAAAGACTTGGGGTCTTATTACGAGTTTGGCAGTCCTCCTGTCAGCCCGCCACCACCACGCTGATAGGAGCACTGCCAAGCCCGTAGTGAACCCACCCCCATCGGAATATAAGTGTAATCCAAGGCTGGCAGACTGTGCTGAGGGGGGTCTCATGTCAGTGGGCTGTGAGGCTGATAGGAGAGTCTAATATGCAGCCCGCCACCGTGACAGTGCCTGCAGCACATTCCTGCATGGCATGGCATGGCATGTCATACCATGAAGGAACAGGGGTGCAATTACAGGGGGGGCACTACATGTGCTCCCCCTCATGCACCCCCAGACCCAAATCCGGCAGGAGGCCCTATTAGGGCCCCTTTAGCTGCCTCTCTGCCATCCTTTTCATGGCGGGCTCACTGCCATGAAAAGGGCTTTGAATAGGCAACTCATAATATGCTCAGCGGTGCTGGCAGCGGCTCCGCCAGCATATTCAGGCCAGTTGCAGACCACTGGCCCAGCGGGATCCTTGATCCCAGTGGAGCCGACGGTCTTGTGGCGGCCCGACCGCCACAATCAGAATACTGCGGGCTGACCCGCAGTGCGGCAGTGGTCGGACCACCACCATGAATACGGCGGTCATAAGGACTGCCATTCTCATAATAAATCCCTAAGTTTCTCATTAGGAGTGTCCCAGACCGGTACCTGGTAAATACATATCAGGTTTTCCATTAACTCTGGTGGTGCGGAGTTAGTGGATAGCCTGAGTGGAACCTTGAGGTGCCACCGAGACATGTTTTAAAAAGTTAAAAACTCTGAAGACTGAAGGATGTGATATTTGCTCAGAACTTATAGCTCCTATGGGCATAGTAACTTCAGTTATTTAACATAGGAATTAATGGACACTCGTAATGAAGTCAGAAGTGCAAACATAATACTTGGGAGAATAGCAAGGTTTCAGATTCATCCCCAAAGTAAAATATCCTTATCAGCTATAAAATCCATCTTTGGCCCAGTTGGAACTTTAGTTGCGAACACTGAAGGTTTCAACAGACTCTTGACCACAGCATATCCAACTTAATGTGACCCTCATTGGCTTCAGAATCTACCTGGCCCCACAAGAAGAAAATGAGAATAAAAAAAAATATTGACATCCCGCGATAATTCTCGGGACTGATGACACCCTCTCCTTTGCATTCGGGCTGAAATTGCATCTATACCTCCAGCAAACATTGACTTTTAATGGCACTTTTCCACTGCTATTTGCCGTAAATATTTAAAAATCCATATTTCCATTATCCTTAATTCCATTGTATTCATTCTTTTCAACTTGTGAGATTGCATGCATCTTTCCATTTTCGAAATCGGTTTTATAATTTTATGGCAATGTGACTGTTTTTAACTTTAAAGTTGTTTTGTACTGTTTGAAGCTATCACACATTTCTCTGAGGAAGAATCTGCACCTTGTGCCACTTCTGTTGGGATGAGCAGAGTTTTTTCAATGAGCTGTGTTGTCATCTAGCACAATAATGCTTTATTAGTAATCACCCCCTTACAAATTAGTGACACACTTTCTCACCCAAAGGATCCATCTTCTCTCTACTTTTGCCCAAAACGGATATGTTTCAGCCAAAATGACATTCTGCCCAAAAAACTGGTTGTGAGTTATGTAAAAGCAACATAAGCTGAACATACCAGCTTCTGTCAGGCCCTAACAAAACCTTTAGTGTCACAGAAATTATTTGAGCATTTCTCAAGGTTTGAAGTTATTCTTACATGCCAAGTTAAAATTGTACATAGACTGTGGCCTTCTCCTATTGATCTTACTAAGAAGCTATATATAACATTGTAAAAGTCACTTGTTGGGAGAGGAAGGATCCTTAATTCATATTCAGGAAACAATAATAACTATTCAGCCTTTAACTTCTTATTATTTATAGCAAGTCAATAACATTATTTGGATATGAAATACGTATGTTGACCCTACTCTTACTTAAAAAATCTGGTGCAAATATAATTGCTTTAAAATGAATTATAATAATTTTATTAAAGTAGAACTTCATACACAAAACATTTCTCTGTGAGTAGATGGTATTTATCCCCTGGAAATGTAGGTGTAATTCATACTTAATCATTTTTGTCATTGTTTTCCTCCCTTTTTTGTTGGCTTGGGGATTTAATTTTCGACAAACCTTTACCTAACATTGAACTAGGAAAGAATCATGGGTTATTGGAAAAAAGATGATCTATGTTAACATCATTTCTTTTTCCCTTTACAATATTTTCATTAATGGAATGTTGAAAATATGTCAATGTTATAATAATTATGTCACCAACTTTTCATCTAAATTCCTTTATTTATGAACAATGAAACACATTATAATTGTTGGTGTTCAGTGCAATGACTAAACTGCCATTTTAGTTTGGTTTTTACCAATGTGTTTGATTGAAATTCTTAAGCATATAATGTGGATATGTTCTTCTTTTGGTAATTTGATTGTCCTAGACTTAACCGTTGGGAATAGTTTAAAACCCTTCAATAAAGGGTTTAAAAGTGTGAAATAAAATCAATGGTTTCTAGGTATGTAACATAACAGTATTGTAAGAAATTGGGTTATTAGTTAAGGGGGTGACTACACAATCCTTGTCAGGGTGAATCATTACATTCACTAAACTAACTTGAAGCTCAACACCCCGGTAGCAATGGCAAAGAGCAGACAGGTTTAAGTTAGAGGCAATGAGTAAAGTATTTATGCAGTGCCATAACAGCAATAAAGTTAAAACACAACACAATAAAAATCCCAATTTAGAAAAGAAATAGAAAATTGTAATAAATATGACATAAAAATGACCAAAATCCGATAAGGAGAACCAGAGTTATAGCTTTTAAAAGTTCAAATTAAAAATGGTGTCAAACGTGGTCAACTGGTTGTGGTAGACTCGGACTAAGTTGCGATTTGAGGTTGACCACAATGGAGCGCAGGTCTGATACAGCAACCAGGTTTGACATGTCCAGAGGTGTTACCTTAAGACTCAGTCTCAAAAATGAAAGTCAAAAATCTTTAGCAGGGAAAGGCAACAGGCATGTAGCTGAAGAGGGCACCTGGAAGCCAAATAGCCCTTGGACAAGGTTCTAGTGAAGCCATTGACTTTTGGCTGGAAATCTCCAAGCAGGAAGAATTTTTATTATGAGCCTAAGGAAGGTCCCTCTTGTTATCTATTATACTAGATACTATAACTAGCACTATATACTATACTATGTAATATATATATATATATACTTTATATATATATATATATATATATATATACTTTATATATATATATATATATTTTTTCCCCACTGATGTCAGTGATGTCATCAGTGATGTCATCAGTGATGTCACCGACCATTTCATGAGTGATGTAATATGTGATGTCATCAGCAGTGCATTGCGGGGGCGCGAGTTATACTTAGCTCAACTAACTATAACGGCCGAATTTCTCTGGTTTTGTACGAGTGAAATGTCCAACTAACTATAACGTCCCTGAAACCTGTGGTTTTTTCAGTGAATTTCTAAGGTTTTTTAAATGATAATTTCTAACTATAACGTCCCTGAAACCTATGTTTTTTTCAGTGAATTTCCAAGGTTTTTTAAATGCTAATTTCTAACTATGCCTACAGAGGTAGGACATGTGCAGAAAGAGGAAGAAAGGAGCAGAAAGAAGCACGAGAAATGCAGAAAGAGGCAACAGAAGTCCAGAAAGACGAAGAAAAGTGCAGAAAGAAGCAAGAGATATGCAGAAAGAACCAACAGAGGTGCAGAAAGAGGCCTTGTTGCAAAGTCATCCTGTGCCCCCAACTTTTTGCTGACTGGTACTGGTGGTAACTGCCTAACCAGGCCTAGAGCCAGTGCTATGCTGAAAGACACTTAGAATACAGTGAAAACACCTACATACACTAGGGTACACTCTGGGTTGGGGTACCCCTGTGATTGGCATGACCTCCCCTGTAAGGCCCTAGTACATAATATGGCAGGGGGATTAAAACTACCTCTAACTCAGAGGTGCAGAAACAAGCAAGTGACGTGCAGAAAGAGGCAAGAGAGGTGCAGAAAGAGGCAAGAGAGGTACAGAAAGAGACAGGAGGGGTGCAGAAAGTAGAAAGAAGTGCAGAAAGAGGCAGGAGAATTGCTGAAAGAAGCAACAGAGCTGTAGAAAGAAGCAAGAGAAGTGCAGAAGGAGGCAAGTGAGGTCAAGAAAGAGGCAAGAGAAGTGCAGAAAGAAGCAACAGAGGTGCCGAAAGAGGCAAGAGAGGTGCAGAAAGAAGCAAGTGAAGTACAGAAAGAGGCAAGAGAGGTGCAGAAAGAGGCAAGAGAGGTACAGAAAGAGGCAGGAGGGGTGCAGAAAGTAGAAAGAGAAGTGCAGAAAGAGGCAGGAGAATTGCTGAAAGAAGCAACAGAGCTGTAGAAAGAAGCAAGAGAAGTGCAGAAGGAGGCAAGTGGGGTGCAGAAAGAAGCTAGAGCAGCACAGAAAGAACCAACAGAGGTGCAAAAAGAGGCAAGAGGGGTGCAGAAAAAGGTAGGAGAGGTGCACAAAGAGGGAAGAGCGGTACAGAAAGAGGCAGGAGGGGTGCAGAAAGAAGCAACAGAGGTGCAGAAAGAAGCAAGTGAAGTGCAGAAAGAGGCAACAGAGGTGCAGAAAGACGCAAGACAGGTGCAGAAACAAGCAAGAGTAGTGCAGAAAGAGGCAAGAGAATTGCTGAAAGAAGCAACAGAGGTTTAGAAAGAACCAAGAGAAGTGCAAAAAGAGGCAAGTGAGGGGCAGAAAGAAGCAAGAGCAGTGCAGAAAGAACAAACAGAGGTGCAAAAAGAGGCAAGAGGGGTGCAGAAAGAGGTAGTAGAGGTGAACAAAGAGGCAAGAGAGGTACAGAAAGAGGCTGGAGAGGTGCAGAAAGAAGGAAGAGAACTTCAGAAAGAGGCAAGAGAATTGCTGAAAGAAGCAACAGAGGTGTAGAAAGAAGCAAGAGAAGTGCAGAAAGAGGCAAGTAAGGTGCAGAAAGAAGCAAGAGCAGTGCAGAAAGAACCAACAGAGGTGTAGAAAGAGGCAAGAGAGTTGCACAAAGAGGGAAGAGGGGTGCACAAAGAGGCAAGAGAGGTACAGAAGGAGGCAGGAGGGGTGCAGAAAGAGGCAACAGAGGTACAGAAAGAGGCAAGAGAGGTACAGAAACAGGCAGGAAAGGTGCAGAAAGAGGGAACAGGGGTGCAGATAGAGGCAAGAGAGGTGCAGAAAGAGAAAATAGGGGTGCAGAAAGAGGCAAGAGATCTGCAGAAAAAAGCAACCAGTGCTGAAAGAGGCAAGTGAGGTGCAGAAAGAAGCAAGAGGTGCAGAAAGAGGCAATAGAAGTGCAGAAAGAAGCAACAGAGGTGCAGAAAGAGGCAAAAGGTGTGCAGAAAGAGGCAAGAAAAGTGCAGAAAGAGGCACCAGAGGTACAGAAAGAGGCAAGAGAGGTGCAGAAACAGGCAGGAAAGGTGCAGAAAGAGGGAACAGGGGTGCAGACAGAGGCAAGACAAGTACAGAAAGAGAAAAGAGGGGTGCAGAAAGAGGCACGAGATCTGCAGAAAAAAGCAACAGAGGTGCTGAAAGAGGCAAGTGAGGTGCTGAAAGAGGCAAGTGAGGTGCTGAAAGAGGCAAGTGAGGTGCTGAAAGAGGCAAGTGAGGTGCAGAAAGAAGGAAGAGAAGTGCAGAAAGAAGTAACAGAGGTGCTGAAAGAAGCGCAAAGGGTGCAGAAAGAGCAAGAGAAGTGCAGAAAGAGGCAAGAGAGGTACAGAAAGAGGCAAGAGAGGTACAGAAAGAGGGAACAGGGGTGCAGAAAGAGGCAAGAGGTGCAGAAAGAGAAAAGAGGGGTGCAGAAAGAGGCAAGCGAACTGCAGAAAAAAGCAACAGAGGTGCTGAAACAGGCAAGTGAGGTGCAGAAAGAGGCAAGAGATCTTCAGAAAAAAGCAACAGAGGTGCTGAAAGAAGCATCAGAGGTGCAGAAAGAGGCAGGAGGGATACAGAAAGAGGAGAGAAGTGCAGAAAGAAGCAAAAGAGGTGCTCAAAGAGGCAAGAGGGATGCAGAAAGAGGCAAGAGCAGTGCAGAAAGAACCAAGAGAAGTGCAGAAAGAGGCAACAGAGGTGTTGAAAGAGGCACGAAGGGTGCATAAAGAGGCAAGAGAAGTGCAAAAAGAAGCAACAGAGGTACAAAAAGAGGCAAGAGTGGTGCAGAAAGAGGGAAGAGAGGTATAGAAAGAGGCAAGAGAGTTGAACAAAGAGGGAAGATGGGTGCAGAAAGAGGCAAGAGGGGTGCAGAAACAGGCAACAGGGGTGCAGAAAGAAGCAAGACAGATGCAGAAAGAAGCATGGAAAGTGCAGAATGAAGCAACAGGGGTGCATAAAGAGGCAAGAGAAGTGCAAAAAGAAGCAACAGAGGTGTAGAAGGAGGCAAGAGAACTGCAGAAAGAAGCAAGAGATTTGCAGAAACAGGCAAAAGAGGTACATAAAGAGACAACAGGGGTGCAGAAAGAAGCAAGGCCGGTGCAGAAAGAAGCATGGAAAGTGCAGAATGAAGCAACAGGGGTGCAGAAAGAGGCAAGAGAAGTGCAAAAAGAGGCAAGAGGTGCAGAAACAGGCAAGAGAAGTGGAGAAGAGGCAAGAGAATTGCTGAAAGAAGCAACAGAGGTGTAGAAAGAAGCAAGAAAAGTGCAGAAAGAGGCACGTGAGATGCAGAAACAGGCAAGAAAGGTACAGAAAGAGGGAAGACGAGTGCAGAAAGAGAAAACAGGGGTACAGAAAGATGCAAGACAGGTGCAGAAAGAAGCATGGAAAATGCAGAATGAAGCAACAGGGGTGCAGAAAGAGGCAAGAGAAGTGCAGAAAGAAGCAACAGAGGTGCAGAAGGAGGCAAGAGACCTGCAGAAAGAGGCAAGAAACTTGCGGAAACAGGCAAAAGAGGTACAGAAAGAGGGAACAGAGGTGCAGACAGAGGCAGGAAGGTGCAGAAACAGGTAAAAGGGGTGCAGAAAGAGGCAAGAAGGGTGCAGAAATTTGCAAGAGAGGTGCAGAAGGAAGCAAGAGCAGTGCGAAAGAACCAACAGAGGTGCAAAAAGAGGCAAGTGAGGTGCAGAAGGAGACAAGAGAACTGCAGAAAGAGGCAAAAGTTGCAGAAACAGGCAAAAGGGGTGCAGAAAGAGGGAACAGGTGGGCAGAAAAAGGCAAGAGGGATGCAGAAATTTGGAACAGAGGTGCAGGAAGAAGCCAGAGCAGTGCATTAAGAACCAACAGAGGTGCAGAAAGAGGCAAGAGGGGTACAGAAAGGGGTAGGTGAGGGGCACAAAGAGGCAAGAGGGATACAGAAAGAGGCAGGAGGGGTGCAGAAAGAGGAAGAGAACTGCAGAAAGAAGCAACAGAGGTGCTGAAAGAGGCACAAAGGGTGCAGAAAGAGACAAGACAGGTGAAGAAAGAAGGAACAGAGGTACAGAAAGAGGCAAGAGTGGTGCAGAAAGAGGAAAGAGAGCAGTAGAAAAAGGCAAGAGTTGCACAAAGAGGGAAGAGTGGTGCAGAAACAGGCTAAAGGGGTGCAGAATGAAGCACGAGAGGTGCAGAAAGAAGCAATAGAGGTGCAGAAAGAGGCAAGTGAGGTGCAGAAAGAAGCCAGATAAGTGCAGAAAGAAGAAACAGAAGTGCAGAAAGAGGGAAGAGGGGTGGAGAGAGAGGCAAGAGGGGTGCAGCAAGAAACAAAAGAAGTGCAGAAAGAAGGAACAGAGGTGCAGAAAGAGGCAAAAAGGGTGCATAAAGACGTAAGAGGGGTACAGAAAAAGGCAAGAGGTGCAGAAAGAGGGATAAAGGGTGCAGAAAGAGGCAAGAGGGGTACAGAAAGAAGCAAATGAGGTGCAGAAAGAGGCAACAGACGTGCAGAAAGAGGGAAGAGAGGTGCAGAAAGAGGGAAGAGAGGTGCAGAAAGTAGAAGAGATTTGCAGAAAGAAGCAAGAGAAGTACAGAAAAAGAAAGAAATGTGCAGAAAGAAGCAACAGAAATGCAGAAAGAGGCAAGAGAGGCGCAGAAGGAAGCAAGAGTGGCTTGCACTCCATTAGTACCAATTTAACACCCACATTTAGCAATAAGTAACAGGTGACCATTCTAGGTTTGCAAAGGGCCTTCCACCACGCTGTGACACTTGTTGCTGCATTTATGGTAACGTTTGAGCCGTTTGAGCTAGAAACAAGGTTTTTTTTGTTCAAATCTGCATATTGGGGAGCAGATGATGAATTATGTGGCTAATGCAAAAAATGTATGATTGTGCGAAAGTCGGTGCAGCCAAACAGTCGCATAATTCCAGTGGCCCTACTTATACCTCTGACTAGGTCCACAAGTGCTCTTCAGTGATTCCTTCTTTTTTGTCTCACTGAGTTCATAGTTGAGCTTCTATGGAAACGAGGAAGACTAAACCTGAGGTTACCACTCTACAACACAGACTACCATACCACATAATTACTCTCCATAACACATAATCCCACTCTCCATAATTCCTATACACTAAATACCACATACTTTCTATCCACATAATTTCACTGCACAACATACCACATAATTCCACTACACACAACGTACATCCACTCCAAAAAACATTAGTAAAAAACTTTTACATTTACAACGCCGATAGCTCTAATTCTCGCAAATGCGAAACCTATTACATTGCAAACACTTCTTTAACTAGTAGTCGCGTTTGCAGAGTGGTGGAGAAAGGGTGCTGGGCCTCTGACCAGCGCTCAGGAATTCAGCTGCGTAGGACTTACAGGAGGTAGCAGGAGGGCTTCTTGGCCCCCAAAGATCCTCAGAAGTAAATTGGACTTCACCCCCCATCCCTTAGTCTGCCAGGAGGTGCGTTTGCAGAGTGGTGGAGAAAGGGGGGCATGGCCTCCGAAGACGTCTTAGCAATCCCACTGTGTGGGACTTACTGGAGGTAACGAGGGGTAGTTGGGCCCCCCAAGGACATCCTTGGGGGCCAACTACCCCTCCTATTACCTCCAGTAAATCCCACACAGCAGGATTGCTAAATTCTCATAGCAGGCTGTTATATCCCGCATAGAGACCCTAATGTAGACCAGTTCATACATACCCTAAAATGGACATACTCGTATTTGCCCTAATATGGTCATATTCGTACTTGCCCTATTATGGTCATAGCCGCATATGCCCTATTCCGGTCATAACCGTACATGTCCTATTATAGTCATGATTCCTTATATAGGTATGATCTTTCACCTACATTGGTCCCAGCTAGTACACAACGAGCTCTCAGGGCTGAACGTTATCTATCCTGTGGTTTTGAATACAGCAGGGTTTTTCCCAAACACAGGCCCACATTGTACTCATCAATTATGCATGGCTCTCTAGGAATACACCACTTGCATAATATGTATGTACAAAGTTCACCCCTGACGTCTTCCTCATGTCCAATACAAACCATACTGAGGACCGAGACTCTTTAGGGTATAAATACACCACATTTTGCCCCAGTAAGACAGAGGGAACCGAGACTTCCATGCTGACACACTGACCAGAGACGCTGAGGCTCCTGCATGCAGTCGCTCCAGCTGACAGCGGTCTGACACAGCCCTGACTGGGTGTCCAACTCGAGACCAGGACGGTGTCCCACACTCTCTCTATTCAGGTATGGGGGTTCAACTAAATCCTAGAAGGATTCTTGGCTCTTAGGCTTTTAGACCTACACACATACGCTAGGTAGACTCGGGTACATCTAGTTAGGCATCGTAGGAGTACGCGCACTTGCATAATGCTTTTATATTCATGTATATATTCATGATTATTGCAATATGGTAGAACTGTTCTATCCCTTTGCTTTTATCGTACTGCTGATAATATATCTCTGCTATTGTCTGCTGATTGCCGCAGCACATGTATTTTACACTAGAATAACAACTGTTCAATAAATACTTATTGAAACGCCCGACTGTTTATTCTGTGTAACTCTCTGAGACAAACTGAATAAGTAAGCATGAGTGACTGAGCGAAAGGTAGTACATTGTATCCACGATTCTGAGGAATTTGGGTTGTCATGATCTAAGGTTGCCAGAAACTAATCTCTCCCCGAGAGGAGGAAATTCTAGTGCACTGTGAGCTAGCTAATGCAAATCAGGCTAACATACGCGGTGGGGGTGTACAGACCCAGTCTGCCACCAAGCCCACGGTTTATGTTATCCAAACGTGCAGGTCCTGCATGGGTACTATAGGAACTACACGACATGGCGCCCAACGTTGGTTGGGTACTTATTTAACAGTAGAATCTGAGTAGTTCAGTCGTGCTATTCTCAGAGAACCTACTCACAAAACCCCAGAGACGTCTGGAGTGGGTGGGCACAAAATCCGCCGCAGCTGAGTAGTATGAGAATACTATTTATTGGCTGTTGGTTATTCAAGCTTGAAGGACATTTAGTTCCCACAATTGTGCATTTACACCTTATCTTAAAATTTCCTTAAACACCCTTCTTCCACAAAAAAATGGTTGAACAAGCAGAAGAAACAAGGAGAGTTGAAACAGACCTCTTCGGTTTAGGAGAAGAAGACCCTGAAGATGCAATACAAATTGCACCAAATTTCAGAAGGGCAGTCACCATAAAACTTCTAGAACATGGCTTAAGAGCCAGGGGTGGTAAAGTAATTTTTGTGATCGAGGCACACAAATCCAATAAAGCAGAGGTGTTCTATTCATGGGTTACGTTCCCAGCAGCGAATCCAGTTACAGATGTATTTCACTACTACCTAGAAGATGAAACACCAGTGGACTATACTCCTTTTGAGGAGTTAGAGGTTCCGCTCACTTACCAGGAGCATAATTATTGGTTTAAAGGCGCCCTACCCCACGTACGAGGAAGAGCAAGATTAGGCCCGCTCGGAGGAGCAGGAGCCACATGGCCCATATTAGCGGCATACACACCGCATCCTGACATTGGCACAATGCCACAGCCAGACTTACTCGTACAACACAGAAATTTAATTAAAATCTACAGAAACCTTACACAATTTGTGATGAGGACTTTAACAGTTCAGCCTGCACCAGCTGCAGCACAAGATACTCCAGTCCAGAGTACAGTTAATACAATTACTCCACAAACATTACACGCGGTAATGGGAAAAATGCCAGCCAAACGTGAACAAATCCCATTCTGGATAGCTCAGAAAATAACTCGGCTTGAGGCAGAATTTCCGAATACTACCACCTGTGATAAACACAGAATTCTAACAATCTGCTTGCCCATGGGGATCACACCACAACTACAGGATTGCACCTCTTGGGGTTCAGTCTTTGCTGCCATATATACCAGAACACATGGTATCCTGTCCTTAGCAGTAATACCTGATGTATTGAGACCGATACAAAATGAGTACGGAGCAGAGCCTGCCCTTAACTTAGGGATGAAACTTTGACCAGGTATCAGCCATAGTACTAGCTAACATTAAGGGGGAAGCAGCTTCAGTGGCGATCCGCCAACGCCTAAGGGAGTCCAGTCCAGTAGAACAACAACACGAACTACCCAAAATAATTGAAACTGCATATGCAGAACTAGGCAGAGACAGTCTAGGTGGAAAAGCATTAAAACCACAACTGGTGGGCAGTCTTGAAAAGGACACGAAAAAGCAGACACCTACTTCTTCTAAAAAGAAGTGGGAAAATAAAAAACAACAAAAGTCTAAAGACAGCAGATCTCAATCCAGAGGTAGGTCTCCTCAATAGGAGCCCTCTGAAAGGAGGTATAACCTCAGGAATAGGGATAATATTAAAAAACCTGACAGGTATCAGGATACTGATACACGTTCCTCTCGTTCCTTTCAGGGTTCGTCAAGAAACTCCAAGAGGGAAGGACGGTCAGAACACAGACAAGAGGCGCGTACAAAGTCCAGAGACACGCAACGCGCTGCGGACTACGCACCTAAAAAACAAGATAAACAAAAATCTAAACCTCAGTTCAAAAAGAAGGTAGCAGGTCTCAAGATCAGACATGCCCAGAATTCTGAGGACACAGCTTCTGAACGGGGAATGGGCTCTGACGATGCTAGACAGCGCGGCAGAAGTAACGATAGCTCGCCAGAACCTGAAGGAATTTCTGGTGACAGCGGAGTTGAGTGAGTATATCACGGTGGAAACACCTGATACTCGGGTAAACGCCCCACATAAGTTACATGAGATAACACTCCGGATGGAGGGGGACAAGCCCAGAAAAGTTAAAGGTCTATTTTGGGAAAATGTTTCATCTGGTTATGACATCCTATTAGCAGAGCAAGACTGGCCGCCAGCATTAGTCATGGAGTGCCCTAGGGGAAAAACTGTAATTTTTCCAGCCTTTTCCGACCTCGTTCCCACACATTTAAAACATGCATATGCGCAGGAGTGGGCGGTTGCCCTAGCTCCAGCATTGTACAAAAATCATGCTGGTTGGGATGAGGATTCAACCCACCACGTGATCCCGTTAAAAGTTTCTCCAAATGCCCAAAGGCAATACCCTATAAAGCAGGAAGCTAAAAAACAAGTCCGGGAGATCCTAGATCAACTTGAGTACCAGGGGGTGATAGAAAATTGCACTTCACCTATGAACAATCCTTTGTTCCCCGTAGCCAAACCTGACAACACATATCGTCTAGTTTTAGACTACAGACACTTAAACATTTAAGCAGTTCAAAATGCACACAGTGCCACATTAATGAATAACATTGTGCAACAAAAATATAAAACAACACTTGATATCTCAAATGGATTTTTCTGCCAAAATATAGCGCCTGAAAGCAGGTATATGACAGCATTCAGTGCATTAGGGTCACAACGGCAATTTTGCCGACTCCCCCAAGGGTATAAGAATAGCCCGGGGTTGTTTTCAGCAAGGGTAACAGAGTCACTCCAAAATTTGGATGAAGAAGCATTGTCCTATGTAGATGATATTTATCTGACGGACGATGACTTGCCGAGGCACTTGACCAGGGTGAGCACCATTATTATGGGGTTCGCCTCTGAGGGCTACAAATTTAATTTAAAAAAATCAAAGATTGCCCACCTCAGTGTCCTGTTTTTAGGATACGAGCTGTCAAGTGAGGGAAAAAGCCTGGCAGCTAACTTTTTAGAAAAGTGTGCGCTGCTCCAACCTCCAAAATCATTAAAGAATTTACAATCAATTCTGGGATTCATAAATTTTGGTCAAACATACATTTTGGATTACGCAGAAAGAGTAAAACCTTTCTACGACTTAATAAAACCTGACTTTTCAGTCAGACAATGGACACAGGAACATACAAATATCCTGCGTTCCCTACAGGAAGACATGATAGCTTCTAAACATTTACAGACACGCGTAAACGCACAGAACTTAGTGATCCGAGTAATAGCGGGTCAATGCGGATACACTTATTTAACTTTTAATGAAGGTGAAACAGTACCAATCGCATACAAATCACACCTGTACACAAACGCAGAAATGCTTTTCACTTCAACAGAAAAATTCCTGACAGCAGTGCAGACCGCTGTAGCAAGAGAAAGAGCTCTGGCTCAGGGAAAGCGCATAATTGTCGTGACCCCACTACCAGCTTTAGAAGCTGTTACAAAAGCTAGCATTCCAAATGCGAAAGCCTTACATCCCAGATGGATACAATGGGCTAATTCTCTTACTGCAACGGATGTTGAATACAGATTCGATCCAAGCTTAAAAACATAGGCATTCCTGCAATACGAACAAGAATATCCTCTACCAAATGAAATTTTGCCTCTAGATCAGTATGAATACATTATTTACACTGACGGATTTGCTCAACCGGCCATAGGGAGTAAGCAAGCTTACAGCGCGGCGTGTGCGATTGTTAAAGGTCGCATGCACGATGGAAAGATCCATCCGAGTTGCACTAAAACGCAATCTCTAGGAGACTGCACGGCTCAGTTGGCAGAACTCAAAGCACTTATACTGGCACTTATAAATACGGATCACGAATTCCCCACACTTATTGTGTGTGATTCCTTTTACTGTGTACAGTTGTACAATGAATATCTACATCATTGGGAACAGAACGTGTTTAAAGATGCAAAAGGTGGCACAATTAAGCATAAAATGCTATGGGAACAGGTAGTGGAGTTGAGAAACGAACTACCAAGGGCTCACGTGATACATACACTGAGTCATCAGCGTGATGGTGTTCACATTGAAGGGAATTCATTGGCTGATGAAGCTGCAAAGGGGGCTGTTCGCACAACCGCCGTAGCTGCAGTTACTCGTTCAAAGACGAGGGTAGACGGTGAGATAATGGTAGCTGTCAATGCTTCACGCAAAGGCAGTACAGCAGTACCAAAGAAATTTCCACTCAAGTACTCCTACAAGTTAGATGCACAAAGCATTCCATATGCTCAGATTCCTGGAGTGGGGGATAGAGTAATACCAAATATGGATCGTAGGCAAGGCTTAATTCTAGCAGCACACGAGGGTTTGGGTTCTGTGCATACAGGCGTTACAGCAACTATTTCTTTATTGAAACAGTGCTACTGGTGGCCAGGGTTAACATAGCAGACAAAAGACTATGTCTTGAAATGCGACATCTGTCAGCAGATGAAAGGCTCCACAGTAACACGCCCAGCGCAGATACCATTACTGAAATCAGACAAACCTGTCGCATGTGTGTATTTGGACCACTGCGGACCCCTACAATCTGATGGGTCCAAGAAATATATCAATTGTTGCAGTGGATTCCTGCTCTAGATTCCTATGGGTTTGGCCTCAGCACTCGGCTGACGCTCGAACTGTTATAAAAGATTTGCGAGTCTTTATCAGCACATACGCAGTTGGCACGTTGCATCCTGACCGTGGTCCGTCGTTTAGCTCTCGGGCTTACAAAGAGGCCATGGAAGGAATGGGCGTAGCATTGCGGTACTCCTCTCCGTACCATCCCGAGGGAAACTCTGTTGTGGAGAGGAAAAACCGAGACTTAAAGCAATCTTTAACAGCTAGGGTATTAGGCAAGGGCGGTAGATGGGTCGATCACCTTTATGGGGTCCAATGAGCTATCAATAATCAGCCAAGAAGCTCTCTAGGGGGTGTCACTCCTTACGAGGTCCTATTTGGGACAAGAATGTGGGTACCCGACCTTAATTGTGAAGGCACAGTGGCGGATGAAAAACCATTTGATATCCATGATCGTTTGGCTGTTTTACAGGATCTAAATGAAGCCAGGACACAACAAAGTAACGTGCTCCAGAAACAGGCCGCCACTGAGGAAGTCAAGGCAGTAACGGCAAGAACTGTCTGGATCCCAAAAGCCGGGGATCTGGTCAGAGAGAAGATTGCTGACAAAAAAGAATTTGGGCCATCCTACAGAAAATCTGTACTGGTCCTAGCAATCCAAGGCACAAGAACTATACTTCTGCCACCTCTTGCCGGAAAAAAGGAGAAAAGATTTGTCTCAATTGACTTAATCAAACCACACTATGTGGCTGATACTAAACAGTAGGCCACGTGGACTCCACAGTAGCAGACGCCCTCCTCTCGCTACAATCCAAGAAGTCCAAACAGAAAGACTCATCACGTTTGAAGAGCCACCTGTACGGAATGAAGGACTAAGCAACAATGCTATGGAACTCGTTCCACTTCAACAAGAAATTAATCTTCAAAATGAAAATCAACTTAGTAACCAAGTTGCAATCAGACCGACTACAGACATCTACGTCAACTTGCCTGGTCAAGAGCAAAATCCGATTTCAACAAATCCCGATGCAATTCCAACAATTGATCGAACTGCTTCTGGCTATTTCATGAACTTTGATACGTTTTCACTGGATCCAAGTGAACCGGAAACGACGCCAGACAAAAAATCACTCCAACAGAAACTCAATTACTTTTTGAACTTTTTTAGAAAGACTTACCTGGTGTCACCGTGGATAGAACTATGGTATATCACTGGGATTTTATTTTTCATTTTCTGGCTAGGTTTAATAATAACTTTTAGTATGCTTATTAATGTACGATACCTCCAGCAAAGCTCTACAGCCCAAAGAGTCAATTTGATTTTAAAACCACACCAGTCTTCACATCGTGAACCAAGAGACTTGTCTTCAGTGAACATCACAGCCGTTCCTATACCGGACGGTATAGTATGGGACAAGATTGATTATGATGTATTCGGTCCGACTGAACTTTTAAAGCTAAAACATGTATTTAAAATTTCTTTAAGTGATATCATTACCTCCAGTACATTTTCTGATGATTGGGAAACTGATACTGTGAACAATTTAATGTCTGATTTAGAAAAAACTGCTGCATTTCCGAACAATGAAATGTTAGAAGGTACTTCAGACTATGATACATTGTACTGTTATCAGCAATATGGTCATCATTTCTTACACAAGTCTATAACACCTAGAAATGTATTTGAGTACCACCAGTGGGAACACTGCCCAACACTTCCAAAAGGTAGTTCGCAAGCATTTGCACAGAAATTCACATACTTCTCAAGGTTTAATACATCAGACCCGAAGTCATTTTATTACAAAGTGGCAACAACATCAGCACAGAAAATTAAGTTGACTAACACCAAACATATTTACTCTGCATCCTTTTTGAACCAGTTTTCAAAACAGGGTTTCGATCTATGGAAAGACACAATAGATTAAAAATCGATCTGGGGTTCTAGGGACTGGCAAGTCCAGGGAATAGAAGCACTTTTTAGAGCATGCCTCATTCCGCAGCAGATATTATTTCTGGATGAAACTGTGCAACAAACAACCTGTCTTGGATTAGCCAAAGGCAAAGAAATGAACACACCGGGGTTTCCAACACCATCGCAGTTGGGTGGGGGCAGAATTCAACTACACATGGGGTGAGATTAGATGACATTTTCCAGTACAACAGATCAGATCCTGATTGGACAGAATGGCTGGTTTGGCCCATTGACACAAACAAATGTCAGCAGAGATTTATGAATACAACCGAAGGGTTTAGTATTCATAGGCCAGACCCACGCTATGTACAGAGACATCACCCGGGCGTAGTGACATCCTATAGTGTTGGGAAGTTGTGCCTTGATTGGCTAGAGACCTCAACACTCACAGAAGTGAAGCACCACTTGACCTTACTCACACCTGACATGGATCTTAGAGATTTTCTAGTAGGACCCAGGAAACAACGTCAGAAACGTTTCATATATGCAGGCCTTTATGCCTATTATAATGAAAACTGGAAAATATCCCAACAAGAGGCCGCAGAAAGGATACGGGAGATAGACCGTATTAACTTAGACAAGGCATTAGCTGCAGTGGATAATGGGTTAACAACTTTGACCTCCAAGATTTACTCCTTAGGCAACATTGTGTCTTCGGCGATCGACATACTAGAACAAGATTTGGCCTTGTTACAGCACGGGCAATCTCAGCTACGTTCTATTGTGATGTTGAGCTGGACGCTACAATCTTTGCGTGCAGGCTATGTGCCCTGGCGTTTTATAAACTCCACGTCTCTGTTTTCTGAATACAATTTAACTGATAGACAGAAATGGCACAAAGGGGAGCCAAATATACAATGTTGCGTATTGAGAAACTGGAAAGGTTACCTTTCACTGTAGCCGAATCACCATCAACAGAATGGCTAATTCATGGCCAAATCACTCTGCCGGTCACTACGTTTCAATTTCAATATTGCTTTGAGCAAAGGCAGGCAGGCAAATATGAAAAAATGGGTAAGGGATACATTAAGGAATCTTGGGAGTTACCATATAGATATCGATGCCGTAATGGGGATCGAGAAGTGTATCTGAGTGGTACAAACTGCAAGAACGCTTTAAGCGGTTCTCTCATGTGTCAGGATATTTCACTACACGGAGCCTGTAACGGTTTAGTAGCAAACCTATCGTGTCACATGACTGGGACCCCAGCTGCAGTGATCACGCCAGTTTTCGAGCTGCTCTCGAATGGGAGTTACTTGATGCTAAATGGTCAAGGTTGCTGTGGGATGCTTCCGGGCGTCGCATGTCTAGTCACTGTTAACTCCAGGGTTACTTGCTGTATGCAAGTATTGTTTCCTCCACTAAACACAGTCAGGGAGGCGCCGCTATGGCCTTCACTGAATGTTTCTTTCATACAATTTGATACTCTAAGCAGATTGAAAGCCATGCTTTTACAGCAACCCGTGCCCTTAACCTCCGCTCGAGAAACTATGAACTTCAAGTTGCAAGGACCTCTACTGAGATACAGGCGCTTATACGTACAAATTGTCCCTTTCATTTCGTAGAAATGGTGGGACGTGTCTTCAATATGTCTGATACGAGCGCTATTGTACACCAATGTAAGACCATAGGGTCAGGACCGTTAAGCACCTTTCAGACAGTCCTCGGAGTAATCCCAAATTTTATACACTCCGTATTGGGAAGCGTATTTGGAGGATTCCCGCTTATCCTATTGCTGGTTGCAGGGGTCCTATTCATAATACTACTGCTATGCAATGGACGTCCCAATTCCTGAGGGAATGGTGAACACGCTCCTGGAGCGGACAAACCGTGAACGCATGGTACAACTTCTGGGCATTCCTTGCTTGCGAGAACTCAATGCCTCCTGGTTTCTATCGTTTAGACCAGTCTGGGTAGACTGCATCTTACCTGTTCTTCGATGCCTGTTCTGCGGAGAAGACTGCACGTTGGATCTTTGTCTAACATTTCCATCAGATGAGCCTCCGGACACGGATGCAATGCTGGACCCCATAAAGGCCCACGCTCTGCGTTGTCCCCAGCGGCTTCCAATTCTGATGAATGCATTCCTGGAGAATCCACAGGTGCTGTTTGCTCCTGCTGGGTTAGGTGACTCCTCCACAGGCACCCAGGTAACAACTGCCGCACAAGCTGCTGCAGCACCGACTGTTGGCAGTACTACATTCCATCTATGTGCGATTGACGTTCTCTGTGAGGTGTTGGATTTGTCATCTACAGCAGCTGACACCGATAATATTGAGCTTCCCAGCCAGGATGCGTAATCTTGAATTGGCTCATCGTGTCCTGGGAAAGAATTCGGCTTCTTCACTCGTTTCAAAACAAACGATCTAAATTTGGAACATTTTTACATTGACACTTTCGCTTGAGAAAAGCATGGCCTTCTCCTGCTTATGATAATGCAACTTTTATAGAAGAGACAATATTGACTTTTTTCAAGTGGCAACTAGAAATAGCTGAATTTTAACATTTGTTTTTTTTAACACCTCATTTTTAAAACCATTTTTAGAACCATGTTTTTACTTGCTTTTAAAAATATTTTTAAATTGTCCAGATTTTAAGTATGGTCATTTTTATCCAATTCGGAAGAGGAGTGGGTGTTATATCCGGCATAGAGGCCCTAATGTAGACCGGTTCAAACATGCCCTAAAATGGACATACTCGTATTTGCCCTAATATGGTCATATTCGTACTTGCCCTATTATGGTCATAGCCGCATATGCCCTATTACGGTCATAACCCTACATGTCCTATTATAGTCATGATTCCTTATATAGGCATGATCTTTCACCTACATTGGTCCCAACTAGTACACAACGAGCTCTGAGGGCTGAACGTTATCTATCCTGTGGTTTTGAATACAGCAGGGTTTTTCCCAAACACAGGCCCACACTGTACTCCTCAATTATGCATGGTTCTCTAGGAATACACCACTTGCATAATATGTATGTACAAAGTTCACCCCTGACGTCTTCCTTATGTCCAATACAAACCATACTGAGGACCGAGACCCTTTAGGGGTATAAATACACCACATTTTGCCCCGGTAAGACAGAGGGAACAGAGACTTCCATGCTGACACACTGACCAGAGACGCTGAGGCTCCTGCATGCAGTCACTCCAGCTGACAGCGGTCTGACACAGCCCTGACGGGGTGTCCAACTCGAGACCAGGACCGTGTCCCACACTCTCTCTATTCAGGTATGGGGGTTCGACTAAATCCTAGAAGGATTCTTGGCTCTTACGCTTTTAGACCAACACACCTATGCTAGGTACACTCGGGTACATCTAGTTGGGCATCGTAGGAGTACGCGCACTTGCATAATGCTTTTATATTCATGTATATATTCATGATTATTGCAATATGGTAGAACTGTTCTATCCCTTTGCTTTTATCGTACTGCTGATTATATATCTCTGCTATTGTCTGCTGATTGCCACAGCACATATTTTTTACACTAGAATAACAACTGTTCAATAAATACTTATTGAAACGCCCGACTGTTTATTCTGTGTAACTCTCTGAGACAAACTGAATAAGTAAGCACGAGTGACTGAGCGAAAGGTAGTACATTGTTTCCACGATTCTGAGGAATTTGGGTTGTCATGATCTAAGGTTTCCAGAAACTAATCTCTCCCCGAGAGGAGGATATTCTAGTGGCACTGTGAGCTAGCTAATGCAAATCAGGCTAACATATGCGGTGGGGGTGCACAGAGTCAGTCTGCCACCAAGCCCACGGTTTATGTTATCCAAACGCACAGGTCCTGCATGGGTACTATAGGAACTACACGACAAGGCCACGCCCCCTTTGCCCACCACTCTGCGAACGCGCTCCCTGGCGAGCTCTTGGATAGGGATTGAAGTCCCCTTCGCTGCTGGGGGTCCTATAGGGGCCAACTAGCCTACCTCTTACCTCCAGTAACCCCACACAGTGGGATTGCTGACAGGTGGACAAAGGCCACGCCCCTTTTCCCCACCACTCTCCAAATGCGCCTCCTCGCGCGTTCTAAGTTGGGGTATTAAGTCCCCTTCATTCCTGAGGGTCCCTGGGGGCCAACTAGCCCTCCTGTTACCTCCAGTAAGCCCCATAGCTGGATTGCTGAGTGGTCTGAGGCCACGCCCCCTTTTTACACCACTCTGCAAACGCACCTCCTGGCACACTGCTGCTCGGTGGATGAAGTCCACTTGTGTCCTGAGATCCTCAGGACACAAGAGGACCTCATCACCCCACCAGCAATGTGCCAAGAGGCGCGTTTGCAGAGTGGTGTAAAAAGGGGCGTGGCCTCGGACCACCTCTCAGCAATCCCACTGTGTGGGGCTTACTGGAGGTACCTGGTGGGCTAGTTGTCCCCCAGGGACCCTCAGGAATGAAGGGGACTTAATCCCCCAACTTAGAATGCGCCAGGGGGTGCATTTGTAGAGTCATGCAGGGAGGGGGCGGGGCCTCTGGCGAGTTGCAGTTTCTTTTTTTTCTTTTATGGGAGGGGGGCCCCGTGGCCCCCCTTCCCTGGGCCTCTTCTGGCCCTGGGGACCCCATCCCCCAGGGCCTGCCCAGCCTTTAAAAAATTTTGGGAGGGGGGCCGCGTGGCCCTCCTCCAGAGGCCAATTATGGCACCGGGGACCCCATCCCCCGGGGCTGCCCCTCGATCTTTTTTTAAAATGTAATTTAATTTTTTATTAGGAAGGGTTGTCGCGTGGCCACTCCTGGCCCCAAGGACCCCATCCCCCGGGGCCTGGCCTCATGTTGGGGACCGTCGGGGGAGCCCCAATGCCCCCACAGTCCCTGCCGGCTCCCCGCCTCCTGCGGGAGCCGGCATTGCTTTGGGCAAGGGGAGCTGCTAACATGCAGCTCCCTTGCCCAAGCAATTCTGCTTTGCTTTTTGGAAGCGAGAGCAGGTTTCTTGCTCTCGCTTCGAAAAATCAAAGCAGAGTTTGCTATGGCAGGGCTGGAGCCGTGCTCCCGCCCTGCCATAGCAAACAGCAATGTCCCGGGGGTGGGCACCCCGGGACATTGCAGGAGCTGGTCCTGGGGGGTGGCGGTCCCCAGGGCCATCTAGGGCTCCAGGAGGGGGGTTGCGCGGCCCCCCTCTCAATGTTTAATATAGCCCCGGGGAGGTGGTGGTCCCCGGGGCCGGGGGTCCGTAACAAACCCCCATATTAGCATATTTAAAGCCCTGGGGAGGTGGTGGTCCCCAGGGCAGTGTGGGGAGGGGCAGAAGCCCCTCCCCACACTTTTCTAAATTAAAATGGAGCTCCGGGGAGGTGGTGGTCCCCGGGGCAGTGTGGGGGGGGCAGGAGCCCCCCCACGCTTTTTCTGGAATAAAGCCCCGGGGAGGTGGCGGTCCCTGGGGCTGCGGGGGGGCCGTGTGCCCCCCGCATATTATGAGGAAAGCCCCGGGGAGTTGGTGGTCCCCGGGGCTGTGGGGGCCCCCAGGTGGGACCTGGCCCACCCGGGGGCTTAAGTAGAGTCTGCGCTTCGTGTTTTTTTTGGGTTTTTTCTTGCCGGATTCGCACACCCAGCGCGAATTCGGCCATTTAAAAAAAAAATGCTATTTTTGGCCCTAGGGGTCCTTGTGGGACCCCCTGAGCAGGCCTAGGGGGTCAGGGTGTTTCTACCCTGCCCCCTTTAATTGTTTTTCACCTTTTTTCCTACTGATTTATTGTGACTCGGTAACCGAGTCACAAGATGGCTCCAACACTTCCTGGTTTGGAGTGTTGGCAGCCAATCAGAAGTCAGCTCGTGCTCGGGAGGAGTCGCAAATCCTCCTCAGTGCTCAGATATCAATATTTTTATTTTTCGAATTTCTCTGGAACTACTGAACGGATTTACACCATTTTAAAAAAAAAAGGTCGCTTTCTGAACCAAGAGCTACCTTTTGCCAAATTTGGTGTAATTCCGTTCAGCAGTTCGGGCTGAAGCTCTGTTCCAAAATTTCCTATGGAAATTAACATGGAGAAAACGCGTTTTGGTACCCCCTTTTCTCGGCCCCCGCTTGACGAATCGCCTTCAAACTTTCAAGACAGGAGCTGACCGGAGCGGGCCATTAGTTTTGAGAATTTCGCGAAGATTCGTCAACCTGCGCCAAAGATATTGGCAAATCAAAAAACGCTTTTCCTATGGAAACTAGGTCTCAACTATAACTACCTACTGACGACTGCCAGTAGGTTATTTATATATATATATATATATATATATATATATATATATATATATATATATATATATATATATATATTATAACTGGCTATCAACCAGTCTACTAGCATAGCTGATCTTCAAAAGCATCCTCAGGGAGCCAAAACCATTTAGAAGATCAGTTTGGGATTGTATTTCAGATACAAATCAATGAATCCTGAATTATGTAACTTACAGCTGTACCCTCTTTTGCAATTATGAATTTTTCAAAACCCATTGAAATAAATAGCAAGTGAAATAGGTTCTAAAGATATGTAAACTCTTCCATTTAGACCAAATTTGGTGTTGCATTGTTCAGCAATTTCTGCACTGTTCAGTAGTTTTTGCACAGTTTTGTGTCAAAAATAAATGAAAAATGTGATATTAGAGTGAAACCGATCATATTGACTTGAGTAAGCCACATTAAGTGGAAGTGAGCTATGTTTTCTGAAATCCACCCCTTCCTTTATCATTCCAGTAAAAGCTGTCTCTTTGGAGGTGTAATAGGCCTTAATAATCAAAATATTATCGCTATCAACTTCAGAGCAAGATCATATAAGTTCCACCATTGTGTTTGACTGGAAACCTGAAGGGCAAACATATTTACTTGTGAAATTAAGCAGAAGGTGTAGAGACTGACTATTCCTTTTGCTATTTGTAAAAACTTTGTGAACTCCAGAAAAGGATTTGAAAAAATCCAGAGTAATTGAACTCTTCAGTTGGATGCTTAAAATGTGTTGCTTTAGCACCAGTTCTATTGTATCTGAAAAAAGCAGTGTTATTGTTAGTATTAAAGGTAACACGATCTCCATGTCCTCTTAAAATCCTCAGATGCCAGTTTCAACCCTACTAACTCTCATCTTGATTACTGTAAGACTGTTTTATCATCCAGGTCTGGGCCACATTTTATTGCTAGGCATACACATGATTTCCCTCCTGGATCCTCTGTTACAAAAATTAATTTACTCTCAGATGTATTTTTTACATTGTCATCACTAGATGGTATTCTAGGTAGGAAGGAAAAGATCGGTTGGATTTTTGAGAAGCCATTTGCAAATAGAAAATGTATGTGCAAATCTGTTTTTGTGGTGCATAAAATCATGATATGTCTAAGAACATGTCATTGGGTTGTTGATGATGAATTGAGTGAATGGCTTACATACAGTTTCTGGGAAATTATTGTGTGAAGGCATATATATCTGTTATAAGAATTATCAATACATGTTCTGGGATATGAATTTGTGGATATAATATGTTGTATTCAGAAAAGAATTACTGATAGCCTGAAGGTTTGCCTGTGTGTATTGTTTGGTGTGTTTCAAAGGGGTTAATGTACTGTATGGATTTCACTATGTGCATGTAAGATGAACATGTCAAATCGAAGTTTCAGGAATAAAATGTGAACGTATTAGATTTGGGCTACTCTTCCTACAGAGATTTTAAATCATAAAGTGGAAAGAGTTAGAACTGAGTGAAGATTTCCAGGGGCAAATAGGCAGACACAAATTTCCACTATAAACACCTAACAAATCTGAAATAGATTTCAGAATTGTAAACTGAGAGATTTTGGTAAATACTTTTCTGCCCTTGGTACTAAATGTATCACATATGTTTAGAGGTTATCAGGTACTTATAATGAGAATATCACCATTTTACAACAGTGACAATACTGTAGAAGGCACCTTGTTATGTCATATTATGCAGATTTGAAGAGCACACTCGCACCCAGGAGGGTATCCTGGTACTGGCCAGGTTTGAGTCTAGCCAAACTAGGTACTAGCGGGACTACTCACAAAGCCAAGTCTTCAACTTCTTGCTGAATTCAGGAAGTGAGAAGGAGGCTCTTATTTGTAATGGCAAGCCATGCCATGTTTTAGAAGAGATATGGGAGGAGGGTCAATACCAGATCTTCATTACCGTATTCATTGGATGTATGCATGTAGGAGTCTGGATGAGCGGTAGTGTCTGGAAGGTTTGTGAAAGCAGATGTGATTGCTGAGGTATGCTGGACCAATGTTAGGTAGTGCCTTGAAGGTGTGGGTACGGAGTTTGTATTGTGCTTATGTATTGGTAGCTATTGGAGCTCCTCCAGGTGTTTTGTGATGTGATTGTGGCATGGGAGGTTGAGAGCGATTCTGGCGCCGAGTTTTGAATGATCTGCAGCCATATTTACTACCGTTGATCTTCTCTCCTCTCCACTGATCCATGCATCGTCCAAGAATATTGCTGATACCGCTGTTCCCCCCCACTCTTTTTATGTCATGTTCTACACCCCCGTTTATTCGCATGTTTTAACACCATGGTTCGTACTGTGCAACACTACATCTATCCTTTGTTTACTCTCTGTAACTTTGTATCTTACCAATTCCCTTGTTAACACGCTGAATCCTCCAGGTCTTTCCGGCACCCCCGGTGACCATCCCTGTGAAGACTACCAGTACCGGCCTGACATTAAAATGGCGGCCGAACTTTCCCCCGGGCCACATCTTCCCTTCCCCTCTGCTATCATTTGTTTCCAATGTTTCTACGATCTCCTTATTCGGCCTACGCTCTTTCACCCTTAACTCACTTCTTTCTGCTAGCCCTCCCATTTTAGACCATGAGGGTCATTGACTTTGATTAAGCTACGTCCAGTTCGGCAGACTACTTTTTATTTTCATGGTTTTTCCCTTCTACCTTCATCGTTAGCTGCTCTAGGGCAGTAGGCGTCTGTACTAGCGTACCTACTCTCATTTCCCCCTGTCTGCTGTATTAGTCCTCTCCTACCGCCCAATCTGTCCCTTAACGGCCTCCATGTTTGTGCCCCTTGCCAAAGCACTCCCTATCCCCTTGTTAGGGAGGGAGCCAGCATTTTTGCCCTGGAGTCTCAGATTCCCCTCTGAGAGAGTCCACAGTGTTAAGGGATTCTTCACAGAGCGGAGGTTTGGGAATGTTCCCATTATCGCTGGGAACCCAGCACCTCACACCGTGAAAGGCGCTCTCCTTGAAACCTTTTGATGATCTCCTCCAGGCTGATACTTTAACCCTCTGATGTACTTCGGCGACCGAGCAACCTTGAGCTGATGACCGGTGGAGTTGCCCTACGCAGCTATTGAGGAGTTGGCTCTGGTTCCCCCCTTGGCCATCACCTACCCATCTGATCGTCAGACACTGTTTCTTCTCTTGCCGCCCCCTTCTGTTTTCCTACCCCCGCCCTCTCCTCTGTCCTCCCTCACTCCTTATCTTCCTCTTCTATTCTCTCCCTCTCTTCACCGAATCTCTCTCCCCTGCTGGCCTTTCCCTCCCCTTACCTGAGCCATCCCTTTGTAACTCTTGTATCTCCAGTAACTACGTACCTGAAACTGTTGTAACTATGTAACTATGTTTTTTATGCAATTGTACCTCCCCATGTAAAGCACTCTGATACCTCCGGGTCTAGCCAGCGCTATATAAAACTTTTCAAATAAAAAATTAATAAATAAAATAAAAATAAAAATATTTAGAGTTTTCAAACAAAACATTCCCTAATTTTTTTATGTATTCCTTCAACAGATGTTTCCAGTCTGATGTGGCAGAATGACAGGTGGTTTCTTCATTGATTTCTTATCTTCCTAAATGCCACTGAATGGTTATTTGAAAAGCTTTTGGTAAGTTAAAAAATATTCTAGAATAAAGATATCTTTGTTTCATATGACAAAGGTTTTGCATTTCACTTTTAATTAGCTCCTATGACCCCTCAAGAATCATTGCTTTTTTAAGTCGTATGATTATATTCAGTCTGCAATATGATATGAATATTTGTTTCTTTTTATGGTGTGATTTAAAAGAAACAAAGCGCAATGTGGAGCAATAATGTTGATGAGGGTAAATTTGTCTTTGTTAAAATTAAAAAATGACAGACATTTGAGAAATGTATTCTTTTTTTATGTACATAGTCATGCATGTCACCCTGCAGCCACATTAGATAGTTTTAGGTACACATTGTGCAATACTGATAGGAGGTTAGCTATATTGTTTCCTGTGGGATGTGGCTCTGCTAGAGCATATGTTTTATCATAAAATCCACTTCCGGATTAAGCTAGACCTGTGGTTGTGTTTTTTGCAGGGGCTGTAGACCCCCACTAGTTTGGAAATAAGACTTTTAGTTTTCCATGCTGTAAACTAATTAATTATCTTTTTTTCGTTGAAGAGAGCAATAGCTTTTTGTGTGGGGTTGTAAATGTATAATGAATAGGTACAATCATATGTATATATGCAATGTAGCTTCTGACGATATTGCAAATTGAATGTAGTTAAACATGTTAATTTGTACGCATTTTAGGGAAGATTGACCATTTAAAAGTATTTTCACTAAATTATATTTGACAGATTGAGTGAAACTGCAAAAACAAACGTACGGAAAAATTATCTCCAATAAAAAGCATCTTCCACATAAGAAATTGATTACCTCCATGGCACACTATTTATCGGAAAAGTAGTCAAATGGAAGTGCAATGGCGGTTCATCCCCTTGTAAATTGAATGTATGACGTTAGCAAATTATTAGATTGGTTTTGCCACACAACTTTACAGTGTCCTATCTGGTAGTAGATAATTTAAGGCCCCAATCCAGCACATTATATCATATTAAACTCATTAATTAGGAGGGTAGCCAATCCACTTGAAAGCACTTGTTTAAATACAGTTTTGTTCATTCCACATATTTTAAACCGTTTTCATGCATGAGAAAATGTATAATGGTAAGATGGTCTTGTTACTCTAGATAGCAAAATGTAACTTATGTATTTGTAAACCACACGTGCTGATGGTTGCTGTTAGCCATAGAACTGGCACTCATTTTAATCGACCTCGGGGGGGGTGTGAAAGGCTTAATACACTGAATGCATAGTCCAGTCATCCAGCAGACCAGTGGTTATTTTTCAGCACCTCAATAACTGTTAAATATCACATCCTGGTGTTTTGACTGTGATCATTTCAGATTAATGCGCTTGAAAGAGAATACATCTGCAGGGATGTTAATGTAGTAACAAATCCACTAAAATAGATACGACTTTGTTCTTCTTTTTCATGAAAAAATGTTTATGGGTTACCTGTGGCCTGCTGCATAAAAATCACTTCCTGTGCCAGGATAGTTTTTTGCGCAGTCCTGCTGTTTCTGTGGAAAAGGCCACAAATGTATTTTAGTGCTAAATCAAGGCCACACAGTAGAAACCAGGTACGCTTTAAACCAATAAACCAGGAAGTAATAAATTAAGTATTAGTTATAGATAACATAGTACATGGAAAAGGTTCCATTTTCAGGTGTCGCGTTCATACTGCCTATTCACTGAGCGTGCTGCTGCGTGGCTGCTTGAAACGGGTGAAGCAGACACCGTTCAAACTGAAGCTGGCAGCGCACAGCGAAAGCACTCGCGATCATTAACTCTTGCACCGCTAACATTTGCTCACTTGAGATGCGCCACGAGCCAATTTACTCAATTGTGAGTTATACAGAGTGTTGATGGCCTTCTAGGAATTGCGCAGTGTAAATACCTGAAAATATGCCAATGAGGATCCACACACGCCAAATACATAATCAAGCTGCATGAATATGTTGTTGGTTTGGAGATAGGGCTCCATTAATATTGATCCTATTTGACGACGTCATATAGGATCAATATTAATGACGATGCTACCGATTACCGTATGAATGTAATTGTACGAAATTTGTCCAATGAAGAAAGACCTTGGCTTTCCTGTGATAGTTGAAGTTTTGCAAATCACCATATTTCACACTTTTTCCAAATGACAGTGTTTTGAGACGGGTCCGCCATTTCCCTATGAAATGCCAAAATATATCAGGGCAAGTTAATGTTATGTTTGGCATTGTATTTGACGGTATTAAAGTATTTATGTGTTGGGCGATGAAGGCAGCTGTATTTAACAATTGTTGCCCAACGTGTTAGATCACTTTATGTCTACAAATGTGTAGACACTAATAACATGGAATCTGATGCCACTATTAACAACTGACCTTGTGAGTGTGTCGCTGTCTCGATTCTGTGATTTTTTAAATGCTTGAGAAATGTGTTTTTGTTTTCTTCTTTACTCGTTGATCGAAAGTATACATCTTTACAAAACAAATGACAAAATTAATCACTTGTCTTTGTTTTTAAGACATTTTATGAAGTGGATATACATGATTGGCGCATGCAGTCTCTGCTATCAGGTACCTTCGGTGCTTGCTCTATTCGCCAAGGTTGATTTCCTTGAGTATTTTGCACACTAAAAGCCCAGCTGAGACAAGATGACCTAACAAGTATCTTTTCCACGACCGTTGTTTGCTAAAACGAACCACAATTTAAGTTGCCCTTCTGAAGCAAAATGAAAAGCAATGGAATTTCTTGTAAAAATGTGAATGGGCTACATTTTATCCTTTGTAGTTTCAGATTCTGGCCATTGACACTTTGAATGGAGTAAGAATAGTGTTACGCTTTGTGCAGTTCACATTCGGACTTTTCCTGCAATCCTAAATGTTTATAATATTAATATCTAAAATTCTGCTGAGGAACAGGACCATTGAACATTCCAACTATATTATTGTATGATAAGGATGGTGTTGATAAAAGTGTAGAATATAAGCTTCAGCGTTGATTGTCACACGCCGAAGGAGATTCCAACCCGTGGGTGGATCTAAGTAATGCAGATATGGAGTTATCTGACCAGTTTTACCCGACAAACCTGAAGTGCAGGTTCCGGTATTCCCAGCCGGGAAACAGGAAGGAGTAAGAAAGGAGCCCCAGGGAGCACTCGCCAGAAGCGCAGCTAGTCCAAGGAGACCGGAGCCGATAAGAGAAGCCCGGGGAAAGACACCGCCGACGAGGGATCTGGAAACAGGTTCCGATATTCCCAGCCAGGAAACAGGAAGAAGGAAGGAAGGAGCCCCAGGTAGCACCCGCTGGAAGCGCAGCCAGTCCAAGGAGATCGGAGCCGAGAAGAGGAGCCCGGGGAAAGACACCGCCGATGAGGGATCTGAAAACAGGAAATTATTTGAATTTAACCGGCATGACTGACTAAGCATGCACAGGAATTATACCTTGCCCCAGATCTAGTGGAAGGCAATTAGAGGTCCTAAAAGAAAAAGAAAAGCACGTCCAATGTACATAGACCATTGGTCTGTGTTTTGAGATCTTTTATATAACACAAAGACGGGAACAAGGGTCCATGGTTTGTGGTGCGGTCCACAGAAAGCTCCTACCACCAACAAGTGCGCTGGAGTCACTATAAACTACACTAAGAGTGAAACTGATGTAGATAAGACCTCAAGGAGGAAACAAAACCCTTATCACTTTTGTCCTGATGAAGGTGGTTTGTTATTGAATGATTGCCACCGAAACGCGTCGACGCTACTTTCTGTGAATCCAACAATAAGGAATTCTGGATAGGAATACAGTGTTATATCAACCAGTCTATTACCTCAATGTTGATATGTTGGATCAGCTTGTGCAATAGTTTATGTAGATCTGTGCAACCAATAGGGTCCCCAACGTATCTGCTTGTTTTTAATTTATTAGGTTCTTTCGTCGGGTTTTAACAAATGTTTATAATGTACGTGATGCATGTTTTTTATACAATGTATGAATTTTATTTACTCTTTCTGTAAAATATTGTGTGATACACAACAAGAAATTTTGTAATAAATTAAGAATATTACATCTGGAGCTTGGTGGTTGAAACTAAATGAGAATACTGATTTTGCCCTTCAGCGTTTATTTGAGAATGTGTGTGGTGTTGCGAATGCACGCATGAATTGATGAATTTGTGTGTTATATAAGCTACCCAAGGGAAGCCTTTATATTCTACTGTTTAGTAGTGCCCTGTTCCCTTGGTTGGTGGGGCCACCTCGCTTGTTTATTCATCACGTTGATAAAAGTGTCCCACTGTCCCTGGAAACTAGAACCATGCTGCACGAAATACATTAATATGGGCTGTTTAATATTCTTTGACATTTGGTTGTAAGGTTCGGTTTAGTGGTTATGACTCCCACTCCATGGCACTTTGGCTAGTTAACTGTAATGTTTGTTCAGATGTGCTAGCCTTCACATAGTTTAAACGGGGCAAGCTGTAAGATTGAAGTTACCACATTGCCTTCATGTCAGATTGCACAGTTTGTGGTGAGCATTGCTGTGGTGAAGTATACTGTGATGTAATTAAATAATCGGATCAGATAAACAGAGAGTTTCTAACTAATCATGGATCGTTAGGACTCTTTTCATAAAAATAGCGAGTTCAAAACCAGCATGTCTTCTCTATTTCCCCTAGCCTGTACTTCGGGAGGAAGGGCCAGGTGTAAATCATTCTGGGGAAATGGCCAAGATACTTTTGGAAGTTTTAGTTGTTTGGGCTGCTGAGTTTTGGTAAAAGGAATAGGCATTTCAGCTTTATGTTGAGTGTAGCTCCTTCTGAGTAGGGCTTCGTATTATGTAGGGTCTTATATAGAACACTGTCGATTTGAGAGGAGGCTCCTGGACGTGCCTTTATCAGTAACTGAGGAGAGGTTTCCAAAGAAAGGAGAACAGCATGGTATCCCATCTTTGTCTCATCTGCAGCGAGGTGAGGGTATCAAAACAGTTTCTGATTTTTGCATTGCCCAACAGAAGAGTCCATATCTATCACCTCAAACGTTGAAATGTTACATCCATCACAATATTTTAAGTGAGCGATGTAGTATCCTAACATTTAAACAACCACACTACACTCCTTTCCTCTATTGAGAAATTACTGAATAATGGGACCTGATCCAAGAGCAAAATAGATTTAGCATACAAACGGTTGATGTGGAGTTTGGCGGTCAGGTCACTGCCTCACAAACTTGATGGATACATTGCCCATCCTATTACAAGTGCATTATATCCTATGGGGCTTGTAGTGAGGCAGACAGGATATGTGTCCTTTCTGTGATGGAATATCACACCCGCCAAACTCTAAATCTAGGCTCTAATTCATTTGCGACCCAACATGAGCTCCATAACGCCTCCATCACCCATTCACACCAACCAAAATAATATCCCTTGATATTGTGTGGGTTACACAACATGCAACATTCTACATATGTTCCTTTCTGGATAAAGGCAAAAAACATGCAGCTGATTTCATTTCACCGCAGACTAAGATGAGATGTAGTCACAGCCGGACTGAGAATGATAACCAGGCCTGGCAATTAAGTCGGACCGGTGGGGGGAGGGGGGCATGTGCTGGTGGGAAACGCTGCTGCTTTTGTTATAGGGGGCTGATATTGCAGCACTGTTGCAAAACCTGGCGACAGTAACAAAAACGTCCCCCACCACTTCAAAACCGGCCCCCACCCTTCCGGCCCACCGGGAAAATGCCCGGTTCCCGCTTCGGCCAGTCTGGCCCTGGATGCAGCTTTCTACTGATCGGTCACTTTCAGCTGAGCCTTCATTTGGATGATTTGGCATGGTTCCTACTGGATAGAATCTGTCACTGTTTGTGCACCAGTTGTGCAACGGAATAGAAGACCTCTAACAACTTGAAACTATAAATTCCTTGGTTTCCCAACAAAGGCACTAGTGAGATGGAAAACAGTATAATTTCTTCCATTACGAACAAGAAAGAAAGCCTTTTTAGGAGCAGTTTAGAATGCAAGCTCACCAGAATTAGGTAGGTGGTTATACGCCCAAATCGGTACTGTAGGCTACAACGCTAGCATGCAATAGCCTCTAATGTGTTTTACATGTTTGTAAAAGAAAATAAGTTCAGCAAATTCATCATCTTTGACCAAGGTTTATTTTTTCTTTAGAGAGACAGATTTCCTATACAAAAAGATTACACTGATTATGACTTCAAAATATTTATACCAGTAAATAACACTGAAGAGCAAAATGTTATTAAACAAGTCATTATTACACCATTAAATGATAGTACATTCACAGTCATCTCTGTCCAAATGGTAAGGTGTTATGTTGCTGGGTGAAGAAAGGCATGAACAGATAAAGTTGGATAACCAACTGAGTTTAATCCAAGACATTTATAGCAAATGTCATGTAAACATGAAACTGAGACTGTGGCACCTATTGTTTTATTTTGCCACATACATTATCATCCTTGAAGGAGATGGATCGTTTCAATTTGTAGGCAGCTTGGCGTGACACAATCTAGAACGGCCCTCATAATGTTAAGTACAGACACAGGAGGGCCAATTGTTAATAGTGTTGCTCGGTCCCTAACATCTGTTTGGCACTGGAGGTGGACATTTTGCTCCAGTGATAGTTTTTAAATTCCCCATGATATTTTTAACTTTATTGTTGATTTTATGCATTTTATATTGTTTTATTTTATGTTAGGAATTTTGTATTATGCTGATGAGAATACTGCAATCGTAAGAACGTTTTGCTTTATAAATTAATTGCTTAATTGGGTTAAGCACTGAATGGACATATTTTGACTGACCGACTTAATCCAAGCACAAGAATAGCACACAACATCTCAGTGCGCAGGTTACCAACTCTCAGCAGAAAATGAATCGAGTGTGTAACTCACATGTGAAGTCAACAAAGGTAAACATTCTCACGATTAAAGGAACAGGCAATAAAAGCTGTCAAGTCACTTATGACAGAATGTAAAAGAATATAACGCATCTCCCCTTTTATGATGTACACTCAAACAAAAGCAGAATTATCCCTTAATATGTCAAGGTTTGCATTCATACTGCCCAAACCCACGGTATCATTACCAGTCAATTATATATCTACATCACCACCACTAGTTGACGTAGGCAGACGTGAACTGTTCACAATGTCAGATGATCCCAAACACCACCAATTGATGTAGACGGACATGACGTGTTCAAGATGTCAAATGATCCCACATCAAAATTGGAAGCACTACCCCTTTTTTCCACAGAGATGCAAGTTGGAGAACATCCAACATATATCTTCAACACTTCCTCTTTGAAGTAAAGCAACCCTTCTCTTACTCCGACATTTACCATTCTCCACCAAATCAGCATGTTTCAACACTTGAATGAGTTTGGTAGGAGAGTATTACTTTCAGGACTCCTTTTTAACCATTTCTATTCTCTTTCTTTTGACCATATCCCCAAATTGAAGATCCAACTCCTTAACTCTCTTCAAAACAGGTTACCTTACTTTGCTTTTCTTCTGGGTGACCTCTACTCTTTCAGCAAATGCATACATACATGGGCAAACCAAGATAGCATCAGCCTTCTGAAGCACCTATTCTGGCGAGAGACTTTTCACTGAAGTGCTTCCATGCAATAACATGAATGGCGACTCCCCTGTAGTTGAATGAGGAGTGTTGTGATAGTTCCAAATTCTAAATACCAAATTCTATCATGAAAAGCCTCCTTCACAATCAACCCTGAGTTACATGCTAATTGAATAGTTTCCTTCAACATGCGATTCACCTCCTCAGCCATTCCATTGCCTTGGGGACTTTATAATGCAGTGGAACATGTTGAATGTCCAAAGACTTCAAAAATGAATCAATTTGTTTTGGTTTAGATTGGACATTAATGTCAGTCATGAGTACTTTGGGAGCACCTTCCCACGGAAAAAAATGCTTAATGATTCAGTTTCATTCGCTGTGCTGAAATCTTTCATAAACTCACAAAATACCTGGTAGACCTGTCATCCTTAGGGTGGTCTTCCCCCAACCGTTTTTGCTTACCTCCCCTTTTTGCTTTATCATTTTGTTGGCATTAGGACTCTGAGCACTTTACCACTGGTAACCAGTGCTAAAGTGCATGTGCTTCTCCCCTAAAACATAGTGACGTGGATATATACCTGATTGGCATATTTAGTTTACTTATAAGTCCCTTGTAAAGTGGTATACCATATACCCAGGGCCTGTAACCTAAATACTACTAGTGGGCCTGCAGAACTGGTTGTGCCACCCACACAAGTATCCTTTCAAACCTGTCTCAGGCCTGCCATTGCAGGGCCTGTGTGTGAGGTTTACTGCCTCCTCAACTTGGCAACTCCCCAAGGAAGTTGGGTCTGATAGGGGCACAAACGTCATGTCTGCTTATAGGCAGTCAAACACTAGTGGAAGGAATGTAGAGTAACTTACAGGTTCTCCACTCCTTACCATCCACAAACAAATTGACTTGTTGAGAGATTCAACAAGACCCTGAAAGGCAAGGTTAGCGGTCTGCCTGAGGCCCTGAGGAATAAGTGGGACTTCCTCTTACCATGCCTGCTGTTTGCCTATAGAGAGTTACCACAGAAGAGAGTGGGTGTCAGCCCCTTTGAGCATCTGTATGGGCACCCTGTCAGGGGACCTCTTAGCCTGGTGAAGGAAGGGTGGGAACAAGCTCCGAGGAAATCTCCTCAGGGTATGTACTGAGCTACATGCAGGCCTTTAGAAGCCAGATGGCTAAGTTGTGAAAGCAAGCTTCTGACAACTTAGAAGCCAGTGAGGCTGTGATGAAAGAGAGGTATGACCAAAATTCTTCCACTGTGCAATGAAAGTGTGGGTTATGGAACCTGTGGAACCTAGGGCACTATGGAACCATTTGACTGGGCCCTATGAGGTGATTGAAAACAAGGGTAAGACTAACTACCTGGTGGACCTTAAGCTTAAGACCCCCAGGCAACCCCACCAGCGGCTTCACATCAATCACCTCAAACCCCCCTTTCAGAGGTCCGAGATCACCATTCTGGTGGTGACAGATGAAGAAGACGAAGAGGAGAGTGAACCTCTCCCTGATCTCTTGGACTCCAAGGAGAAGGATGGGTCTGTGGAAGGAGTATTCCTTTCCCTCACTCTAACTCCTGAGCAGCAGAGATACTGTCACCAAGTGTTGTGACAGTACTCCTCTCTGTTCCTCCTTATTCCTTAGACAACCCAGCTGTGTACCCATGATGTGAGCACAGGGGACAACCTCCCTGTTAGGAATAAATCTCCAGGTTGTCGGATAAGAAGAGGGCCAGCATCAAGAGTGAAGTCTTTAAGATGTTGGAATTGGGGGTGATAGAACCCTCCAGTCCTGTGTTTCTGGTACCAAAAGCTTCCCTAGTGGGCACCATACCTGAACAGAGGTTCTCTGTGGATTATAGAGGATAAAGCCCATGACAAAGTCTGATGCTCATTCCCAGGACAGATGAGCTGATTGAAAGGTTAGGGGCTGCCCAGTGAGTAAGTATATTTGATCTTTCATCAGGGTACTGGCAGATCACCCTCACAGAAAGTGTCAAGGAGAGGTCAAACTTCTTCACTTCAGAGGGCCACTCTCAGTTTAGAGTGATGCCCTTTGGACTCAAGAATGCCCATGCCACCTTCCAGAAGTTGGTGAACCAGGGACTCGCTGGTATGGGGGCCTTCTCAGCTGCCTATCTGGATGAAATAGCTGTCTTCAGTAGCAGTTGGAAGGACCACCTTTTTAACCTCCAGGAAGTGCTTCAGGCTCTGCAACAGGCAGGTCTGACTATCAAGTCTAGTAAGTGCCAGATAGGGCAGGGGTCAGTGGTGTACTTGGGAGACCTGGTGGGCAGGGTAAGGTGCAGCCCCTCCAGGCCAAGATAGAGACTATCATGGCCTGGGAACCCCCTAAACTCAGATTGAGGTCGGAGCATTCCTGGGCCTCACTGGGTACTACAGGAGGTTTGTCAAGGGAAATGGCACCATTGTTGCCCTCTGGACAGAGCGACTTCTAAATCAGCCCAGAAATGTGATTCGGAAAGAGGCATGCCAAACTACATTGTGCACAACCCCTGTGCTCAGGGCCCCCTGACTTCTCCAAAAAGTTTATCCTTCAAACAGATGCCTCAGAACATGGCATAGGGGCAGTGCTATCACAGCTAAGTGAAGAGGGCCTGGACCAACCTGTAGCCTTCATCTCCAGGAGGTTACTCCCCAGGGAACAGAGGTGGAGTGCTATAAAGAAAGAAGCATTTGCTGTGGCCTGGGCACAGAAGAAGTTGAGGCCATACCTGTTTGGTACTCCCTTCCTGATTCAGAATGACCACAGGCCCCTCAGGTAGCTTATGCAAATGAGGGGTGAGAATCCAAAATTGTTGAGGTGGTCCATTTCCCTACAGGATATGGACTTCAGGGTGGAATACAGGCCAGGGGTGGACCACACCAGTTCTGACGGTCTATCCAGATTTTTCTGCCTTAGTGATGAGAACTCCCTAGAGTTTGGGTGGATCTCTCTACTTTCAGTTAGGGGGACACGTGTTAGACCTGACAGCCTTAGGGTGGTCTTCCCCCAACTTTTTGCCAGCTTACCTTACTTTTTGCTGCATCTTTTGTTGGCCTTAGGTCTCTGAGCACTTTACCACTGCTAACCAGTGCTAAAGTGCATGGGCTTCTCCTGTAAAACATAGTGACATAGGTATATACCCAATTGGCATATTTAATTTACTTATAGGTCCCTTGTAAAGTGGTATACCATATACCCAGGGCCTATAACCTAAATGCACCTAGTGGACTTGCAGCACTGGTTGTGGCACCCACACAAGTAGCCTTTCAAACCTGTCTCAGTCCTGCCATTGCAGTTTACTGCTACTTTTACATAGCATTTAAAACCACTTGCCATAGGTCACCCTTAATGTAGGCCCTAGGCAACCCTAAGGGCAGCTTGCTGTGAACTAAAAGGTAGGACATTTACTTTTAAATTTTACATGTCCTGGTATTGACAACCCGCTAAATTTATTTTTTACCACTGTAAGGCCTACCCCTCTCATAGACTAGCATTGGGAATTCCTTAAAACACTTTTAAGCTGTAATTCCTGAATAGAAAGGAGTAGCTTAATCATGTTTCATATCTTTAGAATGGTAATGCTAAATCCTCTTTAGTGGTAAAGTTGAATTTGATATAATTATTTTACAAATGCCACTTTTAGAAAGTGGACATTTCTCTGCACTTAAGTTTGATATGTGTGCCTGCAGCCTGTCTCTAACACATGTCTGGGCTGGGTGACAGCTACACTTCATGCATTCCCTCTAGACAGTCACAAACACAGGAAACTTGGGTGTGACAGAGGACTCATCTGCATTCTGATAGCCTTGCTGAGCAGAAAGGGGGAGAGGGAGCTCACACATCTGAATAGGACGTGTCCTGTCCCCACACAAAGGACTGATTACCCCTCACAAATAGCCTGGCAGACAGGGCTGGGGTGAAAGCGGCCATGTGTTCTTCAAGGAGCTGATTTGAAGACACCCCCACTTCAAAGGCACATTTGAGTATACGTTCTGGGGCTGTGACCTTACCAAATGGGTAGACTTCTGGACCTGGGAAGAACTCTGCTGGAGTAAAGATTGCTGTGCTGTAAGGATTGCCCCTTTGCCTTGAATGGCTGTTCTGAGGAACTGTTTCTCTGCTTTGCTAAATTGCCCTGCTGCCTGCTGATTTCCACCCTGCTGAGGACAAGGACTGGATCCATCTCACTTGAACCCAGTGACTCCAAGGGCATGCTGGCTTGCCTCCTGTTTTCAGAAGTCTCAGGGACACAAAAGACTTACTGCAATTCTGCTGGTGCTGCTGGACTCTGCCATCTGTGAGTCCTACCCTTGCCTGATGATCTCTCTCCAGTCCTGTGCCTCAGAAGTGGGTTCTACAGTTGTTTTGCTACAACACCGACGCATTGTCACGTTTGCTCTGATCCAAACCAACACATTGCCCTTTGATGGCGATGCAGAGGCTGTTCGATGACAGTGGTTCTACAGCCTGCGCGGTCCGACGATGACACTCTGAGCAGCTCGACGATGACACATTGCCTGCATCTCAATGGAGCTCGACAACGCAGCAACCTGACTGTTTGGAAAAGATTGATGCATCATGCCCTCAGTGTCGACACTTTGCTCCATCCAAGGTACTTTTTCAGAGGGACATGTGAGAGTCTTGTAACCAGCCGGCCTGCCGTCCATCGCAGTCAGCCTGAACTTTGGATTTACACCAGTCCCTCACAACCTCAAGTACCACTGTTTTTACATTTTTGTTCTTTAAAAATTCACATATCAACTTCTATTGATTGGATTTTTTCTTTTGATTTTTTTTAACTCAAATAAATATTCTCTACTTTTCAAAACCTGTGTGAAGTCTTTTTGTGGTGTTTTCATTGTGTTACTGTGTGTGTGTTGCACAAATACTTTACACATTGCCTCTTAAGTTAAGCTTGCCTGCAGGGTGTCAAGCTACTAGGGGGTGGGCATAGGTTAATTTAAAGGGCATATCTAGCTTACCCTGACTAGGATTGTGGTCCCTACTTGGACAGGGTGCAAACCTCTGCCACCTAGATACCTAATTTCTAACAATACCTATTTCAACTGATAATCTGCCACCACCAAAGCATATCTCATGTTTTCACTCACCTGGTACATTGGTCCTATAAAATCCATTCCTAATTTTTCCCAGGGGTGTTTGGAAAATTCCACTGAAAACAAAGGGGTCTTGTGGGATTTATGCAATTTGTCAGCTTCTTTGCAAGGTGGACATGAAACGACAATCATCTCAGTGTCCATGTTGGGCAACTAGTAATACAATCTTCTTTCAGTACCTGTGAGCCCTGGAGGGCTTGATAAGCTAACACAATGAATTGGGTTCTTAGACCTGTAGGAGGAACTAACATGTTACATCTAAGAAACAAAACACCTTCTACACTCAATTCAAATCTTATCTTGCAAAAATCTTCTGAAAACACATTCTCTCTGGTTAACCCTTGAACAATAAATTATTTGACCGTGACCAAACATGCATCCATGGCACAGCACTGCTTTCACTCCTTTAATCAAGTAGTCTAATTGCCCATTGAAACTCATTCTCCTCAATCTCTTTATCTGTAATGGTAAAAGGACAACTAGACAAAAAAAATCTTCTCTGGCATTCTTCCTGACAGGAATGTGCTTGACCTTAAACTCATAAATTTTGGCCAACGTTCTGACCAATATTTGTCTTTTGTTGTCCAAACTAGTGGTGGGCAAAGAATTCCGATCCGATGGCGGAGTTCGTAGAGTTTTGTCCATTCCGTGCTCCTTGCAGAGTTCCGCAAAACTACAGTGACACAGAGCACCTTACCAACTTTAAAATAGCGAGCGATTACAAGAAAAAAATCATGCACAAGACCTCCTCCCGGTGAGATTTCTCAACGGGGCGTTCGTGGCAGGTCGCAGCCTCTCACATTGAGAGATCTGATGCTCGCGTTGAGGAAGCTGCCACTAGAGTAGAATGTCTACTCAAGCGGCAGAAAGCAGCAGCACCCTCTGGCACGACATGAAGTGCCATTTGGACTGATTTTACAGTGTGGGACAAACTCCCGGCATTTAAAATCAGTGCAAGCAGTGCAACTTAATACACTCCGCCACTGGCGGAACACCACGGAGCGGTCAGAGTTTTTGTGGCACTTCGCGGAGCTTCGCAGAGTAGAATTTAACCAGGCCTAGTCCAAACCCTTATTGCTCAAGAGAAAGACCAGTGACTTATGAGCGGTAACAATTATGAACTCTCTTCCCCCTAAGTATATAGCAAAAAGATTGACAGCTCACACAGAAGCCACAGCTTTCCCCTCCATGGTGCTGTAATTACTTTCAGCAACAGTAAGACACATGATCGCAAATGCTACTGTGCTCTCTTTACCATTATAACCTTGGCTCAAAACAGCACCCAAATCCGTACCAGTAGCATCTACTGTAATAATCAAAAGAGCATCATCTCTGAATCCTTCTAAGGCCAGGGCTTGATTAATCCTAGTTTTTATTTCTCCAATGTCTCACTTTCTTAAGTTCCCCATAAAAAGTTGACACCACCCTTCTGCAACCTTCTCAGGGATCCTGCATGCAATACAAATAGTAAACAAAGCATGAATAGCATTCCCACAACCCCAAAAATGTCCGATCTGGTCTTAGTCTTTAGGAGCAGGTCCATACCTAGTGACCGTAATCAAGTCTTTCTTGTTTTTTTCTTGTCTGTTAGTTAGTCCCCCAAATAATCAACTTCCTGAAAATAAAACATGATATCTATCTCAATTCACTCTAATATCATGTATCCTCAAAATATTTGATACTCTAACGAGTAACTTTGTGAAAATGAATATTTCATCCCAAAATGGAATGGCGCAATTTTTATTTCCAAACAACTGATACATACACTTTTGAAATACTGGTGCTGCGGAGGTGAGCCCAAACAGCATCTGTAAGAATCTGAATGCCCCAAAAAAAGTATCCAACACTTTCAGAGAACAGGATTTTCAGTTAATTCAGTCTGGTGGTAGGCATCTCTTAAATCCAGAGTAGAAAAGAGATCTGGAGTCATAACATTAAACTACTCATTGATCTCTTAAGTATTTATCAAGATTACCATCAAAGTCGAACAAAGATGCTTAGATCCTCAACTCAATTAAGAAGGTGTCAATAAATAGGTTCATATTGCATTTGCTTCCTGGTAAAAATAAATCTATCTTACAATCATGATGCCAGGGTCTTCTTTAAAATGATTCTCCAGTCTTTTGACAGCTTCTGTCAAGTAATCCCACATTTCAGGTGGGTAAGGATTCACCACAGGTTGATGATCAAAGATTATTTGACTTTCTGTTCCCAAACAGTTGATCAAATGTATTTTATCCTAGCTCGGTCATATTAGGTGCTAGCGATTGCAATTATATACATTTCAAAAATTCTTTACCACTGTCTCCATTTCATTCGTTGACAATCAGATTGTAGCAAAAATGAAAATGGTAAGTTTGCATTTTGGTAGATCAATGAATAATTGTACTGTAGATGTAAAATATTGAACAGAACAAACTTGAGACATCGTAAAGAATGAGAGACAAAGCTGTGCAAGGTAGAATAAATTAACACAGGAGTAGTTACTTTTCTTTTAGTCCAAATGGAATGTGAGCATACAACGTGTTCTGCATCACAGGTGGAAAATATGAGCCCAATCCAGTGAAGAAGGAACTGCACCAATAAGAAAGCAGATAGTATATTACTATGAGGCATTCAGCCATACATTGAATGTGAGCATGCAACACATTCTTCTAATCAGGTGCAGTACAGAATAAAACAATTTGTCCAGTCCAAGGAAATATTGACTGCCCCAATGAAGAGAATAGAAGAGAAGGCTTATCCCAGAGAGGGAGAAATATCAGCAAAGCGACACTGTAAACCACAACAACTACTCTTCACTCAGTGGGCTAGGTTGCCACCACAGCATTGCACTTGTTGAACTCAAATGCAGTCAAACAGAACTAGTCAACCATCGAAAAACAATGGGAGACCAATTCTCCTGATGAAAGAATTCCCAGTCGAGGTCACAGTCTCGAGCGCCAGCTCACGCCAAAATGCTGTGAAGGCGAGGACTCAAGATGGCACTCAAACTTGCTGGGAAGAGGTATGTTTGCTGCAGAAAATACTTGCACTGGCAGAAGGGCTCATTCTAGCACAGTTTGAAAAGCCTCTCAAAAGTGATAAGTTGCTTAATGAGAGCTAACTTGAGGGACAAAGAACATACTTCTAATTATATAACTTATCGAGGAAACACAGTTCAAAACAGTAAAGTTGCAAGATCGGCCAGTAAAATGTAGAACGCAGAGTTGTGCAGCTCTTTTTGTACTAAGTCAAGCTTGTCGCCAAAATCATATTGTGTTGCTGGGTGAAGAAAGGTGGCGACAGATAAGGTTGGATTACAAATGGAGTATAATCCAAGCACAAGAACAGCCAGTTGCGGTCCGTGCAGATAACAGCTGTGGGGCGATGGGGCCGGGTAAGGGGGGATTTCGAGGGACGATGCAGAGGGGGCATTAATTATTTATTTAATTTTCCCTCTGCATTGTCCCTCGAAATCCCCCCTTACCCGGCCCCACCACTGTTACCTGCACGGAGCGCGGCTGAGAACAGCACACTAAATTTACCAACTGTCATCAGAAACTGAATCGAGTTTGAACCTGCACATGAAGGAAACAAAGATGAACATTCTCAAGATTACAGGAACAGGCAATAAAAGCTGTAAAGTAACATATAACAGGATGTAACAGAATATGACATAAGAGTAATAGAATATGTCATCTAATCTGTAAAATGATTTAAACATTCATCAAGGGTGAGGTCATCAGCATTGCATTTGGTGTGCATGTTATGATTTGCATGACTATTGGTTGAGTTATGGATTGTAGTGGTCCTAACTATAACTTGCAAATTACAGTGGTTTTTACACTTTAACTATGCTTTGTTGATGAGTTTCTGATTTCTTTTTAAATATAGGTTAAGGTTTTATAACATACCTGTTGGAAATGGGGTTTTTGTTTGGCTAGTGTATACAACTATGCCAGGCAGAACCCACCACTCTAGTCAGGGTAAGGGAGTCACCCCCTTGATAGCTTGGCAGAGCAGTCAGGCTGATCCCAGAGGCAATGTATAAAGCGTTTGTGCACCACACTCACACAGCAGTGACACACTAGGCACACACAAAAGAGCCTCCACACAAGGTTATATCAAAAATATCCTTTGTATTGTTTACACATAGCGCACATTAGACCAGAAATCACTACATAGCATGTAAAGCACATCTAGACCACATAACATAAATGACTGCGCCACCAGGCGCTTGTCATAAAGGTGAAAGCACCTTTAGATCACATAACATACGTCATTGCGCCACTAGGCGCTTGTTATAAAGGAGGCAGGTGAAAACACCTCAGACCACAATCCCATAAAACACTGTGCCACTAGGCACTGGTCATAGGAATGCATACATTTTAAGCCATCATCACTTTGCCATAAGACGATTGCCATAATACAGGTAGGGCATCTAAGTAGGACTGGTAAGGCTGCACACGTCCTGAAACATAGTCATAACACCTTACGCTATCATGTTCTACGCACACGTTGCACAGATCATGAATCCACTGTGATAAAATAGTTGGGCCGCTGAGGATAATGCCCCCGATCACGTAGCAGTTGCCCGCAAACACGCGCTGCAGCTGTTGATGGCTGGGATACTCAGAACCCCAAAACATAGCCAGGAAATGGTGCAGGGAGAAAAAGATCCAGCTGTAGTAGACTACTGGAGTGCCGGCCCATGCTCTCTCTCGAGCCAATTCCCTCCGGCGGTCGCTCGCGTCTCCAGCGGCACCGCAAGGGTTTGGGGATGAACTCGGGGCCGGAGCAGGAAACAGCCGGTGCGGCCCCGATCCCTGAGCCGGAAGTTCCTTCCAGTGACACCGGCACAGTGAGGGGAAGCGGGACCGCTCCTCCAGCTCCAGCACATCCCCGCTATCCTACAGCTCCACGCGGTGTCCTGCTGGGTGGGGCGGCGTCGGCCGTGGCTCCCTCTCTGCTCGTTGTTTTGGTTGCTAGGCAACGCCTAGTATCCAGCTCACGGGGGCTCCTGGAGGAATTTAGCCCTCGACTCAGGTGTTTCTGCGGCAAGAGTAGTGCTAGCCCACGCCTGGGGCTCCAACGGCAGCATTTGAGAAGCGCACATGACTTGCTGCACTCCACACATTTGGGGGCCACCAGCACAGCGCTTCCCACGCGCTCGGACTTGAATACTGCAGTGCTCTGCTTTGGCATCAGGAATCAGAGCGCTGTCCATGCGCTGGCCTGCTTGACAAGGCGCTCCTCACATGCTTTCTCTCGCACCAGGGGAGAACCAATGCCCACCAGCGCTGGTTCATATACCATACAGTCCCCTTTCTCTCTCTTTCTTTCTCATAAAAGTAAGAGTGCCATGAAGTTGCAAATGATAGTGAAACACCAGGACTCTTGTAAAAGAGAGTGCATGTGCCAGAACTTTCCCCAAAGCAAAGGGAAAGTGTGCAGAAGTTAAGACTTTGATGTCCCTGAGTCTTCCAAAAACAGGAGGCCAGCATGCACAAGCCCTTTGAGATTCTTACTAAGCAGGATCACAGCAGGGCAAAAAGAGTCAGTCCTTTTCCTCCACCACAGACAGAAGCAGCAACTACAGGCCAACCCCACACAGCACACAGCAAAGGGGCAGTACTCCCCCTTACAGTCCTTTCACTCTTCTTCTTGGCAGGGTCCTCTTGTTCCTTGAAGTAATTTAAAGTCCTTGGGTTTTAGGTGTAACTCTTATACCCCAAAATGTCTTTGTTCTTTTTGTGGCAAGGGTCTGTGAACCCAGTCCAAACCAGTTCTGCCCTCACTGGTACAGCATGACCACAGGGGGCGGAGACAGCATTGTGCAAAAGGAGACAGCCTATTCACGTGCAATCACAACTCCTCCCACTACTCTAAAGGCAGACCAGGCCTACTCAGGCCTGCAATGAGTCACCAAGGCAAGGCAGGGCACACCTCAACCCCCCCCCAGTGACTGTCTAGAGTAAATGCACATCTCAGCTTCTGTCACTCACACACCAGACGCTGAATACACAAACAGCCAAAGGCACACAGAATGGTGAAGTAAGAAAATGCCCACTTTCTAAAAGTGGCATTTTCAAACACAGGATTTAAAAACCACCTTCACCAAAAGGTGTGTTAATAAATTCGGAGTTCAGACAGTCTAAACTTAATTTTCCCATCCTGTCCCCATTGCAAGTTATACATGTAAAAATGTTAAAGGGCAACTCCAATGATAAGCCTATGGGACAGATAGCCTTTCACCAGTGAAAAACGAAATACACAGTATTTCACTATCAGGACATGTGACACGCTCAAGTAGATGTCCTACCTTTCACATACACTGCACCCTGCCCATGGGGTTACCTTGGGCCCACCTTAGGGGTGCCTTGCATGTAAGGAAAGGGAAGGTTTGGGCCGGGCAAGTGGGTGCACTTGCCAGGACAACATGGCAGTATGCAACTGCGCGCGCGGACACTACAGTGGTAGGTCTGAGATACATTTACAGGGCTACTCCTGTGGGTGGCACAACCAGTGCTGCAAGCCCGCTAGTAGCATTTGATTTTAAGGCCCTGGCAATCAGCGTGCACTTTACTAGGGACTTACCAATAAATCAAATATGCCAATCATGAATAACCAATCATTGTCACAATTTATACAGAGAGCATATGCACATTAGCACTGGACAGGAGTGGAAAAGTGCCCAGAATCCTATAGCCAACAAAAACAGGGTCAGAAAGATAGGAGGCAAAAGGCAAAAAGTTTGGGGATGAACCTGGCAAAAGGGCCAGGTCTAACAATACCCAACTATAACTTCATTTAAACACTTTATCCTTTAGTTCTTTGACTTGCTGGCAAGCCCACCGATGAAGAACCCGTGCCAAAATGTCAGGGTTAAATGAAAAGGGGAAATAACAAAGACTGTTGCAGAAAGTGAATGTGCTTGTAGGCAGACTCACCACCCAACTTACTTGCATTTGTCATGGTAAGTTCTTGGGTACTTCTTCTTAAGTCTGTAATTAATAGTTGTAAGGAATTTAAGGTACTGTTCATCTTTCAGTAGTCCTTGGGCTGGTTTCCACAGAGCCACAGTCAGCACTAGGGGAGCTATCAGAACTTTAGTAGTGCCTTTTAACCTTTCTCCTTGCCAGTAGAAAACAGACAGTGCTCAGCACCACATTCTAAAAGCACCAGTAGCAGCATGGGACACACAAGCCTGTGTCCAAAAGGTATTCATTATCCTTGAGTGATGCTCGAGCCTTATAGTCCATGTTCTGGCATTTGGTCGTTATCCACTACCAATCACACTACCAATCACAGTCAGTGCATCCTTAGAGATCAAAAGGTCATGACAATCAGGATGGGACCAAAAGAGTTTTTTTCCTCCGAGTTCTCTAGGAATACATTGTAGCGGCTACTGCTCAAATACAGAACATAAAGTCCAGGGTGTGCGATGGCAGGAAACCTTATACATTCTCTCCATATGCACAAGGAAACAACAGCGAAGAAGGAAGAAGTAGAGAATGGGAAATATGCTATCCTTGCCTCTGTGGGCTGCATCAGTCTTCCATCTTGCCTTTGCCATTCTCAAAAACAATGTTAACGTATAGCTTAGAGCCTGAACAGACAGACCAGTGTTTGAGAAGCATTTAATAGTGTACACAGTACGATGATCGCAGTCAATATTTCAGAACATGATATATAATGTTTATAAAAATCACAAACACATAAAAATAAATGTTAAATGGGACCCCATTTGCTCAAAGCACCTCCTCTGGGTAGTTCTAATTCACTCTAGTGAGACTTGTGTGGTAAGTGGCTACTCTTTTGAAGCAACACAGGGGATGCTAATAGAGGGTACCTCCTCTGAGGAGAGGGCAAACATTTTTTCCTGAGGACCACCAATTTACAGCATAAAGGCTACCTGGGGATCTTGGTATCCCACAAATACTTGTTATGAAGCAAAAAGACAGGTGAACTTTCAAATTAAATTTGGTGTTAAAGGTACAGCTTCATGAGTTAGAGGGAATATTTGCTCTTGTATTCTGCAATATTGTTTTTGTTTGAAATAGGCTGTTTATTTATCATATTCTTATTATTAAAGTCATATAAATATTATAAGCTCTGCTATGCCAATCACCACATTAAAATAATGTTATCACAGAAATGTTGTAGAGTAGTACTCACCAACATTTTCCTTTCTTCCATCTTACCAAAGAAATCCTTTACGAGCAAAGGTACCAACAAGAGTTTCTTGGGTCTAATAACCTGGCTCTTTCCAGCAGAGTCTGCCACAACAATACCATATCTGACTACCTAATAACCATCACTGGCATTAGAAGTTAGTAGATAGCTAAGTCTCCATGGTGCACCTACTTCATGTATGCATGATAGAGCACACAGTATCCCTTCCAAATGGCTGAGCAGGAATTACCATTCTACCACTATGTCATTTGTTGGCATTCTGCAGGCCAAGCTACCTTTAGAGCAGGATGCCATGACTCACTGATTCCACTACAGCCCTCCTCTCATCACGACCTGCATTTTCTGCTGCCAGGGCTGATTTTAGTTTTCTTTCTGGCCCTGCCAGCTGATAAATCGAATATGATGTGTGCAAAGGTCTATATTTTGCAATCCATTGTAGGCTGAGTGTTGAACAATCCTTTCATACAAAAGAAACACTTTTATATGCAGGAAATGTTTTTTTGCATCAGAGAATTTCCATTTAGAGTTGTCAACCAAGACTACATTTTCACAGACGAACTATATCCCCTGGACACCTCATTATTTTTATACTAGCCATTCAGCTATACAGCACAAGTCAATCCTTCATACTTTAATACCGAGTTGTGCTAGGTCAGTAGGTCTGAATAATGATCGATAAGTTATCCTTGATGGCTAAATATCACTTCATTTGTAAATTCTGTTATAAAAGAAATTAAAATGATTTTATATATATATATATACATATATATATATATATATCCACAGCATTCCACTCCACACGGAAGAGGTAGAGGCCACTCGGGGGGAACGTCGGGAGATCTTTATTTTAACAGCTCATGCATAATGCATTTCAGCCATTTTGGGCCTTCCTCAGATGCCGCTGTAAACAAGGTATTACTCCACCCCCACTTTTCACTGACCAAAGTCTCTCCCATTGGCGGTAGTCCGCTGACCACTAGTCACATGCTCGCAACTCCACTGCAGTTTGACCAAAACTACAGCTCCCAGAATGCTGTATTACCGGGTAAGTGTTGCCTGGGAGGGACTAATTATGATAAACCACTGTGGGTAATGGTGATGAACTGAAAAGTATTTATCATATTCTTATTATTAAAGTCATATAAATATTATAAGCTCTGCTATGCCAATCACCACATTAAAATAATGTTATCACAGAAATGTTGTAGGGTAGTACTCACCAACATTTTTCTTTCTTCCATCTTACCAAAGAAATCCTTTACGAGCAAAGGTACCAACAAGGGTTTCTTGGGTCTATCAACCTGGCTCCTTCCAGCAGAGTCTGCCACAACAATACCATATCTGACTACCTAATAACCATCACTGGCATTAGAAGTTAGTAGATAGCTAAGTCTCCATGGTGCACCTACTTCATGTATGCATGATAGAGCACACAGTATCCCTTCCAAATGGCTGAGCAGGAATTACCATTCTACCACTATGTCATTTGTTGGCATTCTGCAGGCCAAGCTACCTTTAGAGCAGGATGCCATGACTCACTGATTCCACTACAGCCCTCCTCTCATCACGACCTGCATTTTCTGCTGCCAGGGCTGATTTTAGTTTTCTTTCTGGCCCTGCCAGCTGATGAATCGAATATGATGTGTGCAAAGGTCTATATTTTGCAATCCATTGTAGGCTGAGTGCTGAACAATCCTTTCATACAAAAGAAACACTTTTATATGCAGGAAATGTTTTTTTGCATCAGAGAATTTCCATTTAGAGTTGTCAACCAAGACTATATTTTTACAGAAGAACTATATCCCCTGGACACCTCATTATTTTTATACTAGCCATTCAGCTATACAGCACAAGTCAATCCTTCATACTTTAATACCGAGTTGTGCCAGGTCAGTAGGTCTGAATAATGATCGATAAGTTATCCTTGATGGCTAAATATCACTTCATTTGTAAATTCTGTTATAAAAGAAATTAAAATGATTATATATATATATATATATATATATATATATATATTCACTGAAAAAACCATAGGTTTTAGGGAAAGTTATAGTTAGTTGGACATTTCACTCGTACAAACCAGAGAAATTCCCCCGTTATAGTTAGTTCAGCTAACTATAACTCGAGCCCCCGCAATGCACTGCTGATGACGTCACATATGACAGCACTCATGACATGGTCAGTGACATCACTGATGACATCACTGATGACATCTCAAATGACATCACTGATGACATCACTGATGACATCATCTAGTGACTGTGTGTTTCTGTAAAGTTTAAATATGTTTAATATATATAGGGAAAGGCGTATTGAAGAATGAGTGGGTGTATAAGTGTCTGAATGGATGATTTAGTAGGTGTGTGACTGACTCTATAAGTGAGTGATTAAATGTATCTTACTGAATGCACGGGCTAGTGACTAAACTGTGTGAATGTCTGTATCCTTTTGAACTAGGACTTTCACATACTTTGACCGACCACCGACTTTGGCATCATCCTGGACAGCAAGCTCACCATGGAAAACCAGATCAATGCAGTCTTCTCCACCTGCTTCCTCACCCTTCACATGGTCCATAAGATCTTCAAATGGCTCCCTGTCAAGAAGAACAGTCACTCAAGCACTCATCACCAGCCGGCTGGACTATGGCAATACTCTGTAGGAATCACTGCACACCTCCTGAAAAGACTGCAGACCATACAGAACTCACAGCCAGCCTCATCCTCGACCTTCCCAGATGAACCCACGTCAGTTCCCACCTCAGGAAGCTGCAGTGGCTGCCCAATCAGAAGATATGTCAATTCAAAAGATGCTGAACCACATCTAGAAAGCCCTACATAACCAAGGACAACCATACATCAACCACCGCCTGAGCTTCCACCAACCCACCAGACACCTCTGCTCTACCTCCCTCTTCCCTCGCTCAGACCCTCCGCATCCACCAAAGCAAAAGTAGAGGATGCTTCTTCTCTTACCTCACAGCCAAGTTTTGGAACGACCTCTCCCTTCACCTCTGAACATCATCCTCTCTGCTGGAATTCAGGAAAAGGACTCAAAACCTGGCTCTTCAACTACCCCCCCTCTGTTGCAGGGTTCACAGCACCTGTATACCCTCACGGGTGATTAGACATGCTCTAAAAGTCCTGTTTGAATGATTACGTGATTGTCTTGTACATCTGCTTGTTGCAGCATGGGAGGAGAGATGGCTATGAGCCACACCTCCCTCACAGATAACACAAAGAATCATTTATTGTAGAAAATAGGATAGTAGATAGTCTGGCAGGAGATTCATCCAAATGCATTTTTCACTACTATGAGGCTACCCCTCTCACAGGTTAACATTGGGAATTCCTGTTTACACCTATAGGCTGTAATTCCTGATTAAGAAGGAGTAGATCTGTCATCTTTCATATCAATGCAATGGTGATGACAAATCCTCTTTACCGTTAAAGATGGATTTATAACTACCCTTTTGAAAATGCCCCTTTTAGAAAGATGAATTGCAAAGCAGAAAAAATAAGTGTAATAATGCACTCCTTCCCTTGAATTATTTCATAGTATTCAAAATATACTTGTCTTGTTAATGCGTGCGATCAGTGGCTGTGAACCGTCCCAATCACAGCTATAACAAAGTATGCTTCGAAGGGCACATAACTCGCGCACCCACTGTCGCACTGCGGTGTGGGAAATCATCCCTCACCTTAAGTAACTCACTTCTAAATTATCAATTTTCACCACTGAATCCACTTGCTGAAACAGATCCATATTAGTTCCATCTTTCAAGCTTGTGTAATCACTGCGGAGACAGCAAGATTTTCCTTCGTTTTTTATTTACCTTTTTCTTATGCCTACTGCGTACCCATCCAGGTCTTCTACAGTGACACGTAAAGCTCAATCATGCTGGTACATCTGGCCCCCAAGTGTTTCAGCTGTACAAACATGATTTGCTTATGTTAAGAAATAATGCTTGAGGTTAATGTGGCAGTACCACAAGAATGGAATGTGTGATACATTTCATTTCAGAATGATCTCTAGTATCTATGGATTATTAGCTGATGTCTATAGAAAACAATGTTATAAAAATTAGTTTGACCCCATTTTCTGCAAGTTTCCTTCAAGCAGGATCTACCAAGCTTCTCGAGCTATTTGCAAAATTGGCAAGCTATTTATGCCATTAGTACCTCATTTGTCCACTGAATCACCTCCAGGCATTCCCAGTTTTGATGGTTAAGGATACCAAGGTGCAAGCAAGTGTAGTAACATTGCCAGTATCACACAATTTGATTAATTGGGTTGCTGGGATTTGAGCTCAGACCGCAGGTACTGGGATATGTCAGCATGTCTTTATCTGTCTCTTGTCAGTAGCAAAACTAGGTGGACTATTGTTCTATAAAATGTAAAATCTAGAGTTGAACTGAACATATGAAGGAACGAAACACAATTTGTTTATCAAGTGATGAAGGCAAAATATATCATTAATGTTGCTATTTGTTTAAGGTATTTTTACATTTTCCAGAAAACAAATTGTAATCATTTTAAGCAATTTTACAATAAAATACATCATTTCATATCAAGTGATGATGTCAGTACCAACAGACCCTTACAGGGTGGGGGCGCTATATACATTCAGTAAACTTAGTCTTCACTTTTTGTTTAATGAATTTAGTTTACATTTCTGCATCCCCTGAAAAATACTTGCTAGAGATCTTCTGCTAAAGAACTTTTTTGGTTTAAGGTTCTTTGAGTCCAAGGAAATAGGGCCAGCCCCATAAACCCAGTTCTGTTGTATTAATATCCCATAAAGCAATTTTTGGTATGCTGTGCTGTAAATCTGCATGTTTATTACCTTAACATGTATCACTGAAACTCCTGTTGATATGACAGGTGGTGGCTGCAGTGATTTGGTACTTGAACACAGGGGTGGAGTACTGGGTGTCAGAATAAGGGCACGGGGGCCCTCAGAATACCTTCCAGGGGCGCCCCTATGGTTTTGTTTTCCTCTGGTTTAGCAGTGCCTCACTTTTCTGAATTGCAACATGTTAGCACTCTAGTTGTTCATTAGAAATCTCTTGTGACACTACAGTTGATTACTAAGGGGTTAACTGACAATAAAGATGCTGATGTTGAAATTACATGTTTCAGTATGTATGTCAAAATGCTTTACTGGCATGGATGAGGAAGATGTTTGAGAACTCTTAGAAAATGTGTCTTTATTTTAGCTTTCTAGAGTACTAGCCATAATTTGATTGACAAAAAGAACAAAATCCCTTATTTTGTTCTTTTACTGAAGCATCCTCTGTAGGCTCCGAGCTGGCATTCAGGTGTACACATTTGTCATGGATACAGAATGTTAGCCCTCGAATTGATCATTAGAACACTGTGGTGAAGCAGCAGTAGAACACTGGAGGATCAACTGACAAGCTGCTTCTACTATTAGAACTACATTTTTGACTCAGATTATAAAACTTTGTTCCCACATGGCTGAGGAAGATAGTTTGAACTTACAGAAAATGTTTTATAATTTTAGCTTCTGAAGCATATTCCATAATCTCTATGAGAAAATCTTGAGAGAACACAGTTTGCTCTTGAACATGGTTCATCAAACCTTACCAGAGAATCAGCATTTTTCATAGGGTAAAATCAACTTAAAACGCACCACAATTCGCACAATTAATATGGTACGACCCACAAATTATAAATATTGTGAGCAAAATGTGCTATTACTCTTCACATGTATTCCATTTTGTGACACTCAAAGACAGGCTTTCACTGCACTGCATTTCAGTGGGGACAGTGTCCTGGAGACCTGTAATGGCTGCCACAACATGTTTTCCATTTTGTGGCCTGCCAATCAAGAGGGGGGGGTCCCTTTGGGACCTCCAACATGCCTTCAGGTTGATGCTTACCCTGCTCGCTTACATTTTATTAGATCATTTTCAGGATGCAGAGATCATGTCCTTCAGTTCTGCAATGACATCTGTGTGAGTTGGATCCCCAAAATGAATACATATATAAATAGCTACCCACTACAGACAATTAAGAGACACCATGATATTATGATGACTCAGGTCATCTTATTTGTATAATATGTCTCGACAATCTCAAAGAAACGTTACACCAGTATCAGTAAATTTAAGAACAACACAGGAGGACCTTACATATTCACATGAGACAAATGAGAAAAAATAAGATCAGAGGATGGTCACCTCATGGGAGCAAAAAAAATGGGAATCTGTCTGTGACTCTTTCGGACTACCTGTATTTATCATTGGTGTCTAGAACAAGGAATATCGAAAGAGAACATATAGTATATAATCCTCACTAACCTATAGTGTTGGTACACTTGCCATGGGTACTCACTCCGTTACTTTACCTGCCTAGCCAGTGCCGGTTGATATTTTGCAGATGTGAGAGAATTGGTAATACCAGAGTGATTGTGAGTACTCACCGAATCCCCTGATTTTTTGTTTGTTCTGGTGAATCTATGAATTATGTTTGGAAACAACATGTCAACATTTTTTAGAGGACCAGTAAAAAAATCCTCTTTCAAAATTGATTGTAGAACTGGCACTGTAATAAATAAGATTATAGATGGATATGTCCGTCATGATTTTCTTTAGCTAAATTGAGATCAAATTCTCAGTATAATTGTACCTTTTTAGTTTTCCTGAAATACTAAAGGGATGAGCGCAGTATTGGGTTCCTAATGCAAAGAGGCAACATCACCTTGCACAGGCTATGTAGGAAAAATGATAGGAGCCAGGGAAGTTTAAATGGCAGCGATATACAAAAGTGTTACATTTTGAAGCACCCCCAGCAACTTTTTGAAACATAAATATCAAAAACACTACAGAAAGGGTTTACACAAAAAAGCTTGCTTTCTCCGTGAAGGTTTATCACATGCCATGTTTGGTGTAAATCTGGTCTGCTATTCGTGCTGTAGATGTGAAAAATCTTTTGCATGGAAGCTAAAATGGGAAATCACCTGGTTTTACACCCCCCCCCCCTCTTTACATTGTTCCTATGGACATATCTTCACAAAACCTAGCATGCCAGTTGTTAACTAAGTACGTAGATTATCAATGTGAGAAAATCAATTTTTTTGCTCGATGAACCTCATTATTTTGCTGACTAGTATTACTAGTTTTTGAACTCTGCATACTAGGCCCCTACTGTGCAGTCCCCAGTGTGTGTACGCTGACCAATAAATACGGCACAATTGACTAATCTCCATGAGGCATCCTCTTTCCACTAAGGTTATAGTATATGGTGCAGGAAAATATACCAATTACATGGAAATTTAAATGTCACCTTGGACTGCAAAACCTATTGTGCCATCCTCTAGAATGACAAGGAAAAACCTGGTTTGACACCTACACGTGTATCCTAACTCCTACAGCTTTTAAACCTGCAGATGACCCTGTCAAGATAGCCCTGTTTGCCAGGAAGAAACCCAACTTTAATTATGAGAAAGTTACTCTTTTGCGTGGTCACACCCATTTTTGTGGACTGAAGCTACTCTTACCCTTAAAACCTATTGACATTTGCTAACTCTTCTTATAACGAAAACTGGCCCTGCACTAGAAGAGAACGGGTACTTCAGCATGGATTATGACAGTGAGGGTCACTATGGGATTGCTTGTAGTTGGACAAACGGCCTGCTGCAAAAGTGAGTAGGGTCACCCCTGAAAACGTTTACCCCATTAGTTAGGGAGGAGCCAGGAATCACCCCACCCACTAGCTAGTACCCTGCATAAATGTGCCCTCCCCAGGCAGCGCAGCCAATTGACAACTCTCTGGACTTGTGGGAGAACAGAAGAATGACTGCACCTGCTCTTTGAGACCATTAAGGAGGCCTGAAGGGCTTGACCTGTTCCCCTTGAACCCAGAAAGGAAATGGACTCTAAGGGTCAGTTGACTGACCTCCTCTAAAGCTACATTGCCACAACAAGTTGCAAGAGGCCTTCTCCCTGAAGTGCCCAGCTTACCAGTACCAACTGGACTTGACCCCTGCCATACTGGTGAACACTGCTAAAGTTAATATTGAACCCCCAGTGCTGTTACTTAGGTTTTGAGACCCTTGGCTATGTCAACCTGGACTTCTCCTCTCACATCTGAAAATTTGGGATTTAGAAACCTTTTCTCTTGGAGCCTATTCTCCCAAGGCACTAAGTCACTGTGATAAAACTGCAAATCCGGTTCAGCGGGGCCTCAGCAAGATGTTGCTCATCCTTGTGGAACTACTTTTTTGGATAAAGCCTGCAGGCTTGCTCTCCTGGAGGGTTCTGAGCTCCAAAAAAGAGACTAAGTAGATGGTAAAAATTAGAATCGGACGAAGGTGCCAAAAATATCCTGCCAGCTAGAGGACTTCCCTCTGCACTAAATTTGGATTACTCCAGCTCTGACCTTTTCCAACCCAAACCAACAGCTTGAGAAGGACCTCGTCCAACACCTTTGCTACTATGTGAGGACTTCCTTGAATATAGATCACTGCCTGAAGAATTTTGACTTCTAGAAATTTGACTAAGAGCCTGATTTATGTACAGGCAGTGGCCATTTTTAAAGCACTTGCAGGAACTGCCATCACAGCGGTTCCTGTCAATGCTGTTCACAGTTTGGTGCAAGACTCCGTCAATATATTTTATTTTCAAAAAGTAAATCCTGAAGTGCAATTTTCTTTTTGAAAATAAAAATGCTCCTTTTACCATAGGAGTCCTATCCCACGGCGAGGGGAGCATTTAGCAGTTTTCACTTCCCCTTACTGCAAGGGTTTTTTTCTGGCCGTGATGGGAAGTGAAAACTGACCTCTAATTCAATGGATGGAAATTAGGTGGACAGAATTAGACGTCTGACTCCAACACTCGATACTCCACATGGCCGTCGGAGAGGTTTAATCACCAGCCAGACAGAGTAGTCTCCACTGTGATTAAACCTAAGGTCCGCCCTCTTTTAAAATTGGTGAGCGGACCTTTTTCTTGGCAGTATGTATACATACCACCAAGCTATAAATCTGATCCTAAGTCCATTAAACAGGTCACTCTTAATTATGCCTTGTAGCCAACTAATTAGGCTGCCTACTATTTAGAAGTGGAACAAGTAAGATTTTTATTTTGAAATGATCCTGCAGTGACTAGCCACCAAAATCTATTTTGTGCATTAAAAACAAATTCAATGGTGAAGTTGGATATTTTGATAACTATTTAGAAAAAGTTACCTTGAAACAGTTGGACTGTGTTTGTCTGAGACTGCAGTATACAATTTATCATTAAACTGCCAGAAGGTGGCCCTATCAGTGCTTCCCCTTAATGAGGTGTGAAAACTGCCCTTGAGCAGACACAGTGGCTTATTTTGGCAGGAAGACCTAAGATTGAAATATGTAAATCCTTTAGGCTTAGTAGGGGCAGTTGAGGCGAGTTCAGGAAGTTCATTAACTTGAAAGGAACAAGAATGAGGACTGTCCATTCATGCCTAAGTGTAAATGGAGATGTGGGGAGGAGACCCCTGTGTTCCCAGGGCTTATTCTAGCCAGCTTGGTATCAGCACAGTGGGTTTGGTGGCTGCACCCAGAACACGTTTGGTGTGGTTGATGGGGGGGGGGTGGGGGGGATTACTCAATTCCATAGGCACATTTCTAGTGGAACACCAACCGCCTTCTAAGGCAGAAGGCATCTGCCATGTTTGATTATACTCAAAATAGTTCATAGGGGATAGTTTGCTGTAAGGCAAATAAGATGTACTGCAAAAGAGGGAAGGTTTGCCTTTTGAATAGGGAGTGTTCAGGAGTAACCATCACCAGCTGGCTTCAATAGTGGCACCTCTCCCCCAGGACTGTGGAACACTATTTGGATCTGTGGTCAAACAGGAGAGGACTGGACCTGCTGAATGTAACTTGAGTGGAAACCTGAGGGGCTGGACATGCCTCTACTTCTAAACAGTACTGAGAAGGGAAATTCAAGGGTCAGTTGACTAACCTCCTGTGTGGCTATAGGAACACAATAAGCTGAAAACTAACTTTTCCTGAAGTGACCAGAATTGCGGTCCACCCACCGTATTACGAGTTCGGCGATTTGACCGCCACTGGACCGCTGCAACCGCCGGGGTTTTCTGATCCCGTGGTGGTGGCGCAGTGGTCTGAGGCAGCAACATGCTAGTAGTGCCGCTGTGGCATGACTGAGCATATTAGGAGTTGCTTCACTGTGACCGAATCCACAGCGGTGAGCCTGCCATGGAAAGGGTGGCAGTGAGGCAACTCAGGGGGCCTGTCATCTCTGTACATGGGAGTGCATGCAGAGGAGCGCATGTTGTGCCCCGCTGTATTTCTACACCCCCAGTCTCCCTGCACAGGAAGAAATGCATGACATGGTGCATTTCTTCTGATGCAGGAACATGCTTCGGTGGTCCCACAGCGCTGCCTTTCTGTGGCTCTCCTTTGAGCCCTAGAAAGGCATTGCCATGGGACAGCCGTAGCACACAATGCCCACAGGATTAAACTCGTAATCCGGCGGACACTCTGACTTTGAGTTTGTCGGTCTTACTGCGGGGCGCTGGAGGGTGGCCCACTGGGACGCAGCCAAACTCGTAATCAGGCCCTAAGTCAGATGGTAAAATCTTTGATTTGAATGACTTACTTTGTGTATCCAACCCATGTTTCATCGTGGTTAGCCTGAAATTGTGTTTAATCCTGGTCAACCTCAAGCAGTGACACCTGGTTGGCACTTTAATTTTTCTTTGCCCTTTTTGTCCTAAAAACTTTAAAACATCATATCTTTGGTTTCCCTTATTGGATTTGAGTCTTTTTTTGGTCTCATTTTTCATCTTTCAAGCTTCCTCTAGTTTTATAGATTGCGGCATTTTGATTGTATTGTGTTTTGATTTTTTTTAAATTGTTTTGGCACTAAAAATACTTTAAAACACTTTTCCTTAAGTTATGCGTGTATGCTCTGTGCCATAGCTCTCTAGGTATGAAGAATTGGGCCCAAGTCTATTTGTGAGAACTTGTGCTTGACTTGACAAGAATTAGACCTGAATACTTCTGAATGATTCACATCCTCCCAAGTAATAGTCCATTTGCTTGCAGGCAAGTTTTGTGAAAATCCTTTAACGAGATGAAAATTTATGGGCAAAAAGCATAATGCATTTTCAATTGAACCACTGTCTGAGCCATATATACATCCATACCACACGCTCCAAATTCTTGAAGATACACATACTCCAGAGTAAATAGTGAAAATAAGTTAAGGCAGGATGATTGTATTTTTCTTGACAGAACTAAAGCATATGCTATACCATTTCCTTATTCTGTTTTTTAAGATACAGCATCCACCGGATGGGAAATGCATTCTCTCTCTGCCTCCTTGTGTGGCAATCTAATTTTAAAGGTTGATTCAATATGCATTATTGAATTAAACCAGTCTTGGGTGGCTGAAATTCCTGAACATAATCTACAGGGGTGGCTAAACAGATATTAGATTTGTCAAGCACAAAGTTGTGCCTCTTTATTTCAAGCATCATTTGGACACCTCCTGAATAAGTTGCATTTCTTCATGAAAGCTTAAACTATATGATTTTGTTAGCATGACAGATTTGAGTCTACAGTTAAAATTGAAATAGGAGAAATTCAAATTTCCTTATGCAGAAAGAAAATGCCAGGCATCACATTACTATGCTAAATGTCAACATCCATTTACCGAAACATGTAAAATGTAATGTTGGGAATTCTCCCAGACTAAACGAATCAATAGCAAAAATGAACCTTCTGAATTAGAAGTGGAAAATTGTAACCCAAAGATTTATAGAGAGGTGGACCCACAAGAAAACAATTGAATGAAAACAAACTAAAAAGAAAATCATGAGAAAATAATGGGCTCCTTCGAAACAACAAATGCAAAGAACTTGAATAAAAATAAACTGAGTTATTTAGAGACTATAATATAGAAAGTACTATAGTTAGAGAAATTGTGAGCAAACACTGTGATCTAGATTTAAATGAATGATGCAATTCATAATTAATTTCAAATACATATAGGAAGTCCACCAGATCACCCTTCTTCCACAAAGAATAAAAGGTTTTCTCCCTCTGCACATACTGCAAAGCTTGCATGAATGTCAGAGAAACCAAGGAATTACATTATTTTTAAACACCCACAAATATAAGGAACGGGAACAATGATTATTACTTTTAAAATTGACTATGCAATCAATGTATTGCTGTGCCAGTGTGGGAAAATGTATGGTCTTTCTTTTTCCCACTTTTCTCACTCTTTCGTTAACTTCTTCTTTATCTTCCACTCTCTTATGCTCTAATTATATGACGTTTGACTAACAGTAAATTTCTGGTTGAATATTGAAATATGTAGATAAAAAAGCAGATTGTCTTTTTGTGCAAACACCTGGCAATTCAGCCAACTAACACACAAACGTATGGAAGTCTAATAGCTGCTTCTGCTCCCTCATTAAAATGTGTGTAGTCATGACAGTCATTATGATTCATCTGTCACTTTCTGATTTTTTTAAATCAGGTAGTGATCAAGGCAATTACACCCCCTACCCTTGCCTGTTCAACATTGATATATGTTCTTTATTTGATTTCCTGAAATTGCTTAGTGTAAGTTGCTACTTCTTTGGAAATGATTGAAAAGAGTTATTTAAAAATACACAGGGACCAATTAACAAAAGCATTTCTGAGGTCAGGAAGTAGTTCTACAGGAGTACTATTTTACGTATTCTTACATGCTTTTGTGAACCTTCCCTGAAATATCCATAGTAAAATAGTGAGCTATGGAATTGTAAAGTTCAAAGAGGACACATTCCTTTCAATTTGTACTCATTGTATATGAATTTTCCCTGAATCCTGCCATTTTAGATGTTTTGAGGCCAATGCACAATGGTGTGTAAGTGTATATAAAGAAGTACTTCAGTACTACTTAATGTACTCCAGACTGCTTTTGTAAATAGGCACCATAGAATGTGATATAAACTGTAAACTATACTGAAGCCAAATCAGAATAATTGATGCAAGATGATTCAGCCTGAATGAATTAAAATGTAGATGTTTATGGTCAGATCTTAACATGATATTTATTGACTGGGTTCTGTTATCCTTCTTAAATGCTTAGCATCCCTCTTGATTAGTAGATTGTTAATTCATCCCTAGTTAGGCCTGACAGTACATATTCGTTTTGTCACTCTAAAACATCTCAGATATTCTGGCAAGATTTTAGGCTAAATATTGTTGACAATTTACAGAAATATCTTTTAAGCATATCTTGACACTTGATTGGACATTATCAGGTTTATGAGAATAATTATTCTCTTGGGTGAATATTGTACACATCCCTGTCATTAGGCTTCAAACCTGGTAGATATAATCTTACAACACATAGGAGCCTGCAATCCCTTTATAAAAGCATATTTGTAATGTCATTATTACAGGTGATGTCTCTAGTCTGTAATAAATTACTGTAATAGCTTATTATGGTTGATTTCTAACATTATAATGCCTGCCGCCCATGCCTACAGCCAAGCTGAAAGATAGGCCAAGGAGCATAATTGCATGCAAAGTTTAAACAAGGAAAACGGAAAAAAGCTTTACCTTCTTCTAAGATCTTTTTTTAAAAAGAAAACATTTTTAGCAGAAAGGAGATATTTTTGGCAACATGTTTTTTTCCACCCTAAAGTTCATAGCACAAAGGATGGATTTTTCAACACACTCTGAGCAACGGCATTTAAACTGACAAACTGTTTCTAATAACGTTTTTGAAAAAATCACTAACTACATTTTTTGGTGTGTTTAAGATAACAGAACAGATTCTGTGTTGCTTCTTTTTGTCACGTCAATGAACATGAAAAAGCAAGACACCAAGGATTTACGCAGTTTGTGGGAAAGGTGATTGTGTCACAATTTTATTATAAGGAACAAAGTACCCACTTATGTGCACTCTAAGTATGTTGTAAGTCACCTTAGAGTTCCATGACCTTTTAAAGGATCTCTGCCCTGGTCTTCATACCTCTATATGGGCAGTTAACTCTTTGGTGACTTGCAATATACTTACAATGTAAGGCAGGGTGCACTCCATCCCATAAGTCATTCCCACAAATTCACTACTATCTGTTTCTGTATAGCACCATACATAGATGGAGAAACACACATTTGCTCACTCACAAAATCACTTACCATTATCCGTGAGGTTGAAACCTCAACGGAACCTGTTCTTCAACATTGTTTCACTAACTTCAGAGTGCAATTTGATTTACTCTCTTCCAAAAAAGATTATTTTGTGTTAAGCATCCATTAGGCTCTCTCTTACTGTTGTCTGCAAGGCCTCAAACATCTTGAGCTATAGAGGTAACAAATAAAATAATTTGTTCTGTTAGGCTTTCAATTATGGATGTTTTATAGCAAACATTAATCCCATGTTTATTAAGTAATATTAAAATAAAATATGATGTTTTCCACCTGAAATTCAATATTCAGATTTTCTTTACAATTCCGGTAACTTATGCAATCAATTTACCTAGGAAAATAAGGAAACTTATTGCTACATGTACATCATATGTTTCCTTGGCAACTATGATATGTCTTTATTTGTTGATTGATGTCAAGGCAGCGACCCTTTGAAACATGAAAGTAATACAAAATAATGCAGTTGTTGCTAAGTTACTGTATCCTAGTTGGATAATGAGGCATAAAGCATTTTTTTAACTCATTTTATCTCATGCCGCTTATATCCAAATCTAGTTTGATAGTGTTACATTTCTCTTAAATTGCTTTCATTATTTTATTTCCTCAACTGTATTTTATTCCTTCTAATTACTGTTGGTGTATATCTCATTTTGTAAACTATATGACATATTTAATACGTTTAATAAAGGATCAAAAACTGTATGTACCATGGCTGCTCTAACATTGCTGGCAGAGATCACAGCAGTAAAGAATAGATATCATTCACTTGTTATTGTTACTGCAAAGTTAGGGCAAATATAGCTTTACAATGAGTGTAAATGCAAAAGTAACAGAAATCATCTCAAGTAAAATAAACTGTTAAGAATTATGATCACTATTTCAAACACTCGCATTTAAAAATAAGCAACTTGGTACTATGTGTGGCAGAATAGTCTGTTCTGCCCGCGGAATTGGTTGAATTATGGCCACTCTGCATTACTCTTTAACGTGGAGTTCTGTCCTTTTCCTTTTATGACCTGACCGAGAAGGTGCCATTACAAGTAAGCCATCCAACAAGTCAGATGGTTTTTTTTTTTACTGGCCGTCATTACCAGGTATATCTTGCCAGGGAGAAAACTGGTGAGGGGTCACTTTTTTTTTCAAAACTAAACTCCCAAAAACTTTGGATAAGTTTGACGACAACCTCCGTTAAGCATTTTCTACATTGACAGAAACCACCATAATGACCGTTCCTGCTAATGTATGGAGATGTCTGCTGAGCTAATGGAAATCTCTAAGTTTGGCAGGTGGAGTACAGGCAGGAAAGTCGTTTTTCGCCATGCTCTCCGCCTTTACTCTGTCTGTTAAATCCTAAATCAGGCCCTCTGTCTAGAGTGGCACAGTGGGTGAAAAACAATGGTTTAGAATGCTGGCCAGAGAGACTGCCAGTGGTTAGACTATTTGCAAGTATTCGTCCATTCACCCTTTGGGTACTTAATTGCCAGCAGTAGGCCTGTAAACTTGAGACTGGTCTGCGCTTCTGAGCCTACTACTGCCAATATTTGTAAATTCTAAAAAGTAGCAAATCTGCATCCATTCAAGGAGTACTTCTATGGGTGCAGATTTCCTACTTTTGTGGTACAGCAAAGTTGCTGCACTGCATTGTGTCATCATGGGAGAGCATGACTATACCATTTCTTCAAAGAAATTGAATAGTTCCGTTTTCCCCATGCACTGGAGCAATTTGGACTGCCTAGCACCAATGCAGAAAAAAAGAGAAGTGGGCAGGGTTGGAATACCCTGACCCCCCAGGGCCTTTTGGGAGGGTCTCACAGGGTCCCTGCAGGCAAAAAAAGCATTATTTTTTTTAATTTATGGCTAGAGCCATGCTGGGTCTGTGGCCCCCGCTGAAAGGAAAAAAAAGAAGCGTGGGCTCCTGTGCTTCATTAATAATTAGCCCCTGGGTGGGCCAGGTCCCTGGGGCATGTGGGCTAACATAAAATTAAAGGAGGGGCACAAGGGCCCCCCTCCTTGGGCATTTGTATGCCTTGGGGGCCACCACCTCCCCGGTACTTATGCTGTTTAACGAGGGGCTGCACATACCCTCCTGGGCCTCAGGAACTGCCACCTGCAGAGGCTTATGGAAAATAAATCAGGGGGGCCTTGCTGAGCCCCCCAGGCCCGGGCACCACAACCTCCCCAAGGCAAAATTATATTTTGAAAATGGGAGGGGAGCTGTCCTCAACCTCAGGGACTGCTCCCTCTCTAGGGCAGGCCCTACTGCATCAAAGGAGGGGGGCTGTGTGGTCCGCTTCCTGCAGCCAATAATAGCCCTGGGGACCTCCACCCACCCTAGGCCTGGCTCCCGCTATGCCCAGGGGTGACGGCAGGGAGCAGGGCAGGGAGCCGACAGGGACTGCAGGGGGCCATCAGGCTCCCCCCATGGTCCCACTGCAGACTGGGTGCCCTGGGGCACCCAGAGAACCATGGCCAGGCCCTGGGTGATGGGGTCCCCTTGGCTGGAAATTGGCCTGGGGAGGGCGGCCACGTGGCTCCCTTCCCCCATTTTGTAATGATCAGGCTGAGGAGGGGACCCCCATCCTTTATTATAAATAAAATATTAAAAGTCCAGGGGATGGGGTCCCTGTGGCTGAAATTGCCGCCCCTCCACCATTTGGTAATGGCCGGGTCCTGAAGGATGAATTGTCAAGACATTGTTGTCGGAGGCCCCGCCCCCTTTCTCAACCACTCTGCACAGGGGCCTCCTGACATACTACTGGTTGGGGATGAACTCCCCTTGTCTGCGGAGGGTTACTGGGGGGCAAGAAACCCTATTGCTGATTCGTGTCAGAGGCCTCGCCCCCTTTCTCAACCACCCTGCACAGGAGCCTCCTGGCATACTACTGGTTGGGGGATTAACTTCCCTTGGCTGCTGTGGCTCATGGGGGCCAAGAACCCTGATTGTTGCAATAAAGAAGTCCCTCACAGCCAGATTGCTGAGACGTCGTTGGAGGCCCGCCCCCTTTTTCAACCACTCTGCACAGGGTCCTCCAGGTGCACTACTGGGTGGGCGGTGAACTCCCCTTGGCTGCTGAAAGTCATTGGGGGCCAAGAACACCTATTGTTACAACAAGTAAGTCCCCCACAGCCGGATAGCTGAGACTTCATTGGAGGCCCGCCCCTTTCTGAACCACTCTGCACAGGGATCTCCTGGTGTACTACTGGTTTGGGGATGAACTCCCCTTGACTGCTGAGGGCCGTTGGGGGCCAAGAGCCCCTATTGTTGTGACAAGTAAGTCCCCACAGCCAGATTGATGAGACATCCTCAGAGGACATGCTCCCTTCCTCACACACTCTGCACAGGGGCTTCCTGGTGGACTACTGATTGGGGGATGAACTCCCCTTCACTGCTGAGTGTCTTTGGGGTCCATGAACTCCTATTGTTGCAACAATTAAGTCCCCCACAGCTGGATTGCTGAGACCTTGTCAGACGCCACGCCCCTTTCTCAACCACTATGCAAAAGGGCCTCCTGTTGCACTACTGGTTGGGGGATGAACTCTCTTTGGCTGCCGATGGTTGCCCGGCTGATGGCGAGTGCCCATCAAGTCTTGTCGCATTCCCCTCATGCACAATATGACATGACGGGCGCACCAATGGAAAAAATAATTCTGCTCCATTACTCCACGGAACACAGAGTAGCCGAATCCTACAAACTCCACTAGCAGAACGGAATTTTATGCCCGGCCCTAGAAAAAAAACAAAGATTACAGGGACATTTGAGTTAGTAAATTGTATTTAAAAAACGTTAGACATTCGCTAAAAGAAACAAAGGTTACAGGGGTGTTATAGTTAGGCTCACATTTCACTCTTACAAAACCAGTGAAATTCAGCAGTTATAGTTACCTGAGCTAACTATAACTTATGCCGTCGTAATGCACTGCTTAGGACCTCACATATTACATCACTGATGACATGGTCAGTGACATCACTTATGACATCACTGATGATGACATCTCAAAGACATCACTCATGACTTCATCCAGTGAGTGTGCGTGTCTTCTAAAACTTTGAGTGTTAAACATCCATACCAAGGTACTACAAAACTTAAATTAGTATACTTTCTGCACTACTGAGTGATACTATGTCTAACATATATTATGTGAGTGGATGTGTCACTGTATGCATTCAAGTGAGAGTGAGTGTCTGAGTGCTTGTATGAGTGTGTGAGTGGGTGTGTGAGTGGCTTTTTAAGGATGTAAGTAGGTGTATGAATAGCTGTGTGGCTGTTACTAATTTAAATTTATCTCAGATAACTATAACTGCTGAATTTCACTGGTTTTGTATGAGTGAAATGTGAGCTTAATTAACTATAACGCCTCTGTAACCTTTGTTTTTTTTCAGTGAAAAATAATATATATATATATATTGCAATTGCCATTTTCACACTGAATGCCTCGGCCACTTAATCAGGTAACCTGTGGTTCGGTGTGTGTGAGAACGATATTATTCCAGAACAACATTAGGTGCTTCGCTGCACTTCCAATAATCCACAGGTTTCCTCTGCTTTATGTACGTTTAATTCAGGATATACAAACACGAAAAAGCTTCCCAATGCGTTTCAGGGAATGCTGGGTGGGTGGAAGTTTGTGGCTCCCCACAGATTCCACAACTTTCCATCACAGAATATGAGGAACTATGTTTTGTTTTACAAAGTTTGAAGTTTGCAAGGGATTCTGGGTAACAGAACCTAGTGAGAGCCACACAAGTCACCCCATCCTGGATTCCCCTGGGTGTTTAGTTTTAAAAAATGTATAGGTTTGCTAGGTTTCCCTAGCTGCCGGCTGTGCTAGGGTCCAAAATTCACAGTTAGGCACATTGCAAAAAAGGGTCAGTTTTCACTGGAAAAATGTGATGTGTCCACGTTGCCGTTTCCTGCCGCAGGAACTAGGACTACCCGCACAAGTGAGGCACCATTTTTATTGGGAGTCTTAGGGGAACACAGATTAGTAGAACAAGTGTTATTACTAATTGACTTTCTTTGCATTTCTGCCTTCCAAATGTAAGACAATGTGTAAAAAGAAGTAATTTTGAAACATTTCCTCCAACTCGCATGCCTGTATGGGTACCCACAATTTCGAGATGTGCAAATAACCACTGCTTCTAAAGGATCGAGCAGTTGTAACGGTATATTGTTTTTAAAACTCTGCCATACTTAGAAGAAGGTACAGGTGAAAATGTTGGCACAAATGGCTGTTTTTTCTAACTCCATTTCAATATTTTTGTATTTCAATTGTTAGTTTCTATAGAAAAAACTTGAAGGATGTACACAAATGGCCCCTTGCTGGATTCAGAATTTTGTCTACTTTTCGGAAATGTATAGCTTTCTGGGAACCACTATTGGTTTTATACCCATTTCTACCACTAACTGGAAGGAGGTTGAAAGCACAAAAAATTAAAAAATAGGCTATGCCCCAGTAAAATGCCAAACCTGTTAAAAATGTTGGTTTTCTGACAAACGTCTGCCTGTTCCTGAAAAGCAGGGAAGATTGTGATTTTAACACCACAAACTTTTTGTTGATACCTTTTGCAGGGGAAAAATACAGATGCTATCTTCTGCAGCACTTTTTTCCCATTTTTCCTAAGAAAACCAAATATTTGCTGTATTTTGGCAAATTTATTGGGCCCCTCCAGGGGGATCCTCAAACCCTGGGTACCTTTCGAATCCACAGGATGTTGGACGTAAAGGACGTAAAGGACGCACATTTTGCGTAAATACCTTATGTGGACAAAAAGCTAAAGGGGCCTAAGCGTGAACTACACCAAATAGCCAAAAAAAGGCTTAGCACGGGGAGTGGGGGGGGGGGGGGACTAGCAGCGAAGGGGTTAATAATATCAGTAATAATTCCATGGATTGTCTTTGTAACACCACACCACTCTAAATGTTACATGAATTAATACATTGTCTTCTTATGCCAAAACTTAATGTGAGAAAAGTGGGTTTTAATTCTTATAGCGCTTTTTGTGTAATGCACCAATTAACTGCGGTTGGACAGCTTTTGTCCTTATCCTTGCAGCTTCAGGGGAAATGTTCTGATCGCAATATCCATTTTATAAACCTAAGATTAATATTTCACTTTTCCCCGTGATAAATACCAAAATGTTACATTTGTATTCATTACAATGATTCAATTACTTAAGGGATCTGGATTTCTTTGGACAAAAAAAACATGTTTCCAAAAAGGTTAAGGGGCATTGCCATTTTTTTAATGATAACAAGAATCATAATTTTTCACCAAGGGCAGCACTAAACAGGCACTACAAGGACTGAATGCATATTAAAGGCTTGACTTTTTAACACCACATTACTCTAAATTTTACATGAATTACCACGTTAATCTTCTGATGCCAAAACGTAATGTGAGAATAGTGTTTTTTAATTATTACAGCGTTTTTAGTTATGTAAAAATTCAATGTTGTTAGGAAGTTTGTTTCCCTTATCCTTGCAGTTATGGTGACAACTTGGCAGTGCTCATGACAATGGATAATCAGTGTGTTATGGATAGTTGGCATTCCTTAGATTGAGCAGGCAATTCTCTCAAATGAGGTGGGGAGAAAGTTAAGCTGAAGCCCAATGCAACACGCATATTAGAATTGAAATAAAGATGCGAATGTACAGCCTTGTCTGTCTAGAAAAGCACTTTAGTAATGATGGAAAATATAAAAATACAGTTACAATAGTAACCAAACAGTGAAAATCACAAAGGGTGAATTATTAGTAACCCATCAAAATATGCTGAATACTGGCCACTCAAGACTCAAATAATACCTATTGTTGCCAATCACTAACTCTTTGTGAATGCTGAGCTCTTCTAGAAACAAGAGAAAGCTAAGGATATTGGGGTCACCCATTGAAATACTGTGACTCTTTTCAGCACCGCTTCTTATTTGTAACTGAACTGAGACTCCTGATAATATATGAATGCATTCAATAAACATGATGCACTTTGTAGTGGCATGTGACAATAAGTGAGTGGGATAAATTATCTCAGTAGTCACAGTTAAGAGGAATGGAACTGGAAAGATTTGCTTTTCTCCTGGGTTAGTGCTTTGGTCTGCTGGCCCTCTGAAAATGTAATATCTCATGACCCAGAGGACTTAACGACTCCAGATCAAGACATCCATAATCAGAGGGAAGAATCTTTATACTATTTAGGGTTGACAATCTCATCCACAGTGGCCATCAGTGTGTGAACCTCAGACACAAAGGCACACACTTTTACCATGCAAGCCCTACTCGACCCCTCTGAATCCGTGCAACTTGCAAGAGAGTCAGGTGCTGGAATTGTGCACTGTTAGGCAGGGAAAGGGGAAAGTATGTCTTGGGACACCTCTCCTGGGGCACTTACTGGGCAAGTTCTCTCAGCACATCTGGTGGCTGCAAGTAGTTATTGGAAAGGAGAGCGCTAATCAAAGTTAAACCAAGCAATTTCAAGCATTGGTGCAGGAAAGAAATGCACTCACCTGATCTTGTCGGTCGTTATTTTTTGGCCACCCCTTTCCTGAACTTTGTTAAGGGGATGCAAGAACTTATCAGTGCTGTGTGTCTGCATCTTTGGAGTCCTTAGGCTGACGTGGGTCCTCTTCACTGTCAAGAGTGGCAGCAGGACAGACTGGCAGAGCTTCATCTGAACATAGGATGTAACCTAATCCTTGTCAAAATAGGTAGCATGCAGCTCCATTTCCTTGAGGTACCACAGCAGGATCCATACCGATCGAAGTCAATGTATAGCTTCTGGGGTAGAGCCTCAGTTCATATGTACAGCCCTTCAGAGCTTGGCAACAGCCAACTGCCTATCATTGTCAAAACATTATTAAAACCTGCCAGCCAGCTAGTTGGTACACAGTTTACATCCTTCGATATTCTCCTTGCATTTCCTCGCTGCAGAATTCCCTGTTGAAGGTTATGCCTACACGATACCAGGTAGGTGAAATCTCTAAGGGGCTGTGCTTGTAGTAAACCTTGTGTTTTACTCTCGTACAGGACCTAGGCACAAAGAAGGCAGCGATGAAGAGGACCTGGGGGATGAGCATGCCCTTGTGGGCATCAAATATTCTCCATTTTGTAATCAGCAATTCAAAAAAATGTTTGGAGCCTGCTAAGGGTGGCCCGTACTAGTGATTCACTGAATGTGAACACGATCAATTTTCATTCCATTCATTTCGATGATCACAATGTTAAAAAAAACACACAAAAAAACTGATTAACAAGGCTGCACAAAAAACAGTCTCAATTGCCACAGGTCACTGGAAATAATTTCCATGGAGAGGCCTATACGTACTCCCTGGTGCAGCTGTTGCTGAACTAAGGGGTCACTGGGATCTAACCAATTGAGAGAACTTGGTGGAAAGACCAATTGAAGGTCTCCAGAATGTATAAAGCATATGACGTCTGTCTCTGAGAATCACTGTACTTTGGGATTAAAAGACTCTCACAGTGAAATATCCCAAATAAAACAAAGTAAACCCCTTTTTTCTAATTTGACGCAGTATAAAGCTGAGCCCACAGATGTTACAGCGTTATAAAGCATTGCTATTTTTTTAGGTTACTAAAGGTTTGAACATCCAGTGGGCTACACCGGATTATCAGATACCATTAGTGACTATCACTCAAATATTACACATAAAACATATATGTGTGCATACAGTCACTGTGTCTGTAAACAAAAGCTTGTCATTTTATGCCGATACATACATTTTGAAATAAAATAAGTGTGCTTCATTTTAAAAACATAGTAGCCCCATAACATGCATTTTGCAATAAAAACAACATTAAATACCGACTTTTCTTTTTTGTAAATACATGTGTGGGCAAAAAACATCAATTTGTATTCTCGTACTACTGCCACACATGGGCAGATTGAGTCTTGCATGGCCATGTGTCATTATTTCATGCCTTGGAGATCCACACTTTGCCAAGAAAGACGATTATTATGTTATTATATCATGAGTGCACATCATCATTCCATGACTTCATACTTGGCCAGGAAATACAACCATTATGAAAGGTCCAACGTTATATTAAATGCATGGGGTGTCCGAGGTATGCCAGAGCTAGCATTACAACTGGGATTTGCATACTCAAGGGATGAATGCCCCAAATAAGCCTGGATTGTCCAGTAATGTCACAGCCAGTATCATTCCTGTTTTGAACATCACCTTGCAAATGGATGAACACAATATTTGAAGAATTGCCACCTTTACATCGGGGGACAGCATTTTCCAAATTGTGGGCAGTGACTCTCTTAGAGTTTTCCAAGAATTAGAACACCAACATACCATTGTTAGCATTTCACTTGTGGTGGGCATGGACATGCTGTCGATACCTAACTAGGTGCAGAATTGCATCTTGATGTCTCGTCAGTGTTACACTGTGGTTATGCGGAACACGCATTCTTAACCTTAAATATACACTCTCACGCACCTACCCATGCAGCAACATTCAAGACAATGGTTTAAATATATAGCCTTAGATAGGTTGCTCTACTGAACGCAATCACCACATGCAATCTTGGCTCTGCTTCCATTCCATGACAGGCCCTCCATTGTACAGAAAGTGGGAGTGCCGGTGTACTTTAATGGAAAATTGTACCGGAGTTTCAGAATTTAAGTTTACTCCGCACCAAGATTTGTATATTGGATAGCTGTACCCCATGTCTCACTTAATGTAACAAATGGAGAGAAGCACCAGTGTGCAAAACCATTGAGTGGAATAACAGAAACTCACTGAGATAGCCCTGCCTGCAAATTAAACCTGTCATCCATGGCACCATAGGTATTGGCTATCTTTCCTCAGTGCTTTTAGTCTAAAATGAAGTCAGCTGCTGCAAAATAGGTGTCTGTGGGATGTTGCCTGTGATTTGATCTTTCAGTCTCTGTTGAAGTGATGTAGCTGGCCATAATCACACAAGGAAAACATGTCTAACACATTCTAAAAATATGAAAACTCTTTAGCAATGGTACAGCTGTCCAATTGACCTCACTGCTGAGACTGGTCCATGTATATGCATTCATACAAACAACTGAGGCCCAGATTTAAAACCATGTTAGACTTCATAGACTTGCCATATCATGCATCTTTGTACCTTTTACGCTGTGAAGAGCAGTAACAGGGCACTACATTATGCTGTTATCCAGGCTGAGGGTATTTGTGCTAAATGGGAAGGTTAAAACCTATTCTTGGGAAGCTAAAACATTCACTCACATAATCCAGCGGGTAGCCCATTTTCCTTCTCCCCACCAATGAATCGACCCACATTAAAGCAGCAAGGCATACTTTAGATTTTTCTCTTTCTGATGAATAATTTATGTAAAGATAAGGGTGTCCTAACCACATTACATGCTGTGGTGGCATTCAGATCGCCTTCTTTTAAGCATGGAAACCCACTAAAAAGTGCAAAAATAAGATAGGAGTGGGAGGTAGAGATTTGTATGTGTGCTATAACTGAGCTGCTACAATGTCCTTCACAGGACTGGATGACGGACACAAGCCAAACATAACTTTATGTATCATTGTCCCAGATGTCAATAGTGTGGAGTGAAATGAAGACGTACGGGCACTGTTCTAATTTAGAGAGAGGCTCACCAGACATGTGAGGTGGCTGCTCCTCATCTACAACTGCTGTAGAGGACCACCTGCAGAGCTCACAGATTTCCATCAAATTAGTTTACCAAAATTACTTCTGCTGACACAGATGGGACACTTTTTGGCTGAAATAAACTGCCAGCGACCATATTATAATTAAATTTTTGCAACACAAATTATTAGACAGGAAAAATATGTCTGAAGTCCAACTTCATGCAAGTTGGACCTTTATGATGTATTGACCACAGCGTGCCTGTGGCACATAAGCTGCCTGGAAGAGGTTCTGCCAGTGAAAGCAGCCGATTCCCCACCACTGGAAACCTGACAGTTTCTTCACCTCTCGATGAGGAAGGGAAACTGTGAGTGAGGCAGTCATTTGAACCTCGATTTATGGCAAGTCCCAGAGTCAGCAGTGCTGTGAAATGAGAAACAAAGTGAGGAAGTGAGGTGCAGACAAAGGCTAGAAATATTATATAACTGCACTGAATAGATACCAATAAAAATGTTTGGACAAAATTGCTTAAACTTGAAAAAAAATGTATAACTATTTTCAGGGTACGATGATGAATGTTAAAATTGACATAGTAGCCAATAGGATCCAATGCAAACCTAATCATTATTGTGGAAGTGTTCCTATGTGTGGTTTTGTTGTGTGAAATGTGAAAATATGGGCGGGCTGTGAACAAATCAGGTCTGGTTTGCAGATAAGGGGAACATGATACATTCGTACTCAAATGTTTTATTGTCAAACACTCCTCCCCTAAGCAAGAGTCTCAAGGCTGCATCTGAGAAGATGATGTCTTATCTACAGTGAACAATCTTTGCGAATAAAACAAATCTCTGAGTCGAAGAAGGGCTATTCAGATAAAGCAGGGACACAACCATGGTGATCATCAATGTTGGCAGTAAATTGATTGTTTGAACAAAAAGCAACTTACTGTTTGTCCAGGGAAGACCTGTACAGCACACCCAAGCAAGTGCCTCAATATCAGAAATAATTTACAGAATATACCCAAACTCTACTCTATTCATCTACGACTAACTCATTGCTCTTCTTGGAATAATATATGCACTTTATGTCCACCTCGTGGTGAAGTGATACCACCCCTTCATATACATGAACATTTACACCTCATTCCTCTGACCTTTCCACCTGCTGTCGCCTACATTAGCAGCTCACTTTGAGATAAAGCATCCCATGGATATATTTGACAAGTTAACTAGGTTTCAATATTCCAATGGATCAGAGGTTACAGATATTTGTAACACTAGAAAAAATCACATATGATTCACAATTTGTTGTATACAGTCCTAGAATGTAAGTGTAGGTTGAAGTACATTGTAAGCACAACATGCCCAGTGAAAAAAAGAATCTTGGAGCCTATTAGAGCAGTGCAAAATAAGGATTCAACAGAGGCGATAGCAAAACACTACATGCAATCCCATCAGGAAAATTGGGAAACAATGCAATACCATGACATTGATATGGTAATGAAAAATAACAGAAGAGGAAATCGAACATGTACGGTATGGCAACTACAATTCAGATAGAATGAATATATATATATATATATATATATATATATATATATCCACCCGAGCTTGGTTCTCCTTAGCTTCCTGGTTCTCAATTTGGAGCGGGACCCTCGCGGTTGAACCAAACCGCTAAACATATCATCACCTCCTTCGTTTTACCAAAAGAAAGGGTCGCACTCTCGCAGGGTCTTTTTGGCAATAGTATTTATTCCTTAATTCTTTTCATCCATTAAATCGGAACACAGGCAAATAACCAACGCGTTTCGGTACTTCGTAATACCTTGCTCACGGTCAATTGTTTAACGCAGACACACTCTTTTTTTCAAATATCAAGCTTGTTACGTCTTTTCCTGTCTTGGGGAGACTACCACCACCCTGCATGCTGGGAGATGTAGTCCCCTCCATTTGCTAGCGTGCTTAAAAAAATGTCAAGTTAAAATTTATATACAGTGAATTACAAACCTTAGTACTCCAATCATTACACCAAGTCCCTTATTTTACACATTTCATTTAACTATTCATACATATCCATCTTTAAATGTTCTTAGATGGTTGGCTCCTATATGCTGAGTTTGTATTACTGTTTCTCAGGCAACGTCTCTATGTAAAGCCCTCTAGTGGGCATACTTTTAGTTCTTTAGTTATTTCCCTTTTTTTTTTTTTACCCCTCCAGTGGGTTTATTCTGCCTTCTCTGCGTTGGGGCCCATTGTTTGCGATTACTGCTTGGTGTTCTTAATTTTTTCTTTAAAGCTTTTTCTATGATTTAGAGTGTCACAATCAGATTATAAATGTATATACAGTTCTTCTGATTGATTGAGGCCATACTGAGTCATACTTCTTATTTTCAGGATGTGGCGTGATTCTTTTTGTCGGAGAATTTTCTCCCTGTTTCCTCCTCGTTCATTTAGTGGTACCGTTTCTATTCCATAGAACTTCAGGGACTACCAGTCCCCATTGTGGTGTATCTCCACATGTTTGGCCACTGCGTTGTTTCTATCCTTATTTACTGTGGCACGTACGTGTTCCAGTACTCTTTTTTTCAGTTCGCAAATGGTGCTGCCCACATATTTTAACATACACGGACACTATATCACGTAGACTGTGTATTGGCTTTTACAGGTTATTAGTTCCCGGATCTTCCATATTTTGTTGTTGGCCATCAAGACTTCTGTTGTTTGTTTCGCAATTTGGCACACTTTATAGCCATGGCATTTTACAAAGCCTTTTGTTTTTAGCCAGGATTCATTTTTCTTTTTCCCTTTAAAATGACTGTGCACTAAGCAGTCTTTAAGATTTTTGGCTCTGCAATATGTGATGGTTGGATGTTTACCCATTATGTTTCCTATTGTTCCATCAAGTTGCAAGATTTACCAGTTTTTTCCTAAGGATATTCACAATATCCTTAGATTCTTGAGAAAAATCCATAATTAATCTTATGGATTCCGGGTCTGATTGTTTTTCCTGTCTTTTCGGCATGAGGCATTCCTCCCTCGATTTTTCATTTGCTCTATTCCAACACCTCTTCACAATGGTTTTGTTGTATTTTCTGCATTTGAATCTTTCCGTTGTGGTAGCACTGTGTTTCTTCCACTCCTCCTCCTCACTACAGATTCTTCGCAAACGGAGAAACTCTCCGTATGGGATACTTGATATTAGAGATGATTGGTGGAAGCTTGTTGCTTCTAAGGTTGCATTTGTGGCTGTACTATTCTGATGGAGTGTGGTTTTAATTTGATTGTTTTTGATGTAGATTTCCGTATCTAGGAACGTTATCCTTTCATTACTGATGTCATAAGTAAATTTCAAGTTGGTTATGCTTGTATTCAGATGTTCAAAATATTCCTGGAAATCCACTTTGCTTCCATCCCAGATGATCAGTAGGTCATCTATAAATCGTGTCCAACTTACTATTCTTTCCACGAATTTATCATATTTCGGGTTCCATGCCACCTCCTTCTCCCACCATCCCATTACTAAACAGGCGTAACTGGGACTAAAAGAGAATCCCATAGCCGTTCCGTTGCTCTGGCGGTATACTTCATCGCCAAATAAGAAGATGTTTTTTGTTAAGCATAGTGAAATCATTTCTGATAACATTTTGTTGTGATCAGTGTAATGTATGTTTCTCTATTGTAGGAAGTAGTTGCATGCTTTCATTCCTAGGTTGTTATCTATATTTGTATACAGTGCTATCACATCCATTGTGATTAAATGATATGTCTCCTGCCACGGTGTATTCTGTAAAATTCTCAAAAGGTCACTTGTGTCCTTAATGTACGAGCTGAGTCCCGCTACATATGAGATAAGAAAATAGTCGATGTAATTTGCTACTGGTTCCAACAGGGATCCTTTTGCAGAGAGGATAGGGCGCCCAGGTGGTTTCTTTGCGTCCTTATGTAATTTTGGGAGAAAATAGATTGTCGCCGTTACTGGGAAGTCTACAGTTAAATATTTACTCTCCTCATCATCAATTTGGTTTTTTAGTACCCATACTTTGATTTTTTCATCGATTTCTCTTTTTATTGACATCATTGGGTTGGTTTTCAGTTTTTCATAGTAGGTATTGTCCCTTATTTGGCGATGCGCCTCAGTGATATATGCAACACGGTCCCAGATCACTACATTTCCGCCCTTGTCTGCTATTTTTATTTCTATTTGGTTATCATTTGCAAGGTCCTCCAGGGCTTCTCTTTCAGCCTTTGTTAAATTATCTCTGTAGTTAGATATCTTTAATTTGTAATGGTCCTGAATAACGGCTTCCTGGAAGATGTCAATTTTATTTCCAGGGACAAGTTGTGGATAGAATTTGGATTTTGGTCGTTTTTCACTTAGTCCTGCCCCTAATTGAGGACACGCCGTTTGGAGAGAGATATCCTCACCCTCTTCTGCGTTCAAATTTAGCAGTGTCAGGAGATGCTCCGATTCTTTTGCTAATAGGGTTGAAGCTGGTTCTTCTTTTGCCATTACACATTTCTTGCTTTTTTGACTCTCTAAAAAAATGTTTTTGCCAGTTTTATTTTCCGAATATATAGGTACAAATCCATCCTTTGTGTCGGGCAAAAGTTTATACCTCGTTTCAGAAGCGATGTTTCTGCTTCAGATATTTCTCGTTTTGACAAGTTTACTACTTGTAGCTCATCTGCTACCGATCCTTCCTTTGCCTCATGCTCCTCGTGGTTGTCCCTATCTTTTCTGATGATCCGCTTGCACCTTTTTCCTCTTCGTTGCGATTTCTTTGGGTCCATTGTCTTCCTCTTCCCCGTCGTTGTTGTTGTTGCGCCATCCGATTTTGCTCCCACTGCCGTTTTCTGATTCACCACCACTCTGGTCCGTAGAGGCCAGGGAGGAGAAGCTGCTTGATCTACTTGCCATATTGCTTTGAGTTGGCTGTTGTTTAAAGAGATCGAATTTCCGTGCAAAGGTGAATATGCGTCCCTCAGCGTAATCAATGGTATCGCGTACAAACTTGTTGTGTTTCCGTTGCCTCACCAGTTCCTCGGGTTTTTCGATTTGTCCTTCCAGTTCATCCCTAAATTTAGTCATTTCCACATTTAGTTATAAAGATACCAATTCTTTTTCCACTTCTTGTAGTTGTTCCTTTATCTTTTGTAACGCAATTTCAATGTTTTACCAAAATGTTAATTAAACCCAATGATGAATTTAGGGTATGCTCGCCCCATTCCTGTAATAGTTTTTTTGTAGCATCTTGCTGACTGGGCATTAACATAATCCTCAATCCTCTGGGAACGCGTTGTACCTCTAGGTATTTCCTCAGTGCTATCAATTCCCAACACTTATTTATCTCCTTTCTACTTAGTTTTTCCCACATCCGTAGTTTACTCTTTGTGTCTGGTTTTACAGTTACACTTTGTTTATTTGACTCTTTTTCCATGTTACCTTTTTCAAACATGGTTGTTAACAGTTCTTGTCTTTTGGCCTCCCGTTTCTCCATCTTGTTGCCTGTGACGTGTCCTTCTTTTGTGGATCTTTATTCTCTGTGAGTATTTATTTATCACAAAATTATTGCCTTTTTCCTGCGATTGGGATTTGGTTTTGAGAAACCTGTAGCTATTTTAATATTGCCTGTTTACATTGAAACAATGTTGCAAATCCTTTTCCGCTACTTTTCTCACGTTTCCCACTAGCAGCCGACCTATCGCTGCTATGCTTTTCCACGGCTTGCTTTCACTTTCAATCCGTCAGACACACAATCACCCGCTCTTACCTCGGGTTTGCACTCCGAGCAGCGCGTTTCTTGCTTGATGTTCTGTCTTTGCCAAGAAATCCTTTTTGTCGGCGAGCACCAACGCTAAGCTTGTCAAATCCACCCGAGCTTGGTTCTCCTTCGCTTAGCTTCCTGGCGCTCAATTTGGTGCGGGACCCTCGCGGTTGAACCAAACCGCTAAACATATCATCACCGCCTTCGTTTTACCAAAAGAAAGGGTCGCACTCTCGCAGGGTCTTTATGGCAATAGTATTTATTCCTTAATTCTTTTCATCCATTAAATCGAAACACAGGCAAATAACCAACGCGTTTCGGTCAATTGTTTAACGCAGACACACTCTTTTTTTCAAATATCAAGCTTGTTACGTCATTTCCTGTCTTGGGGAGACTACCACCACACTGCATGCTGGGAGATGTAGTCCCCTCCATTTGCTAGCGTGCTTAAAAAAATGTCAAGTGAAAATTTATATACAGTGAATTACAAAACTTAGTACTCCAATCATTACACCAAGTCCCTTATTTTACACCCTTATTTTACACATTTCATTTAACTCTTCATACATATCCATCTTTAAATGTTCTTAGATGTTCTTAGATGGTTGGCTCCTATACGCTGAGTTTGTATTACTGTTTCTCAGGCAGCGTCTCTATGTAAAGCCCTCTAGTGGGCATACTTTTAGTTCTTTAGTTATTTCCCTTTTTTTTTTTTTACCCCTCCAGTGGGTTTATTCTGCCTTCTCTGCGTTGGGGCCCATTGTTTGCAGTTACTGCTTGGTGTAAAGTGTGCCAAATTGCGAAACAAACAACAGAAGTCTTGATGGCCAACAACAAAATATGGAAGATCCGGGAACTAATAACCTGTAAAAGCCAATACACAGTCTACGTGATAGAGTGTCCGTGTATGTTAAAATATGTGGGCAGCACCATTTACGAACTGAAAAAAAGAGTACTGGAACACGTGCGTGCCACAGTAAATAAGGATAGAAACAACGCAGTGGCCAAACATATGGAGGTACACCACAATGGGGACTGGAAGTCCCTGAAGTTCTATGGAATAGAAACGGTACCACTAAATGAACAAGGAGGAAACAGGGAGAAAATTCTCCGACAAAAAGAATCACGCCAAATCCTGAAATTAAGAAGTATGACTCTGTATGGCCTCAAGCAATCAAAAGAACTGTATATACATTTATAATCTGATTGTGACACTCTAAATCATAGAAAAAGCTATAAAGAAAAAATTAAGAACACCAAGCAGTAACCGCAAACAATGGGCCCCAACGCAGAGAAGGCAGAATAAACCCACTAAAGGGGTAAAAAAAAAAAAAAAAGGAAATAACTAAAGAACTAAAAGTATGCCCACTAGAGGGCTTTACATAGAGACGCTGCCTGAGAAACAGTAATACAAACTCTTTTTTTAATTTTTTTTTTACATCATTCAGACTCCCAAACTCTGCATCATTGCGCCAAATACATCACCAACAATTTCTCCTGCACTTGTGCCACTTTTCTCTCTGCGCGATCGTTTCCCTTCCTTTTTTAAATATATTTATATATTTATTTCATATCCAGAAAACATCATCATTTTACACAAAAAGAATTAGTAGTTAATCAAGTCGTACAGGTCCTTTAGCAAGTTATACATTAAACAAGAATAAATATCAGCTAAACAGTTCATAAAAGTGGTGCATAGCAAATAAAAAATACAGGGTCATCCTTTAGCACCTTATCGAAATTGAGACCAACAGCTAAGATATTCATTGATCAAGTTATAAGATTCTAACGATTAAAACCAAGATGTAAACGGTTCATATAGTACGTAACAAATAGAAGATACAAGATCGTCTTTTAGCAGCTTTTCAAATTGAAGAACAATTTCTAGGGTATTATATGATCATGTTATAAAATTCTAACGATTAAGACCAGGGTGCAAAATCATGTATTATACAGTTCATTCTTACTTTATCAGCCTCAAGTTATTAAGCTACACCCCTTTGGGACACATCTTCTTACTGCAACCCCCTAGTCTCTCTGTTCCATTCAGTAATAAGTGCCCAAATTTTCCTCCCCCGGGTTCTAGCCTGTCTGCCCCTGCAAGCATACAGAGCCATCTCTTGGTTATATAATCCGAGCAGTCTGGCAAGCCACATCTGAAAAGTTGGAGGTTCTACATCTTTCCACCTGGCGGCTAACATTATTCTAAATATCGCTGTCCCCAGAAATAAACAATGTTCCTGTGCGGTATTGAGGGCCAAGGAGCTATCGCATCCTAAAATCAGCAATTTAGGGGTCAGTTCGAATCTGATGCAAAACAACTTCTCCCAGAAACCAAGCAACCCCCTTTTTAATAGAGATAATTTGTCACAGTTGTAAAACATATGTATCAGGGTTGCTGGACCTACCCCGCATCTGGGACATTTATCAGCCTGCCTTTTCCCCCACAAAAATAATTTAGAGGGTGTAAAATATAAATTAAATATAGTTTTATAAAGTTGTGCTTTTAGATTTGTGGATAGAAGTATTTTGACAGAAAAGGATAAGCTCAAGTAAATATCCACCTCTGGATTATCCAATTTCAGTGCCCAGGTTGTCTCAGTTTTTCCAAATCATCTGGTAATTTTTCAATTAATAAGCTGTAGGTATTCCTAATTCTATTTGATCGCCTAGTGATAGCTTCTAGCAATGGTATCCTTTCTAATTTATTCGTTGGCCTACATATTGTAAGAATACTCCTAATTTGTACAAATTTAAAATATTGATTTGCTGGAATTCCAAAATCACACTGGAGCAGTGAAAATTGTAATACTTGTGCCCCCCCATAGAGATCTCCAATTGTACCTACACCCTGCTCTTCCCATCTTTTCCCCATAGCATCATATACCCGAGGAAGAAATAGCGAGGAGCGCCAAAGGGGAGTATATCTGCAGATTTTAGGAATCATCATAAATTTCGAAACTTGTTTCCAGATCTTCCATGAGCTATATATTACTTTGAAATGAACTTTTTTATAATAACTCGGCTCCGTTTGTCTCAATAACAGACCCTGTGCCTCTTTCCCTATAGCGAGTTCATATACTGTAGGTACTCTCAGATCCTCCTCCAGTTCGTTATTTCTATTTCCATTTACAATAAACAGGGAGATCATCTGATGAAGCAAGGCCGCCCAGTAGTAAAGTGTAATATTGGGAATTGTAAGCCCTCCTCTATTTTGCGGTAGGGTTAAATATTTTAAAGCCCTCCTCACTTTCCCATACTGCCAAATAAAGCTAGAAAAAATAGAATCCAAAGTTTTTAATACATGATCGTCCACCACAAGGGGTATTGAACGAAACAAATAAAGTATTTTAGGCAGCATTGTCATTTTCAGATAGTTCCCTCTCCCTATAATAGAGAGATGTAGCCCATTAACTCTTTTTAAGTCCATGGCGTATAGGAGCCAACCATCTAAGAACATTTAAAGATGGATATGTATGAATAGTTAAATGAAATGTGTAAAATAAGGGACTTGGTGTAATGATTGGAGTACTAAGTTTTGTAATTCACTGTATATAAATTTTCACTTGACATTTTTTTAAGCACGCTAGCAAATGGAGGGGACTACATCTCCCAGCATGCAGGGTGGTGGTAGTCTCCCCAAGACAGGAATTGACGTAACAAGCTTGATATTTGAAAAAAGAGTGTCTGCGTTAAACAATTGACCATGAGCAAGGTATTACGAAGTACCGAAACGCGTTGGTTATTTGCCTGTGTTCTGATTTAATGGATGAAAAGAATTAAGGAATAAATACTATTGCCAAAGAGACCCTGCGAGAGTGCGACCCTTTCTTTTGGTAAAACGAAGGAGGTGATGATATATATATCCAAACTTCCACAGTCACCGCCGCCGCACCTCGCGTCCCGGGTGCATGACTCCTGCGGTGGTGAGCTGCAACACAGGAAACCACAAAATGGACCGTAATTTTCAGCCAATAACGAGTGCACTCACGGGTGTATTTTTAAATCAAAGCTTTACTGTGCAAGCCTCCAAACACTGACAGACGCGTTTCGGCACGCTGCCTTCTTTAATGTCGGTTAAATCACTGTCAGGGTTGCCATTTTAAACAAAAAAGTAAACGGGGTGTGTTTCATGATTCATCGAAAGTGAAGATGGTCAAAAAATGCATCACATTCATTTTATCACAATGGCGGCCATCTTAAAACATGTGAAAAAGCCTTTAAATCAATACAATTGTGTTCATGTTTTCAAACCAGCAATTCATACTGAATTCATTAAATAAGCAATTTAACACCATTGTATTTGTTCTAAATGAGAATTAAGGGCAGCCTATTACGAATTCATCATCTAATAAAAGTAACCAAGTCATCTTGCATGGCGTATTTGGATAAATCCCATTTGTCCATTATGGAGACAAGATGACTTATAATCACATTGGTTGTTGGTTTTAGAGCCCTGAATGGGCATGGAGAGGAGTAGAGCTGTAGCGGCAGACTGGTGACGGGAATTATAACTATTGATTATGACTCATTCCTTACTTTGATTACCGTGCACCCTATTGATATTCCTAGAAGCATCAATGCCTTTCTGAACCTTTTTCTGATCTGCACCTAGGTAACACAAACAAGAGGAATAGGTGACTCTAGGCAGGGAACTAGCCGTGATTTTATACGTCTTGATTGTGAGCTTCACCTAATCTCACCTCTCTGATCTCATTCCAAATGTACCCATAGTTCCTTGTCATTGTTCAGGCCTCCTGGGACCTTTGTCCGGAGGTTGATAATGTATCTCGATTCATGGACACGTAATTTTCTGATCCTGTCTCCCCCTCTTTCATTTTTGGGTACCTGGTCCAAACAGAAGAATTTTAAGAGATCACAGTTGCTGTTATGCACGGCTTCGAAATGGCAGGCCAACGGATCATTTTTTGTGATGGCCCGCATGTGTTCAAGGATGCGCTTCTTAGTGGGATGGATGGTGCTCCCTATGTACCTCTTCGGACATGGGCATTCAAGGCAATACACTGTGAAATCTGAGTTGCAATTCAGTAATGTATTGATGCTCCTGAACCTGCGGGGGCCATCTCCCATGGTGCTATACTTGGTCACTTTGCTGCTAAATTTGCAGGCCTTACATTTCATACAGGGAAAAAAAACCTTAATCCCTTCTATTCTTGTTTGAGGGATATCACGCTAGTGACTCTGTACTAGATGATCACTTCGCGACGGACAACGTCTGTATGTGATCTGGGGTCGTGCTGTAATGGCATTCTTTGAGGCTTGGTCTGTCTGTAAAATGTGCCAGTTCTTCTTGAAGATCCACATCACTTGGTGTGATTTGTTATTGTATTGCGTGATTATTCTGACTGTGCTGTCTTCCCTGGAATTTTGTGGAACAGTACAGCTTTTGGCTATTAGCAAATTCATTCTAGGTACCTTGTCTGCCCTTCGTTGTGCCTATTTCAAGATGCTGTTCGTATATCCCCTCGTCTTAAAACGTTCCACTGCATCATCTTTGGCATGACAATATTCAAGATCGTTCGTGCAATTTCGCCTTATGCCCAGGAACTCCCCATAAGGGATATTTCTGATTAAGCTCCTGGGGTGGTAGCTTCCTTCGTGCAGGACAGAATTGCCTGCTGTGGGCTTTCTATACAGTCTCGTTAGGAGTCTGTTAATCTCCACATAGACTTCTAGATCTAAGTAACAGACAGAAGAGCCACTGATATGTTCTGAGAAGACTAGGTTCAGGTGATTCTGATTGAGGAAGGATATGTATTCCTCGGCAGAGGAGCAGCTGCCCCTCCACACGAGAAAGATATCATCAATATAACGGGCCCATAGGGCCACGTTTTCAAGCCAATTTTTAGGTCCCTCTGCCCAGGCCACGTGCTTCTCCCACCAACCTACGAACAAGTTTGCATAACTGGGGCCGAAGCATGTTCCCATGGCCGTCCCTCACTGTTGTCTGTAGAGTTGGCCGGCAAACGTAAAAATATTGTTTTCCAGACAGAATCTAATCATACCCAGCAACATCATGTTGTGTTTCTGATCTTTCAAAGGTCTCTTGTTTAGAAACCATTGCACTGCTGTGATGCCTTGCTCATGTTCAATACAGGTGTAAAGGCTTGTGATGTTCAAAGTGATTAGTAACATATCATCCTCCCATACAATTCTCTCAATCCGTCTCAAAAAGTCTTGTGTGTCCCTAACGTAAGAGCTAAGATCCCTCACCCAAGGTGCCAGGAAAGAGTCAAAATTGATAGATGTTTTTTCCAGGAGACTGCTTAGGGAGGATACGTTCGGCCTCCCCGGTGGATTTGTTAGATCTGTATGCACCTTGGGGAGATGGTAAAAAGTGGGGAGTACAGGGTATTCACAGAATAGAAAATTGTCTTCATCCCGGTCAATCATCCCCTCATCCTTCCAGTTGCTCAAATGGACATGATAATTTCTGATACAGTCTGCATATTCCATTCTTGGAATGGGACAATAACATTGCCTGTCGCTTAGCTGTCTCATGGCCTCCTCGAGATACTGTTCCTTTTTTAACAAAACGATATTCCCTCCCTTGTCCGAAGGTTTTACCACCAAGGATTCATCATTTTTGAGTGATTGTATCGCTTTCCATTGCTTAAAAGGGATGTTATATTCTCTTGGGTCCTTGGTATTTCTTTTTGAAGAATGAATGGCTTTTAGATCCAACATAACTTCTTCGTTGAAGGTATCTATAGCATCATGCGGCATTTGTGGGATCATCCTAGATTTTCTCTTTAAATCGCTCATTCCACTCAATTGGGTGATGCCAGCTATTTCAAGGCAGGTATCCCTCAGTGTTGTTTCATCACTGGCCACAGTTTGTGACGGATCTTCCAGGGACTGGAGTGTCATTAGTGTCTCGAGGTCAGCACCGGTTAGGACATCCATGTTTTCCGTTGTTGTGCTTTTTACCGGAGGTGTTTTTTTGGGATGTAATTGATGGATCTTATGCAATTTTAATTTTCTTATAAACTTAAAAAGGTCAATACGAGTCTGTACATACTCGAATTCCGCAGTAGGGCAAAAGGTCAAGCCTAATTTTAATACCTGTATGTCATCCATGTTCAATATTCTATCTGACAGGTTGATGATAGTCTTTTTTTCTACGATTTCTGCCATTTGCCTCGTTGTCCTCTGCTGCGTGTCACTCTGATATTGGAAGACTCTCCCCCATCCATTTTTGCCCCTTCTTGTTTTGCGTTTTGTCGGTCTTGGGGGTGGGTCCTCTGGGGTGGGTCCTCTGGGGTGGTCTTTGTCTGAACTCTGTGATCAACTTGTATTCCCGGAAAAAAGGAGGTTCCCCGGCCTTTCCGGTGTCTTCAGTGGGGCATGTGGATTGTTCCCCTTCTGATGTCTCTATCTCTGATTCAGATGTTTCTCTATTGGAGGTGCCCCCACCTCCCCTACGTTGGTTCAGCTGTTTCCTTGGGCCGTCGAATTTTCGCACAAATGTTAGTACCCGGCCCATCTAGTAGTCTTGTTCATCCCGCTGGAATTTTGACTGCTTCCGGCATCTAATAATTCCTTCATAATCTTTAAGTCGATTTTTCAAAGCTGTTTTCAATTCCTTGCTTTGTTTAGTGTCTTTGTCGATGGCGATCATTTCTTCCAGTCTTTTGATTCCATCCAAGAGTTTGGCTCGATCACTCCACGCGTATTTAATTAGAATCCTGACCATACCCTTGGCGGACTCCGTGGTGTGTTCTGACCAGTCCTTAAGTGACTCCGCGTCTCGTATACCAGAACTGTATAGATGCGCAAGCCTCTCTGGATGCGTTCCACGTCTAGGTATTTTTCAAGGGAGGTCGACTCCCACCATTTTCTTATTTCCTTTTCATAAGTCTTCTCTAATGTCTGGTACAGGATTTTGAGGTTGCTTGGGGGTTTGCTAGTGGTGCCCGCTCCTGTGGGAACACCTTTACCTTGTCTGGCTCCTTGTTTAAAATGTGATTATAAGTCATCTTGTCTCCATAATGGACAAATGGGATTTATCCAAATACGCCATGTAAGATGACTTGGTTACTTTTATTTGATGATGAATTCGTAATAGGCTGCCCTTAATTCTCATTTAGAACAAATACAATGGTGTTAAATTGGTTATTTAATGAATTCAGTATGAATTGCTGGTTTGAAACATGAACACAATTGTATGGATTTAAAGGCTTTTTCACATGTTTTAAGATGGCCGCCATTGTGATAAAAATGAATGTGATGCATTTTGCGACCATCTTCACTGTCGATGAATCATGAAACACACCCTGTTTACTTTTTTCTTTAAAATGTCAACCCTGACAGTGATTTAACTGACATTGAAAAAGGCAGTGTGCCGAAACGCATCTGTCAGTGTTTGGAGACTTGCGCAGTAAAGCTTTGATTTAAAAATACACCCGTGAGTGCACTCGCTATTGGCCGAGAATTACGGTCCATTTTGTGGTTATATAGTTATATACAGTGCTAAGGATTTTATTACAACCTTGAATACCAATTCTGTCAACTTCAACTTCACTTCGAACATAAGCAGCACCAAGATTGAATTTTTAGATGTACAGATTTCAGTAATGAACAATAAATTGGAGACAACTTTATTTAGAAAAGCCACAGTGGGAAATAGCACATTGCATGCTAGTAGTGGGCATCCAAAACATCTTATTGAATGCATACCCTTTGTGAAATACTTAGACTAAAACACATCTGCAGTACACAACAGGAATTTGAAAGATGCACACAAGACACAATGAAGAGGCTGAGAATGAGGGGATATAGCGAAAGGGTGCTAACAAAAGCCATAGAAAAGGCACAAAAAAGGCCAAGAGAGACTTTGCTACAAACAAAGGAGGTAGGGAGTAATGACATTAACATGGAAGAAACCCCCCACCTCATTACAACATATAGTAGACAAGAAAGAAAAGTAAAGTCTATTATAAGAAAAAACTGGCCTATTGTTCTTACAGATGGGGTATTAGGAACTAGACTCCCTGAATTACCCACAATCACATACAGAAAATCTAAGTCCATGAGGTGCCACCTAGTTAAAAACAGCCCGGAATTGGGCACAGCAGGTACATGGCTGAAATCGAGGCAGGGTTTTTATAAATATTCCTCATGCCGTGCCTGTAAGTTCGGCATCAACACTACTCATTATGTCACTCCATTTTCAGGTGAAAATATGACCATCAAGGGCAGTTACAACTGCAGAACTGAGTTTGCTGTATATGTCCTGACTTGCACCTGCGGCTTGCGTTATGCTGGGAGTACCAAGCTGCAGGTGCATGTCAGGATTTTGCATAATCTTAGAGCAATAGTGAATAATGATGTTACTTACCCTGTAGCGAGACATTTTAAAGCCATACATGACAACGATTTGAGCTGCCTTACATATTTTGTAATAAATGCCATCCCACCCCTCAGAAGAGGGGGAAACAGGGAAAAACTCCTTAGGCAGCTTGAAATACGCATCATCCTGGAGTTAGACAGTAAGGCACCGAATGGACTGAACACTATGAAGATATACATAATTTCTTATAACATCAGGGACAATAACAACGTACAATATAAACTCTCTATGAAACCTGGAACAACTATGCAAAACTGTATGAATTTGCCAAACCTTATACTAATTCTTAACAATCATTTTTTACATCCTTTTTTAGTAAAAACCCTTTTTTAAATATATTTTTTTAATGCACTTTTATAGTGTCTGTAAGACTGTTTTTAGCCGCTATCACTTTAGATGTGTGGTGTCAACAAGGAATTTTTTTTATCTGGGTGTTTTTTAGGTCCATGGTTTTTTAGAATAGCACTAGCACGGTTTTTTAGATTCATATTTTAGTAGCACTAGGCACTTTATTAGTAACACATGTTTACAAATTACAATGAGCTGCTAGGCACGGAAGCACTTTAATAAGGTTTTTAAATACAAGTCGTAGATCAAGTTAAAGCAAGTAGATAGGACCGTACTGCATGTGATCATATACAGAATATAACGATATTGTCTGGATTACAGGGCAAGCACTGTTTCTGCAAGCATTTATGCTGTTAGAATATAAAAATAGAGCAGTTACGCTGACATGACATGACTTTGAAATCATAGAAATATGTGAGGCGCGGGGTGACACATTAAAGATATTAGGCTGTTGAGATACAGGATGCATATTTCAACCAGAAGCCACCATTCAATGTTGGATACTCACTGGATCAATTTATGTGGGTATTTATCAAATTAATTGGTACATGAATGGTTTTAAAATTCAAAAAATTGGAATTTTAAATAGATCTCTGTATACGGAATTTTAAAATGTATTTTTACTTATTTATATATATATATTTATGCATAGGTTCATCAGTATTGAACAGTTTAACCTTGCAGCCCATAGTTAAAAATTAAAAATTTAAAAATCTAAAAACGTAAATGTCAAACCCAATAATCCATGAAATTTCTTCTATGTGGGACCACATAAAAATAGCTCTGTATAACGCGATGTATTTTTCAAAACGAAGTGTTTCTTCCATTACATTTGTCATGTGACACAGGGGGGTGGATACCCAACATTAAAAAATGTTATGGCGAATTGTGTTCTCTTTGTGTGAACAAGGGCACTGGGTGCTCGAAACGCGTCACGGAGTGAGAGGAAATAAACATCTTACCTGCCATCACTATCTGGGTCCGTTTCTCTCAGTTCGCCGGTGTGGAGGTGTGGAGGTTCAGAGAGTGTTGTTGGTGGAATATATATGTATATTGGAGATTCAGGTTGAGTCGGAGGACCCGACTAGCATCTTTCAACTCCGGTGGTAAGTACGAACTGCACTCGGCGTATATCAGGTTTAGAAGAGGAGCATTTTTCAGTGCCCTAGTGAGCTAATATCGAACTGCATTTTATTACACTTGCTGGGCACTCATCACATTTATACTTTATCATTATGTCCAAAGAAGCGCTGCTAGAGAGAGAAGCAGCTGCTAAAGCTTTATTTGAAAATTTACCAAGTATCCAGAATCAAACTAAATCAACCGAGGCTCAAGGGAGCACTAATGAGAGCTACAAAGTTAAACTAAAGACCTTGGAAAAACTAATGCGCACCGAAATCACTAAATGGTGGGAGGCAAAATCCCTACAAAAGTATAGAGATGCTGGTCGTGTTCCACGAGGCTTGCGAATCATGTTGGCTCCAAGCTTCGAGAACCCTAACCCTGATATGCTCAAAGAATGGGCAGAAAGCAACTTGGAAGCATCCATGCGCCTAGTCACTATCCTCATTAAATACGCAGAAATTGACCGCGACAATATTACAAAGGAACTAGAACAACTCAATCTTGAATTGGATGCATTTGAACAAAAAGAGGCGATCTCTAAAATCAGAGGGGAAATAAATGCCCGCCTAAAGAAACATGAGGAAATCATTAAGACAAGGAAAGTATTCAAATTTGCACGTGATAAAACAGACTACGAATGCGGCCAAATATTCACGTTTGCTAGAAAATATGATAAAATCAGAAAACAAAGAATGAACAAACCCGCACAACAAAGACAAGACGGTCTAACTGCAGCAGTAACAGCAGAATCGGCCTCAGCATCTGACCTCAGCTCTAATGTAGAAAGCGCAACAGACTCAGATGATGGCGGAAACTGGAGATCAAGAGATGAAGCGAGTGGAGCAAGCCTGGCACAGGAGTTGGATTTTTTAGTATTCGACAGACGACAAACACTCAGGCCGGGCTTACCGAAGCTTCAAAACGCCGACGCAACCGCAGAAGGCATGAAAGAAGGAAACTCTGCAAAGCTCAAACCAGGCAACATGAGGCGAGGAAACTGGAGGCGCAAGTAGAAAACAACACCAAAACTATCATTAACCTCAGTGACATTAACCTCACGGAGGCAGAGAAACAGCTACTCTGCCTCGGTTTAACTTTCTGCCCAGAGAGCAGTTTTGACTATAGTAATACCCGCATTGATGTCTTCAAATTTATTCGTAAACTCAAATTAATCAAGTTCTTCAAACTTAAACACAATAATAATGACACTCAGCCCACAACAGCCATTACACCAACAGTGGGAGCCAATCTAACAGTATCTGACATTTCCACAATTCGTACTCTGGTCGAACTGGAATCGGATGTAGAGCCCATGTCCACTCAGGAAATCCTGCAGGGAGAAGGAATTACAATTTCATCAAAAGTGGTTAGTCCCTTCAAACCACACTCGACCTTCATGCCAGTAATGGCACGGGATGCCATTGACATTTTCAGTGATGTCATAACTGATGAACTAAAGACACTCCATGTCAAAACCAAACGCAGACCAACCTGGCGTAAACAGCAAAACAACAAAAAATATCAAGATTTAATGACTAAATTGAACAAGGAAAACGAGGTCATTATGAACAAGGCGGACAAGGGGGGCAACATTGTGCTCTGGCCCAGGAAGCTCTACCTAGAGGAAGCAAACAGACACTTGTCTGACACATCCTGCTACAAAACATCTAGCCACAATGAGGTGGCCAAAAGCAATAAAGAACTTAAAAAACATCTTAACACTTTCAAATCACAAGGGATTATCAGTAAGGACGAACATGCTTTTCTCCAGACAGATTCACCGGTGCTTCCCATCCTGTACTTTCTCCCTAAAGTGCACAAAGGTTGTAACCCCATACCTGGCCGCCCCATTATTTCTGCTAGAAAGAACGTATGTGAAAACATCTCTAAATATGTAGATTTCTTTCTACAGGACTTGGTCACCAACTTACCCACATACCTAAAAGACACCAGTGATTTTTTACTCAAGATCAAAGACATCCCATGGCATGATGACTACATTTTGATGTCACTTGACATCACCGCCTTGTATACCAGCATCTGCCACCTAGACGGCATTAAAGCCTGCAAACATTTCCTGGACAAAAAACCCATTCACTGCTACAAACACAATGCATTCATTTTGTTCCTTATTGAGTGGTGTTTGTTTCATAACTATTTCATGTTTGATAAAACTGTATACCAGCAGATGAGGGGGTCGCCATGGGAGCCTGCTTCTCTCCCAGTTACGCATGTTTACATGTGGGTTGGTGGGAGGAGCAGGCCCTAATGGCGGAACACTCATTTGCATTTAACAACAATGTGGTTACCTGGATGAGGTACATTGATGATGTCTTTGTGATCTGGGGAGGCAACACTGACAGCGCAATGGCATTCATCGAGGAGATTAACAACAACCAGCTTAATCTTGAATTCAATGCTAGCATCAGTGAAACCTCAATAGAATTCCTTGACGTTATGTTGTATATATCCAATGGAGCATTACAGTCCCGACTGCACAGAAAGCCCACAGCAGGCAACTCTACTCTCCACGCCTCCAGTTTTCACCCCAGACACTTGATTACCAGCATTCCGTATGGAGAAATGATACGCATACGTAGGATTTGCAGTGCAGAGGGGGATCTGAAAGCATGTCAACAAGAGGCACTTAGCAGGTTCAGAGCACGAGGGTACTCCAAAGACAACATTAATAAAGCCATCACTAGAGCTAACACTATTCCCAGGGAAGAACTCCTCACAGGTAGACCCAGTTTAGCCAGCACTACCGCCAGTAGTGAATTACAGGCACACACAGTGACTACCAGACTTTACATCACTCACAACACAGAGGAACGCGCGATCAGATCAGTGATTAATAAACACTGGGGCATTATTAAATCAGATCCTATCATGGGCCCCATAGTAACAGCACACCCTGATATCACCTACAGGCGTGCCTTCTCTATGCGCGATGCTCTTGTGAAAAACAGCCCTGAGATAGTCACAAAATCTAACTGGCTTTCCGACATGAAAGGTTTTGTTAAATGTCACAGCTGCAGGGCTTGCAAGTTTGGCAGAAACATGACCCAGGTAGATTCTACCTTTAGAAAACAACCCCTCATTATCAAACACCGCCTGACTTGCAGAACTGAATTCGCAGTTTATCTGCTTGAGTGTGATTGCAAGTTACGCTACATTGGTAGCACCAAGCTACAGGTGCATTTACGCATTTTGCAACATCTGAGAGCCATAGTAAATAATGACCCAGCATACCCAGTTGCCAGACACTTTAGGGAGGTCCATAACAACAATCTGGACCACCTCCGATACTCTGTTATTGATTGCATACCTATCTTAAGAAGAGGGGGGAACCGGGAAAAACTGTTACGCCAACTTGAAAGCAAATATATACTAGAATTCAACACTAAGACACCCTCAGGCCTTAACACCAGTGAGGATTTGCACAATTTTCTGTAGAGCTGAAATCATGTGGCCATTTTCTGTTCTTTTTGTTCCTTGTGCCTAGTGCTCCACTGTATGTTTCCAGCAATCTTTGGTTTTGTTATTCCCCATTGGGTCTTAACTAAGTGGCACACATAGGTTAAGCATCTAATTTTAGTTTCAACTTTAAATTGTAAGTTTAATTTGTGATGTCCTCCTTTTTCCTATGACTTACATGCTGTTATCGTGCTAAATACATAAGACTTATTGCATTAACGCAGTCATATTTGTTACAGATATATTACCACTAACTGTCTGTCATTAATAACGCTAGTTGTATTCCCATTTGCGCATTCTGAGCCATTTCGAATTCGTATTTAACTTTTTGATTTGATTTAATTTTTCAAATTGAATTTCTGGATTACCACACTGTATATAGAACACTATGTGCGCTAACATATGGTACATAACATTTCCTTCTAACACTTAGATCTTTGTATGTTATGCGCTTACATGTTTTCTTTTCATTCATGTTTTTAAAATAATTTTTCGCTACACATTACTTTGGCACTATTTTACCTCTCACCACAATTCAGTTAAGCACTTTTTTATTAGTAGTAGCACTCGCTTATTTGCTCAACACCACAGCTGGCATTTTATATATATCAGGCACAACGTAGATTACACAAATATACGATATATATCCCCATGAGAACATTTCTACACAATGTGAGAACAACCACTGTGCGCACATGCACGAAAATATACTGATAAGCAGGGCTCCACTTCTGTACTATTGCCCACCTGGGATTGTTGCCATTCTTTATTTACATGCACTAACTTGTATTTGTGACACAAATAACGCAGTGAATCATTGATATAATATGTATTATGCAGTCATAACGTATTGTTTTAACCTACCGATATGCTCATGATTCACATCCTTGAGCTATTTATAGCCGGGACAGTCACATCCAGCACTGTTTATACATGTCCATTTTTGATTGTGGCACACGCAGCGTGAGTTATTACAGTTGATGTGCCCCATGTCTATTTACCGTTTATGGGATACTCACTGAATACCATATATAGCTCAGCCTGATGTTAAACAGTAAAGCGAAAGCCTGTTGTAAATGACCTACTCACTTAAACCATTGTCGTAAAATCGCCCGGTCATGCAGGCAAACATGAAAAAAGGACTACTATTATCACCTGTATATAATGCACGTACTCACCAGCAGCGCGTTGTGTGATCAAGGCCGCATGTCTGGCGGCCGAAACGCATCACTTTTGGACATAGATGTGTGAATAAACCCATCTGTTGAATACTTCTGCCTTTGGAGTCTGTGCCTGTGGTGTTGCGCTGCTGCCGTAGCGGATACATTCCTGGGATTTTCGTGGTGCGATATATATATATATATATATATATATATATATATATTTCACTGAAAAAACCATAGGTTTTAGGGACAGTTATAGTTAGTTGGACATTGCACTCGTACAAAACCCGTGAAATTCCCCGTTATAGTTAGTTCAGCTAACTATAACTCACACCCCGCAATGCACTGCTGATGACGTCACATATTACATCACTCATGACATGGTCAGTGACATCACTGATGACAACACTGATGACATCTTAAATGACATCACTGATGACATCATCCAGTGACTGTGTGTTTCTGTAAAGTTTAAATATTTTTAATATATATAGGGAAAGGCGTATTGAAGAATGAGTGGGTGTATAAGTGTCTGTATGGATGATTTAGTAGGTGTGTGACTGACTCTATAAGTGAGTGATTAAACGTATCTTACTGAATGCATGGGTTAGTGACTAAACTGGGTGAATGTCTGTATCCGTCTGTCTGTTGCTGTGTAAGTGGCTGCATGGGTTTGTGAATAGCTACATGAGTGTCTATATGAGTTATTGATTGGTTGTCTGAGTATCTGTATGGGTGCCTGAGTGTTTGTGTGGGTGGGGTGTGTGCGACTCTGTGCATAGATGTGTGAGTGGGTGATTCCCTGGGTGGATGGTTTCAAGAGTGCATCTGTGATAGACTGTATGGGTGGGTAAGTGTGTGTAAGAGTGTGTTAGTGAGTGAATATATGTCCCAGTGGTACATGTGTGAGTAACTACATATGTGAAAGGCAGTATATATGTGTGTTGGAGTATATAAATAGCTATAAGCGAGAGTGTGTGATTGTGAGAGTGACTGTATGGATGAGTGTGTGCTTGTATCAGTGATTGTATAAGAGTGTAAGAATGTGCTAGTATTTGTATGAGTAAGTGAGCTGGTGTGTGTATAACTGTATAGGTGAGTAAATGGCAGTGTGTTTAATTATTTGCATGACTGACTAGGTGTGTGAGTACCTCTAGGATGAGTGGCGGTGTTTGAGTGTCTATATAGGAGTATGAGTGCATATGATAGTCCTGTACTGAGTGACCGTAAGTATGAGTGACTGTACGGGTGAGTGAGTGGATGTCTGTGTGTAGACCTAAGAATCAGTGAGTGGGTATGTAGTTATTGGTGTTGGAGTGTCTATGGTTTTGCGAATGGCAGTCTGTAATTTAGAGTGGGTGTATCAAAGGTTATATTAGGGTGTGAGGAGGTGCATCAGATTATCACGTGGATGATGTCATCAGTGATGTCATCAGTGATGTAGATGTCATCAGTGATGTCATCAGTGATGTCACTGACCATGTCATGAGTGATGTAATATGTGACGTCATCAGCAGTGCATTGCAGGGGCGCGAGTTATAGTTAGCTGAACTAACTATAACGGGGGAATTTCACGGGTTTTGTACGAGTGCAATGTCCAACTAACTATAACTGTCCCTAAAACCTATGGTTTTTTCAGTGAATTTGTAAGGTTTTTTAAATGCTAATTTCTAACTATAACGTGCCTGAACACTATGGTTTTTTCTGTGAATTTCAAAGGTTTTTTAAATGCTAATTCCTAACTATAACATGTCTGAAACCTATGGTTTTTTTCAGTGAATTTCAAAGGTTTTGTAAATGACAATTTTTAAATGTATTAATTGTTATATTTATTTTTTTGATACTGATTTACTACATTTTTTTAAACTATTTATTTTTAGATATTTAATTTTTTAAATTACATTGTAATTACATTATACATTACATTACAAAATATACTTTCTCAGAATGAATTACTTTAGTTTAAATACTTTGCAAATAGGCAATAGACTTTTAAGTACAGTAGTTACAGTTGTTGCAATGGGCAACACAATTTCAAACACAATGCAACATTGAGCTCAATGTGAATTTCTAGTTAAATGCAATTAGTTACTTTATGGATTACTTTTCTAACCACAGGACTGGATCCTAGATTCAGTCCTGGGACATCTCCTGTAAACAGTTGAGTAAAAGCGTTTTGGTTACAGTAGTGATTTTTAAGGAATATTATTGTATTTTAAAAGTTGACACTTCGAAACTTTTTCACATAGAATCACCAATGTTATCCTATGGGAGGAAATTCACTTAGCAGGTAAGTAGTGTTATCGCTACTTTTTCTTACTCAGTGGTGGATCCTGGATCCAGCACTGGTGCATCTCCTGTAAACAGTTGAAAGAATGCGTTTAAGTCATACAGGCGATTTTTAAGGAATATTTGTAGTTTGTGAAAATCGACACTTTGAAACTTTTCTGCTGAAAACCAGACAATGGATTCCCATGGAAGGAAATACAAGTTACCGGTAAGTACGGTTAGAATTACTTTTCAGGGTCAGTGCTGGGCTCAAAGATGCAGCACTGAGGTCTCTCCTGATAACAGGTGAATAAATCGGAATTCGTAGTTCGGCTGATTTTAGAAGAATATTATAAAGTTCCAAAACTCCACACTTGGAAGAATTTCCAAGTGAAACCAGTCAATGTTAGCCTATGGAAGGAAATTCAAGTTACTGGTAAGTACGGTTAAAATTACTTTTCAGGATCAGTACTGGGCTCAAAGATACAGCACTGAGGTCTCTCCTGATAACAGGTGAGTAAATCGGAATTCGTAGTTCGGCTGATTTTAGAGCAATATTATAAAGTTCCAAAACTCTACACTTAGAAGAATTTCCAAGTGAAACCAGTCAATGTTAGCCTATGGAAGGAAATTCAAGTTACTGGTAAGTACGGTTAGAATTACATTTCAAGGTCAGTGCTGGGCTAAAAGATGCAGCACTGGGTTCTCTCCTGATAACAGGTGAGTAAATCGGAATTCATAGTTCGGCTGATTTTAGAGCAATATTATAAAGTTCCAAAACTCTACACTTCGAAGATATTCCAAGTGAAACCAGTCAATGTTAGCCTATGGAAGGAAATTCAAGTTACTGGTAAGTACGGTTAAAATTACTTTTGAGGATCAGTACTGGGCTCAAAGATGCAGCACTGAGGTCTCTCCTGATAACAGGTGAATAAATCGGAATTCGTATTTTGGCTGATTTTAGAGGAATATTTGCACAATGGTGAAGGAAGGGGGTGGGACCTGAGGTGACATGTCTGCAAACACGCCCTGTGGCGCGTTTTAAGTTGGAGAATTAATTCCTCCTCAATCCCGAGGGTCCCTAGGGGCCAACTAGCCCACCAGATACCTCCAGTATGCGCCAGAGAGCTGCGTTGCAGAGAGGTGTTCAGAGGCTACGCCCCTTTTTACAACACTCTGCAACGCAGCTCCGTGGTGCTTACTGGAGGTACCTGGTGGGCTAGTTGGCCCCCAGGGACCCTCAGGATTGAAGGGGATTTAATTCCCTATCTTAAAACGCGCCACTGGGCCTGTTTGCACACATGTCACCTCAGGCCCCGCCCCCTCCCTTCACCACTGTGAAGACGCGCCCGTGGCGCGTTTTAAGTCGGGGATTAACTCTTGTTGAATCCTGAGGGTCCCTGGGGTGCAACTAGCCCACCAGCTACCTCCATTAAGCGCCACAGAGCTGCGTTGCAGAGAGGTGTAAAAAGGGGTGTGGCCTCAGAACACGTCTCTGCAACGCAGCCCCCTGGCGCATACTGGAGGTTCCTGGTGGGCTAGTTGGCCCCCAGGGACCCCCAGTATTCAAGGGGAATTCGTTCCCCCTCTGCAAACGCACCAGGGGGCACGTTTGCAGAGTGCTGACAAGGAGGGGGCGTGGCCTCCAGCGCGATGCCAGATTTTTTATTTTTTTTTAAAAGGGGGCTGTGTGGCCCCCCTTCTTTTTAATTATTTTGGGCCCTGGGTACTCCATCCCCCAGGGCCTGACCCCCCCTTTTTTTTAAATGTGAACGGGAAGGGGACCGCGTGGGCCCCCCCTCCCGTGGCCAATTTCGGCCCGGGGACCCCATCCCCCGGGTCATTGCCACCTTTTTTTTTAATTTTTATTTTCATGGAGGGGGGCTGCGTTGCCCCCCTCCTCAGGCCTCCTTAGGCCCTGGGGACCCCATCCCCCGGGGCCGGCCTTTTTTAATGTTTTTTTTTTCTTTCTAATTTGGGGAGGGGGTCCGCGTGGCCCCCCTCCCGGGCCACTACTTGCCCCGGGGACCCCATCCCTCGAGGCTGGCCCTATCCTTTGGGGTCCGTGGGGGGACCCCAACTCCCCAATGGACCATGCCGGCTCCCAGCATCCTGCGGGAGCCGGCATTGGTTTTCCACATGGGGAGCTGCTAACATGCAGCTCCCCATGTGGAAAAGCAATTGTCTTTGGATATTGGAAGCGAGAGCAGGTTTCCCTGCTCTCGCTTCCAATATCCAAAGCAGTTTGCTATGACAGGACGGGAGCCGCGAGGCTCCCGTCCTGTCATAGCAAACTACAGTGTCCCGGGTGTAGGCACCCCGGGACACTGCAGGAGCCGGCCCTGGGGGGTGGCGGTCCCCAGGGCCACCACAGGCTCCAGGAGGGGGGCCGCGCGGCCCCCCTCCCTTCAATTGCACAGCCCCAGGAGGTGGTGGTCCCCGGGGCTTCGGGGGTCCGAAACGGACCCCCCCACATTTGTTTTCTAAGTGCCCCGGGGAGGTGGTGGTCCCCGGGGCATGTGGGGGGGCTGGAGCCCCCCCACACAGGTGATTAATTTAAAAAAAAAGAAGCCCCGGGGGGTGGCGGTCCCCGGGGCTGCGGGAGGGCGGAGAGCCCTCCCGCACCATGTTTTATTTAAAGCCCCGGGGGTGGTGGTCCCCGGGCTTGGGGGCCTTAGAGGCCCCCACATAAAACATAAACCTACCCCCGCATGCCCCCGGGACTTGGGCCACCCGGGGGCAAATTAGCATCGAAGCGCAGGAGACCGCGATTCAATTTTTTTTTTTTTATCAGCGGGATCCGCGCACCCTAAGCGCATCCCGCCGATTTTGTTTGTGTTTTTTTAAATGCTTTTTTCTGCCCAGGAGGTCCTTGTGGGACCCCCTGAGCAGACCTAGGGGGTCAGGGTGTTTTTACCCTGCCCCCTTTTTGCGCTTTGCGCACTTGTTTCTGTCCCTCGGTTCTACTGAGGGACAAAATGGCTGCCAACACTTCCTGATTTGGAGTGTTGACAGCCACTTGACAGCCAATTAGCATGCAGCTCGTGATCGGGAGGGTACGCGGACCCTACTCGGCCATAGATATATATGTGACTTTACTTTTGATTTTCTCAGGAACTACTGAACGGATTTACACCATTTAAGCAAAAGGCATGACACTGAACCAAGGGCTACCTCTTTGCCAAATTTGGTGTAATTCCGTTCAGCAGTTCGGGCTGTAGCTGCGACTAAAGGTTCCTATGGAAAAATTAATGGGGAAAACGCGTTTTGGGACCCCCATTTTTTCTCGGCCCCTGCTTGACGAATCACCCCGAGACTTTCAAGATAGGAGCGGACCGGAGCGCCCCAACAAGTTGGAAACATTCGCGAAGATTCGTCAACCGGCGCCAACGTTATTTCAAATAGAATGTTGCAGATTTCCGATGGAAAATAGGTCCTAACTATAACTATCTACTGGCGACCGCCAGTAGATAATATATATATATATATATATATATATATATATATATATTACAAAATTCAATAGCGATGGAACCCGCGCCACTTGTAATGGCGGGCCGTAACAGGGTCGCAAACCCTCGTAAATCCAACAAACACAGCGCCGTCTCAACTTCTCAAAGACAACACGTTAAGGCCCATCTTTCTTTCAAGCGTGATATAATACAGCAGAATCACCCTACGCGTTTCGGAGCGTCCGCTCCTTGCTCACGAGTAGTGTGTATGCAAAAAACAATAAAGTTATATAACCATGTGACATACGAAACATAGAAAGTGAAAACAGACTTTATGCATTTGTCTCTCCTTATATATAATAGAAGACTTTGTGAGCTCAACTGCCTTAATTCATAAACGTTTGCATACTACACAATAATGTAAATCACATCGTGACAAATAATACATTTCATTATTTACATTCTTTGCAACTGAATTAATGCAAGTGTGTACATTCTATGGTAGCTGCATCTCTAGGGGGACTACAATTCACTCTGGCCTATTCCGAAACGTCACCGGTGGTTTGAGCCATTCCAAACGTGATATATATATATATATATCTCTCCTACTGACGGTCGCCAGTAGGTAGTTCTAGTTAGGACTTAGTTTCCATAGGAAAAGCGTTTTTTGATTTGCCAATAACTTTGGCGCCGTTTAACGAATCTTCACGAAATTTCAAAACTAGTGGGGCGCTCCGGTCAGCTCCTGTCTTAAAAGTTTCGGGGTGAATCGTCAAGTGGGGGTTGAGAAAAAAGGGGGGTCCCAAAACGCGTTTTCCCCATGTTATTTTCCATAGGAAACTTTAGACAAAGCTACAGCCCGAACTGCTGAATGGAATTACACCAAATTTGGCTTAAAGGTAGCCCTTGGTTCAGAAAGAGCCCTTTTTGTTAAATGGTGTAAATCCGTTCAGTAGTTCCTGAGAAATTAGAAAAAGAAAAAGTTTCGATATCACTGGCCGCGGTGGGTTCGCGAACCCTCCCAAGCACGAGCTTCATTCTCATTGGCTGCCAACACTCCAAACCAGGAACTGTTGGCAGCCATTTTGTGACTCGGTTACCGAGTCAGAAGAAATCTGTTGAAAAAAAGGATGAAAAACAAGAAAAGGGGGCAGGGTAGGAACACCCTGACCCGCTAGGCCTGCTCTGGGGGTCCCACAAAGACCCCCGGGGCCCCAAATTTTTATTTTTTTTAAAAATAGAAGTCGCGCACGGTGCGTGACTCTGGGCGAGAAAAATAAAAACAGAGTCTGGGGTTATTAAATAAGGGGTGGGGGGGCTCGGGGGCTCCCCCAAGCCCCGGGGACCACCACCTCCCCGGGGCTTAAGAAATGAAGTAAGGGGGGCTGCGCAGCACCCCCTCCAGGAGCCCATAGTGGCCCTGGGGACCGCCACCCACCAGGACCGGCTCCTGCAATGTCCCGGGGTGCCCACCCCCGGGACATTGCTGTTTGCTATGTCAGGGCGGGAGCACGGCTTCCGCCCTGTCATAGCAAACGCTGCTTTGCTTGATTGAAGCGAGAGTAGGAAAACCTCGCTTCAATGAAGCAAAGCAGGATTGCTTTTGGGCAAGGGGAGCTGCATGTCAGCTGGTCCCCTTGCCCAAAAACAATGCCGGCTCCCGCAGGAGGTGGGTAGCCTGCGGGACCGTGGGGGCATTGGGGCTCCCCCCACGGTCCCAATCACAGAGGCCAGGCCCCGGGGTATGGGGCCCCGTGGCCAAAAATGGCCCGGGAGTGGGGTCGCGCAGTCCCCCCCTTTTTAAAAACATTTTAAAAAAAGATTTGGGCATGCCCCGGGTGATGGGGTCCCCGGGGCGAATATAAATTAATGGTAGTGGACGTTTTTTTTTCCGCCAAAGTTTGGAGTCGCGACCCTAGCGCGGCCCCCTAGTGTAAACGTGATGGGTGTGCGGCTCTCAGCGCGGCCCCCTGGTGTGAACGCGATGGGTGCGTGGCTCTCAGAGTGGCCCCCTGGTTTGAACGCGAAGGGTGCGCGACTTCTGTATAATAATTTTAAAAAAAAGAAAGAATGAATATAATTTTCCTAATTATAAATTATTCTCAACTTTTTTTAATAAATATATATATGAAGTCAATTAAAAAAGCATAGGATTGAGGTACATTCTACTTAGAAATTCTCATTTAAAAAACCTTAGAAATTCACACAAAAAAACATAGGTTTCAGGGACGTTATAGTTAGAAATTAGCATTTAAAAAACCTTTGACATTCACTGAAACAACCATAGGTTTCAGAGACGTTATAGTTAGAAATTAGCATTTAAAAAACCTTAGAAATTCACAGAAAAAACCACAGGTTTCAGGGATGTTATAGTTAGAAATTAGCATTTAAAAAGCCTTAGAAATTCACTGAAAAAACCACAGGTTTCAGGGACGTTATAGTTAGTTGGACATTTCACTCATACAAAACCAGAGAAATTCGGCCGTTATAGTTAGTTCAGCTAACTATAACTCGCGCCCCCGCAATGCACTGCTGATGACGTCACATATTACATCATTCATGACATGGACAGTGACATCACTGATGACATCTCAATTTACATCAGGAGAAGTAATTCTTTAATCTCGGAAAAAATATCGTTAAAACTTAAGTGTACTGTTAAGTGTGCTAGGTAACACTAACATGCACATATATGCTGGCAGAATCCTTAAACGTTTGTGAGAAAGGAAAAAAAACCAGGTTTATTTTATACTCATAAGAGGGTGTAACTTACGAATGTGTAGGTATATCAGGACTTCATTTATCAGGGACGTGGCCAGTGTCCTCGTAAGGACTTTTAGGGGCCCCTGTTGTGAAGAACGCTAAATTGTATGATCCATATTCAACTAATTAAAGCCCACATGATGCCAAACTTTCAGAAACTGGGTTCATGCAAAAACAGATTAAATATGTCTTTCCAAAGGTTCCAAACATCATTAAGACTATACTGAATAAAGAGAGAAGGTGTAGAGTTAAGCATACAGAAGGAGAGAAGGTTAGAAACAGAAAAAGCCAGGGATACAGTGTATTGTCCCAAAGGGGCACTTGGAAAGTGGGGGCCCCGGACAATTGTCCAGTTTGCTAAGCCTTAAAAACGTCTCTAGATGTTACACAGAAGAGAAAAGGCTAGTGTCCCAATAGATCATTTTACGTCAGTTTGGAAGGTATATTTCTTGCTTCTTTCTTCCCTGTGACGTGTTTATTGAGCTGACATCTTGTGACAATGTAACATACTTTGGAAACGCATGCTGTGTGGCGGCATTAGAATGATCGACAGTGAACTGGGTAAACTAGAAATCCGTTAATCCTTGCCTGACACAGGATAACAGCTTTCTTCGCAACAACTTAATCCGTATCTCTTAACAGAGAGACGGACTAACTTAATAAACCGTACCTTGGAAAGGCAGCTGCAACATTTCTTATATTTCGTGCACAAAACACAAAATTGTCTCCTTAATGCATGACATGGCACAAGGGTAGTAGGGGGGCATGTGGTAGAAGGCGAGGCCCCATGTGCAGTCTGTCTAATAAATACATGCATACATATGTATAATAATGTACTATTTAAGATAGCAGAGTTCTTTGGCAAGTGCTGTAGTGAGTAATGTTCAATGTCAAATGTTTGACGTTTGCTATTAGGCTGAGAAGAAATGCGTGACCCAGCGCATTAGAACTTGTAAGATGTGTGTTTTAAATGTTCTTTTGCAGACTCCTATTGTTATACAAGACTTATATTATGCAAATAGGTGTTATGTAATTAAATATGTAATTCATGGACTTTTGTGAGTTCTATTCTTGTACTGCCAACCTAATCTCCTGTTCCTTCCTTCAAAAGATAAGTGTTTCACTTTATTTTTCACTCCAACTCTACAGCGCGCGTTTTAAAGCCGTTCCTCAATTAATACCTAGTACATGTTGAATTGTGGGAGCTAGTATTCTTTTTTTTATTATTGCGCACTACTGCAGATGACTTCCAAATGTGTTGTGGTTACTTCCACCTTTTACCCTCATAAACATTAAACTATGCCATTGCTGACTGACTGTGAAAAGTTTGCCCTTAAGTCCTTCTACCACTCGCCACCGAAAATCGTGCTCGAAAACGTGTGATTGAAAGTGCTGTGTAGCTGGGAGCTGCCTATCGATGTTATATGGCCTAGCATCCATAAACAAAAAGCAACACAAAACAAGCCGAAAAACAAATCATCTTTGTGTTGCGTGTTTCCTTTGTGTTCCCTTTAGCATTAGCACAATTTCATAAAGTGTGAGTCTACCCCTGAGCAAAACCTCAATGTAGTGGGGGAGTGTGTTTTCCCCTGGGGTCTCCAGTCCATTCATTTTCCTTTCTAGTTTTTATTTTATTAACATTACCGTGCCCAACTCCACGTAATAAAACAAAACAAAAAAAAACAAGTGTTACGTAAATATTCCAGGGAGGAACTTGTCCTATCCGTCATTTATTTGTTACACTTTACATAGAACAATTCGGGAAAAACTTTAAGAACTCTTTAGGTATCCTAGATTTTGTTCTTTTTCATCACCTGTAGGGCAGTGGAGTGCACTTAACGATGGGACACTCTGTTATATTTGTTCAGAGCCCCTAATAATCCCTGCAACGGACAGTTTATTTGCCCATACGTGTGCAGCAAGTACCTAAACTACCTTATAGATAAATTAAGACCTTTTGACATACCTCTGGAATAAGGGCGACTTGCACCACACGAGCTGTTTGCAATGGGACTATTGAAGGCCTCTGCAGCGAAGATTTGCAAAAAACATGCCAACATGCATAATGAGGCCGAGGCAAAACTGCCACATTTGATTCTAAAGCTGGAAAGTTTACCTTAAAGTTGTGCTGTCCATGTAAACTTTAAAATATTCCGTTAAGTGAATATTTACACAGATGGACTCCTCTTTTATTGGAAGGCTGCATGTCTGGGGGATAAATGTAGCCCATTATATATGCTCCACTGAAAATGATACACAAACAGCACTGTGACTGGTTTAGTTCATTGTGCCAATCAAATACGATTGGAGAGCAAAGGTTATGAGGGCATAGGTATTATTTATGATTTGGGTTCCCGGTTTTATGGTATTTATTTTTTTATCATTTCCATCTGTATTTTTCCATATTTCTTTTATGCCGATTTTTAGTTGGATTTATCCGGATTTATTTTTTGCTTAGTGTAAAAAAATGACGCTGTAATGGGTATATTTCCACATTTATTTAACTGACAAATGTTTACTCAGGTTTGAATGTCCAAAGGATTTAGCAGTTTACAGTACCATACAGTCATTTGAAACCATTTTCATTGTAGAAGAACTTAGACAGCTGCACTGTTTCAGTTATTTCAGCTTCATTAGAAAATCTTTTTACATTTTTTAGCTTCCCTGCATGTCAGTCTGTACCGCTATTGACCTAGGACTCATAATTGACAGTGGTGAGTATTGTCCAAAAGAAAACCTATTTTGATTATTTATCTGTATTTAAAAATAAATACAGACTGGAAAATAGAATGTTTTTCTGTCTGTATTTATCAGAAAAAATCAGGAAAAAACTGAAAACTGGAAGCCTTATTTATGAATCACGAGGGACTGTAAATGCAACATCTGTTGCCTCACCTGTGAATGATATTCCTGCCTTTACAACCATTGAGATACCTGGCTTCAACAAGAGTTTACTTTAGTCTCTAGCTAATTTTAAATCAGAGATGAAGTGAGCAGCGACCACAAATGACATGACAGACAAGCATTCAGTAGAATGGGAACTAAGGCTTGGGTCATTTCGGTGTCATCAAAGGTGACAACTGCAAATGGTTTACTACCTCATGTTACACTATGACTGCCTAATAAGTGTTCTGCTTCAATGAAAAACTCAGAGTTATTCTCAGTCCTTCCTGATCTATGCAAACATTCCCTGATCCTTTTCTAACTTCTGGTGTAGCCTTTTTTTGGCTGTACTGGGTTTGGCCGAGAGGGTGTGGAACTGATGCTCCTGCTGCTGCTGTGCAACAACATGACGTGGGTGCAGTGAGAAAACAATGATAGTAGGCACTTCACTATGTCTTCCTGTTCACCTATAATGGGTGACTCTAAGATGCTGAAGTGCTATATTCTTTTCCAGGTGATGCATGTGTTGGACCTGGCCCTCTCTGCAGGTTCACCGCCAAACTTTTTTTTTGCCATTGCCCTCCTATTTTTTGCTGTATTCGTTTTTGTTTGCCTTCGGACTCTGTGCACATTACCACTGCTAACCAGTGCTTAATGTGTTTGTGCTCTCTCCCCTAAACATGGTTAAATTGCCTTATACCCAAGTGGCATATTTAATTTACTCGTAAGTCCCTTGTAGAGTAGAACACCATATACCCAGGGCCTCTAAATGAAATGCTACTAGTGGGCCTTCTGTACTTATTGTCCCACCCACTTAAGTAGCACTTTAAAACATGCCCATGCCTGCCATTGCAACTTGAATAGTAAGTTCTAAACGGCCATGTCAACTTGGCATTTAAACCCCCTTGCCAACCCTTAAACTCCCTTTTTATTACATATGTCACCCCTAAAATATGCCCCTGGTAACCCATAGGGCAGGGTGCTGTGTAATTAAAAGGTTGGACATGCACTTTTAAGTTTTACATGTTCTGGTAGTGAAAAACTCAGAAATTCATTTTTCACTATTGTCAGGCCTATCCCATCCATGGGATAACATTGGGGATTCCTTAATACATTTAATAAGCATCAATTTCCAATTGGCAGCTATGTCATACTTGGTGTCTATGAAATTGTAATGATAAACCCTCTTAGTGATAAAGTCAGATTTTTTTATTACAATTTTGAAAATGCCTCTTTTAGAAAGTTGTGAAACAAGATTATATTGAAGCAGGATGCACTCCTTTCCTTCAGGTTAGTTTACAATTTTTCTATGTCTCAAAATTGATGCGTGCGTGCCGGGTGCCGTGAACTATCCCAGTCACGGAAACTTGAAAGTGAGCCAAAAAGGCACGTGCTTTGCGCGCCAACCCTTTCGCACTGCTAGAAATACGGGATTGTCCCCAAATCGTTGAGCCAATATATCATTCTCCATATTAAACAATGATACTCCAGTGTATTGTCCATTTTCATCCAAACATTTAATATAGTCACTCGAAGACATTCAAAACCACTGCGAGGACAGCGTATTTCTCATAGATATTTTATTATGTAATCTTCAACTACATTCAAGCGTGCCCATCCGGTCTTCAACTGAAGCATGTAGAGGTAAATAGATCATACTCCAGAACCGCATAAAATTCACCCAATGCATTTCGGTCTCTCATAAGACCTTCGTCAGGGGTAACTGAAAAAAACAGAAACAGACATCTGAGCCTGTAATTCAAAACCAAAAATACAATAATACGAATCACCCACTCTACGCTTATACCTTTGAATTATCACAATTCCAGTCATTACGCCCCTCCCAGTGTCTGCAAAAACATACCCATCTATACTTGCTCATGTTTTCGTGCGCTGTGAAAGTACATAAACTAGTGCTTACAAAACGGAAAATGTGGCCATTTAAACACCCGATAAATGCGAAAAACAACTCCTTGTAAGTGCATTAAATCCTTGCCTTTACCAAACCCTCACACTGCCCAACTTCCTGTTGCCAACCCGAGTCCTAATGTCACACTACATTTCCCAAACCCATGATGTTAAACACTCTACCTTGCGTGCTACGGTCAGTGACCTTCTCACCTCATCTCCTTTCTCTCCCTCTACGATAACTTTCGTGATCTCTTTCACACCAGATACTAAACTCACCCACCTGAATCCTATCTATTTGTAGCCAATAAGACCAATCTTAACCTATACCTCGTGACTGCATCCCAGTTTCTGGAGGAGGACATAAAAAGCAACGAAGGAATTACCACTCCGAGGACGGCGTGCAAAATGGGCATATTCAGAATGGACTTCATGTAATTCTAGATTTTAACTACAGAAAGAGCAGGAACACTCGTAATTTTGGACATTTAAAGCCTGTTATTGTGGACTCATTCTTTCATTTATTTTTTTCATTTCTTGCATTTTTTATTTCGATGTGTTACGTAATATTGATGGATTTTTTTCACATAAATTATGTTGTTTATAAAATGTATTGATCGCACGTTATGGATTGCGTAATTAGATGGTCGTACATATGCATGGGTGATAACAACTAGTAGTTGTTTGTTTTTTAGTAGTGATTTAGCGAGGACACGATTACACAGAGGGGTTAGGTAACTGTTTCTTTAAGGTTTTTAGCAGAAACTGGGATGCAGTCACGAGGTATAGGTTAAGATTGGTCTTATTGGCTACAAATAGATAGGATTCAGGTGGGTGAGTTTAGTATCTGGTGTGAAAGAGATCACGAAAGTTATCGTAGAGGGAGAGAAAGGAGATGAGGTGAGAAGGTCAGTGACCGTAGCACGCAAGGTAGAGTGTTTAACATCATGGGTTTGGGAAATGTAGTGTGACATTAGGACTCGGGTTGGCAACAGGAAGTTGGGCAGTGTGAGGGTTTGGTAAAGGCAAGGATTTAGTGCACTTACAAGGAGTTGTTTTTCGCATTTATCGGGTGTTTAAATGGCCACATTTTCCGTTTTGTAAGCACTAGTTTATGTACTTTCACAGCGCACGAAAACATGAGCAAGTATAGATGGGTATGTTTTTGCAGACACTGGGAGGGGCGTAATGACTGGAATTGTGATAATTCAAAGGTATAAGCATAGAGTGGGTGATTCGTATTATTGTATTTTTGGTTTTGAATTACAGGCTCAGATGTCTGTTTCTGTTTTTTTCAGTTACCCCTGACGAAGGTCTTATGAGAGACCGAAATGCATTGGGTGAATTTTATGCGGTTCTGGAGTATGATCTATTTACCTCTACATGCTTCAGTTGAAGCCCGGATGGGCACGCTGAATGTAGTTGAAGATTACATAATAAAATATCTATGAGAAATACGCTGTCCTCGCAGTGGTTTTGAATGTCTTCGAGTGACTATATTAAATGTTTGGATGAAAAATGGACAATACACTGGAGTATCATTGTTTAATATGGAGAATGATATATTGGCTCAACGATTTGGGGACAATCCCGTATTTCTAGCAGTGCGAAAGGGTTGGCGCGCAAAGCACGTGCCTTTTGGCTCACTTTCAAGTTTCCGTGACTGGGATAGTTCACGGCACCCGGCACGCACGCATCAATTTTGAGACATAGAAAAATTGTAAACTAACCTGAAGGAAAGGAGTGCATCCTGCTTCAATATAATCTTGTTTCACAATTTACTGTCCCACGCAAGTTTGCACCCTGTGGATAACTAGGATCACAATTTTGGCGGAGGACATAAAAAGCAACGAAGGAATTACCACTCCGAGGACGGCGTGCAAAATGGGCATATTCAGAATGGACTTCATGTAATTCTAGATTTTAACTACAGAAAGAGCAGGAACACTCGTAATTTTGGACATTTAAAGCCTGTTATTGTGGACTCATTCTTTCATTTATTTTTTTCATTTCTTGCATTTTTATTTCGATGTGTTACGTAATGTTGATGGATTTTTTTCACATAAATTATGTTGTTTATAAAATCTATTGATCGCACGTTATGGATTGCGTAATTAGATGGTCGTACATATGCATGGGTGATAACAACTAGTAGTTGTTTGTTTTTTAGTAGTGATTTAGCGAGGACACGATTACACAGAGGGGTTAGGTAACTGTTTCTTTAAGGTTTTTAGCAGAAACTGGGATGCAGTCACGAGGTATAGGTTAAGATTGGTCTTATTGGCTACAAATAGATAGGATTCAGGTGGGTGAGTTTAGTATCTGGTGTGAAAGAGATCACGAAAGTTATCGTAGAGGGAGAGAAAGGAGATGAGGTGAGAAGGTCACTGACCGTAGCACGCAAGGTAGAGTGTTTAACATCATGGGTTTGGGAAATGTAGTGTGACATTAGGACTCGGGTTGGCAACAGGAAGTTGGGCAGTGTGAGGGTTTGGTAAAGGCAAGGATTTAGTGCACTTACAAGGAGTTGTTTTTCGCATTTATCAGGTGTTTAAATGGCCACATTTTCCGTTTTGTAAGCACTAGTTTATGTACTTTCACAGCGCACGAAAACATGAGCAAGTATAGATGGGTATGTTTTTGCAGACACTGGGAGGGGCGTAATGACTGGAATTGTGATAATTCAAAGGTATAAGCATAGAGTGGGTGATTCGTATTATTGTATTTTTGGTTTTGAATTACAGGCTCAGATGTCTGTTTCTGTTTTTTTCAGTTACCCCTGACGAAGGTCTTATGAGAGACCGAAATGCATTGGGTGAATTTTATGCGGTTCTGGAGTATGATCTATTTACCTCTACATGCTTCAGTTGAAGCCCGGATGGGCACGCTGAATGTAGTTGAAGATTACATAATAAAATATCTATGAGAAATACGCTGTCCTCGCAGTGGTTTTGAATGTCTTCGAGTGACTATATTAAATGTTTGGATGAAAAATGGACAATACACTGGAGTATCATTGTTTAATATGGAGAATGATATATTGGCTCAACGATTTGGGGACAATCCCGTATTTCTAGCAGTGCGAAAGGGTTGGCGCGCAAAGCACGTGCCTTTTTGGCTCTCTTTTAGAAAGTTAGCATTTTCCTGGCCTTAGCCCTTTTGTGCCTATAGCCTGCCTTGTGTCACATGACTGAATGTAGCTGACAGTTAGACTGTGTGAATTCCTCCCAGACAGTCACACAATAGGTAGATTAGTTGTGCCTGATTTGACCATGTGCTGGCTGGATGGGGGGGGGGGGGGACTGAGCACAGCCCCACTTGCAACTGAATAGCCTGTGTTCGGCCTTCACACAAACTGCCTTTCAACCATGCATTGTCACTACAGTCAGCTTGAGGCCAGGACAGGTGAGGTAGAGAATTCCAAGCACTTCAAAGCCACTGTCTAGAAGCTTCTCCCACCTTCCAGAACCAGGGCACCAGGGTATAAAAAGAAGGATCTCAGACATTAACTCCTCAGCAAACTTCTAGATGTGTGAATACTCTATCAGGAAGAAGGATTTATGTGCAGCTACAAGGACTGCCACTCTGCTTGACTGCTGTTCTAAAGGAACTGCTGCCCTGCTGTTCTGACCTGCTGCTCTCTTGCCTAGAGAAGAAGAACTGGACCTGCAACTTCATCTTCGACCCAGGACCCCAGAGTGACTCCAAGGGCTAGTCTTCTGTCCTCCTAATCTAAGCCTCAGGGACATAAAAGGCTCACCAACCAACTCCTGGACCTAGCTGCAGGGAGTTCCTGACCCCAAGTGGTGCCTTTTAGGTCCTGGACCCTTGGTGTGGTTCACAGGGTCTTGAAGTCAAGCTTTTGTGCTCTTCCTGACCACGAATGGGACACTTTGCACTAGAATTGGAATCAATCGCCCATGGAGTACCGCCACTGCGAAGCTCCAGTCGTCCGTCCGCAACACCCAGCCTACTCTTCGCACCACGCTGACCATCGCCTGTGAAGCTCTCCTTGCTCCCTGCGACCCTCTCCAATGTGAATGGGACTCTTGGCACTAAACTTGAGAAGTTAAACTTTCAGCTGGACTAATCTGGGACTCCATTGCGATCAACCAGAACTTTTGACTTTAACCCGGTGTAGCGTGACCAGATATCACTGGTTGGCATTTTATGCTTTATGGGGCTATTTTTCACTTTATACTTTACAAATTAATAACTCCAGTTCTACTGATTGGGATTTTGTCATTTTGGTATTGTTATATTTATTAAATTAAGTTCTATTTGTCTAACCTGGTGTGGGATCTTTTTGTGTAGTGTTTTCACTATATTACTGTTTGAAATGTTACACAAATATTTTACACACTGCCTCTAAGTTAAACCTGACTGCTCTGTGCTAAGCTACCAGTGGATGAGCACAGATTAATTTGGGGTTCACTTGGACTGTACCCTGACTAGGATTGGGTTTGCTGCTTGACCAGGGTTCACACTCCAGTCAACCAGTAACCCAATTTCTAACAGCCCTCATCATGAGACAGCAGACAGTCATATTTTGCAGCCCCTCAAGATAGTAGTGCTGGGGCAACAAGTTCAGTTTAGTGGAATTTAGTGTTTAATCCAAGCATCCAGATGTCACTCGAGAAATGCTGTAATAATAAGCAGCTCAGACTGGTATGTTTAGCAGCAATTTTACATATTAAGTAGAGCAGCACACTCCACCAACACTTAGGCATAGAGATCAGCAGCCTTCTGTCACCGGCGGCACAATTGCATCTATTTAGTGGCACTCTTATATTTATGGAATACCCTGTTTATACAGAATCTCCTTGATTTCATTGTCGCAATATAAAATACAAATTAGACCTCTGGTGCAATGAGCAGCAGCCTGGATCATTGACCCACTCTTTGTCATATTGATGGGCACACTTGTAATTATAAAGCACTTATGAGCAAGATATTTTTCTTGGTTTATATAAAACTGTATAGAGGTTTCAGGTACGTTTCACATGAAGTCATGTTACAGGGGAATCCCCTTAAAATCCGGAGAGTCCACTCATTATGAACACAGGCTTATTCAATTAAATTATTACTTGTGAATCAATTTTGTGTCAAAAAATATTTTTTATTTATATGAAGATTATATTTGTATTCTGTTTTCTAAACATTTGGCTCAATTTATCTTGGGCTGATTTGTCCTTCTTCGGGATCCCATTAACACATAATATACAGAAAATACAATTGCTGGTTAAAGGTGGCTTTCATAAAAATATTTTCAAAATTATGTTTCAGAAATCACTATTTCCTTTGGAACAGGAACAGAAAGGTTGTTAAAATGAACTAAAAATGATTTACAGTAGATTCAACTTCTTGATGCAGTTATATTGACTGGTTTTACTCAAAGATTTTACTACAATTGCTTCTCATAGTGGACTACAAAAGTCACAGAAATACATGAATACAAATACATGATGACTTATCAGTCAATACTACAATAAAGAGATGTAACAAGGATGGCAACTGACATGGAAGAGTTAAATTATAGAGATATCTGAACTGCTAATCAACAGAGTTTTCAAAACCTTCCACAGACCCAAAATTTAAAAGATATTCAAACCTGATTGGACAAGGGCGTTTTTTTCCCCTTTTGGCCAGGTCACGTCCATGAACCCAAAGTTGAGTTTGCAGACCCAAAACGTTTTGCTAGTTGCAACTTCAGGAACAAAAATGCAGCCACCATTAAAGAATGTGGTATCTCAGCTCATGTCCTGAAAAAAATATGAAAGAGGAATAAGGGGCAAGTGGCATCCCCTGCTTCAGATGAATTCTCCCAAACAGCCACCACCCTAAATAAAAGTGTATAAAAAAACTAAACTGAGTTTTCCACTCTGTTTACAGACCCTAGTCTGGGTTTGCATTCCCCAAGGTACCCAAAACCCAGGTCAAGAGACTGACAAACCACTACAAGTATTTTAGATCCTTGCTGGAAATTCCACTCTGTCTCCTGGGTCCACAGGATGCTCTGCTAAAGAAACAACCTGGCTCCACGAGTAGCAAGCATTTACAAACCTTAAGGAAGGTGTAGCAAATCCACCATTTCTACATGGTCACCCACCCATATTTTACGAGTTTTTCTGGACCTTATTTTTACTGGAATATGAACTCTTGCTAAGCAGGAGTCAAGTGCCCATGCTCTTTCTTTAAACTTGGTTGTATTGACTTACTACATAATTGGCATTTTTAGCTTTCCTGTAAGGCCTCTGGATATGGAGCAGAATATATACCAATGGCATGGAAAGCTAAGAGTCACTTGTGGACTGCAGTACTTACTGTGCCAGCCACTAAAGTGACAGGGACAGCATGGCTTCAGGCTCACCCTGTGTAGCAGCCTAAAACATGCTCTTCAAACCAGCCAAAATAATCTATTAGTTAGAAGCCAGGAAACCCTGTTTTTAAATATTAATAGGTCACCCCTAACTACACCTTGCTGCCCGGGAAGTGGGGTGTCTTATATTTAAAATTTGAACACATGCAAAATAAAAATTCAAATTTTCCTCGATTGGCTAGGCCCCAAAAGCTATTTTCACTTGCAGGGCTGTCTCTGAATTCCAAAACAGAGTACAGGTTGTAATCTTTAATCTGTAACAATTGATAGAAAACAGCTATCAAATGTATCCAAAGACTATTTTAATATTTATTAAAAGTCCAGTTTAATGGTAAAGTTGAATTTCTAATAAATATTTAGGAAAAGTAACCTTTTGAAAGTTACCTTTAAACTGCCTGAACCTCCAGTAGGGTGATTAGCATCAGACTACTGAAAGCTAGTCTACTAATGTTGACCTTAATGTGGTGTGAAAGTGGTGTGAAAACTGCTCCCAGAGGAGAAACAATGGGCTGATGTGCATAGGTGTTGTTTTCCTTTCAGGAAAGACCAATTAGGATCGATCCAGGAATTTATTTAATTAACTTGGAAAGGACTAGCCCTTTCACAATTACATGTAAGGTGAGACCTCAGAAAGGCACACCTTTTTCTACTTGGCTATGCTTTCTCCATACCCAGTGGAAGGAAAGCTACCCCCAGAATCTGCTTTGAGTGAACAAAAAGGAAGTGGCTGCTCATTTCCCTAAGCACATCCTTGGTTGTTCACACAGGCTTTGCACAAGGGAAAAGGGATGCCCTGTAGTGCATTTTAGGAACAAGGTGTACTTTGGGATGGTTTGCAGTTAACCAAACAGCTTTGTAGGTAGGCTTGCCCCTGGGAACTGTTACCCAATTGGTTAGGGAGGAGACAGGATTCACCCCTACCCACTTGCTAGTGCCACCCCTAAATATGACACCTAAGGCACCATGCTCAGAACACTTTCTGGTCCTGTGGAAGATTGAAAGAAGACTGACCCCTGCTTTTTGTAACCCAAGAGGAGCTCTGAAGGACTGGAGCTGTCCCCCCGTGTACCCAGGGTAAGGAAGTGGACTTCAATGACCAGTGGGATGACCTCCTGTGTGGCTGCAGGGACACAAGAAGCTGAATAACCACTTTTTCCAAGATGATCAGTTGCCCAGTCATAACTGGACCTGCCAAGGACAGTTCACAAGGCCTTTGCTGAATCAAGGCCTGAAGTCCTAAGTGCCCACCTGAAGCCTAGGAGCCTTAGGTGACAAGCTGAGGAAACGGGGGCATAATACTCAAAGTTTTGGGACTTATATATATTCATACTTCCAGCCTCTGGAGGACCGGGACCACCTGCCTAAGTCGATCAGCTGAAGGCATAATTTCGCTGGACAGAAGAAGAAGAGGTTTCTTCCACTTGGAGCTTCGTTGCAGCAGCAAATCGATTTCATTTTGCCTTCTGTGAGAAGGCTCATGAAGTCCTCTTCACATATAGCCTGCCACCTTATCCCACTGTTGAAATCTGAACTCCATTTCAGGGACCAAGTTCCAAGGTAAAAATCTTGACCAGGCTAAGGAGGCGAAAGTAACTGACCACAGCAAGAATGAACCTGGGTGCAAAATGTGACTTTTTTCTCACTTAGAGCCTTTTACACCAAACTCAGTGGCTTCAGTGGGACCTCACTTAATGCCTATTTAGTTTCAAAGAGACCTTCTGGGATACTGCCTGCCGCCTTGCCCCGATGACGGATTCTGACTTCGAGTTTGCAGACCAAGTCCGAAGGTAAAATCCTTGACCAGATCATCCTGCTTAGTGTATCTGGCTAAGGGCTCAATCTCGTTTGGCCCCAAAGTTCATCTTGGTCCTGGTCTGCTGTGACCATAGACTATCATTGGCACTTTTTGTGTCATTTTGTTTATTAAAGTATACTCTATTTTTTTAAATCAGTTCGGAATTTTTATTGTTTGGAGTGTTTACTTTATTACTGTTTTGGTACTGCATAAATACGTTAGGCGTTGCCCTGAGCTAAGCCTGTCTGCTTTGTGCCACAGATACCAGGGGGTTGATCTCCGGTTTATTTAGTGACCTTTAAGGTTCACCGTGATTGGATAGTGTTATTATCCCTTGAGGTGGGTGTCTGCCCTCCTCAAATAATAATCCACTTTCTTACAGAAGAGTTCAACAAACTCTTAAAAAAATTAAACAAGAAGGCAATGCCAAATGCCAAGCCCTGTGACCAATCCCTAATGCACCAATCAGCGATCATTGGTCATTTATGACATGCTAGGTGCAGGAAACTGTTGGGTTGGCTACCTGTAGCGGTTAGCCACCCATGATAGGGTGAGATCAGGGTCTACCAATGCCAAAGGCTGTGCACAACTAGGTTTAGCCACCCATGGCTACTCAGATGCAGGAAATTGTTGGATGTGGTATATGATCAACAAAGAGTAAAAAAAATCACTTTAAAAAAACAACACCTAAAGTGCAGTTATGGTTAGAATTAAAGCAGAAAAAACACTAGGATTTGGTAGTCATAGTTTGGCTCAAAATTCAAAACTTGCACAATAGCCATGCATCCACAACTTTAAAAAATGGAAGGTGATGACACTCAGGGTGATGGATGCAATTCCTTTATTTAGGAAATTGACACTTTCCCATTTACTGACAAGCTTTCACAGGATATCATACGTACCACTGGAATTAATCAGCCGCTGAGCAACATGATCATCTCTATCCATATGATGTGATTGAATGAAATAACTGGGTTTAGAAAGGGTTGCATCCTTTGTAACGAGTAGGTTCCAAATGAAAGCACTTCCTCCCTTTCGCTCCACAAATGAATTGCTGTCTTGAGGTATTCATCAAGGATCTTCACTGTCTATGGATATAGCTCTCCCTGTATTTTTGCTTCCACACACTTTTCTATGCAGTGAATACACAATTTTCCTCAAAATTCATCATATGGCTCAAAGGGTGCTTGACAGGCATTCAGCAGTGGATGGCTCAGAAATAATAATGGAAACAAGACTGAGTTTTTATTCTAGGAGGAGTAACTGAGACCTTGTATGTTGACCATGTGGCAGTAAAGTTCAGCTCACCCTGTGTTCCAGTGCCAATGGTGATGGTCCTGGAAGTTCTGTGTGATCAAGAGCTATCCTTTCTTCCCCAATTCACAAATGTGACTTCTGCAGAATTTGCTCCGATAGAGGCCCTGACCCTTCCTCCCTATCATGCAGTTTGGGAAGGTGGCGGGTACCTGTGTTCTGGTCCACTTAGATTATTGCAACACCTTCCATCTGGGCCAATGGGAACAATCAGTCTCTATACTTCAAATGCTTCAGAACATGGCTGTTAAAGTGTTGAGGTTCTTAGAAAATTCAAACACATATTGCAGGGGAGACAGTGTTTGGAATGATTGTCCGTAAAACAAAGATCCATCTTCAGCCATTCTGCCTTCCCCATATAGCCTCTGATGTTAGAGGTTTTTAGGTGTAGGGACCCAAACTGTGATTAACTTCCTTTCAAACTTTGTAGTATTTCTAACTTCATAGCCTTTATACACGGAGTGAATTCCTACTTATTCACTAAGTCACCCGAATGGGACTGAGTTTAGTTTGTGTTGTGTGTTTTTTTCTGATATATTGTCTCTTTTTATTGCAGTTCTTATTTTGTATTACAAGCACAAAGATATCTCTTTGAACGTGTGCTTAAGAAATAATAATTTTAATAATGATGACTATCAGTAGGCAGCCTGTAATACTGACCCTACAGGAATAGCCTGCAAAAATCAGTTGAGTGAATTTGGAGGTTAATAAGGGGGCTTGTGGGTTTCAAACAGCCATCAAATGTAACAGAGAAAGTGCTGATGTCAGAGACAAATTGCCACATTTCCATGACAGTAAAGTAGAGGGCACTAGCTGATGCTCTACTAGGCTTCTTCTGAAAAGCCTGCAAGGCTTTAGTGGAATTATTCATGCTGATTTATTGGCTGTGAAATATTGGTAGGTCTAAGTCACACACGGTTATACATTATGATAAGCTACACGTAGAATTATATAATTGGCTTGTAGGCAATAAAACTACCCATTTGGTGACTTTTGTTGCCCTGTACCTTCAAAAACCTGCTAGATATACATATAGTTAATCATTTGTCATTGTGTTTCCTCTTGATGCCTGGTGCAAATGGGACATAAATGAAGCAGTGCAAGATCCATCACTCAAAAGATCTCAAATTTTGGCTGAGGGTAAATGTGTCCAATCAACTTCACATGTGACAAGATAGACAATTTTTCACTTTTCACATTTAGCTGCATACTCATTTTGTCTAATGTCCCCTGTTGTGCCATAGCCACTATATGTTGATTGAAAATGATGTTTCTTTCATTTCATAATTGCCTCTGTGAATATGAGACTGTATATGAGAAAGGAAAGAGGCCAATGAGATCTTAATCGCCCTGTTTTATTAATATTCAGTTAGCTGCAAATATGTTTTGGTACTTAATGCTACTCCACTGATAGTGATCCCTTTCGTTTTAAAAACAAATCGTAACAATGAAGTCAGCATGACACATTTCAAATATTTATTTATATATGTATTTATATATGGATTCATTTTATATTCTCCTTAAACACAAAGTTAATCAAAGGAAATGCTATTCTGGGGTATAAATCATGATCTGTAACCTGATTTAAGAACAGGAATAAGGTTGCTCCCTGAAATGGGTTTTAAGATGTTTACAAAAGCTCCTAAGATCATTGTCAGCTTACAGGGACTGATTGTTGAGTTGTAAGTCCTGGAACAGATTTTTATTCTTCGCAAGCTAATTTTAAGTGAGGAACAGATACAAAATTGGTATCAATGTAGTGCAGGTGCCTCGGTGGGACGTAATGGATGAAAATCTTCTCAAAGTAAATCGATGTAGACCTTTACTGTGCCTTGTAACAAATACATAGACTTCTGAATAAACTTTGTTTTTGAATGGGCAACCAGTGTAAAGAGAGCAAGGGAGAAGAGATATTAGTTTGTCAATTTAAACCAACGATGAGATGAGCTGCAGAGTTATGTATATACTGTAGGCTGTTGGTAAGATTAATTGCGAGGCTGAAATAGAGGGAATTGCAACAGTCTAATCTTGAGATAATATATGACTTGGCCACTGTTTTTAAAAAAATAACAGGGAGTAGACAGATGTTGTTCCTAATGATGTGGAGAATGTACAAGCAAATTTAAGGGAGCTATTTTATTTAAAGGCATGAATGTGAGTGGCTTGTCAAAAATGACTCCCAAATTTTAACCTGGAAGAGACAGATTTGAAGGAGGGCCAAGTTCAGCAGTTCACTAGTTCTTTGACCATGCGGATTAGTTTAAACGTCTGCAACTTTGCTGTTCTTAGTGTTAAGGTTTAACATGTTAAGGTTTATCAACCTAGCTACTGCACACAAATTGGATTGGTAAAAATTCCTATTTACATCCAAACCGCAGAATGAATTGGGTATCATCTGCAATAGAAATTCATCTTAAAGGACCAATTAATGGCGGTCAAAGGAGTGACGTAAATAATAATTAGTCTGAGTCGCAGCCTTGATGCATTCCACAAGAGGTGTATTTGAAGTTTGAGCAATTATGAGTTACAGCAACTGCTGGTCCACTAGGAAGGAGAGCCACTTAAGAACGGTGTCTTTTACTCAACGGAAGCAAGATAGTCTAATAAAATCAAGTGAGACAGTAGCAAATGCCACAGAAAGGTCTAAAAGAATCAGTTTCTTTTCACCACCTTTATCTTAGATCATGCGAATATCATTAGTATATGAAGACCAGAACTGTTTCGATACTGAAATACTCGTGGAAACCATATTGATGGATTTCCAAGACGTTAGTGGATTCGATGTACATAAAAAGGTGGGAACTTACTGTCCGGTTAGGCCTAGAGGGAAACACAGCCATTTTACATACACACGGGTTTCTCTTAAGTTGCCTTCACTCTCCCTCAATGCTTTTTGACACTTATTTACGACAATGACAGTGCGGATTAGTTTCCATGAAACTATACTTGCTTACAAAATCAACTTCTCAAGAACACTAGCATGATACCTTGAACATCATGTACATGGTCTATGCGTACATTGTGCAAATGTGATTGATTGTTTTCATCCATGTGGGAATACAGCTATATAGTACATAAATAGTGGCAGCCTGACTAGAATCTCGGCCCAATGCAAGGATGCTTTCTGTTATAAATAAACAAGCATTTCTGAGTTTAGACAGAGGAGAACTTGCTGTCATTTGTGAGGTTGCTGCATGCTGAAACTCCAGCCCAGATGTTAGCTGATCCCTCAGTGAGGGATGTCCAACTTGTGACCATGACGGGGACCTACTTTCTTTCCCTTCAGGTAATGGGTAGGATCATCCAATGGGGATTCCTGGCAGAACACATACATACACCCTAGGCATCTAGGTTAGAGAAATGCGTACTAGTTGCATGCTATATATACATACCAATATATTGTTTTATATGCCTGCATATGTACATTGTTTTAGCAAGATGGTGGAAGTTTTCATTCTGTTCACTGTCCTTATATAGCTAATCACTTTCATCTCCTTCTGTCTATTGATCATTGCAGCACCTATATTTTATTCAAGAATCACAATGGTTCGACAAATATTGAAAATGCTGCACTGTGTATTCCTTGTATACTTCCCAGAGAGAAAGAGAGCACGAGTGACTGAGTGAAATGGTTCGAGATCTGTTACCACAATACCTGGGAGAGCTCAGGGTTGTCATGGTCTGTGGTTGCCAAAACCATTTGCTCCCTTTCAAGGTTTAGGGGGCCATATGGTGGCACTGTGGGCTAGCTGGTCTCTAGGACAACAGATCATGTAGGGGTGCACAGGATCAGTCTAGCACCATCCCTACATTTATGTTACCCAACAAACGTGTAGTTCTTACTGGAAAGTAGGGTACTACACAACAATAAAACCACTTTCAAATATTTTTGTGGGAAATAGAAATAGATACACAGATCTATAGTTGGCCATGATATCTGGGTCGACCATAGATTTTTCTAGGAGCAGTATTACCAAGGTTTTCTTCCAGCTAGCAAAGATCATACCGAATTCATGGAGATATTACAAAACCTAGTTAGGAAAGGGACACTAGAAGGTTCCAAGATTTTTCTACATTCCTGGGTATAGTATCCTGATTGTTTGATTAGTCAAGAAATATTATGCCATCCTTTGTTAATTGAATAAATATTATTTTCTTTGACATCTGTCATTAGAGACTGCAGTTTAATAATCCATCATGTTAACTACAGAATCTGTTGTATTGACATCAATCTTGGGACAAGATAATATGTGTTAAAATACTGTGCTTTTTCCAGGCTGTAAACAAATAGACGTAAGTATTCCATTTTCGCATGGAATATGGTATGTTTTGACTATGCAAGTAGCATCTGCACCAGCAACACAAATGAGTTTGATTAGTGATCTCAAGAATTTACTTCTACTTAAATGGTGAACCCAAGTGCAAATTTGTAATTGCCGATTGATAAACTATACATCATACGGCCTGGGTGTAACACCTGGTAGAATAAATATAAAAAAAAGGGAAGATAATGATAGGATTGGATGTACTATATAGGTCCTTGAGTAACCTTGTATCCAAACATATTACACACAAAGAAGCTGGAGTTCCACTTTCTGTGACCCACCACAGGTTATGGTGTTGATGGTGTTCAAAAAATAGCATTGTGACTTTTCAAACAAGTTCTTTTTTATTAGGTGTAGTTTGATTCTTCATTTAACTTTCAGTAGTTCATTTTATCAAATGACTTCATTCATGTCAATTGAAGCACATCTGGTCTGACTAATTCATGTATACAGCTTTCTATGTGTTCCCATTTACGTATTTAACATCTTTGTAAACTCCTTGTTTTCTAATTAAACACATCAGTTGGGCTGTCTGTGCTAAAGATCTTGCAATAATTGATGGCAAGGGCTAAATTCAGTGACTCAATAAATAAATAATAGAAAGACTACAAAGGATCAATGATTGATTACTTCATGAGATACTAGCATTGTCTTATCTGATATTTTTTGTGCAGTATCTGTGCAGTTCCTTTGTTTAAATGCAGACCAGAAACAATTTCTGCTGCAGGATTAAGTGCTTTACAGGGCTAACTTATTCATCCAGCCGAACCTCAACTTCAATATCACTGTGAGTGCTCTCCACTAAGTCTAACTTTTTATTCCAGGCCCCGCTAAAGAGCATAACTCTTGCCATGCTTTTGACTAATTCCTATAGAGTAGCAGTCAGTCCAGAGTGTCAGATTGGAAGGGTGGCAACTAGACTGCAGAGCTCTGGGGTAGGTGGAGGATCTCAATGTGGGATTCTTTGTATGTTAAACAAGCTGCATGAGTTACAGGAATGGAGCGTAGACAAGCCTTATTACATGCTCTTTTCAAGATGGTAGTCTGTTCAAGGGAGCCTGGCAGATATTCCTAACCTAAGATAAATTTTATTCTTTTTCTGAATTCTCCCCTCCTGTTTGAAACACATATAAGGAGACATTTACCACTGATAGATCTATAACAACACATTGATGCCCTTGTTTTTATCAGATTAGTTGCCCTCCTGCTATAATTTTTGCCCCTGGTTTTTGCTCATTACAATTGCAATCCTTTGGATCTCCTGGTGGATGTGTTCCCTGATGTCAGGGAGAGATTTGTGCCTTGATATTTATTACTGGATTCTTCTCCAGACTGGAACTGCAAGATTTGAAAGGATATATCTTGTCTTTTGGGGGGGTTTCCTGCTAACCGGACGCTCTTACAAAGATCCTTGACATCTGTCACATGAATTATTCTGTGTTGTGTGGCACATCAGCTACTGGAATAGGTCACCTTTTTCTTAGGCAATCAAGAAAGAAACTTAAATCTCAGAGTCCAGGCATGCTACTTAGACCAATGGGGTTGGCCAAGTCTTGTAAACTGATATGAGGATATTTTAAGGAGATGTTTGGTCTGCACCTCTAAAAGCATCCCAGAAGCTTGCAGTGGGAGGTCTACTAAAGTATGTCTGAAAGTCAATAGACAGTCTTCCAAATTGCCCCTCCTTGCAGATGTTTCCACAGTAGTAAGGTTGTGCAGATACCTTTTTCCTTACCAAAATACATGTAATTATTTAATATGCCTTTGCTCAGAAGACGCTGGAGAAATGGTTATCTACATACTTTGGGCCTAATTTATATGTTGGCAGGCGGCCTGGTTCTCCGCCAGGGCGACAGAGTAAATTACTCATCGCGCTGACAGAGATGCCACCCACCAAATTTAGAAATTACTGCCAAGCAGGCAGTGATTTCGAAAGTATTCGCAGGAACCACAGTTAATGTCATGTCAATGCTTTTTGCAATTTGGTGCAGGACTCCGTCAACATGATGGAGCCTTTCACCAAACGTTTTTCTTTCCTCTTTTAAAAAATAAAATCCTGAAGCATGATTTTCTTTTCGAAAACAAAAAAGATAATGCCCCCCTCGCCATGGGAGTTACCTCCCATGGCGAGGGGGGAATTTAGTGTTTTTTACTGTCCCTAACTTCCAGAGTTTACCTGGTCGTGATGGACAGTAAAAAACTGTTATATTTTCGTCCATCCTAATTGGGTAGATGGACATATAGCCAGTTCTCTGACAGACCCTTACTCCGTTGAGCCGTGGGGGAAGTTTGGCCACAGGTGTGATGGAGTAGCCACCACTGTGGCCAAACTATGGTTCACCCACATTCAAATCAGGGGTTCGCCCACTATGTTGATGGGGAGGGAACACTGTCACCATTGCCAGGGATTTTGCGCTCGGCCAACATATTATTTAACGCCTTTATCACAAGTGCCACATTAATGACTGAGGGAGTCAGAATGGATTAAATATATTTTGTGATGTATCATGTAAAAATAATACACTACCCACATGTAAGGCCCAATTGAGAGAGCTTTTTCTTGCATAAGTGTTGCTTACTCATAATAACTGAGAACAACACATCTACGACAGCATAAGTTGCACTTATTCACAAAACAACTTTTTGAATTGTTCCAGCTTTACAGGGATTCTGTCCATCCAGTCAAGTGAGAGGAGTTCTTCCACCAAGCTATCAATTTCTTCAAAATCAAAACGCATGTACTTTTCTCAAGAAGATGTATTATCGTACTATTTTTGCATTATAGATGAATGCACCTCAAGTAGTTCCTGCTACAAAATTCTTTGACATCTATCTATCTATCTATCTATCTATCTATCTATCTATCTATCTATCTATCTTTCGCCATCGTGTAGTTATAGTTAGATCAGCTGTTCCATAGGGAAAGCATTTTTTGTGTTGATAATAACTTTGGCCCCGTTTGATGAATCTCCACAAAACTTTCTTAAAAGGTGCTACCTTTTGTCTAGTTTGTGCATGGAAAGTTTCGGGTGATCAGTCAAGCGGGGCCGAGAAAAAAGGGGGTCCCAAAAAACAAAATCCCCATGCATTTTCCATAGACTTTTTTAGGCAGGGCTACAGCAAAAACTGATGAATGGAATTACACCAAATTTAGCAGAAAGCTTGATCTTGGGTGGCAGATTGTGCTTTTTGTGATTTGGTGTAAATCCGTTCAGTAGTTTTTATGAATTAACGGTCAAATATATTTGTATATCTGGACGGCTAGTTATGCAAGATGCTCGAGAGGCTCGAGGGAGTTTCCCTGGAATGTCAATTTAAAAATAGAGTGCTCTGATTGGCTCAGAGAGCTTTATTTCCCTTGGGCCACTTCGCTCCACGGGAGCAAGCACTCTGATTGGCTGCCAGAAACAGGAGAAAAATATCACAGGGAGACATTACAGTCCCCTGTCCTGAAGTAAAAAACAACTAATAACATAAGGGGGATCGTAGGGATGCCCTGCCCCCATAGGCCCCTTGGGAGGACCTAGAAGGAACCCCCACAGCCCAAAATGCAAAAAGAAAATTGGCATTTTTTGCTGCAATCATGCGGGACTTCTTTGGGTTTGTGGCAAAAAAGAAAATGGCGCTCGGGCCGCATTCTTCAGTTATAGGCCTCGGAGTGACCATCCCCGGGGCCGCATTTCATAAAGGGGAGGGGGCCTGTGGCATAGTTACTTAATTATAATGTTACTTTAACCTTTGTTTTTTCAGTATATATATGTATATATTAACCAATTACAGGTGAAGATAACTCACCCATAGATCCTACAATTACAGCTTTTTCAGATACAATCAAAATAAACCAAGATATACCCATGTTACAATTGTATAGAAATTAGGCACGGGCAGAGAACTCCACTCTGCCCGCGGAGTGTGCGGAGATTTGCCTACTCCACGTTCCTCAGAGAACGCGGAGTAGGCAAATCTCCGCACACTCTGCAGTGGAGCGGAGTTGGCCAGCCCCCGCCTCCACCCCCCCTATTAACAATTAATTAGACATTAATTAAAACTAAAACAAAAAACACCTGTACTGCAGCGTCCCCGGGATATATACCCTAATAGGGGGGGTGGAGGCGGGTGGCGGAGCGGAGTTTGTTCCCAACTCCGTGGACCTCCGCGTAGTCCCGCTCCGCCAGCTCCGCCCAGGGTTAATAGAAATACTAGGGTATATATGTGTCTCTCTAAATCTTGGTCATAGAAACAAGATATGTATTTGGGATTGCACCAGATAGAAACCAGTTTTTTTTCTACAACAACCGATCTAACTTGTCTTGGAAAATTAGGAGGGAAAGCACAGGGTGACCAATGCAGCTCCTGCAAAAATATTCAAAGCCGCCCTGCTTCCTTTTTTTTTTTCTCTCTCTCTCTCTCTCTCACTCTCACTCTCACTCTCCTTCTCTCTCTCCTTCTCTCTCTCCTTCTCTCTTCCTCCCCCCCCCTCTGTCTCTCCTAAAGAAACCTCTGTGCTATTGCAGTTAACCTGGTGGAACTGGAGAAAGTAGCAGAGTCGCCACAGAGGACCCTGGCTTCAAATTCTGCCCTTCAATGGCTCCAGCCCACCTGGGAAATGCCCATTGCAAAAAATGAGCAGACTGGCTCTGGGAAAAGCAGCTACAATTATAACAACATTCTAAAAAGTTAAAACTATCACTTGGCTACAGTGCTTAACTGGTAAAGAAAGAGTGCCAGTGCCCCGAACTCCGCTCAGAAGCCTGCGGCCGATGCAATTGAATGTTGGGGAAGCTGAACAATAAAGCTTCATATAGTCTTAAATCCACCTCGTGCCTCTTTAATCCATTATCAGACACTCTTTTCCTTGTTTATCTCAGTTTTGCAGTTTACTGCTGTGACGGTTTTTGCGTCTTTCTCTCCTCCGTCTTTCTGTTTTGTTTGTTTTCCCTCTCATATGCCGAAAAATGAGTGCCAGTTCCCCAAAAATGAGTGCCAGTTCCCCAACCGTCAAATTAGCAGTGACAGCTTGATACTGAAAGTTAAATTACAAATTCATATTATTTTAGGCTAGCAATCAATTGATTTGACTTCCATAAGCAGAGGTAATTTAGCTCTCTCGTTCACTTTCTACGTTTCGAGACCTTTGGGTAGCATACAGTGTGTGGTCTTAGTGAAACCATGCGCCACCCGATGATTCAATAGGTGTAGTTCATTTGCTTGTGTTTTTTTGACCTGTGTGCGAAACCTTTAAATTAATTGTTTGTGCATTCGTACGGAGTCTTTTCTAGACGCTGTGATTTCTTTATTGTACGTAATGGCAGCTTGGTGGTCAGTGCGCATTCACAAAACAGGATATTTAAACAGATAGCAAGGTCCAGATGTGACAAGATTTCAAGTGCTAAATAGGGTAAATTATGCGAAAACATGTGAACTGCTTCTCGGGAGCTTAACACCGTTGTAGTTATTGATCAGAAGCGGGATCGATTGATCAAGCTCTAAACATTTACATGTTAATGCAACAGACAAAATGGCAGCAAATGTGTTTCAGCAGCAGCTAATGGGACTGCGCTAACCAACCTGTTCTGTGATTATTTAGAGTGATCTATGGAATAGCGCAATTACATTTATATGATAACGATATATGTTCTGTTTGAAAGATTTGATTCTTACAAGCTATGGTTTGCTTAAAATATAGATAATCATATTGAGTGTACTTAAACTACAGTCATAAAGTAGGCTTGTTATCAATTTAATTCAGTAATGTGCTTGGAACCGAAGGAGACAAAGAATGCAAATTAATCGTGTTTTCATTGTTTTTTTTATGGATAATAACAGTGAATAGAGATATCGAACTATTAAGTCTGTCTGTATTACCCTGAAACCAATGGAGATGTTAAACTTTTGGGTACTTTTGCATATCAGAGTCAGCAAACTAAATGATTAAAGTATACGGAACGGAATGGAGTTTATTTCGTATTATATATTAGTATATTCTATTAAGTGATTATTGCACGCATTTTACAACTTGTACGTTCGACCTTCCGATCAGCATTCTTGTGCCACTGAAATGTTGCCGCTTTGTCTGCCGTGTGAATGAAAAAACCCCATGGTCCAACAACATTCAGTTGCAATTTCTATTTTGTTGTTATAACGAGGGAGTATACGAGCATGAATATTTTTTGTGGAATAAGCAAAATTTCATTTTCTAAAAAACAGCGTTGATGAGACGATCTTCTCCGCCCTTTCTACTTCCAAAAATTCTAGAACCTTCATCTCCTGTGAACCCACGGGTAAACAGCCCTTATAACGAATCCGTCACACCCCATGCAATTACAACGCAGTTGTTACAACGACCGCGTTGTAGCAATGCATACCATTACCACGCAAGTCGTAACAACGACTTGCGGAGGGGGGAGAAGGTGTTGGATTTTAAATCCAACACCTTCCCTACTGTCCGCACAGACTGGCGTTGGAATAGTAAATTATACTATTCCAACATCCAGCGCCCCCCTCCGCAAGTCTTTGTTACGACTTGCGGGGTAATGGTATGCGTTGTTGCAACACAGTCGTTCTAACGACCGCGTTGTAATTTCATGCGGAGTGAAGGCATACGTAATGAGGAGGCATATTCAACCCACGTCTCTCATGATGGCTACCATATCTTGTAAACTCCCCCTTTTAGTACAGTGTTTCAATATGCTGCAGCTAGGTTTGTTCTCTTTAAGTCCCATGCATGCATATGTACTCATAGACGTTTTTCCTGATGGCCTTCTAGAAATGTGTAACCCTGGGCAAAGCACTACGCTACGCTCGCGTAGTTTGCGAAGTTTGCGCTACTTCGCACAACGCGAATTGCACGTAGCACAGTGCAAACACGCGTAGCGTAGTGCAGCGGTCATTTTTGCTTGCTCGCGGTCCTCAACGTCAAGTTGGCGACCGCGAGCAAGCAAAATGACATCCGGCGAGATTCTCAACGCGGGAGGTCAGGTTTCTCATTGCGAGTGGTCGCGTATGCTCGCGACCGCTCGCGATGAGAAACTACCAGTCCACGTTGAGAAAGCTGCCGCTCGAGTAAAAATCTACTCGAGCGGCAGTAAGAGACAGCTCGCACTGTGCAAGATGCCGTTTTCAATGATTGCACAGTGCGGACAAGCATCCGGCACTGTGCAATCATTGCGAACAGTGCACTACGTAGTTCGCGTAGTGCTACGCGTAGCTCGCGTAGACTGCACTTTGCGTAGCTTCGCGTAGCGCTACTTCGCGAACTACGCCCAGGCTTAGAAATGTGCCAGCCCAGCTCACATTTATATTCTCTTGGGTTGGTAGCTGTAATTCTCTTGTTAAGGTTAAACAATTGTTCTGCTATCAATCAAAGTGCCTTACAATGAGTTTAATATTCGTGCTCTCTTCCATGAAGGTTGGCATTTTTAGCTGCAGAATGACTTCACTTGCCTGTTTCCATTTGTAGAAACCCTATCAGTGATTTAGGGCCTGATTTTGAATTTGTTGAATAGGGTGCTCCATCACAAATATGGCAGAATGATTTGCTCGCCAAAACCTTGGTCTTCCGAAGGCAGGAAGTGGAAAAGGTTCTAAATTTCAGACAGATCACTCAAAGTCTGATGTGTATAAATAAAAGATGCTTAGTATATCAATACCGGCATAATAACCGTTCTCCGTGTGCATCTCATATAGTACAGGGAAAATTAGTTACAGGGCCTTTGACTAATTCATTCAGCTTAGTTTAGTTAGATATTGATGTTACGTTGATACATATTGTACTTGTAATATGTATTTGAAGTGTTCGGATGGCAAACAATAACCAGACGATATATTGGCCCTGATGAAGTGAACCTTATGTCGCGAAACACGTGTTGGCCTCTTTCTGCTCGTGAAATAAATAAAATTGAGATAATTCAATCATTAATATTCTTGTGTCTAGGAAATCACTGGGTATCATTTTCTATAACCTTTATAGAGTATTGATTTACTACCTCCTCGCAGATCTCAGACAAAGTCTTTTTGTGCCCTTTAGTATTCGATTGACCCTTTAGAGTCAGTCTATAGACTTCTTCCTCTGATGGTCCCATGAAGTAGGGACCATTGGAGGAAGAACACTATACCATTACAAAATATTAGAGCTTGATTCACAAAGTATTTTCTATGAGTAAGTTTTATCTACCTAAAACTTTGATGTGTTCTTGTACTGGATTTCAGTCAGCAAAACTATTTTTATCTTCTGTAAAGCCTACTATATGTCAAGACGTTTGAGACAGAAAGTTATCTGCTAGACCTATTCTTAATGCATTTTTGGACAGAGTGGCCATAAGTAACAAAAGTGAATAGATTTATCTAGTAGGTCTGAAATTAATTTATTGCATATGATGTCACCCAACTTGTTGAAAATAGACCTACGTGCTCTCAACCACCCAGCTAATTTAACAGAGGACAAACTCCTCTTTTTAATATCTTAATCTCTAGAAAAACAAAGTGATTATCCATTTAGCAATTTTCAAAATGTATAAGTCTGCATGTTTGATTGAAAAACAGTTGTATATTCCTGATTTTGTTTTTATTATCTTACAACATTTCAAATAACATATGTCCTCAACATAGCTTTAGTAAATTGACATACATAAAGTACTGGACCTGGATAGAAAAAAGCAGGCCAGAAACTAGTTTGAGAGAGGGTATACTTCTCTCTTAAATTAGTATCTGAGCTTCTGTTCTTCACCACTAGAAAAATAAGGCTAAAATTACCCTATTAACAAAATTTGGAGTGGAGTACCCTACATTGCTGATTGAAACCCCATAGCTTATTCAGTGATATTTCTTTAATATCTGACAAAGTGCCAGACATGAAAAAAAGCAAATCATAAATTTCCATCTCAGTCAACCATGCTGAGACACTTTGATCTAATATTCGATTTCACTTCACCATTAAAATCTCTTAAGCAAGTGGTGGAAAACCAGATATAGAAATGTGATGAAAGATTTCAGATAACTAGACTATCTTCAGTTGGACCTCTGTGTTGAGAAGGATGGTTGATTAGCGTTAAGGGTTTGACCTTCAAATAACTTGTACAAAATGTAGAATATTTATATTGTCTGGCTTTTTGTGAAGCGAGTATGCCAAGTTTCGTAGAACTTGGGAAACTTGTGGTTGTGCTTATTTAGGACTGGGTCTAACAACTCACAAAATGAGTATTCACCAGAGCCTGTGCAGCAGACTCAGAAATAATTCTCAACCTCTAAAAAAGTTAGTTGTGCGGTGACTTTTCTTCTTTTCTTCAGACTACTCTGTTTCATAAGATACATACTTGCTGGGCATGTAATTCCAGATTTCAGGTGTTGGGCTTCAAACGGAAGATGCATTGTAGAAGATCAAAGTCCCAACTAAGCCAAGGATCAAAGTGTGGGTCCCTAACTCGATATTTAGTCCTAAACCACTACAAATTCAAAAGTGAGAGTACACTTGCTAGGTCTTTACCACAAGGGAAGAGAGTTATTTTCTTTTGAGGATAAATTGGCAAGTGGAAAAAAACAACAAGATAAGGGTAATTATATACAAGCACATCCATAAACTAACCCATACTGTTCTTAGGATGTTGTTAGGCTGCTTACACCTCTTTTTAATACACTCTGGTGTAATCTAAAACCAGTGTAAGTTGGACTTCTAATCAATATTCTTCAACTGGCTACCGCTTTACTCACAATAGGAGAGGTCTGTCCTGCCACATTTCAAGGGTGGTCTTCCTGCCACCTTGAAGACAATGGACAAGACCTTTAAAAGCTTGCATGCCAGTGATTTATTCAAGCAAAGTCCTGATAACTGAGAGGAGGATGACCGGATAAGGCACATCAACTTATCATGTCCTTTCTGCTAGCGAAAGAGTAGGCCTTCTACCCATAATCACCCATGTGTGTAAGAATGCTGCTGTAAGGACAGAAGGGCCTTCCATCTTCTTTTCATTAATTTATTTAATGCCGGATATTAGACTGGGTTTTAGTGTATTCCAAAGTAGTGACTGAATGCAGTGTATAAAGTGCAGCCATCTAAAACTGTCTTTCCAATTAATTAATTGTTTTCATATTTAGGTGTTTTTCCCCCAAATCTCCATTGTTTCTTGATAAAAGCTTGTAGATGCCATCTTTGAGTAGGTACATTTTGAAGGTATATTGTTTCAATGGAGGGTTATATATGAGCCACTGGGACTGACATCTTTATGGTCAGCAAACCACACTTGGACTACATTAGGCTAAAGGGAAGATGCAGCACAATTTGCCCTAGCCCTATAAAACATGTACACTTATGAGCAGCGAACAGTCCTTTTCCAGTCTGTTGGTTATTGATGGTTTATGCATCCTAGGTACAGCCTATGAAGCACTGAGCTCCCTTATTTCACAAGGGGTTGTCTCAGAGGTGAAGGAGAAGCCATTTTAAAAATGAATATACTACACAAAGGTTTCAGAAAAATAAATAATTTTGTAGGTACAGTGTGATATTAATTAGAGTGGATGTGAGTCCACCACAAGGAATAAGACCACAAACTTGCCAGGGTAAAACACAGTTTCAATAATTTGAACCTTGGCTCAACCCCCTGGTCGCTAAGGCACATACCAGATAGACTTAACTTAGGAAAGTGTGTAACAAAGTGTGTAACATATTTAGCAGTAACAAAACAGATTAAAACTCATAACAATACATATTAAAAACTTCACAAACAATTTCTCAAAAGAGGAAACATTTTAATTACCAAAGTGCCACCAAAACCACAAAACTCCAATAAAAGGAACCAGAGTTATACATTTTTCAAGATTCCAGTGAAAAAGCAACAAGAAGAAGTAAAGTGCCAGTCAATAGTCACTGTTGATGATTGACCTGGGCTCAATTTTAGGCTGACTGTGGTGTAGTGCTGGTTGGATTCCCCAAATGGTCAAAGATATTACCTTCTGATTTGGTCCTTGAAATGGAAGTCACCATCCTTCCAGAGTGGCAGTGGGTAGTGCTCTGGATGCTGGATAACCATTGTAGGAAGTCCTGCTGAAGCCACTGGTTTTGGTGCAAAGAGCTCAGAGTGAAGAAATTGAAATCTTACAGTTGCTGAAGTCCTCTCTCTGGGCAGATACTTTTCTGCCATTGCCCACTCTAGATTTATACCTTTAGACTTAGTCTTTTTATCAAGCTCATAATATTCCAATGGGGCAAAACTGGAGGAGTATATGATGAAGTCCTCTCGAAATCAGCCACTGTTGACGCAAGGTCCAGCTGAAGCTGCATCGTGATGAAAGTCTAAATTGTTTCTCAGTCCCAACTTCTCAGAGTTTCTGGAACATTCCCTCTTGGTCCCTTGAAACTTCTAAGGCTCACAGGCCCTAATTGAGAGCAACTGGAAAAAGAAGTCCCTACAGAAGAGGCCACCAGTAAGGTTGAGTCCTATTCCAGTTCCTAGTGGTCAGCTGGCCACTTCAGGAAAAAGGCCTCATGAAGGTTGCTGGAGTTCACTTCTTAGTTCTGTGTATAAGTGGGAGCAGGTCCAGCCCTTAAGGTCTCCACACAGGTCTGAAACTGCAAGTTCAGTCCTCATCTGTGCACCAGCAGGCCCGGAGAGTGTTCTGTTGAGGGGTATGTGAAGGGGCACTTTTGTAGCATTTGCTAGCCAGTGGGTGGGAGCAACTCCTGGATGCTCCGTAACCAATAAAGAAAATGTTTGCAAAGGCAAACCCTCAAAATGTGTGCAGAAAAATCTGTTTTCCTTACTATTATCCCACAGTGCACTGTTATAAGTAAAATCAAAGATGACATAGCCTCTCTGCCCTTGAAGGGAGCGTGTAGCTCAACCAGGGGTGTTCTTAAGGAAATGAGAAGTTCCCTCCTCCTCAAAGTGGTTCTGGGTCAAGGTCCCCTATCCGAAAGTGCTGGTGCCAAATTGGCTACAGAGAGCCCAGGAAACAAAAGGCTTCTCTTCCCAAGGTCTCCCTTTACACTTAACTATAAATGGGCAATTCTCACTCGGGTCCCTTTTAAGTTAATAACGTTTCTGAACCCTCGCCAGAAGCCCTTTCTAAGCTGATGTGTTAAATACCTCAGACCCAGGTCTTCCTGCCACAAGGTCTAAGTAATTGTTTTTTGTCATGCGAGCAGTTTTCACACCTATTTAAGGGGAAGCACTGCCAGGCCCATTGTTGGCAGACTAATGCTAATTTGCCTACTGGATGTTCAGGCAGTCAAATCTAAATTTTTATAATTCACATTTTCTAAATACTTATTACAAATTCAACCGCCTCTGAATTAGATATTTAATAAACATAAAAAAGCGTACTATTTGTTTCCAGTAGCCTGCCCCAAACCAAAAGTAGCAGAATTATGATTTTATTCTGAACATTTCCTCATAGGACAGCTATGGCCCTTCACAGTGAAAATAGCTTTTGGAGGCTAGGCAATGTAGAATCATGCTATTACCAAATTCTTGCATTTAAAATTAATAGACACTAATTTGTAGGTTACAAGGCCTACCTAGGGTCGCCTTATTTAATATTTAAAAACAGCATTCATTCTGTCAAAAAGGGAGATTTTGACAGGTTTTCCTTTAGGGTTAAAAGCTACAGGAGGCAGGCTCCACAGAAAGGCCTGAAGGCATGTTTTCTTTCTTAGTATATTGGATGGCACCACAGAAGCCCTGAGGTGACATTTATCTTTTCCAGAAGACTGGTGTTTTTCTTGCACCATAGCCTACGAACTTACTGAGAAATTGAATATACCAATAGGGAATTATCCAATTGTATCATGTTTCTAAGCTCAGAGCACATAAAAAGGTGGTGACCACGCAAAAAGAAGCACATTCTCAGGTGTTAAGACAGAAATTCGCACAGTACCACTTTTAAATCTAGTTTAAAAATCGATAGCATTGGTGCATCATTCTTCGATTGTGATAACCATCTATGCCTCCCTAACTACAAAATATAAGGTCCTGGAAAACTATAAAATGTTACTGCATGTTTGCTCCCTAAAACACGTTTTGAGCCCATATTGCCAGTTGCAGACATCCTAAATTATTTCCCAGTTAAAAAGTCTTATTTGTATTGTACTCAAAAATTTCAAACAATTTTGCCCTTATTTGGAAAAATATACTTATGCGATACGTTAGATTAAAACCGCTGTAGGTGTTCTGGTTGTTTTAGCACAGCAGAATGCTCCTGTAACCTTTTACAGAAATGAGCACGAGGTACTGGTTTTTGAAGTTGGTCAGGACATGATCCTATGCTATTATATACATTGTGTAAGCCTTTCAGCCTGGAGAATATGATGTACAGACTGGCACTAAGTTTGCAACAATAAAAGCCACCACCAGGGAGATCATGTCCTATATATAAGTTAATAATCATAATTGTTCCATAAAGAAACTGGTGCTTGTACACTTCTGTCAAGTAACATTAGTTCTCACAATCTGTTATCTGTTGTCAGCTCAGACAGGTAATTAAATACTACAACATAACGGGAATGTACTTCCTCCATTACCTTTGTTGGCAAATAAATAACATTCAGCACTTTCATTGTTTTTCGTTTCTGTTTATATTGTAGACTGACAGAACAGTACTTATTAAGAATAATTGATGTACAGTAGTTTTTCTCTCAAATGATGTTAAGGAGTCACCAGCCTTAAAGGATGCAAAATTATTAGACAATTAGAGGTATACATGCAATACCTTATTCTAAAAGATGATACTCCGTCATTTTAATTAGTATTATTGAAAGAACTTTAGTAATATAATTTCTGTCCTACTTTTATTGATTGCTTGAAATGAAGGAGTCTGCATTAGACAATAACTCACACCCCATAACTGACAGGAAATTAAAAGTGAGCTTGTCTACCACTATTGTAGATAGAAAAGCTATGAACGAAAAGTACAAATGAAATGATGCACCATCTTTTGATATATTTGTTTTTGGCAAAAGCCTAATTTACCTTTGACCAAGCAAAACGCTATGAACAAAATATCAACCTTATGCAGGTCTTTATTCATGAGTGGGACCAGCAGTCATGAAATGGGAGCTAGTGAGAGCAGACTGTACTCTCATAACCGGCTTGAGCCTTCATGAAAAACAAAGCCGTAAACATGCACCTGCTGATCTGTTATTGTCGTTAAGATAACAAAAAAAAGTAATGGGTGGAATGCTTGTTTTAATCTCAGACACTGACAATTATATCTTTTTTGCCCACCATGCCAACTCATATAGGAACCAGCCATTTGAAAATTAGCCTTTGTCCTACTCCAACAGGGAAAGTATAACCCAAGGTGGATTAATTTGTTGTAGTAGAAAGTGTTGGCTGGTATGCTTAGATGTGGGTCCCATGCTCACTGTGCCACAAGATTGTCCTGAATCTCCCATTCTTTCTTTTCTGGGCTTCATGGCTGTGAGAGGCGGAGCCTACACCACTAATAAACCATAGTGTAACACCTGTGCTTCCCCCCTACAACATGTATTGTGCATTGGATTTACCTAATTTGCTTTTTTAACTTTCCTGTAAGGTCATGGAAGATCTTGCCTTAACTATATCAAAAGTCATAGGAGTTAAATGTCGTATGTAGGGTACAAAATGTATTTACATCACCTACATGTATGACAAACATATATGGGTGAGAGGAGCAACATGGTGCTTTGACTGGTCTGCATTTTAAAAGCATTACAATGACACATGGAAAGGAAAAGTGCCTTTGCCATGTAGGAAAACCTATTTTTACATGGTAATGATTCATGCCTCAGATAGTAAACCTCACAAAAAGAGGACAGAGAATAGCTGTCTAAGAAAGACAGCTAAAGACCGGATACTATCCAACTGAATACATACACTGGGCGTGCATCATAGGGAGGTAACACAAAGGAACAACTACTTGAAAATACCTGAAACTTAAGAGATGACCCTAAGGGTTTCTTAAGACTGCCCTCAGCCACTATGTAGTGGCATGGTTCATCATAGGGCTGCTACCAATACCCTGGTGCAGACCCAACACACAGGGTGGAGTGCTGTTTTATTTAGAAAGAAGAGAAGAAAGAAGGGAACATTCTCCAGATGCCTCAGATAAACATTGTAAGCTTACAGGACTGTATGCTTATCATATAAATAATGAGGTTGCACACTCACTATTGGAAAAAAATTGCCCTCAAAGTGTCTAAATGGTGGGGCATGGCAAAGGCATTGCAGGATAGACTCGTGGCTGAAGAGCTCCCCCTTCACCCAATTATACCTGGCAGAATCCTGATGAAGAAATACCCAAACAACAAGCTTAATTCTGGGAATAATAAAGAATCTTTGGGAGAGCTACAGAACCAAATCTAGCCTGCACATCCTGTCTCTGTATGGTGTGTGGGCATACACCAGGTGCGGCCTATGCAAGACCTCAGTTGGGCTTGGCGTGGGGCCGGACACCTTGGATAATAGAGGTGGTGGCAAATGCCAGGTGAAAGCAATTGCTGAAGTGCGAGCCACGATAACGAGATCAGGGCGAGGGTGAAAGGAGAGCAGACCAGACTGCACAGCAAACGAGCGTTGGCAGCGGTCAGAGCCAGTGGGAGAGATGGGCTGCTGCACAATCCCTGAAGGAGACGGACTGCAGCTGCTGGGCACCCAACACAAAGACAGAGCCCAGATGCACTAAATCTGTTAGCTGGGGCAGTGATGAACGGGCCTGTTTTGGCACCAATACTGGACTGCAGACGGGTACCCAGAGGGTGGTGCCACGTAGCTGTGATCATCCAAGTCACAGGGAAGACCAGCGTCAGTGGATTGAATGTGACAGACAAAGGACCCATGAAGCACCAGATTACCTGGGGTGTTTGTAGTAAAGAAGGGGGCACAGCATCAGTGATTGTGATGGCAGAAGGGAGGCGACTGACAGTGAACCACCCTGCTAACAGAAAGAAGTGAGTCCCAAGTGTTATAGACCTGCTGGGAGACCAGAGGCCAAGTGAGGCACAAGAATATTATGTCCGTGAATGTCAGACATGAAGTAGCTGAGCTCACCCTTGGGGACAACAAGAGGATCCGGCCTGGAGTCTGAATCACACTTACCATCCTGGATGGGTGAGGGTCCCCAGCTCTATGAGAGGGATGCTTTGGGGACATTGGCTTGCCTTCCTTGGTGGGAGAGTTCGGGGGCCAAAGAGGACCTTGAGATGAGGTGCTGGGATGCTCCACAGTGAAAGTGATTTGGATTTCCTCCTCAGCACCCCTCCCTGCTGCCTGACGGTCTGACTCTACCCCAGATACCCCATCACCCTGGAGCAGTGGAGGAGGGGATTCTGGCCCAAAATGATAGAGAGAAGGGGCTGAATCAGTGACCCGACCTACTGACTGGATCCTGAGAAGGGAGCTGCTTGCCCATTCCTTCGCCACCTGTGCTGTGCTTGATTCCCTCAGCCCTCACACAGATAGGGACTGGCCATCTGTTTTACCTCCCCAACTGGGGCATGCTGGATGGTAGTGAGGGGCCCACCAGGAGGTCTCAGATGGGGAAAGTTAAGATAGTCCAGCAACCTGCAGAAGGGCAAATAGATAAATTCACCAGACCATCCCGCTCCATGGATAGGGACTCACAAGTGGTGAAGCCCCTGGACAGCATCAATCCTGCAGGTGATCCATTATTTTCACCAGTCCCTGGATAGTAAAATAGAGGAACTGAGCATGGATTTGTCATGCTCTGCCAATACCAGTGGCTAGCAACAGAGAGAATGACTGTAAATAAGGGACGTATCTCAGAGGCTTAGTACTCCAGAGGGTGGTTCACACAACTGGAAGCTAAGCTTGAGGATGTGGAGGGCTGTTTTGCAACAACAATATCTGTATTGTTGAAATCCCTAAAAGGGTCTATGAAACATCCCCTACATGGTTTATGATGCAGTAGTTAAAAACCTGGGTCCCACCTGAGGACCTCTCATCATCCTTTGTGGTGGAGACGGCACATAGATGACTTGCACCCTGTAATCCTCTGGGGGCCTGCCGCATCCAATCTTCACAAAGAATTTTAATTTTGTAGACAGGGATGCTATCTTGAGGACTTCCCAAAGAATGCCCTCCTTCACGTGTGAATCCTGTTGAGTCATGGTGTTCCTGAGTTACACTCTCAGGGTACAGCAGCAGTGCAAATTTGCATGTGGGGATGATAAATTCAAGCATCCTACCCATTGGGCTTCAGGTTTCTCAGTGTTGCTTTTTATATCCAGCACATATTTGTGCTGAATGGACATGTGGTATTATCTGGAAGTTGCATTCATCCATCCTACTTGAACCAACTTTTTACAACAATCGTGTTTCTAGACGTGCATGATGTGAGATGTCAGGCCCTTTTGACCCTCCCTTTACCTGCAGTCTCCCATGCCATCCTCGCGGTGAGCCCCTTTGATGTCTGGAACCCTTCCAAATTATGAAATAAAGAGTTAAAACACTACACACGGCATCAGCGAGGGCACTAAAGGAAAGCTGTCTCTTTACACAGGAAGGTGGGGACAAAGCACGAAGAGACCAATACGAACGAAACATGAGGGACGAAAAGGAGGAGATAAGTTCTACCACGGACGTGCTGGAGCACAGGACGGCATCGGCAGAGCAGGATGCAGTGGGAGGACGCTGTCCTCCCAGAGAAGATACCAAATGGAGAAACCGAAGCCCACCCACCCCAGAATACGAGGAAGAGGAGACCTGGTGCAAGGACTGGTGGTTGGCCCCGGAGGATGCTGGAGAGCCGCCGCAATTCAGGAGAGTTGCGGCGTAGTGGTTGAGCTCGGGGGCACCAGAGTCAGAGATTGTTGTTTGGTAGAAATAGGGTGGGGGTTGCACAGGTTTTTAGGAGCTGTGGTTTTTATGTATTACGGTGCTTTCCTCATGCATGGAAGTTTGCTTGGCACTACATCTCCCGGAAGCCACTGGGTGTCACTAAAATACTGAGAGAGTGGATCGCATGAAGCCTCTTTCAGGTAGGCCTGGAGTACATTGTGTATGCAACAGCATGAGAACACTCACTTAGCCATTTGTCCCATAAATTCCAACCCAGAGAATATCAAGACTAACCCATTAAATCTGATAGGGGCTGTATAGCCCTCGGGAGAAGACAGAGAGGTTATCTTCCCTTTTCTCTTATTTTTCTTTCTATTTCCTCTTTGCACCTTTTTTCCCACATCTTGAACACAACAGGGCATGGTGATAGGTTATCATTATCCTCACCCTGTTAACATACATATGCTGTTTTCTTTCTCAGAGATTCTGGGATCCACACCACTCACCGATGACATAGGTTAATATTCTTGTCTTTATCTTTCCTATCATCAACTCCTGGAGACACAATATCCACCTCATTGATGTTCTATACGCCAAGATTGAAATAAGACACCATTGCCAAACAAACCCAGCCTCCTCGTTTACACATCCACCCTAGCCTCCTACATACACATAAAAGCTAGACTTCTTCAATTCATTCACAACCCTGTACATGACTGTTCTTTAGGTTGTTGAGAGCTACTATATATAAAAAATGTTTATGGTGTTATACGGACAACAAGGCACACACATGCATCACCTACATATGAAGCAGCTCTATTCTTCAGTGAGTGTTAAATGACTTGATTCTTTGAATTTGTTTTAGTGTTCCCTTGTGGAAAATGCTAACTTTTAATTTAACTTGAATACAAGTCACTGCACTTTATAATCATGATATATATATATATATATATATATATATATATATATATATATATATATATCCATCAACAGAACTCCGTGAAGAGAGCATCGGCCTCTTGCAGGGCGGCTCGGCGTGTGGGAACGGAGCACGCCACTAATATCCAAAAACAACTCCCTTGAAAACTTCTGCAAAGGAGCACGCCGAGCACAAGCCTTCAAATACACGTTGCTTTATTCCGCATTAAAATAAGGACAGCTTATAACAATTCCTGACGCGTTTCGGCATCTGATCTGCCTTGATCACAGGTAGGTTTGAAAATCCTTGTCATGTGACTGCAATGTCATATCCTGTTTTAAAGCACCCCATGAGACTACTGAATCACCATGTGGTCTCAAAGGTACTTCAGTCCCCAGAATGCACCTTGATAGTCTCCGAGTTCTCGCCCCCGTGTGCAGTTCATTTTCCAAATAGTTTCATTTTCACTGGGACCCTGCACACTGCGCTTATATTACTTACGGACTTTTCACAAGGCGCTGTACATTTCACACAAGGCTTTCACTGTCTCCTTAGTCCATTTTCGCCGCATCATGTAGTCGAAGGTCAATGTGAATGACACCGTCTTCTCACTTTCCCTTGCCACGCTTACACTCAGATTCACTGGTTGGCATCCCATACCTTTTGCTGGTGCAGTGCGGGCGGGTCAACTCCTCAAACAAACATCCATCAACAGAACTCCGTGAAGAGAGCATCAACCTCTTGCAGGGCGGCTCGGCGTGTGGGAACGGAGCACGCCACTAATATCCAAAAACAACTCCCTTGAAAACTTCTGCAAAGGAGCACGCCGAGCACAAGCCTTCAAATACACGTTGCTTTATTCCGCATTAAAATAAGGACAGCTTATAACAATTCCTGACGCGTTTCGGCATCTGATCTGCCTTGATCACAGGTAGGTTTGAAAATCCTTGTCATGTGACTGTAATGTAATATCCTGTTTTAAAACACCCCATGAGACTACTGAATCACCATGTGGTCTCAAAGGTACTTCAGTCCCCAGAATGCACCTTGATAGTCTCCGAGTTCTCGCCCCCGTGTGCAGTTCATTTTCCAAATAGTTTCATTTTCACTGGGACCCTGCACACTGCGCTTATATTACTTTCGGACTTTTCACAAGGCGCTGTACATTTCACACAAGGCTTATATATATATTCAAATCCACCGTTCTCTGCACCTTCCCTTCCGCTGGGAACAAACGGATGTGAACCCATGTTTTCGTGCTGAAATATTTTTTAGTTTATTGTTGAGTCACCACAATCGCCATTATATATATATATTTAAACCTTTATTTATCGTTTTTGCATGCCATACATATAGTACAAACAATCGCCCGATCATTGGAACTAGGATAAAGTAAACATTGCTTAATAATCCAACAACGTCAGTAAACATTACATCAAAAGTAATCGAAACATCATAGAGATGATGGGTGTCCTAGCAGCATGTTGGTACAGGGGTAGTGATGGTGAAGACAGGGGGATCAAAAGTAATTACATGTCAAGGATAGAATATCCATAAGTAGGCAAGACCCCTAATAATAACTATTCCTGTGATGATTGATCAATTATTAACAGATAGTTGTCAAGGATTACTAAATATCCTCAGGTCTGGACGTCAGGTCAGGTCTGGTTGAAGAGAAGCATACAATTCACTAGTGGTATCACAGAAGATAAGGCTCCACAGGCAGGCTTTTATCGTGGGTGGTGTCCACTGCCTCAATGAATAGCGAGTTCATGTTTGGCTAAGAGGAAGGCAAGAGCTGTGTATCGCCTGACAGATTTGGGAATGTTACCCAGGTATCCCAGAAGAGCAAGGAGGGGGGGGGTTTAGTTTCATAGACATATCCATCATCAAGGCAAGGCACTCAAAGATGTCCCTCCAGACCGCAGCAATGACGGAGTATGTCCATGTCATATGAGCGAAATCTGCTACAGGCGCATGGCACTTGGGACAATTCGGTAATCACGTAGGATCTATTTTAACTAATGTTAATGGAGTAATGTATGCACAGTGAATACATTTGAAGTGAGTGAGCTTGTGGCTGTGGTTCATGGAGTTCAGTCATGTTTGTGCACAGCATGCATTTCAGATTTTATCCGGAAGGAGCACACATAATTCAGTCTCCCATATGGTGTGCAATTTGGTGTTGTGGGGTGGCAAAGGGTCCAAACAGGCACGATATAGCTTCAAGATCACCTTTCCACCCTCAGTGTCAGAAATAAGGAGTGTGAGCAGTTGGAATTCTTCTAACTCCAGGGGGTAAGAGGGAAATAAGGCGTGCAGGGCGTTCTGAAGATGCTGGAGCACAAAGTGGGCCATGTGTGTGGCAGAGGCAAGTTTAACATCCTCCATGTCCATCTGGGAACATGTCTATAAAAGCGTGCAGGGACATGTTATGCAGCATGCGTTGGACTCCTTTTTCTGTAGTGAGGGGGAAGGATGGGTTTTGGGCCAGTGGTAGAGAAGGAGAATATAATGTGACTCCGCTGAGGAGCCGAACAAGCTTGCACCAGGCCCAGCATGTGGTGGCAGGAGAAAGAATGTCAGTGGATCCAGGGGGGTGTCCCTTAGGGAGTAGTGCATGTAACGGAGTGGGCAGGGCAAGGTCTTTCTCAGGTACAGTGTAAGGCAGACATGCATCTGAGTGGATGCAATGGTGTGCAAAGCGACACTGAGCAGCCAAGTTATAAAGATGGAAATGAGGAACTCCAAACTCACCTCGCTCATAAGGGAGTACCAGCACTGCCGAGCAAATACAGGGTCTTTTGTCCACCTAAACAAGTCATATCAATAGGCTCCTGAGAGAAGCAAACAAGGAGTTGGTGAGTCTGATTGGGATGTTTACAAAGAGATATAAAAATCGAGGAGGACAACCATCTTGATGATGGTGATGCGGCCCGCCACCGATAGCAGAAGACAAATCCACGGTTTGACTATTGTGGATAGTTTATTGATGGCAGGGCCATAATTTAAATGTCTGACCTGTTCACTTTTCCAGTGTATGAACACACCTATATATTTAACATAGCACACCACTTTAATGGGAATTCAGAGTGAAAAGGAGTCATAGAGTCCGTAAGGAGAAACAGCTCAGACTTAGCCCAGTTTATATGTAAACCTAAAAAAAAGTGCCAAAACAGATGATTTTGCACAGAATTGGGTCCAGATTGTCAACGGGCTGGCATATGAATAACAAAGGAGTTGATTACATGTGCAGCCATCTTACGACTGCCGCACTTGGGGTGGCGCAGCAGTGGCAGTCCACCGTCCACTGGATTACGACTTTCAAAGTCGTACGGGCGGTGGATCACAGGCTGCGCCAGGGAACAGTCATTCCTGGCGGTGGAGGAGCTGCGCCACAATGTAAAATGCTCAGCGGGACTGTGCACCCCCACGGGGTTACATTCAGGTATTCCCCCCCAAAGTTCTAGCACGGCATGGTCGTCACCCTCCATGCCGTGCTGGAATTTTGTTTGCCTTTCCCATTGTGGTGCCTATGTTCTATGTACTGCCAATGGAAAGGCAAAGGAGCACCGGCCTTACATGAGTTCAACTCTTAATAATGCGGGTGTTCCTTTCACGGCTTTGACGGTCCTGTGTCAACAGAGAGCCGACACAGCTCTGCCAAAGTCGTAATCCGCCCCAAAATGTCATCTGCGTAAAGTGATGTTAGCAAGGGGCCTGGTTTAAACTGTAGGCCTCTATGAATGTGTTTGTCATAAGGGTGTCCATGGCTATGATAAAAAGAAGTGGGGATAGGGGCCATACCTGCCATGCACCTCTGATGACTGGAAAAGGAAGGGGAGAGTTTACAGTAACATGATCAATGAGGTGAAGCCCTGAGGTATTCCCAGTTTGTGGAGGGTGGCCAGTAGGAAAGGCCACTCATGTGAATCAAATGCTTTTTCAGTGTCTAATAATGACACTGTGGTGGGGGTGGTAGGGGAAATCCTATTCAGGACCTCAAAAATTGTGCAGAGATTAATCATTGTGGATCTGTGTGAAACAAAGCCTGATTGTGCCAGAGCTATAACCTGTTCCATCAACAAGGAGAGGCTAGAGGCTGGTAACTTGGCTAGGATCTTGTTGTTAAAATGCAGCAGTGATAAAGGTCGGTATGATCTGCATAGTTGATGGTCTTTGTCTGGTTTAGTTAATAATGTGATCACAGCCTCGCACAATGTAGGTAGGAGCCCACCAGATTCAAGGGCTTAAGTGCATACTGCCAAAAGATTCAGTGCCAGAGTGTGCTTGTATGCCTTTTAGAGTGACCCAGTGAATCCATCTCAGCCAGGGGCCTTGGATCCACCCTTCGCATTTATGGCTAGCATGATCTCCTCTCAAGTAAATGGCTCGCTGAGGAATTGCTGTTGAACAGCAGTGACCCAGACCATGGCCACTTTGTCTAGGTAGTGTTGGAATGCTAAAGTATCACTACTTTGTCAAGTGGTGTATGATTGTGTAAAGTAGGAAAGAAATTCTGCATGAATAATCTCAGTGTCTGTGAGGGATGTGCCATCTGCTGCGTGTAGTTCTGGAATATAGGAAGCAGATCGGGATGGTAAGAGTAAGTGTGCCAGCGTGCACCCAGGGCATTGCCCCTCTCCATAACAATGATCTTTAGCATATTTTCCAAAATAGAATGTCTCATGGTCTGCTAGGTCCCAGAATTCCTCCATTAAGGAGGCTCTCTTTGAAAGATCGAAGTCTGTACATTGGTGGGTTACGGCCTGATGAGGTCAGACAGTTCAACGCAAAAATTGCTCGCTTGGACAAAAATTAAACAATGCATATATAACTAGAATCAATTTGGTGATTTGACTTTTCAGTATATTTTCAATTAAACATTGCAAAAACAAATCAGTACATCATTGAAATATCATGTCAAATTGTACAATGTTGCAAAAAATCCAAACAATGTTAAAAAAACCTGTCGATATTCTCAGTTACACATCTTTCGACGACCCCAATGCATTTTGGGTTACTTGAACCCTTCTTCAGGGGGATGATATTAATGCAAGCAAATGTTCAAGGGCCTCCTGCCAGAACACAAAAAACAAACTAAATAGAACGTCATGTGGTTCTCGCTCCATATTACAAAACAACATATCATTGTCTGCAGACATGCTGAACAACCCCAACACAAAATAAAATGCAAATAAAAACCGAAGCGTTCAATTGTGCTGTACAAACACATGCATTGCTGTGAGTAAAACGTGTCGAACCTGATATGCTTATGTACGCCGTGATCATGGGTGCAGTACCCTACGACAAACGTCCTGTAAAATAGTGACTTTTTTCAATTATAGAAAGCGCATGAAATAAACAACATCCGTGTGTTCGACTGCCTGTGAGTAAACCGAATGGTAACACAATTGCATTGTCAAAAATACATACAACGGGGGGCGTGGCTAGCGACCGGCAAAGATGGTCGCAGCCTAAGAGAGCTCCGGCGACCACCAGACATTCCCCATTAATCCTGGCATAAATCCAGCATCTGCACCGTGTGGTGGCAAAGGCAGAGGCACAGTAAAGACCCGGACAGCAGCTGCGGCGGTTTTGACGGCGAGGTCGCGACCGGGACCGCCGGAGATTTAGGGGCGGAGTCGCGGCCCGGAGCCCAAAGTCAAGCCGGGACCTCACGTGCCCTGAGTGCCCGCCAGCGATAGAGGCGTGGTGCACCGGCTGTGCGGAGGCCCTGGACACATCGCAAACGAGCGGTGAGTGACCCGGCGGGACAGTATTGGATCCGCCTGGTATACGGCTAGTGCAGCGGTGCAACAGACCGGGAGCCCGCTCAGCTGCACGATCCTTAAGGACGCCGGAAGACTAGGAAACAGCATCCGAGCCCCGGCAGTGCCCGATCATATCAGGCTAAAGCGGCGGACAGAGGGGAGAGAAAGTAGGGGCCCCACACTACGACCAGTATTGCATAGAGCGGCCGTCATAGACTTTCCCAAGCGGGGAGATAGGGGTGACTCCCTAACAAGAGTATCGGCCGCAGTACCACCGGATCAGCCCATAGAAGCAGAGCAGCAAGGCCGGTACAGACTGATGAGTACAAGAAACCCCTAACACCATTGCAGTCTGGGCGCCAGCAGGGGGAGGATATATTGTGGCTGGCACTACACAGGAGCACACAAGTGCAGCGCCCCCCCTAAACTTCTCGGGGGCGAATATCGGACGCCCGCCCTCGGAGGGACCAACACTCCCATTGCAGTCGGCGTGAAGCGAACCACATTGGCCCGGAGGCCCAGTGAGGGAAAGTGCGACATCCACTGACGCTGATTGCAAGGGAACACGAGGGAGCGGGACAGGAAGACTGGCAGACCGCCCGCAATACTACCTCACATTGGTAGAAAGCGACGAACACCGACGTCCCGGCGCCGACTGAGGGGGGTTGCCCTTCTGGGATTTGGGACGCCATGGGGGGGAAGAGGACAATGCTCGGTGCAGAGTAACTGAATAGATAAATATGCTTTTACTACAGAACAACAAGACACACCGGGCACGGGAACAAGCACTGACAATTGCCAACAACCTGCGAAACATAAAGAGATCACCTTGCAGGATGTGATGACCACCCTTCAACAAATGCAAACCTCCATCGGCACTATATCTTGCGATATAACGCTACTCCGTGCGGATATTTCAAAAATGAACACGAGAATGTCGGAGGTTGAGACCACCACGGCGGCCTTCTCGACGGACACTGCGACGCTGCAAAGGCAAGTGCGTCACCTAGAGCTAACGACCAAGCAGATGGCAGAAAAACTGGATGACCAGGAAGGGCGCTCGCGGCGCAACAACGTTCGCTTGGTGGGGGTGCCAGAAAGCGTCAGGGGGCCAGCTTTAGATCTCTTTGTGGAAGAACTGGTCCAAACACAGCTACAACCTCGTGGACTTTCAAATTTCTTTTCGGTGGAAAGAGCGCACCGAGTACCAGGCGGATGGCCTAAGCCAGGAGCCCCACCGCGACCTATTCTGGCACGAATATTCAACTTCAGAGACCGAGATGCGATTCTGCAGGCGGCCCGGGTCGCACCCCCCCTGAAGGTAGACAACAGTAATGTGACACTATACCCGGATTACACAGCGGCTGTAACTAAGCAGCGACAACATTTTTGGGATGTCAAAAGAGAGCTACGTAATCGAGAACTTAAATACGCAATGCTCTTCCCAGCAAAACTGAGGGCTGAAGCAGAAGGGAAAAGTTGGTTCTTTACGACGCCGGAGGAGGCCCAAGAATGGCTGGGAGGATGGCGCCCAGCCAAAGGACATAACAGACAATGGGCAAAACAAAAGCATCAACTCTCTCAAACAGCCCTACCCAAAGAGACAGAGATTAAAACGGGAGCGAACGCCGGCGCCAGGACCAGCAGTGACACAGAATGATACTTCGGATGCCATACACAAAGCCGCGAGATCATCCCAGGAAGGCGTCGCCATGCCTGGGGAACACTTCACAGCATGCCAAGACAGTAGTGCCCCACAGATAAGACATCTGGTAGGTTGAATGGCCTACAGCCCTATACACCAAAGGACCCACACCACAGACGCCGCATGGCGACCTGGTTGAAAACTGCTGCTTGGATCGGATGGAAGGAAGGTGCAGATCATATGCCACGGACTATGAGGACATAATCGGGAATGGGCGGGGGACACGGAGTGACTCTCCCCCTTACGCAAGTACACAGTTATGGGACTAAAGCACTCTGCTGAGTTGGGGAGGAGGGTAGTTTTAAATCCGCTGTGCAGGGAGGCAGGGATGGGGGTGGAGGGATGGGTTCAGTTAATTGGTTTATTTCTAGTATTGGCAGTATTTAGGATATTAGGTGTCACAGCAAGGGACAGATCAGACGACATTAGAGGGGACAAGTTGCAAACAGCCCAGAGAGGGCAAATCATTAATGACAAGCATGCCGAATACGAACTCAGAGGACAGTGACGCCGGTTTTCAGACGCAGACCTCCCAACGATCCGGCCCTCCGTTGAGAGTGATCTTGTGGAATGTGAATGGTCTGGGGGACAAAATAAAACGAGGTCTAGTCTTACACTACCTTAGACGTAAAAACCCCACGGTTGCACTCCTCCAGGAATCCCACCTGCAGGGAACGACCGTCAAGGCCCTGGACAGATGGGGGTTCAAAATGATAGTACATTCGGATTTTACTTCCGGTTCCAGAGGGGTGGGGATCCTAATAAACAGACGTTTCCCTTTGATTGTAACCGGGACACACAAGGACAACCAGGGACGATTTGCAGCAATGTCATGTCAATGGGACGGTAGGATGTATAACATTGTTTGTCTATGTCCCGCCGACGCTACATCAAGCTACCCTTCCAGACCTGGGAAAATTCCTACTTGCACTCCACAAGCGGGGAATTAATTATGGGGGGCGACTTTAATGCCACCATGAATGCATCCATAGATCATCAGCCCTCTAGAGACCCCAGTGGTGCCAACCTCCAATTAGTAGAATTCGTAGAAGCGCTTGGCCTATTAGATGTCTGGAGAACTAGATATCTGACGGAAAGGCAGTATACGTTCCACTCTGGAGTACATAATAGCCTCTCCAGACTAGACTACATCTTCACCTTAGCTACAAGGATGCTAGGAATGTCAGAGATCATGCACTTATCCAGGGGTATATCGGACCACTCACCCATACTCATCACATACACGCCCTTTGCCCAGCAGCGACAAAGATTGTTCCCAATTCACCCGGGATATCTCAAAAATCGTAAAATAAGCAAAGACCTCATTAAGGCGACAAAGTGCTATTTTGAGGAAAATCAGGGCACGGTCCCCTCTCCAACGACTTTGTGAGAGGCATACAAGACGGTGCTACGTGGGCACGCAATCTCCTTAATTGTGGGACAGAAGAGGGAACGGCAGAAACACATTGATGAATTGGAACTAGAAGTCTCCTTGGCAGAGACGGCCCATATAGCGGACACTACTGATGAGGCGGCACATAGGTTACACCTTGCACAGCAGGCGTATAACACTTACATACGGGAGGAGGCTAATAGTACGCTTACAAAAACACAGCACACAGTCTACGAACTTGGAGATAAAGCAGGTAGGCTGCTGGCCTGGCTGGAAAAGAAGGAAAGAGCGAGTAAATGGGTGGCACAGATCTGTTTAGATGATGGACGTATAACAACCGTGCCGCAGCAAATTACTGAAGCGCTGGCGACACACTATAAGACAATATACACACCCATCGCCACCGCAACCAGAGATGACAATCTCGCATTTCTCCAAGACATACGTATGCCCACTCTAGCTCCAGAAGCAGTAACAGCTCTGGAGGAAGATATAACACTGGAGGAACTCGCACAGGCAATAAGAGCATTACACACAGGGAAAGCGTTGGGACCCAATGGAATTCCGGTGGAATTCTATAAACACGCAGCTCCCCAACTTGTGCCACACCTATTGGCCATGTACACGGATAGCTTAGAACAAGGGATTCTCCCTAGGGATCAGCGCCTGGCCACTATTGTTGCAATACATAAACCAGGCAAACCGACGCAGGAGTGTACCTCCTACAGGCCGATCTCCCTGATAAATGCGGAAGCAAAAATACTAGCCAAGACACTGGCAACCAGATTGCAACCACATCTGTCCACAGTGATTCATCCGGATCAGTCCGGATTTATGCCCAACCGGAATACTGTGCTAAATCTGAGAAGGTTACATGGTGTCATAGAGCACAGATCAACTATTGCGGAAGACGCAGTTATATTATCACTAGATGCACGAATGGCGTTCAACTTAGTTGAATGGCCCTTCCTTTTTGCAGTCCTTGGACACTTAGAATTTGGCCCCAAATTTTGTGCATGGATCCAATTATTATATACTCAGGCGCAGGTAGTGGTGAATGGCCATATATCGACTGAATTCCCACTAGGCAGAGGGACGAGACAAGGCTGTCCATTGTCACCACTCCTGTTTGCAATAGTGCTTGAGCCTCTGGCAGCGTGGATTAGGCAGAACCCAGTGATACGTGGCTTAAGGTGGACACTGGACTGGGAAGACCGTATATCGTTATATGCGGACGACATATTATTATACCTATCGTCCCCAGCACGCTCCATTAACTGCCTCTTTGATATATGCACAGTTTATGGGCGAGTATCAGGATACACCATCAACTGGGCAAAGTCACTTCTTTATATCCTACATGGTCCCCCACCACGGCTCCCACGGGGTTGTGTACTTCAGGTAGCAGATAATGGCTTTAAGTACCTGGGGATATACATAACGCATGATCGAGCACAGTTCACTGCGCAAAACCTGACACAGCCCTTGACGAGATTCAAAAAAGACGTCAAACACTGGCGCACATTACCGCTGACACTGCTAGGAAGGGCAGCCCTCTATAAAATGATGGCACTTCCCAGATTTCTTTATGCGCTACAAAATACACCGTTCCCTGTCCCCTCAACATACCTCACAGTGATAAATGCGGAAGTGACGACATTACTCTGGGACGGCAAAACTCCTCGTATAGCCATGCACAAACTCACTAGAAGCTGGTACGATGGTGGCATTGCCCTTCCTGATATTAAATTATACTATTGGGCATCCCAATTGGTGGCTATCAACCAATGGCTTCATGTTCCCCAAGAGGACCCGGCATATCGAATGGATAGACACCTCTTAGACACACCAGGGATTATGGGGGCGCTTTACAACAGGACGAGAAAACACAACCTCACAGGCCCAACGGCACACACGATACAGGTATGGTTTGAGGCACAGAGGGCACTGGGATGGGAAGGATTGATTACACTAGCTATGCCATTATGGGACACAAAGAGGCTGGGTATGCTGCGCAATACCAAAGGCTTTCACAGCTGGGATCTGATAGGGATATAAAAAGTCGGAGATCTGTGGAAGAAAGGGGAAATGGTCACATTTGCCCATCTGCAAACGACCTACGGATTAGCACAGACAGAAATATTCCGCTACATGCAGGTCAGACATGCACTTTCAGTCCTTGCTGCCACGGGGAACACGACCTGAAGAATCCTCCCCGTTGGAAGATCGACTCTTAACAGACCAGCTTCACAAAAAGGCAATTTCACAAACCTATCGGAAAATAGTGAATAACCGCCCAGACCCCATGACAGCATTGAAGGCCAGATGGGAGCTAGAAATAGGGGACATAGATGATGCTGACTGGCAGGAGGCACTGGCATCCCCTAGAGAGGCTGCAATACCATCGAGACTTAGATTAGTGCAATTAAAAAATTTACATCGCACATACTATACCAGGACACTATTACACACAACACACCGAGCAGTCATGCCACTTTGTCTCAGGCAATGTGGAGAAACAGGTAAATTTTACCACACTATATGGCTCTGCCCAGAGAGAGCCTGCTACTGGAAAGCGGTGATGCGTACGCTCTCGCAAGTCACGAGTGTCACGATTCTCCCAGAACCTAAATGTTGTCTCCTCAACATCTGGGAACCTATAGATTTAAGCACCACTACTCAGGATTGGGCAACACTGGGCATGACAATAGCAAAACGAAACATAGCGCAACGTTGGGGGTCCGGAAATGGCCCTACCCTTGGTAGGTGGTGCATGGATATGGACATAGCGATGGTGGCGGAAAAATCAGTGTATGTTCACCGAGGGTGCCCCAAAAAATGGACAAAGGTTCGGGGGAAGTGGAATGCCTATCGGGGAAATATCTGTGAACCCCCCCCCCATTGGAAGAGTCTGAGTCCTACATTAGTGATTGAACATACTTTGACACGAGATGTTTATTGGATATGCCGGGGCGGATCTATTAGGCCCACTGGTTCGGACGGACGAGTCTCTAATAAGTATAAACGGCAGAAATAAATTATGTACACTGTTTTACCTGTGTCTGTACACCATAAGAAACATACTGTCAATGCAATGATAAACAAAATGTTAATAAAAATTGTTTAAAAAAAATAAAAAAAATACATGCAACGAACAACACCCATGTGTTCAACTGCCTATGAGAGAATCAAACCCTTCATGCTCTGACAAATGTATCCATAACACGTACCTCTTTGCTACAAATTCAAACGTTTTAGTTTCACCAGGTAATGTCACAACTAGCGTCAAACCAGGCTGCCGAAGCTCAAAAGCCATCTAATGCTTGCTCCTGTTATGCAAGAAACTAACCGTTACTGTCCGATCTGCTATTAGCATATCGCAAATGCAAAAATAAGCTATATGCCTTCCCTCTATCCCGTGCTCTATCGGTTTCAATCAATTCCTCATTTCTAAATCTTAAATAAATAGGAGAATTGCTATTAGACTTTAGCAGTCGCTAGTGCCAGCTCTATACTTGCGGTATCTCTGTGTGTACTCACCCATTCTCACCGTGCTTCTGCGTCTGCGTGATACCGTCATCAAGACGGCATCCTGCTGGTGCCTTACTTTTAAACATGCGGGTTACGCCCATTCTACCAGAACACCACTGATTGTCTTCTTAAATTGGAAAACATCTGCAAAGACATCACCAAGGATACGTTGCTCTGTACTATAGATGTGGTGGCGTTGTATACGTCTATCCCCCATGGTGAAGGCATGGAGGCAGTAGAGTGGATGCTCCTTTACAATAAACAAGAAAGAACGGATAGAGTTTTTCTTTTAGAACTATTGCAATTTTGTTTGTACCACAGTTACTTTGCATGGAAGGAGAACTTCTTTTTACAGAGGACAGGAACATCGATGGGTTTTCCGGGGGCACCCTCGTATGCAAACATGTTTATGGCCCATTTCGAACTTACGCATATTCTAAGCAAAGAACACTGGACGAGGAATCTTCTCACTTACATGAGATATATAGATGACATTCTGGTCATCTGGAGTGGTGACCGCCAGTCATAAGAAGATAACATCAACACATTAAATCAACAGAACCCACGCATTCAATTTACATACCAAATCCATCAGAATACAATCAATTTTTTGGACATTCTTATCAGCAACACTGACATTGGTTTACAAACGTCTGTTTACAAAAAAGCTACAGATAGAAATAACGCGTTACATTTCTTGAGTTTCCATCCTCCGTCACTGAAAAACACCTACCTGTATCTCAGTTCATTCGCATAAAAAGAATCTCATCGACTCAACAACAAACGGACCAACTGATTAATGAGCAATATGAGAGATATATGCAACTGGATATCCTCGGGATATACTGGATTCTGCCAAGGAATGTGTAACTCGTAAAGTTTGCAAAGATTTACTAGCACCAACATCACGATCCAGAAGTCAAAGAGAGGTTTTCGTGTTGAAATTTTCTTACCAGGCCTCTAAAATAAAGAATATCATTTCACGCAGATGGGAAGTCTTGGAACAAGGACCTGATTTTAAAGCAGTATTCATACACAAACCTTTATTTGTGCATACAGGGTCCAAGAACATCAGGGAAATTTTGAAGACAAAAGCCCCTTTGGATCCACGAACTCACTTGAAGAAATGTTGGAATTGCAGCCAATGTGGGAATGTCATACTTGGAAATACATTTTTACATCCACATACAGGCAAGAAAATGGTCTTAAAGCATTCCTCAGATTGCAATACAGATGCAGTAATCTATGCGATCAAATGTCCTTGCAGACTCACGTGGGACGCACCTCATGTAAAGTCAGAATAAGAATTACTGAGCATAAGAGCATGATCAGAACTCAAAATAAGAATTCATGTCTAGCAGCGCATTGGGTAAATATGCAACACTCAGTCCCACAATTACGTTTTACTGTGTTAGAAAAGATCAACACACAGACAGGCAAGGACACACATATCCAATTAGCGCGCAGGGAAACTTTTTGGATTAAGTATCTTGATACGTTGATTCCGAAAGGTCTCAATGATAAATGTGAAATGGTATGTTTCCTTCAAGATTATGAGCATTGATTAGCACCCAAGTTTTATGTATTCTTTGTGTACAACTATTGGTCTTTTCGTATATTTCATATGTAATAACATTGTGAATCACTGTTCGCAAACATGGTGGCAACCCAACAGTAAGCACGCTTGCATGAGAATCACATGTGGGACTGTGGCTTCCATACAGATCTTTCTTGACTCTTTCCTTAATGATCACGTGAGTTTATTTTGTTTCGCGTTTTCGCATTTTTTCAGTGGGTGAATTTGGCACAATACATTTAGAGGCACCAGTGAGCTCAATAGTATATTTTTTCTTGTCAGAATCACGGTAGTTATTTTCACGTTGGTTTTCGTATTTCTAGTGGAGGGAGTATTTGACATTACACACTCAAAGATAACAGTGAACTTGACAGCACACAGCATGGTGCGTCACCTGCTACCTTCAGTTTTGCATATTTCTGCAGCAGTATAATAGAGTAGTATGGTTGACTGTCAGTAAGCCAAGAACAATAAAGTTTCTTTGGCAGTTCTGGTAGAATGGGCGTAACCCGCATGTTTAAAAGTAAGGCACCAGCAGGATGCCGTCTTGATGACGGTATCACGCAGACGCAGAAGCACGGTGAGAACGGGTGAGTACACACAGAGATACCGCAAGTATAGAGCCGGCACTAGCGACTGCTAATGTCTAATAGCAATTCTCCTATTTATTTAAGATTTATAAATGAGGAATTGATTGACACCGATAGAGCACAGGATAGAGGTAAGGCATATAGCTTATTTTTGCATTCGCAATATGCTAATAGCAGATCGGACAGTAACGGTTAGTTTCTTGCATAACAGGAGCAAGCATTAGAGGGTTTTGATCTTCGGCAGCCTGGTTTGACGCTAGTTTTGACATTAACTGGTGAAACTAAAATGTTTGAATTTGTAGCAAGGAGGTACGTGTTATGTATACATTTGTCAGAGCATGAAGGGGGTTGATTCTCACATAGGCAGTTGAACACACGGGTGTTGTTCTTTGCACGTATTTTTGACAATGCAATTGTGTCACCATTCGGTTTACTCACAGGCAGTCGAACACACAGGTGTTGTTTATTTCACGCGCTTTCGATAATTGAAAAAAGTCACTATTTTACAGGACGTTTGTCGTAGGGTACTGCACCCATGATCACGGCGCTCGTAAGCATATCAGGTTTGACACGTTTTACTCACAGCAATGCATGTGTTTGTACAGCACAATTGAACGCTTCAATTTTTATTTGCATTTTTATTTTGTGTTGGGTTGTTCAGCATGTCTGCAGACAATGATATGTTGTTTTGTAATATGGAGCGAGAACTACATGACGTTCTATTTAGTTTGTTTTTTGTGTTCCGGCAGGAGGCCCTTAAACATTTGCTTGCATTAATATCATCCCCCTGAAGAAGGGGTCAAGTAACCTGAAATGCATTGGGGTCGTCGAAAGATGTGTAACTGATTTGTTTTTGCAATGTTTAATTGAAAATATACTGAAAAGTCAAATCACCAAATTGATTCTAGTTATATATGCATTGTTTAATTTTTTGCCAAGCGAGCATTTTTTGTGTTGAACCCTTAGGGGCAATTAGCAGTGCGCTTCAATAGTGTACGGAGTTCTCTTCGCACCCATTTCAGTGACATTTTCTTGAGGGATAGAGGCAGATCCCATACACGAAGCAGCACGCACATGTTTCATCATAACATTAAATTAATTTGGACAGAATAACATTACTAAGGTATGCAAGTTGAGACAATTCATTGAAGGTCAGACAGTGTCTTTTCCACTCTGGCTAAACTACTACGTATGTCCCTCAAGATCCCTGCTTGTTCCACAATATAAACACCCCTGTCATATGCCTCCCAAAGGATAGCTTGGGATGTGACAGATCCCACATTAAGTTCAAAATAATTTGTGTTAATGGCTTGAAGTTCTGTGCAATAAGCGTGTCACATAGTGCCATCATGGGAAAGCGCCAAAGGGATTCATGTTCGCCCGAATAGGAAACTTTACAGGACAATTTGACTGGGGAGTGGTCTGAGAGGGCATGCGGCAACTGTGTAATAGTGTTTAGCCATGAGGCAACAGTGGCCAACACCAAACAGTAATCTATTTGTGTCCACTTGTTGTGAGGGGCTGAGTAAAATGTTTATGCCAGAGTAGTTGGGAAGCGCACACGACAAGAGTGGCATAACGAATCAGTATCATATATATCGCATAAGATGCACATGGAACAAGGTTTCCTGGCAGGGTTTGTGGCCGTATTGTCCAATGAGGGATTTAAAAGCATATTAAAGTCACCGCCAAGGAACGTGCAGGACACGTATCAAGGAGGCTCCACCAGACAGTAACTCCACCAGTAAATCTAGCAGGCTGCTTGAAGCAGTTGATGGCCACTATGTTGTTCAACCTGTACATGGCTCTTCCCAGTCTGCAAGGAGCTGTCTGCCAACATTTCCCAGGCAGCAGCGCACTCACAGGGACTCCAGTTAGGTAGGGAAGGTCTGGGGGCAATGGGACCACACGTGTGACCCAGCTGTGAAGCGCCTCAGGCTCACCAGCGGCACCTATTGCTGCTGGGTCTAACAGGTGCAGACCATTACGGGATGCTTACCCCTCCAGTTCTCGGCCTCCACAGCCCTCACCACCTGGCGACCCATCGGCACACATTCAGACACGGGAAGGTGATGAAAGGCTCATATGGAGATGAATCGCAGCTGGTCCGCCGGTGCTTCAACGATGTTCGGCCATACTCGTTGACCGCGTGGCTCCACCCCTATCATCATCATAATATATTATTAAACTTCGAGCTGTAAATTTCCAGAGTAATGTTCATATTTCCTTTACTACATTAACTCTACAATGGCAAGTGTTTCGCTTATATATCATCATACTTCTTTCATTCATTCTACCGGATGGAAATTGCATTTTGCCACACCGCATGTGCCTTTCGTGCATACCGAAACACCATTTTCCAATTCCTAATGTCCCAAAATAGTGATTCTCACTGTTAAGAAATGCAAAATGTGCTGGTACATATGGGTCAAAACTCTTTATGATTGGAAGAAGTGCATTTTCCTCACTATGTTATATTTGAAATAATTCACATTCACCCAATTTGCCAATTATGTTATCCAGTTGGTTAACTTTTCCTAGTTTACACACCTAGAAAATGGGAAATAGCAAACATGTTCTGTGTAAAACATATTTGCACTTATCAAACAGTTCCAGCATTTCAAATAATGTGCAAAAAATCTTTTGTTTATAATATATTTAAACGTCAGTTTTTTAACGTGTGGAAGTTAAACCACGTACTTCCTATTCATGTGAATATTTAGTATTGTATTGTTTTTTCAAAACTTGCTAATTTTATGAAATGCTGGGGCTTCTAGAGAACAGTGGGCAGCCTGCCAAGATAGTAGACCACTTGCTGACCCTACAGGAGTACTTCTGCCACAAATGTAAATCTAATAGTCATGTTTCACAAAAACAAATACCCCTTGTTTCTGTGAAATGAAAAAGAAATGTCCCTGATGTACATACAGTTCTTCCCTGTGGCTCATGGAAATTGTTTTCTTTTTCCTGCATGGATCCACCATACCTTAAATTGTGGTCCCAGACACAAAAAATGGAGGCCAACTCCTATTATTACAAGCTTAGCGATGTTCATTTTCTTGCAACTCTAGAAAGTATCTGTCAAAGGGTTCTGACGGTGGTTGCAGATAAGGCTACACAGTGGGAAATCTGGTTTTTAACACCTCTAAAAAAGGCTGTGGAGCCATGGACTTGGGGGCTCAGGAGACCCTCTGATTTACGAAGAATGTCCCTTGCTCTGAATCATACGTGGTCCCTGTTGTCTTCAACTGCTGGAATTTTCAAACGGCAGTTTTCTTTTTGCTTTGAATATATGTTATGTAAACCTATTTTGGATAGAAATAATATTTTTATATGTGTTCAGTACTCTTAGGAATACTGGGTACACACATTGACTGGCTAGTTGCAGGAAAACCTAACATTTACATTAAGCAGCTATTTAAGCAACCCTTTTGTCTCTTCCTAGATAAAATAGAGAACTAATATTTAACGAGTGAATCATTTCATATATTTTCAAAGCTAAAGTTTATTTTCTGTTATTGCCATAGATTTCAGTTTAGCAAACTTCAGAACGGTTCTGTTTACATCAAAAGATAATGTGCTAGTATTATTTAATATGTCACTTGAAACTGAATTTCTGAATAAATAATTGTTAAATCCTCATATGCCAATAATTAGTTTATATGCACATTTTTAGAATACACTCTCAACTCAATTTTAAATTAATTTAAAATCTCTTGAAAGGGTATTGCAGCTTTACCGTTTTAATGTATTATAGAGTGGGGTGATTTTTAAAATGAATTGCTTTTGTAAAGCTTGGATCTACTTAAGAAACAAAATGTATTAGAAGAGTTCATTTCCTTTTGGAGATTAAGTAATCTGAGCTCACTAAGTTACAATTGTGTATACATCATCCCTGTATTCATCATCAATCACCAGAGAATGTTTCTTTAGTTTTCAATTAATTTTATCCACAGTAAACCACTATTTGCTCTTAGCAAAATGAAAGATTACTTTAAATGATGAATTTCTGCATGTGCTTAGATCTGGGTGGTAGAAGAACTGTTATGTGATGAAAAATCATCCTGTTCTTGTCAGCTAATTACATTGAGCAATATTTGACAACAACAAATACAACTAAGAAAGCGTTATCAAATGTAATGCATTTCCACGTATTTATAATCTTTTCAATAGTAATTAAAATGATTTCACTATTATTGCAAATAATCAATTATTCAGCACTTTAAGATAAACTGTATTTCTGTGTATAACAGCAGTAGCTCTTTGAAAATTAAGCATTATACTAATAACAGATTGAATTAACCAATAGAAAACTGAAATTGAATCTTGGATTACTTTACATTTACTGTTAACAATGATGAAAAAACATATTTTGTATTCCTTGTACAGCAGTCTCTATGTACAGAGCCTGGTTTATGGCCTGGTCCTGTGAGCAGGCCCTGATTATGTCCTCCATCCAAACCTGAGCCATAACAAATTTATAGAGAGTGATCAAAAAAGTTTAATTTGTCAATAACTTTGGTACCATGTGGCTTATCTGCCCAACATTTAGCAGCCATTTAGCACTTTATGCTCCAGGATTGGTATCTCAAGTAGTTTGTCGATTCACCAAGCAGCCAAAACGTTACAAGCAAATCAAACCTTTTTTTTTCCCCACCCCAGAACTTTGATGAGCCTGCATGAAACCTAAGAAAGTGGGAACTGCCTGCCAAATTTCATGTTCATTAGTAAGTAAACACTATTGTAATAAAAATCCTTTAACTTCCCCTCCCCTGCCAATCAGGCATGCTCTTCTTCCTGTGAGGCAGAGCCAGACTCTGTCATCCAATGATAATCCACCAGTCTTTAGCATTTTCCGAGTGAACAATAGGTAACCTAATCTCTGGATCAATCTAGAACAGGAAAAGAGGGATATAGCGGTAAGGGAAGGTGAGAGAGAAACACATCACTCCAGTAAAAGGCCCTTCACAGAAGAGTCCTTCTAAATGCCTAGAGTGGATGGGATCTCAGAGTTGAGCCTGAAGGACAAGAGCAAGTGGCACAACGACAATTAATTTGCATGCAGGAATCACACATTAAAGGTTAAATGGGCAGGGAATACAATGGAACTGAACAGGTACATCAGAGGTGATGACAGTAATGAGCCCTGAAGACACCATTAAGCACCAAGAGGTCTGAAAGCACCCGGAGGAGAATCAAGCATGGCAGTGCCAGTGTTTGGACGAAAATGACTAAGGCTGATGAAGTACAAGAGTATAGCAGGAAAGGAGATAAGACTACCAGAGGAAAAGGAAACCTGAACTGAGGAGCCATACAATAAGCGGAAAGTTGTCGGACATCATCTTGCTACTTCGTACCCTTTTATAGTGGCTAGAATATACTGTGCTTCGTCTACTGCCCCTGAGCTGGAATTTTCTGTTCTTGACCCTCTGAGTGTGAGGCTGCCTCCAAGAGTTGGTTGTCCACAGCCTCCAACCATCTCCTCCTTTTGTGACTCTTTTCGTCTGAGACAAAAAGACTTGGACTTATGTCTCTTACCATCCTATTCCTAGAGAGTACCTCCCCCACTGAAGATTACTCTTCACTCCTGATCTTTGCTTGGCCCATTGGGCTATGAAAGGCTTTAACCAGTCTGGGTACATATCCAAAAGCAACTGGTTCTGTGATCTCACCAAAGCATCATACCCCTTCCATGCTCCAAGATACTAAAGGTTCTATTGATGTGTTCTAGAGTCTTAGATTGCCTCAACATCATAATCATGTGACCCATGTACCATAACCAGTGCAGTGGGTCTTTACATTTTCCTGGTACAGCAGCCTTGACACAGCATACATGTACTATAGGATGAATTTTCTATCTATTAGGTAAAGCCAGACTTAAGTTCTTACCCACTGGTTACATGAAAAGGGCCTACAAATCAGGGTGAAATCTTCAGATGGGACATTGGAATGGAGAGGTGTTTATTAGAAAGCCAGACTTCGTATACTATCTTGTAATGAGGAACAAGTATCCAATGGTAATCAAAAATTTCATACAATTTGCCTTGGACTTCACCAGATGAGCAATAGTTGATCTATCAGTCTGCTGGAACTGTCTAAGTAGTGATGTAACATAGGGTACCTTTATAATTGCTAAAGAGTATGGCTATAATGCTGATTGGAACCCATTGGTGTAAAAGAAGGGAGAAAACCCAAAGGTGCTCTGTAGAGAGTTACTATAGGTTAACACAGCCAATTAAACCCATAACGCCCATTCCTCTGGATGTTCCATGATAACAAAACTTTAAGGACTGCTCCAAGGACTGGTTGAGTCTTTCTGTCTGGTCTTCTGTCTGAGTGTGGTAATTGGAGAATTTGTAGTTCGCAGTTCCCAATGATTATAGCAAGGTATTGCAAAATGTTTCTATCAACTGGGATTGTAATTATCTCCTCAGGGAGTCCATTTAATCCCACTATCTGAGCTATAAAATTCTGATCCAGTTCTAGGACAGTTAGTAATTTAGTCATTCAGCAGTGTTTTAAAACCACACCCTAGCAGAGATACAATTGTGTTCTCTGGAGCTATACACTTTAGTTTGGTGTAAATATACGCTAAAGCCTTCATTTATATCCAGGCCACTGGTGCAGTTCCTATGTCAGGCAATAATCTAAAGTCAACGAACAAATAGGGGATAACATTTTCATAGTATGTGGCTGTCTCATTGCAGAGAGTTTAATACCACCAAATTGGGATAAATGATAACGCACTTCTTACAAAGTACATGGCAATATCTAATGTAGCATATATTTGAAATTAGAAATTTATGATGAGAGGTGTTACGGGTTAACCGGGGTGTGTACCCTGGTCCAACAGCAACCACAGTCCTAGTCAGGGCAATGAACACACAAACCCCAAATTAACTTGTGCTCACCCCCTGGTGGCTTGGCACAGAGCAGTCAGGCTTAACTTAAGGCAATGTGTAAATTATTTGTGCAACACTTCAAACAGTAAAACAGTGAAAACACCACACAAAAATTATCCCACACCAGGTTAGAAAAATAGAGCAGAATTTAATAAACATAGCAAGGCCAAAACAATAAAAATCCAATCAGTAGAACCGGAGCTATGAATTCTTAAAGAATAAACTGCAATATACCGCCTAAAATCATAAAGGGCCAACCGCAGCTATCTGGTCATGCTGGATGGGGTCAAAGTCAAATGTTCAGTTCGACCGCGATGGAGCGCAGGTCGGATACAGTTCCAGATTGGTCCTGCTGAGAACTTACCTTCTCAAATTTTGTGCCAAGAGTCCCATTCGTGCTGGAGAGGGTCACAAGGAGCAAAAAGAGCATCAAGAGCAGTGGTTGGCCGGGCACCATGGATGGCTCTGTGTTTCATGCTGGTGATCCCCTGCTAGAGGTCGATGCTGCTGTGCGAAGAGATAGGCTGGCAGCGGCTTGTGCTGATTACCATTGTGAGCGGCACAGTTCCAATGTGAATGGGCCAGTGAAGAACCTAAACACTTGAATTTAAGCACTCAAGGCCACACCAAGGGACAAGGACCTGAAAAGCACCTCTTTGGATTCAGGAACTCGCTGAAGGCGGGTCCAGGAGCTGTTGGGGAGCCTGTTATGTCCCTGAGGCTCAGATCAGGAGGCCAGCAGACTAGCCTTTGAGTCATCCTGAGGTCCTTGGTTCTAGAAGAAGTTGCAGTTCCAGTTCTTGTATCCCAGACAAGAGGGCAGCAGGCAGCAGGTCAGCACAGCAAGGCAGCAGCTCCTTCAGAGTAGCTGTCCGACAGATTGGCAGTCCTTTCAGTAGCACAGCAGTCCTTCTTCCTGGCAAAATATCTGCAGGTCAAGAAGTGTACTGAAATGGTGGTGTCTGAGGTCCTTCTTTTATACACTGGTGCCCTGGTTCTGAAAGGTTGGAGAAGCTTCTAGACAGTGTCATTGTAGTGCATGGAATTCCCTGCCTCCCCTGCCCTGGCTCCAAGCTGGCTGACGTGACAATGCAGGGTTGTTTAGCTTTGTGTGGAGACATGATATAGCCTATTCAGTGTAAGATAGGCTGGGCCCAGCTCCTCACTCCCATCCTGCCAGTGATGGCCCATCCAGTTACACCTAAGCTCTCATAGTTAGGGGCTCTCTAGGAGGAATACTAAAGCACAACTGCCAACTACACCCAGTCATGTGACCAGCGATAAGTTGAAGGCACCCAAATGGCTAAGGTAAGGAAATGCCATCTTTCTAAAAGTGGCCTTTTCAGACTTGTAATTTAAAATCCAAATTCATCATAAGTTAGGATTTTAAATTAGGATTCCAGAGACACCAAACATGAACAAGTTATCTCTTCCTATATGGAACTCACACTTATAAAATGTAATAAGGCAGCCCAAATGTTATCCTGTGGGAGAGTTAGGTCTTGTAGTAGTGAAAAATGAATTTAAGAGTTTTTAACTACCAGGACATATAAAACCTAAAAGTACATGACCAACTTTTTAAATACACGGCACACTGCCCTCTGGCATGTTCGGGGCATACCTTAGGACTGACCTATATGTATTAAAAAGGAAGGCTCGGGCCTAAAAAAAGGTTTATTTTGCCAGGTTGACATGGCATTTTGAAACTGCACACACAGGCTCTACAATGGCATACCTGAGCCATGTTTGAAGAGCTAATTAAGTGGGTGGCACAATCAGTGCTGCAGGCCCACTAGTAGCATTTAATTTACAGGCCCTGGGCACATGTACTGCACTTTCCTAAGGACTTATAAGTCAATTAAATATGCCAATTGAGTACAAGCCAATGCTACCATGTTTTAAGTATAGCACACAAACACTTTTGCACTGCTTAGCAGTGGTGAAGGGCACAGCAAAAACAAAGTCAGTAAAAACAGAAGGTCTGAAGGCAAAAAGGTAGGGGGAGACCACGCCAAGGATGCCAGGTCTAACAGGAGGCCATGTTTAGATTATTGATTTATATTCTATGCTCATAACAAGAGTTAAATTAGCTGGAATTATTTCTCTGAATGTTTTTGGGTTCGTTATATTGCGATTCTAATGCTTGTATCGGTTTCTGCTAACCAATCACTTTACATTTTTCCAGGGCTGTCAGTATCCTCTTCACCTCTTGCTACCTCAATTCTGAAACAATTGCCATTTTTAGGAAGCCCACTGTTTGGAACACATGTTTTTGTATGGATCTTCATTGCTCTATCAGACCTTGCTCTCTCCCGCAGAGCATCAAAATATGGCATGCCCGAGTATCACTACCTACCTCTATTTAAGAAATTTGAGTTAAAAGGTGAAGATTTTACCTAAGATGATGCATGAACAGCCTAATTGGCAAGTGTGAATTCAGATTTTGTATTCATAAAATGTAATTGTTTACTCACAATCCGATTTATTCAAAATTACACCGCTGTGGGAATTTTCTGCATTTTCACAGAAGTGAAGAGTAGGAATTCCATGTCTGAGATGCTTTTAAATGTAGATGAACAACCACAAATCTGTAACCTTGCAGGTATTCATAAGCATATTGCCATCATGGATGCACTAGTCTATTTAGCACTGTAAAGGGCAGGAATAAATTTGTATCCAAAGTTATACTGGGAACGGGGAAGGTATTCCCCAAGGTTAAAATATTTTCCCTGTGAATATTAAAACGAAAGTAAAAATATTCAAGTGATAATTCACTTTCATAAAGTATCCATGGATGTGAAAATGTTTTTGCATGGCGAAGCTTAGATTTACTAAAGAAGTCCAGAATTATCCCTGGGATCTAATATGAATTTCAAAAAAGTTACATATCTAGCGCAAATATAGGCATATGTCTGAGGGCGTATATTTCTGATTTGTTTTGTGAATGAGGCCCCATAATAGTGATCCTATCAACTAAAGGCAACAAGATATAGCATGGGGCCTCATTATTTATGAATATTGTTATAACATTTCCTAATTAATTTGTAAAATTTCAAACACATGATTTGACACATGTATACCTAAATGTAATATAAGATTGGAGAAATATTTCCTGTACAAGTTTTGAGAAAATGTCTTGAGTCTATTTCTTCGAAATAACCTTTTAACCTGAAATGCACAGAAAGTATCTTACTAGAGGAAATAACGTATCTAGTGACGGAAACAATTGGCTTACCTGCTGAGCCTCTTATTCAATTTCATTTTTCCATCAAAACACTGTGTTCCACATCAGATTAGTGGTGAAACTGTAAGAAGTCCCTAGTCCCGAACCAAAGCAGGGAAGACATCTTCAAGGTGTGAGATGATGCGGTGCCTAATGAATGCCATGTTTGAGCCCTGTGCGTGCGTTTGCCCAGAAAGCACAGGTATAGCCCCTTGACTAAAGCTTGCATGTAAGCCTGGGTGGAGTTCCGCTATGCGGAACTCCACGAAGTGCAAAAAAAACTCCGCCGTGCTACGCGGAGCTCCGCAAGCAGCGGAGTGTCTTTAGATAAATGGAGTTCGCGGTGATTTTCAGTGCCAGGTGCTTGTCGCACTGTGCAATCATCGCGAACGGCACCATGCACAGCACAAGTGGACGCTGCTTCCTTTCTGCCGCTCGAGTAGATTTTTACTTGAGCAGTAGCTTTCTCAACGCGAACGGACACTTTCTCAACATGAACGGGTTGCGAGCACATGCGACCAATCGCAAAGAGAAATCTGACCGCCCGTGTTGAGAAATCTCGCCGGAAGGTTGATTTTCCACGCTCGCGCTCGCCAACTTGATGTTGACGATCGCGAACGAGGAAAAATCTCACCGGGATGTGGATTTTCCACGCTCGCCAACTTGACATTGACAACGCGAGCGATGGAAAAAACTGCGCTCTGCTATGCGGAGCGGAGTTTTTCGGAACTCCGCGAGCGCCACATAACGTGGAGTACGGAAAACTCCGCAAACTCCACGAGCGGAGCGGAGTTCACCACCCAGACTTACTTGCATGCCAGACAGCGAGAAGGGAGAGACTGTGCAGAGGATGAGAGACTGTTGTAGAAAGAGCTGAAAGGAGGTCAGTGGAAGGGCTCATAGTAGGAAAGAAAAGAGAGTGCAGAGAGATATTTATCCTGCAGCAAGTGCAGGAGATGGTTCAAAGAGACAGTTATGCTAACGGTTTGGCGGGTACTCACTGATTCATTGTGCCCGGGGGGCCCGACTCTCTCGCTGGCAGCTGCATCAGCTCCATTCTCAAACAATTGAAGTTAAACATCACACCCCACAGCACCACAGCATCCTTTAGGTGCTACCAGTAAGACCTGCCTTCCACTGGCACCAGCGGTGACCATCATGGCTCGCGGGTGGGGTGGCAGGCATGGGGGTCGCGTGGGGTGCCGCCTGGGGGGTGTTGCAAATAAAATAAAAAAACATAAACGTACCTTTAGGCTGGGTACAGCGTCTCTGCTCCTGTTCTACTGTCTCTGACTTCAGGAACAGGAAGCAGGCAGCCAGGCTCCCTCCTCTAAGCCAATCACATCGCTGCAATGCAGTGTTGTGATTGGTCTGAGAGCCGTGACACGGTACTCAGCCAGGGGCTGGAGGGTTGGGCATGTTCTCCATGCAGACTGTAATGCAGCCTGCATGGAGAATGGGGAAAGTGCACTTGACTGGTTTGGCCGGCCCGAGGGGGCTGACCAAAAAGTCATTGCGCACTTAGGAGTGGGCAAACCACTCCTTCCCTGCTCCAAGAGCAGAGCAGCCCCGCCAACCCACCCACAAAGCAGCAGGACACGAAGCATAGAATGATAATAACAAAGTTATTATCATTTAATTTTTCTTCTTCACACTGCTTAAAAGCTGTGGGGTGATGCTCATCCGCCATAGCGGTGGACTCACCACTGGCTGGAACCCACACCCCCGGGAATGGAGATTCCTATTATCCGATAAGGAGGAATATAACTTCTAAATGTGTTACTTAGAGGGATGTTAGGGTTTTTCAGTTCTCAATAATAGGGCCACATTATGTCTGTCTGTTACTTGTTATGTTAATGATTTTTCTGTTAAATTGTTTTGTTGAGAGGGGATCAATTTTTATTGAATCAGATAATTCTGAATCAAATGGATTGGGGGGCAGTTTCTGTCACTAACAAGTTGTATTTTTATGCATACTCTTTTTTTGGGTTATTTCTGCATTTACTTGTTTTAGAAACCTCTGTTCTTTGAAAATCAGTCAATTCATAGCGCTGAATAAAATTAAATGATTTTATTTTATATTGTTTATTCTTTAAACCCGAGATATGTCAGCGATCACAGTTGTTTTTGTGCTTGTGAACTGTTCATTTTTCCAAATAAATCCCTAGATTTATGTACAATTTTTCTATGTCAATCATGTGTCAAAATAGTTGGTGTATTTCTTTGAGTTACAAGCAAGTGGGCATTTGCTGCATTGCATTTATTAGATAGGCTGGCTTGTGATTTGCTTCCGCGTATGGACTTATTTGTGTTTCCGATGTATCTGCTACTCTGCTTAGCTGGCTTCATCAATTCTATTGCCCTGGTTGTTTTGTATTGGTAGTGAGTGCAATAATGTGATAATCCATTACCTGCATTTCAAGTTTTCAAGATATGGTGCATTTTGATTCAGATGCCCATAATTGCCTCAGTTTTCTGGAAAGGCTGTGAGAAGTGCTTCATATTTATTTTTCAGGCATGTGGAAAAGGTGTTGATGAATGTTTAGGCATAGAGGTTCGTACTTGCTGTGGTTTAATTTATTTCCCCACAGTCTACATCAGCCATCAGAGCATGAATTACACAGTCATGTGCATTGCACAGGAAACATTTTCAATTGATTGTATATTTAACTTGATTGTTGTCAGAAGATGTACATTGAAGGTTAACCACCCGACCTGAACCTGAGGTAGGTAGAGGGTTTGCTTACCCTTGGGGATCAATTGTAGGTCATGGAAACTCTTGCTCACACCTATTTCCTGGTCAAGGAGTGGGTTTGAAAATGAGTGAGAATGGAACAAACCAAATGGGAAGTGGAAAGAGGTTTTAAAAAAGGTACGGTTTTTAAAGTTGAATTCTTGTTGTCACTGATTTGAATATCATGTGATGAGCTCTTTTCGATCAGCAGTCATGCAAGAGTTTTGGTTGTTGATTCAGCCACACTTAGGGCCCGATTCCGATGTCGGACGGACTCGGTTTGGAACTGGAACCCTTCTAAACTGTCTCCTGTCGTCGGTTCCAGCTCAGGAAGTAGGATGCCACCGAACTCCGTTCAGTCGCATGCCTATTCTTTACAATGGGAGCATGCATTCTGAACGGAATGCATGCTCTCATTGCAAAGAGCAGAGGTGCAGTTCATCCCTGCACCCTGTGGCAGGCACCTCAAGGTGCCTGCCACCGGGTGCAGGGATCAACAGGGGGGCACCATAGGTTCCCCCTAGGCTGCCATTCGTCAGCCTTGCACCCATGGGGGCCATGCTGGGGGCCCCTAAAGACAGATTCCTAATGCCTTTCTGTGTCGGAAAGGCTGGCACAGAAAGGCAGTGGGAAGCTGCCATCGTAATCCCTTGGCCGGAAAGAGCTGCAAAGTGTTGTTTCACTTATTTCAATAGCCTTTCAGAATTCTTCAGTGGTGGGTGCTAGTAAGGTATGTCAATTTAAATACATCAACAAAATATTTACATTACCTCTTCCAGTTTTGTATAACTGTAATTATTAATTACTCAACGCTGCATTATTTTATCTCGCTGTCTCCTATCCACCTCAAAGTTCAAAACATGTTCTCAAATAGTGACGTTCTCTTTGAACATTTTGCAGGTGAATATTTAAGTTTAACTTGTAGGGGTCAATAGAACCGCAGCAGAACCCTACTCTAGAAGATGCTTCAAAATAGGCAAGGAATAATTTTACCAACTCAATTTGCTTTGTTCAGTTTATAAAACCAAAATATTAAATACATTAAATACAATGAAAACAGAATAGTTCATTTGATTAAAACATTGCAATAACATTAAAAATCATCAGAAAATTAAAAATTACAAAGAATAAGAACAAGACCACACATATTGTGTAAAGCCAACAATACCCTCATCAGTTAATAACATTCATATGCATTCCAAACACATTATATGGTCACAAAGAAACAAAACATATACTCAATTTAAAACAGTAAAGAACACCTGAGCCATAATGCGTGCTTAAAGAAAGTGACCACACCTACACAAACCTTGGGTGTGGGAAGCGATTGTAAGTATAAAAGTGCAGGAGTATGATGAGAAAGAGAGGTGTCCTTTTAAAAGGCGAATTAAAAACTTCCTGGTATAATAACCATAAAACCAGCAAAAAACATAAAGTGTGCCAATGTCTAATGAAAGGTCATCACAGGGGCACACCAAAATTCCTTTTGGAGCAAATTGGCCCAGTGGAAAAGAAAGCTGACATCTTATCTCTCCCTGCCTAAATCTAGTTAGAATTACCCTCTATCTTTCAGGGTCATGGCCAGGTAGGGCTCCAACCCAGGGGAAGGTTGTTTCAGGTCTTGGCAGCGATGTAGGAGAAGGAGCGGCCACCGTTGCAGCTGCAAAGGATGTGGAGTTGCATGCGCGAGGATGAGTGAAGAGGAGCACAGGTGTCCAGAGGGTTGGTGAAAGTTCAGTCAATATTGATGTAGGCAGGTCCTAGGTCACGGAAGGCTTTGTAGGCATGCGTGAGGATATTGAACTGCATCTTTTCTGGATACGTAGCCACTGTAAGTCTCTCAGGTGGGGAGTGTTGTGGGTTTTGTTTGAGAAGGTCCAGTATGAGTCTGGCTGCAGCGTTTTTTATGGTCTGGAGTCTTCTGAGGAGCTGAGTGGAGATGCCGGCGTAGAGGGCATTGCTGTAGTTGAGGCGGCTGGTAACAAGGGCCTGAGTGATGGTTTTTCTGGTGTTGGTTGGGATCCACCTGAAGATTCTGCAGAGCATGTGAAGTGTGTGAAAGCAGGAGGAGGCATCTGCATTGGCTTGTCGTTTCATGGTTAGCTGTCTGTCGAGGATGATGTCAAGTTGCCTGCAGGGTTCGTCGGTGTGGGTCCGAGTTCTGCTGGCGTGGGTCCGAGTTCTGCTGGCCACCAGATGTGGTCCAATGCAGAAGAGTTATTCCAGAAGATCAGTACTTCTGTTTTGTCAGAGTTGAGTTGGAGGCAGTTGTCTCTCATCCATTTGGCTATGTTGGTCATGGCATTGCAGAAGTTGGTTTTGGCGTTGGAGGGGTCCTTGGTGAGCAAGATGATTACTGGTTGTTAAAGTCTCAGATCGTCCCAAAGAGGTGCACGTAACCTTAATGTACCTGAACCAGGGAATATGAAGACCTCTGTCACAAGCAAGCCAGTCCTTTATTATGGGCCAGATGTACGACCCTATTTTGCATGCGCAAACGGGTTTGCGACCCGTTTGCGCATGCAAAATGTGAAAGGGCTATGCACAATTCCTAAATAGCGAGTCGCAATTTATTTGGCCCTTGATCCCTGTTCAGGAAAGCCTCTGGGCTGCGTCAGATGGAACACCATAACATCAAGGGGGCCAAAATGATAGCATCAGCAACATATGGTAGACCAAATTCCTCATGAACAGAATAAATAGGCAACACCGGTGACACACCAAGAATATATCTACACACTCTGTTTTCCTCATCCTGCAATTGATTGACAACCTTGAACTCTCATAGGCCAGAGCCATGGGTGAGAACTGGTACACATTTCCTTTGATAAATCTCAACAAGACCCACTAAGGGCTTGGAGCCTATTTTTTGAGGCCAGCCTAACCAAGAAACCAACCGAACTACTGAACTTAGAAAATCCCTGCTAAAAACAGGGGCCCCAAGTCCCTAGGAAATCAAAAATGACCCCAAGTAGGAACGTAACGGATTTGGCCAATGGGCATTCCCTCAAGAACAAAATGGCGCAATATATATATATATATTCACTGAAAAAAACCATAGGTTTTAGGGAAAGTTATAGTTAGTTGGACATTGCACTCGTACAAAACCCGTGAAATTCCCCCGTTATAGTTAGTTCAGCTAACTATAACTCGCGCCCCCGCAATGCACTGCTGATGACGTCACATATTACATCACTCATGACATGGTCAGTGACATCACTGATGACATCACTGATGACATCTCAAATGACATCACTGATGACATCACTGATGACATCATCCATGTGATAATTTCATGCATCTTCTCACACCCTAATATAACTTGTGATACACCCACTCTAAATTACAGACTGCCATTCTCAAAACCATAGACACTCCAACACCATTTTCAATGCTAGTTTCTAACAATAACATGCGCGTGTGGCTAGTTGGACTCCAGGGACCCTCAGTATTCAAGGGGACTTAATCCCCCAACTTAAAACGCACCACGGGGCGCGTTTGCACAGTGGTGAAGGGAGGGGCGGGGCTTCAGGTGACATGTGTGCAAACAGGCCCCGTGGCGCGTTTTAAGATGGGGAATTAAATCCTCTTCAATCCTGAGGGTCACTGGGGCCAACTAGCCCACCAGGTACGTCCAGAAAGCGCCACAGAGCTGCGTTGCAGCGAGGTGTAAAAAGGGGCATGGCCTCTGAACACCTCTCTGCAACGCAGCTCCCTGGCGCATACTGGAGGTACAGGGTGGGCTAGTTGGACCCCAGGGACCCTCATGATTCAAGGGAACTTAATCCCCCAACTTAAAACGCGCCACGGGGCGCGTTTGCACCGTGGTGAAGGGAGGGGGCGGGGCATGTTATTGTTAGAAATTAGCATTTAAAAAACCTTTGAAATTCACTTAAAAAACCATAGGTTTCAGGCACGTTATAGTTAGAAATTAGCATTTAAAAACCTTTGAAATTCACTGAAAAAACCATAGGTTTCAGACACGTTATAGTTAGAAATTAGCATTTAAAAAACCTTTGAAATTTACTGAAAAAACCATAGGTTTTAGGGACAGTTATAGTTAGTTGGACATTGCACTCGTACAAAACCCGTGAAATTCCCCCGTTATAGTTAGTTCAGGTAACTATAACTCGCGCCCCGCAATGCACTGCTGATGACGTCACATATTACATCACTCATGACATGGTCAGTGACATCACTGATGACATCACTGAAGAATGTGCTAGTATTTGTATGAGTAAGTGAGTTGGTGTGTGTATACCTGTATAGGTGAGTAAATGGGTGTGTGCTTAATTTTTGCATGACTGACTAGGTGTGTGAGTACCTCTATGGATGAGTGGCGGTGTGTGAGTGTTTATATAGGTGTATGAGTGCATATAATAGTCCTGTACTGAGTGACTATAAGTATGAGTAACTGTACGGGTGAGTGAGTAGATGTGTTTGTGTGTAGACCTAAGAATCAGTGAGTGTGTATATAGTAATTGGTGTTGGAGTGTCTATGGTTTTGACAATGGCAGTCTGTAAATTACAGTGGGTGTATCAAAAGTTATATTAGGGTGTGAGAAGATGCATCAAATTATCACATGGATGATGTCATCAGTGATGTCATTTGAGATGTCATCAGTGATGTCATCAGTGATGTCACTGACCATGTCATGAGTGATGTAATATGTGACGTCATCAGCAGTGCATTGCGGGGCGCGAGTTATAGTTACCTGAACTAACTATAACGGGGGAATTTCACGGGTTTTGTACGAGTGTAATGTCCAACTAACTATAACTGTCCCTAAAACCTATGGTTTTTTCCAGTATATATATATATATATATATATATCTATATCTATATCTATATCTATATCTATATCCAAATGAAGATGCCCACAATTGAGGTGTGGAGACAAAGCCGGTTTTCCCTGCAACTTACCAATAAAGAAAGGTTGTTAAGATGCTTGTGTGCGGCACCTCAATTGTGGGCATCTTCATTTGGATATATATATATTATCTACTGGCGGTCGCCAGTAGATAGTTATAGTTAGGACCTATTATCCATAGGAAATCCGCGACATTCTATTTGAAATAACGTTGGCGCCGGTTGACGAATCTTCGCGAAAGTTTCCAACTTGTTGGGGCGCTCCGCTCCTACCCTGAAAGTCTCGGGGTGATACGTCAAGCGGGGGGACGAGAAAAAAGGGGGGTCCCAAAACGCGTTTTCCCCATTCATTTTTCCATAGGAACCTTTAGTCGCAGCTACAGCCCGAACTGCTGAACGGTGTAAATCCGTTCAGTAGTTCCTGAGAAATTCACAAGTAAAGTCACATATATATCTATGGGCGCGTCGGATCCGCGTACCCTCCCGATCACGAGCTGTCTGCTAATTGGCTGTCAGCTGGCTGTCAACATTCCGATTCAGGAAGTGTTGGCAGCCATTTTGTCCCTCGGTAGAACCGAGGGACAGAAACAAGTGCGCAAAGCGCACAAAGGGGGCAGGGTAGAAACACCCTAACCCCCTAGGCCTGCTCAGGGGGTCCCACAAGGACCCCCTGGGCAAAAAAAAGCATTTTATTTTTTTTTTAAATCGGCAGGATGCGCTCAGGGTGCGCGAATCCTGCCGGAAAAAAAAAATCAAAGCGCGGTCTCCCGCGCTTCGATGTAAATTTGCCCCCGGGTGGGCCAAGTCCCGGGGGCATGCTGGGGGGGGGTTTATTTTATGTATGGGGTCCTCTAAGGGCCCCCCAAGCTCCGGGGACCACCACCCCCCGGGGCTTTATCATAAATGGTGCGGGAGGGCTCTGAGCCCTCCCGCAGCCCCGGGGACCGCCACCTCCCCGGGGCTTTTTTTTTTTAAACCTGTGTGGGGGGGCTCCAGCCCTCCCACACGCCCCGGGGACCACCACCTCCCCGGGGCACTAAGAAAATTGAAAATGGGGGTCCGTTTTGGACCCCCAAGCCCCAGGGCTTTCAAAATGTAGGGAGGGGGGCCGCGCGGCCCCCCTCCTGGAGCCCTTGATGGCCCTGGGGACCGCCACCCCCAGGGCCGGCTCCTGCAGTGTCCCGGGTGCCTACCCCCGGGACACTGCTGTTTGCTATGACAGGACGGGAGCCTCGCGGCTCCCGTCCTGTCATAGCAAACTTGGTTTGCATTTTGAAAGAGAGAGCAGGAAACCTGCTCTCTCTTTCAAAATGCAACCAATTGCTTTTCCACATGGGGAGCAGCATGTTAGCTGCTCCCCATGTGGAAAGCAATGCCGGCTCCCATAGGACACGGGAGCCGACGGGACTGTGGGGGTTTGGGGACCCCCACAGTCCCCAACCAGAGGCCAGGCCCCGGGGGATGGGGTCCCCGGGGCCATAAGTGGCCCAGGAGGGGGCCACGCAGCCCCCTCCCCAAATAAAAATAAATAAATAAAAATAAATAAATAAGGGCAAGGCCGGCCCCGGGGGATGGGGTCCCCGGGGCCTTAAATGGCCTGAGGAGGGGGGCCACGCCGCCCCCCTCCATATTTTTTATTTAAAAAAGAGGGCATGCCCCGGGGGATGGGGTCCCCGGGGCCAATAGAGGCCCAGGGAAGGGGGCCACGCGGCCCCCTTCCCGTTTTTTTTTTTAAAAATAAAACAAAAAAAATGCTCAGGCCCCGGGGGATGGGGTCCCCGGGGCCAAAAGTGGCCGAGGGAAGGGGGCCCACGCAGCCCCCTCCCATAAAAAAAATAAATAAAAAAACGGCATCGTGCCGGAGGCCCCGCCCCTCCCTGCAGTACTCTGCAAACGCGCTCCCTGGCGCGTTTTAAGAAGGGGAAGTAATTCCCCTTGAATACTGGGGGTCCCTGGGGCCAACTAGCCCACCAGGAACCTCCAGTATGCGCCAGGGGGCTGCCTTGCCGGGAGGTGTACAGAGGCCACGCCCCTTTTACACCTCTCTGCAACGCAGCTCTGTGGCGCTTAATGGAGGTAGCTGGTGGGCTAGTTGCACCCCAGGGACCCTCAGGATTCAAGGGAGTTAATCCCCGACTTAAAACGCGCCACGGGGCGCGTTTGCACAGTGGTGAAGGGAGGGCGGGGCCTGAGGTGACATGTGTGCAAACAGGCCCCGTGGCGCGTTTTAAGATGGGGAATTAAATCCCCTTCAATCCTGAGGGTCCCTGGGGGCCAACTAGCCAAACAGGTACATCCAGAAAGCGCCACAGAGCTGTGTTGCAGAGAGGTGTAAAAGGGGTGTGGCCTCTCTACACGTCTCTGCAACGCAGCCCCTGGCGCATACTGGAGGTTCCTGGTGGGCTAGTTGGCCCCTAGGGACCCTCATGATTCAAGGGGACTTAATCCCCCAACTTAAAACGCGCCACGGGGCGCGTTTGCACAGATGTCACCTCAGGCCCCGCCCCTCCCTTCACCATTGTGCAAATATTCCTCTAAAATCTGCCGAACTACGAATTCTGATTTACTCACCTGTTATCAGGAGAGACCTCAGTGCTGCATCTTTCAGCCCAGTACTAATCCTGAAAAGTAATTTTAACCGTACTTACCAGTAACTTGAATTTCCTTCCATAGGATATCATTACCTGCTTTTTGCTGAAAAAGTTTCTAAGTGTTGATTTTTGAAACATACAAATATTCCTCTAAAATCAGCCGAAATACGAATTCCGATTTACTCACCTGTTATCAGGAGAGACCTCAGTGCTGTATCTTTCAGCCCAGTACTGGTCCTGAAAAGTAATTTTAACCGTACTTACCAGTAACTTATATTTTCTTCCATAGGAATCCATTGTCTGGTTTTCAGCAGAAAAGTTTCAAAGTGTCGATTTTCACAAACTACAAATATTCCTTAAAAATCGCCTGTATGACTTAAACGCATTCTTTCAACTGTTTACAGGAGATGCACCAGTGCTGGATCCAGGATCCAACACTGAGTAAGAAAAAGTAACCATAACAGTTTTTACCTGCTAAGTGAATTTCCTTCCATAGGATAACATTGGTGATTCTATGAGAAAAAGTTTCTAAGTGTCAACTTTTAAAATACAATAATATTCCTTAAAAATCACTACTGTAACCAAAACGCTTTTACTCAACTGTTTACAGGAGATGTCCCAGGACTGAATCTAGGATCCAGTCCTGTGGTTAGAAAAGTAATCCATAAAGTAACTAATTGCATTTAACTAGAAATTCACATTGAGCTGAATGTTGCATTGTGTTTGAAAATGTGTTGCCCATTGCAACAACTGTAACTACTGTACTTAAAAGTCTATTGCCTATGTGCAAAGTATTTAAACTAAAGTAATTCATTCTGAGAAAGTATTTTTTGTAATGTATAATGTAATTACAATGTAATTTAAAAATTAAAATATGTAAAAAAAATTGTTTCTAAAAATGTAGTAAATCAGTATGAAAAAATAAATATAACAATTAATACATTTAAAAATTGTCATTTACAAAACCTTTGAAATTCACTGAAAAAACCATAGGTTTCAGACATGTTATAGTTAGAAATTAGCATTTAAAAACCTTTGAAATTCACTGAAAAAAACATAGGTTTCAGGCACGTTATAGTTAGAAATTAGCATTTAAAAAACCTTAGAAATTCACTGAAAAAACCATAAGGTTTTAGGGACAGTTATAGTTAGTTGGACATTGCACTCATACAAAACCCGTGAAATTCCCCGTTATAGTTAGTTCAGGTAACTATAACTCGCGCCCCGCAATGCACTGCTGATGACGTCACATATTACATCACTCATGACATGGTCAGTGACATCACTGATGACATCACTGATGACATCACTGATGACATCACTGATGACATCATCCATGTGAGAATTTAATGCATCTTCTCACACCCTAATATAAGTTTTGATACACCCACTCTAAATTACAGACTGCCATTCTCAAAACCATACACACTCCAATACCAATAAGTACATACCCACTCACTGATTCTTAGGTCTACACACACACATCTACTCACTCACCCGTACAGTCACTCATACTTACAGTCACTCAGTACAGGACTATCATATGCACTCATACACCTATATAAACACTCACACAACACAACTCATCCATAGAGATACTCACACACCTAGTCAGTCATGCAAATAATTAATCACACTCCAATTTACTCACCTATACAGTTATACACACCAGCTCACTTACTCATAAAAATACTAGCACATTCTTACGCTCCTATGCAATCACTGATGCAAGCACACACTCATCCATATAGCCACTCTCACAATCACACACTCTCACTTATAGCCATTTATATACTCCAACACACATATATACTGCCTTTCACATATGTAGTTACTCACACATGTACCACTGAGATTTACATTCAATCACTAACACACCCATACACACACTCGCCCACCCATACAGTCCATCACAGACGCACTCTTGAAACCATGCACCCAGTGAATCACCCACTCACACATCTATGCACAGAGTCACACACACCCCACCCACACAAACACTGAGGCACCCATACAGATACTCAGAGAACCAATCCATAACCCATATAGACACTCATTTAGCTAGTCAGAAACCCATGCAGTTGCTTACACAACAACAGACAGACGGATACAGACATTCACACAGTTTAGTCACTCACCCATGCATCCAGTAAGATACGTTTAATCACTCACTTATAGACTCAGTCACGCACCTACTAAATCATCCATTCAGGCGCTTCTACACCCACTCATTCTTCAATACGCCTTTCCCTATATATATTAAACATATTTAAACTTTACAGAAACACACAGTCACTGGATGATGTCATCAGTGATGTCATCAGTGATGTCATTTGAGATGTCATCAGTGATGTCACTGACCATGTCATGAGTGATGTAATATGTGACGTCATCAGCAGTGCATTGTGGGGCGCGAGTTATAGTTACCTGAACTAACTATAACGGGGGAATTTCCCGGGTTTTGTACGAGTGCAATGTCCAACTAACTATAACTGTCCCTAAAACCTTATGGTTTTTTCAGTGAATTTCTAAGGTTTTTTAAATGCTAATTTCTAACTATAACGTGCCTGAAACCTATGGTTTTTTCAGTGAATAAATAAATATATATATATATATATATATATATATATATATATATATATATATATAGACATTCTATTCAATATCTAGTGAAATTGGATTTGCATTTTGTGTTTCAGTATTGTGTATAACAGTCTTTGGCTGCAGAGAACACTATAATATAGTTTGTAATGGCTTGGTTTCCATGCTTTCTGCTTCATGCATGGAAAAAATGCTATTGATTCATTTCCTAGTCATGCTTTATGTTTGGACATATCAAAATGTCTTCCCTCAAACATGACCGTCATGCTTTTGCTCTTACGATATGTGATACTAGGGGCATTTCCTATGAGACTTGAAACAGTGTTCTCATCTTTCAGCACTTCCCAATTTTTAGTTAGAATGTTTTTCACTTTGTAAACTTGGTCACAGAAGGTGGTTATGATCCATGGCTTTTTTCCTCTCTTTTGAAGTTCCTGCCAATACGTTTGGCTCAATAAGTGACTAAGAGCAAATCCTCCTTTTTGACTGTCTTCATTTTTTCTACTGCAGATTGTAGAACTTTGGATGGGTAATGCCTAGCTCTAAAGTCATTTAACATATCTGATTGGGCTTGTATAAATTTCTCTTCCGTACTAAATATACAATTTCACCTTACTAATTCACCATATAGTATGTTACATTTTACTTGTTTAGAATGGCTGCTTATAGTATGTAAAATTGTTTCCCACCTTTTTGGCCTGAATAATGATGTTTCCAAACTACCTTCCATGGGCTCTATTTTTAGGTTTGGAACCTGTATTGTAGTCTGGCATTTTGTCATAAGTAATGTCAAACTAAGGGTGTTATCATTTATCAATTTTAAGAATTCGGATAACTGTTGTGATAATCCACTGCAAATAATAAATAAATTGCCTTTGTAATGAAGCCATAAAATACCATACTGCAAATATTCCTCAATCCTAGGGTCCAAGGACACCGGCCCTTCCCACCAGCCCATCAAAAGAGTGGTGTAGCTGGGGAAAAAACAGGTCCCCTGGATGCGTTTGTCTAGTCATTGGCCAAACTAAAAAGTATTCTCATCCAATGTAATCATACATAATAACAATGATATTCTGTTCCTAAATACTTATTGGGCTAGCTCTTAGAAAGTGTTCACATGCAAGTAGTAGGACATGATGTCTGATACTCCTATAAAGAGATTGAACATCCTTTATTACCAAAGTATATGTTTTGTCAGAGATATGTGGTTAATTTTTTTGGCGGAATTGTGTGCTGTCTCATAGGTAGGTGGGTAAGGTTTCCAAGACTTGAAACACAAAATGAACTATAAATTGATGTTCTTTCAAGAAGACAGCGACTACTGATCACTCTGGTGGATTATTTCTGTACTTATGTACTTTAGGCAGTATATAAAAAGCTGGAATTTAAAGATTGTCAGTTATGAAGATCTGGAATTCATATTCCAATAGGCCCTCATCTCTCCTAATGATTAGTAGTTCATGACATCTTTGAACAAGAGTTTTATGGTAATTCATTTCAATTTGTATTTAACAGTCAATGTCATTCAATATGCTTCCTGCACATGTTTGTCCTTTCCCCATATGACTGCAATGCCCCCTTTGTCGAATAGCTTGATTACAGCTTCTTCATTTTCAACAAGATGTTTCAACATTTGTATTATATATGACTGACTCAAATTCTTCTTTTGTTCATGCAATATTGTGTCCTCTTGTGTTCTTTTGGAGACATTTCATGAAATACGTCATAGGATGCTGGTATAGATTATGATTTAAGTTTAAACTTACATCCACTGCTCAAGTTTGTCAGTATGCTCATGTTGTTTAAGATTTTTATAATGCTTATTTCATCCCTTTCATTTTCTTAATCAAGATTATCCAGAGAGCCATTATCAAATTAAGGTCATATGCATCACAGAGGCCTTCCACATCACTGACACTCCATCATGTACTTCTTTCTCCTGGGGAAATAAGATCTCTTCTTTTGAGCCATGGTTTGTGGTTTAGCAGTTTTAATCTCTGGCTAAATTGAAATAAGTATGTACAGGTTTGGGTTAAGTTAAACTCTCTGAAAGTACTTCCATTTCATTTGTATGTAGGTTTTTGGCAGAACGTTTATTAACTATTTTGCTGCTCTCTCTCTCATTAATGTTACATTCTACTATGTCGTTCATTTGTTCTACTCCCTGTAGGGTTCTCCTTCCTTTTTGATTCTTTGTTTGTGTTGTCTTTTGCTCCTCCTTCTCCAGCTCTTGTTTTTTTTTTTACCCTGGGTGCTTGTTGACATCCTCTCCTTAGTACCCTGAAATAGTCTAAAAATGTTTCTTTAGAGGTTGTGGTAGCAGGTACATCACTATTCTAGTCTTCATCAATATATGAACTTGCCTCTGAACCATATTTCATTGTACCTTTATCCTGCATTTGTCTTTTGCAGTCCTTTTGTTCCGTCGCAATTGCTTGATCGACTCTTGGCAAAGATTAAGGGACTAATTACAACTTTTGTGGTGTGGGAGCGGCAGCCATGCCACGCCCCACTCCAACACCACCAAAGCCACCCACCCACCAAATTACAAGTTTCCTTGTTGTCTGGTGGGTGGTGCTTTGGCGGTCCCGCAGCAGTGCAGTTCTAAGGTCCATATGTGAGCCTTAAAAACTACAGCACAGAGAGAGTGCCAAAGCCCGTACCTGCTCATCATGGACTGTGCACTCCATGCTGTGCAGGAACAGGGGTGCATGCACACAGGGAGTGCCCCCTGCATGCATCACCATGCACAGGGGCACCAGGGGGCCCTGTAGGGCCCCCTTACTTTCCTGACCACCACCATGAAAAATGTGGAGGTCTGGAAAGACGTAATATTCTTGGTGGTGTCGCAGCGGCACCACCAGCATACTGCTGCCCCAGACCGCCACGCCACTGCTGAGGGATCGCGGATCCCCAAAAGTTGTGACGTTTCCATGGCAGTCTGACCATCAAAGTTTTATTACGGCGGCCAGACAGTTGGTGTGGTGGTAGCCGCACTGCCATCGCTGCACCACTGTAAGTTTGGTGGCCCACAGACTGCCAAACTCATAATCAGGCCCTAAGTTTCTTCCATCTTCATAGTCTTTCTTTATCCGTGAAACATTTCCATTGTTTTCATTTCTTGATGTGTTACTCATGTTTGTCAGCTTTTGTTCCATGTTTTCTTTGAATTTATATATCTCAACTTGCTCTTTGGACATCGCAAGTTCTGATTCAAGATCATTGATCAATTTCACTGTTGCTTTATATTCCTCCCAAGCATGTTTGATTAAAATTGTAACCATGACCTTGGAGTATTCTGTTATATCTTGTATCCATTCTTGTAAGAGAATTGGGTTTAGGTTGCCATGTGTTGATACAGTATAGATTCGTAGTCCCTGTGAGATTCTCTCAAATTCTAAATATTTCGGAAGAGTTGTTACTTGTCACCATTTATTTATTACACATTTTCTGAATTTCTCTAAATTCTGTAATTTTTGTTTCAGCGTCATTGATTCATTTTTGATTGTGACTGTTCTCCATGCCCTTGGCATTCAGTGTCACCTTAAGTTGTAAATAATGGACTTTCTGCTGCAAGTCACTTTTTATCTTTGTCCTCAGCAATCCATTTCAATTAGTCTCAACACTTCACCAGACAACAGCGGGGCTATTTAGGACTTGGCATATATATATTCTTTTCACATAGCAGGGTGATGCTGATAGTGACACAAACAAACTATATACATGAAATGTGAATACATCAACAACATAGTAATAACTTTTCTAATGTAAAATACAGATCAAGGCACTTTTCTCTGTAAAAGAGTGGGTAAGATAAAAAATAATGCATTGATAAAAGTGGAGGCTGAGTGCACACCTAATGAGAGAGCTCGGGTACGTTATTTAGTGGCAGAAAACTCAACTGACTAGTTGGGCGTATAATACTTTATCTATTTTCACATTTAAGATTGATATGTCCAGAAGACAATACAGCAATATATTGGAGAATTAGGTGCATGGTGATATTCTTCAAAATAGTAGACAATAATATAAGGGATAAAGACCCCTTTCCATACATTATAAGGATAATGGAAGTCACTGAGGAGTCCATAACCATATAGAGGAATGAGGCCAAAGGCCAGGTTCCTTTATAAGGTTATGAAACTCTATGTGCACCGGGGGTACTTTATCCCATATAATGCATGGTCACACCACCACCTTTCCCACAAAACACTAAACACCTTGGTGGGTAGCTCTTTCATATAAAAGAGCAAGCATGTTAACAAACATGAAGAATAAAAATAAGACCTCCAGTACAAAATTAAACACATCAAATAACATGTTTGATATTTGTTGTAAACAGATATTAGAAACAGTTCAATACAAGTCAGTTTTGTAAAAAAAAAAAAAAGCTGCAATAGCTCAGAATGTGTAGAAACATGCAGAAAGAATCTAGCTTTTCTCTAACTACCTAAGGAGTGTAAAAAAATAAACATGTTCTCTCTACTTGTCATTGTAAGCTAGAAAAATAGAGCAGAGGAGAAAAAAAGTAACTTTCAGTTTTCATTGCTAAATAGCTGCTTCAATTATGCTCCATGATCTGACCTGGCTTTGACCTCTGCTGCTGGCTCTGGCAGCAGGAATTGTGATATCAGAGCTCAACTGTAATAACTTACGATAGTCCAGTTCTGACGTATTTTATTTATAATTGGTGACTGGGTGCATCACAAGTCGCTGATTATAAAAAATAATTTGAGACGGGCGAATATACATGGGTTACAGAATCCTATGTATTTTTGTAGAATAATCTGCCTGCATCAGTAGATTATTCAATATAACAGGCATTATTCTAATCCAGTATTTCCTCAGTTCTGCCTTTCCAGCCTCTGCCCTGTATTTAGAATTCTGCAGGGCAGGATTGGGGAAACAAAGCAGCCCTGGCTAAAATGCTCAAATCAGCCCATCTCCCTTCATCTCCTCCTTCAATCCCTTTTCAACCATCCATCCATTCTCTTTCTCTCCTTCTCTCATCTCCCTCTCTGGTTGCTTTCTCTCTACTTTCCCCCTCCCTGCCTTCTTCTCTTTCTTTCTCTCTTGAAACCTCCCTGTGCCTGCTGCAAATAATCTTGGGGAGCTGGGGAAGGTGACAGAGGTGCCAGGGGCATCCCCTGCTCTTTAAACCTGCCTCCAGGGACTCCAGACCACTGGGAAAATGTCTATTGGAATAACAGGCCTGTCTGGCCCTGGCATTATACAACTTCCTCCCTTTTTATTGAACCCCCCCTAACCAGTTTTTACTGACATCTGCATTTTCGAAAAACAGCGTTTTGATAAAGGTAACTGTATCTCCTTCAGAACTTTTCTTGAAAAGAGCATCCTGTTGGAGTGCATTAAGGAATATTTAGAATAAAAGAAGACTTTCTGTACAATATACTAAAGTTGGTAGTTGCACTGATAAGTAACTTTACATTTGGTCCATGTGGAATACCACCTTATGTTCCAAGAAAATCTTTAGAATTGTCTTCAAGGACCAAAATGGTGCTGGTGTGGTTCTCCTGCACTAACGCCCCATTTGGTTAAGCACCCTAATATGCCCTTCCTCCCAGATGGCCACAATATGGCTACCATGTTCATTGAAAGCACAGGAGCCAGCATTCACTAAACACTAATTCAACTTGACTTGAAGATAAATGCATCATCATCATCATTCACACTGAAGTCATCCCACTTTTTCTTATTATCACAGAGTTTGAGCTAACATTCGACTTCTTCAGGTACTAACTGGTGCTGCTTCCACATGCCTAGGAATGTAAATCTGTTATCACCTAACCAATTACGTTTCCAACGAGTTTACAATGTGCACCTCTAACTGGTGACGAGTCCTAAAATAAAGGATGTGGTTTGCAGCCATGGGTTCGCATCTGTTGTCAGCAGGTCACCTTTAAAGTAAACCTTTCAGAGCCAGCTTGGGGCTGTTGTACTCGTTATTATCACCGCGATATAGCATTGTGCACATAATGCAGTGCTGTGAAGCAACCAGAGAGAGCTAAATATAGCTTAATGAAAAGCACCGATAGAATTCGAGCTTCAAAACAAGATTTTCCAAACAAAAGAAAGCAACATGCGAAATGTCTGGCTGTTAAATCGACACATACTATCCTGCTTAGTCTTGTGTAATTAACAAGCTAATGATCAACCATGCGTTGGTGCTGGCATGACACTTTTATTGCCATTTTGTACACCACACTCTGTGGATGTGCAGTTAAATTTGTCTGGCACCAGTTTTTTTAGTTTTTTTTAAAGGGAAGACTTGGGGTGTTGACGAATATTTTTTCTGTCCCTTTTGCAAACTTAAATACCGTGTTTAAAAGAAAATCATGGGCCCTGGCAGCTATTTTATTGAACGGTTTATTGACTACTCTTGTTTTACAGACATGTGAGTGTAAGAGGGCAGTTATTATATGTCTAACATTTTCAACAGATTGTTGTTGTTATGGATTAAAAACCTGAAGATTTCCCAAACGTATATCTTTCATAGCTGCTACTCTTTTTCATGCTTCTTAAGTAACAGGCTGCATGTTTCATTTGACACAAAATGACTCATCGAACGCATTCAACCCGGGGGGAAAACAAAGTCACAAAGGGACTTGCAAATGCGAAATATTTGCTATTACATAAACAGTGTGCAAGAAAATACACAGCCTCTCAAAAGTGTAATAAGGTATGAAGCTCTTTTTATTTCCTTTTTTAAACCATTTTCTCTGACTGCAATTAGAAGTCAATAATTTACCTGTTTAAAAGATGCGAGACCCTTGCAGCAACCGCAAAGACCAAACCAACACCAATTACACAAATGGACTGCCAAAGGTGAAACTTCACTATATGGTAAAACTACTCCTTATTTCCAATTCATTTGAGCAATATCCATTCTTTTTATAGTCTTTTTACTGATCATAGATTTTAGACAAGATCCCAAACATAGTTCTGGTTTTCAGACTTGAAACTGATGATGTCAAATAACTGGGCTAAAGCTTGAATTTTAGGCCCGCAGTTACTTCATGGAATGGAAAGGTAGGAAATTGGGAAAGAACAGACAGGCATATGATAAAGTAGAAAAGCACAAGCAAAGCCAGTAGGTCTGGTGTTGGCTGCCATCCTTTTCACAATTCTTCTCTTGTTCTGTCATGGTTTTTCCAAAACATTATTGTTGTGGAAGCTGCTGGGCCATCATCAATCTAAAAAAAAAAATAGGCTGTTAGAAGTTGGGTATCTGGTTGGCAGAGGTATACATCCTGTCCAAGCAGGAACCACAATCCCAGTCAGGGTACGTCACAACACACCCTAAAGAATCCTGTGCTCACCCTCTGGTACATTGGCACAGAGCAGTCAGGCTTAAGATGCAATGAGTAAAACGTTTGTGAAACACTTCAAACAGTAACACAGTGAAAACACCACAAACAAACTCCACACCAGGTTAAAAAGAAAGAGCTCAATTTTATAAATAAAACAAAACAACAAAAATCCAACAAGTAGAAGTATAAATTTGAGTTTTTAAAGAATAACTGTAAGATTTTGCTTAGAAGAATAAGGGCTTTCATGGGTTATCAGGTTGCGCTGGACCGGGGCAAAGTCAAAAGTTCAGGCAAACCGGGATGGAGCATGGGACAGACACAGGGACCCACTTGGGCCTGCTGAACTAAAGTACCTTGATCTGGGCTTGCATCAGCTTCGAAGATGCGAGATGCAGCTGAAGTAATGCATCGGTGATGTGTCAAACTGTGGGTGAGATGTGTCGAGATTCTCCACGCAATGGCAGCGATGCTTCAATTCCAAGTGCAAGGCTCCGGTTCCGAAGGTGATGCATGGCTACTGCTCCCACAGAAGGCGAGGTGTCGATTCCAAAGGCGATGCACTGGTTACAAGTGCGAAGCGCTGGCTCTGTTGCACGCTTCAACGAGGATGCATGGGTTCCGATCCACGCAAAGGCAAACATGCGCCGGTTTTGACACACGCTGAGGAGAACATGCGCCGGTTCCGATGAGGATGCATGGGTTTCGGTTGTAGTAGCACTTTAGGCCTCACCTCCAAGAGTCCAGGAATGGGGTGGCACCGCTCGGCAGGGAAGACTCACAACTTGTAGAGTCCAGTTGCAGAGGCAGGTAGTTGAAGTCTTTGATATCCCTGAAACCTAGAACAGGATGTAAGCCAGCAAGCTCTTGTACTCACTCTGGGTTAGAGTGATGCAAGTCCAGTCCTTCTCATCCAGGCAGCAGAACAGCAGGCAGCAGGGCACCTCAGCAAGGCAAGAGCACAGCAAGGCAGAAGTCATTCAAAGCAGCAGTCCAGCAGAGAATAGTCCTTTCAGCAGCACAGCAGCTCTTTGTCCTGGCAGTGGTCATAGGTCCAGAAGTGTACTGAAGTCATGGTGTGAGAGGTCCAGTACTTATACCCAGTTGTGCCAAAGAAAGATCTGAAGTGCACAGAAGTCCTCCCTTGCTGCCCAGAGTCCAGACTCACTGCGGGAGGGTATGCAGCCCTTTGTGTGTGGACAGGGCACAGGCTATTCAGGTGTAAGTGTGAGGATGTGCCCAGCTCCTCTCCCCCATCTCCCAGGAAGGCCCTTCAAGACACACCTCAGTTCCCTTTGTGTCTTGCTGTCTAGAGAGAATACACACAGCCCAGCTGTCACCCAAATGGCTAAAGTAAATAATGGCCACTTTTCTAAAAGTGTAATTTTCTAAACTGTCATTTGAAATCCAACTTCACCATAAGTTGTGATTTTAAATTGTGAGTCCAGTGACACCGAACTTGAAAAGTCTATCTATTCACAATTGGGAATTACACTTACAAGATGTATTAAGGTAAACCCAATGCTATCCTATGGGAGCGATAGGCCTTGTAGTGGTAAAAAATTTAATTTGGAGTTTTTTACTACCAAGGCATGTAAAACTTAAATGTACATATCCTGCCTTTTAGATACACTGCACCCTGCCCTGTGAGTCTACAGGGCCTACCTTACGGTTTACCTACATGTATAAAAAGGGAAGGTTTAGGCCCGGCAAGAGGTTTATCTTTGTCAGGTCGAAATGGCAGTGTAAATTGCACATGTAGGCTCTGCAGTTGCAGGCCTGAGCCATGGTTAGAGGGCTGCCAATGTAGGTGGTGCAATGTCTGCAGCAAGCCCACTAGTAACTTTTAATTTACAGCCCCCCCCACGGGCACATGTGGTTCACTTTACTAGAAACTTATAAGTATACTAAATATGCCAATTAGAGTCAAGCCAATGTTAACATGTTTAGAGGAGAGAGCAGAAGCACTTTAGCAGTGGTCAGCAGTTGAAAAGAGTGCATAGGGAGGCAGGCAAAATGTTGAGGGCAGATCACCCGAAGGCTGTCAGGTCTAACGTAGGCTAAAGTCAAAAACATATTTTTTAGGTTTAAGAAAAGACACACATTACCATAGTAGTCTCTACCACTAAAGAGTACTACTTTGTGCGTGCTAAAGTGCGCTGACCTATTGCCCCATGATGCATGCTGAAGAGGGTGGAAAAAAACTGTGAATAACACAACAACAGACTTATAGATAGTCTGGTTGAAAACCATGGATGTCATTCAGGGGTCAAGTGTAACAAAAAAGGGGAATCCCCCTGAAAACTAATAAGGGTTGCAGAACAAGGGAACAACGAAGAATTTTACAAAGAAAAAATGCCTATCCCATATTGATAAATGGAAGACAACTAATTAAATAGATAACAGAGCCCAAATAGACAACTAAATTAAGAAGTTCAAATATGCTTCATTTTGCAAAGATTGATTCAATTCCAAAACATACAAAAAATGCAATACAAATTACATGGATATAGCTCTAGAATACAAATACTTACTATGAGATTGACGAAGAAATGTGGACGCACCCCTTATCTACACCAGCAATGGACGATTAAAATTAAATCATTCATACACTCTGATACACAAACACACACACCCATATCTCTAAAGTGACTCAAAACCTTAAGGTGTCACCATGGTAGAGCACACTTTGTGATAATGCCAGCAGCAGGTACTCTATGTGGTATCACAATCACAATCCCATTCCTTCATTATTTTCATTCACCTTTTATTATTATTTTCTATTAGTTTCATCTGTCAAACCTTGGCTTGCCCCTTGTTACCCCTGACACTTCCTTTGCAACCTCTGACCTTATAGTTTGCAAAACCAGCAACAGGAATATTCTGTTTCTCTCTCTATAGCAGCACCTCTTATAGGATGCTGGGCACAGGCCACAGCTGAAACCTTTAAGTATTTCAACTTGTCAGAGCAGCTACGTAGTTGTCTAGAAACACACTTCCGGGCCCCAGTCTTGAGTGTGCTTCACCTGCAGGCTCTGGACTTTGGTGTGTTTCTAGACTGGTTTGTCCTGCTTCCCAGTGTTGCTGGACCCCAGCTTTCTTGTGAGATGTGACCTGCACTTTCCAGAATGACACATTTAGGAAACCTGCCAGCCACCATAGCATTGCAGTCCCAGTAAGTGGTATATTTTTACTTCTTGCATTTCAACCAATTTGTGCTTATGGTGCTCCTGCAGCATTACATAACTGACAAGTGTTTTTTTTTTTTACTTAATCGTGTATATGTGTCACATTTCAATGCCATATTTAATACACTCTAACCTCATTTCTGAGTTGCACAATACTGACAACATGCAAACTTTTCACCTATCTTTTCTGGTACCTTGCGGTAATATCCCACAGGTACTGTGCAATTATGGTTTGCACTCCTTGGAATGAGGATTAACTGTGTGTACCCAGAATTACCGTCCACATTTCTGCAGAGTATTTTCTATTTAAAGGGGTAACATTGACATTTACACCGAACACCGAAAAAACAGGTGATGTTTTTTAATCAACCTTCACCTCCATCGGCTGATCTCTGGTGGCCGATGCAGCTGAATCCCCCTCCTACCCCGGTCACCTCTGTCAGAAATTTAGGTTTTAAATTTGACTCAGAATTGTCGGTTAAGGCCCAGATTGGCCAAGTTTCCAGAGCGTGTTTTTGGAAGCTTAAAACCTTACGCAGATTTCTCCACCTACTACCGATGGACTGTCGGGCCACAATAGTCCATGCCTTGATTACATCTCAGCTGGACTATGCTAACAGCCTGTATCTGGGTCTTCCTGCCTATCTCATCCAGAGGCTTCAGACAGTTCAGAATGCCGCTGCTAGGTTTCTCAGAAATGTGCCTCTTCGACATCACATTTCCCCTCATTTGCGCAGTCTTCACTGGCTTCCGGTGAAAAGGAGAATCGAATTCAAGGCCCTGTCTCTAGTCTTTAGAGCTACTAGAGATAGCGGACCTGGTTATCTGAGGCAGAGACTTCAGAAATACCATCAGAACAGGACCTTGCGCTCGAACTCACAGTTGCTTCTCTGCTCTCCTTCTTTCCTTAAAGCCAGGATTGGAGGGCGGGCCTTCGCTGTAAGAACAGCTGCCCTTTGGAATGCTATGCCTCTTTACCTGCGCAAAGCTGAATCGGAATCCACTTTCAGGAGTGCCTTGAAAACATGGCTTTTTGATCTGCCTTAGTTTGATTTTCTCCCTCTTCTGTCTTTCCTCAGCTCCGGGACACCGCCGTTGGTGGTAGCCGTGCGCTTTATAAATGCTTTGGTATGGTATGGTATTTATTACCTGATCTGAGCAGTTTATAAATATTTGCAGACTGCTTGAGTCTGGGGAGTTAAGGTAGGAGGTTGTGGGAAGGGTTTAAAGAGAGAAGGAGGAAGTTGGCAGACGGGGAGATCGTTACATGCTTCCTCCACACCATGCTTGAGGATAAAGATGGGGAGGGTAATGTGACTAGGATGCAATGCAGTCCTTTCTTAATGTGATTTTACCAGATGGATTTCCCTTCTAGCAAAATACAGTCAGTTGCTCCAGCACATGTTAAATCCGGGTGCTGGACCTAGAGACCACTCATGATCGAGTGGAGCAAATTTCACACAGGAATCCTGCTCCACTCAACACCGAATCAGGCACTTTGATTCATTCTTTATCACACAGGTGTGGGAAATTTTGAGGATGAAGATCTATCAACCTCATGGAATTGTTTTTAAAACTGTAGAAGCATTATGAATTAAAAAACTGGTTAGGGATGTTTTTTTTAAATAAGAGGGGCAAGTAAAATAGAACCTCAGCATCAGCAGGAGACATTCTTATGGCCTCTGTGTGGCAGTCAGTAGGCCTCAGCTTCCATGCACTCCTAAGTGAGTGAGTAAAATATTATATAACACAAAACATATGCCCTAAGGCTTCGTGGCGTTAAAGAAATGCTCTTGTTTCACGGCAACTGGAAATCCCACCCTCAGATTCAGGACTTCTGATGACCCGGAATACCCAGTGCTCTGCTTCTGAGAATCTTTTATCCTTGTATGATTTGATGGAATTTAAAGCACTTATTTGAGAGTCCGACTCAGAGATGCCAAGATAATATATAAGGCTACTGTGGTGGATGCCATTAAAGGTCCCAGTGGTAGCAGTTTTTACGCCTGGCTTGACATTTGTGACTCCTGGCATTGCCCTTGCATCCCCCAAAAGGGAAGAGCATTACCAATAACAAAAGGAACTGGGCTCTAATGAGCCCTGTTTTCTTCCTGCTGCTTCACCTGGCCCGAAGATTTTAATTTATTAACCTCCAAATTTCGCGTACGGACGCTGAGACTATTGCTGCTGGCCACCCTGCCTTTCAATGTTAACGTCTGCATTATCATCATCACACCAAGATGATTGCCTTGGCACTATATCTATTTGTGTCTGTAGCGGGGTGTCAGAAAGGGGTCGGAGACTGGGTTGTGGTAAGAATGGTTTTATTGGGTATAACACGCGTCTCTTTGTGGCCTGTCTGTAGTACCGTAGCGGGGGCTGGTCCTTCGCTTCCTGGTCCCTCGAGGAGGTCCTCCCTCTTCTTACTCGCTCCAGCGCGGTCCCGTCCTCCGAGGTGGTGGGGGTACAAAACAAAACAGGATACCAAGTGTAAGTGAGGTGTACAGGTGCACTAGACTTGAAAAAGGAAGGGTGGTGATGGGATCACTCGGTGCACGACACGTCTATCGGCGTGAGGGAAGTGCTCAGGGAGGGTACACCAGGGAACAGGGATCCCACAGGTCAAGTATCCGGTCTCTCCCTCTTTCCTACCCAGCCCGCCAAACGGTCGCGTACCTGTGCTGGGCGATTCACGGGGATGTTGGCCTCCTGGCTCTCCGTCTTCACTCGACCTCGCTGTCTCCTTCCCGTTGTTTGCTTCCGTTGATCTCGCTCTCCTCCCGCCTTCGTTTTCCTCCTCGACTCCTCCGGTGATGCCACACACCGGCTTCCGTTCTCCTCCCGATCTTATTGGCCAGGGTTCCTCGTCGTCATCGTAGGGGGCGTGTCCCGCCGACCAACCTTCCCAGTTAAAGGGACGGTGTATGTTTTCTTCCTCATCTCCCATTCTTCGTGGGACTGCGTAACCCCACTCGTCCTGCTCCTGATAAAGAAGAGGGGAAAGGGTGGTTTCCTCGTTCCCCGGGCTCTTCGCTCGTTCAGTCCCCTTCAGGTCCGAGCCCACCCGGTCACAGTGTCTTAGAATTTTTCTTTATCTGAATACGAACATATAACGTTCATACAATTCTGAGCCCTGAAGAAGTCTCTCCTGAGACGAAACGCGTTGGCTAAATGAATTTTTGAATTGGATTTTAACAACTGCACATATTTATTAATAAAGAAAATTTTTGAGATTATAAGAAAAATCTGGACCTGGCATTTTCTTCAAATCATCGTGGACACCTGATGTTTTATGAACTTTAAATAAGATTTACAATTGATGTGTGCTGATTCCATTCCTTTTTGTGATTGTTTTTGGGGGATCACCCCAATAGGAAGTGTGGAGGGGTGCACTTCTTGGTTTTCTAGCACCATCACCATACTGCTGAGCCACTTTAAGTGACAGGTGCGGGTTCATTGCCTCAACCCTCTGTGTGTGTTTTTCTTCTTTAATTTATTAACCTGTTCAACACACTTTAAAAAAAATATAATTTTGCAAAATAGATATTTTGAAGCTCAATGCGCAAATTAATGAATTAAAATGTTGCTATCATGCACAGGCGTATCAAACATCAGGTGTTACAAATATCTTCACAGCTGCCCCAAAAGTGCTGGGTTCTTCTGTTTATGAGTGCCCCTATTGCTGCAAAAGCAAAGGACACTTTAAAAAAAAAAACAGGACGCAGTTGGTTTCGCTTAGCCTACTGAAGGAATTAGGGAGTGCTGGATAGACCCTAATCATGTGCATGTCCTAACCTGGAAGGTATGGAGTTAGTCTGAGGTGACGCCAATAGCCAACCATGAACATTGCACTCCAGAAACGTAGGCCAGCATCATAGTCTGTTTCCCTTTCCCTGCTGTCTGAAGAAGAAAAGAAATTCCAGCAACACAGGTTGAGGGCCTCATTACAACTCCCATAGTAAACCTGATGAGTCCAGTAGCAGCAGTTACTGGCCTAATCGATTTACAAGATCCATGATAAATACATTAATCCTGTACATTTCACCCAGATATTAGCCATAGATATTAGCTGAAATGACTGGGTGAAATGTCTGTAGAGAAATTGGGAATTACCAGGGGAGTCATGTTCACCTCTCCTGATTTCCTGGGTAATTGCTCATTTCTGAGGGTCTCTTCAGTCTACACCTCATACGGCCCAGTAAGTCCAACCTGCCTACTCTCCCCCACTTATGGAGTTAATCATGCCCCGGGTATCCGTATATCTGGGGGGTGGGAGCCATCATCATAATGCTTGGGATCTACACTGTCTACAGCTTGCCACTGAAGGGGGAAGTTGTGCATGAAACCCAGATCCTGCAGGAGGGTATACCTGAGATGTTGAGATATTCTGTCTGACTTCTTTCCCCAGACCACAGTGTTTTTTTGTGGCCATCAAGCTTTTCATTTCTTAGAGTTCAATAACCTGTCTGAGCACGAGCCAATGGAAAAGGTATAAAAAGAGTAGCAGAAAGAATTGGAGTAATAGAGTAAGAGCAAGGTGGAAACAATGGGAGAAACAGCAAGATAGGAAGACCCATAATGTGAGGACAAGAAAGAGATTTCAGGATAGAGAAGGTAGTAGAAGGAGAAGAAATGTAGCTATCTAGTGCAAAATGAAGGCGGAAGTTAGAATGTGATCATTGGGAGTGAGAGATGGAGTTGCAAACGGCGTGATTGGGTGATGCAAGGACAGGTGTGAAGCATCTAAATAAAAAGGGAGAATAGTGAGATATGCCACAGGAGCAAGAGTCAACTGAGATGAAAACAACAAAAGGTGGAGGTAACACTGAAGCAGCCTGACAGAGGAAGATGGAATCTGGAAGACTGATGTCACCGAATGTTTGAAGTAGATGTGAGGCATTTGGGATGTTCGGGGAGATATAGAAATCATATGAATAGCGAGCAGGGGTTTTAGACATGTCAGCCATAAGGTGGTCTTCTTCCAAACATTTTGCCTTCGCTCCTTCTGTTTTGGTGAAATTGATTTTGTTGGCCTTAGGACTTTGTGCCCTTGCCACTGCTAACCTGTGCTAAAGTGCTTGCCCTCTCTCCTTTAAACATACATACCCAAGGCCTATAAATGTAATGATTCTAGTTGCCTGCAGCACTGATTGTGCCACCCACTTAAGTAGCCATTTAAAACATGTCCCCGGTGTAAGAACTTGGGTTACTGGTTGACTGGGGTATGAACCCTGGTCAAGCAGCAACCACAATCCTTGTCAGGTTAAGGCAGAAGCAAACCCCAAATTAATCTGTGCTCAACCCTTGGTTGCATGGTGCAGAGCAGTCCGGCTTAATTTAGAGGCAATCTGTAAAGTATTTGTACAACACTTCAAACAGTAAAACAGTGCAAACACCACATAAATTAGATCCAATACCAGGTTAGAAAAATAGAGCCAAAAGTAATAAATAAAACAAGACCAAAGCAAAATCAGTAGAACCATCTGTGGCCATTTGGTCGTGCTGGGCCGGGTCAAAGTCAAAAGTTCAGGCTGACCGTGAAGTAGCTCGGAACAGATACAGTCCCAGATGACTCCTGCTGAAGATTTACCTCCTCACGTTTTGTGCCAAGAGACCCATTTGCATTGGAGGGGGCAGTGAGGAGCAAGGAGAGTGTCGCAGGTTGTTGGCCTGGTGTGAAAAGCAGGCCAGGTGTTGCGGATGGGCGGGCTGGAGTTCTGAGTTGGCCATCCCCCGCGGGCTGTTGCTGTTGTGGTGCAAGAGATGGACTGGCAACAGCTCACACTGATTCTCAGTGTGAGCGGCGCAGTCTTAGGGTGAACGGGCCCATTCGTAGTCGCAAAGCCCAAAAGCTTGATTTAAGTTTGCTGAGCCACACCAAGGGTCCAGGACCTGGGGGGCACCATTTGGGGGTCAGGCACTTGCTCCACCTAAGCCTAGGAGCTGGCTGGGGAGCCTCAGAAGCTCAGATCTGGAGGCCAGAATACCAGCCCTTGGAGTCACTGTGGGATCCTGGGTTCAAGATAAAGTTGCAGGTCCAGTTCTTCTTCCCCAGGCAAGAGGGTAGAAGGCAGCAAGTCAGCACAACAGGGCAGCAGCTCCTTTACAGCAGCAGTCCAGCAGAGTGGCATTCCTTGTAGCAGCACAGCAGCCCTTCTTCCTGGGAGAGTATCCACAGGTCCAGAAGTGTACTGAAGAGTTGGTGTCTGAGGTGCAGTATTTATACACAGTTGTGCCTTTGGAGTGGGGGGAAGTTTCTAGAGATTTCCCTTTGAAGTCCCCAGGCATCCTGAAATCCCTGTCCTGGCTCCAGACTAACTACACAGGGTATACAGCCCTTTGTGTGGAGGCAGGACACAGCCCATTCAGATGCAAGTGGGGTTGGGTCCAGCTCCTCCCTCCCATCCTGCCAGTAATGACCCATTCATGCACACCTATGCTCCCTATTGTGTGTGGCTGTCTAGGAGGAATACACAAAGGCCAACTGTCAGCTACACCCAGTCATGGGAACAGAGACAGGATACAAGCACTAAGGAGTATATGTATGACATTAGTGGCGCAGGGCAGAGCAGCAAGTCACCTGGTCCGGCATGATGAGATAACCACCATTGGTGCTTTGTGCTTCTAGGCACTTTTTTCACTTAAATCTTTAAAATTGCATACCTCCGGGTCTACTGATTGGATTTTTGTCATTTTGTTTTTAATTAATATATTACATTTTACACTGTTTTTCTATATTGGTGTGGGATTTTTCTTGTGTTGTGTTTTCACTTTATTATTGTTTGAAGTGCTGCATAAAAACACATTGCCTCTAAGTTAAGCCTGGCGGCTTTGTACCAAGCTACAAGAGGGTTAACCACAGGTTCTCTTTGGGGTTTGCTTATGTTTCACCCTGACAGAAATTGTGGTTGCACCTTGAGTAGGGTTTCACTCCTCTCAAGCAGTCACCTAATGTCCTACAAATCCCTTTTATAAAGCAATAAAAATCTTCCATTTATGCTGAGCTGTCATCTTACTTCTTTTTTCCTGGTTCCACCTTCATCAGCACAAAAATACCCTGCTGGGGGACTTTGCATGGTCCCTATTTCTCATTAATTGATCACTGCACATTTTTAACACGGCTGCACATTTCCTCACAAAAAGTGTAGACAAGAGAGCGTTAGCCTCCTCTTCAGTGGCCCCTCAAGCCAAATTTGTAACTTTAATGGCTCTTTGTAAAGTCCATTAAATATTTCACAACTACTATACATAGTTCATTATTTTTCGTTTTTTAAATGTCACACAGGCAACACAGATGCTAACAAATCCAATCTCACAACCCTTTTTATCCATGTCCCAATAAGATATCAGGACATGTGCACAAGTAATATGGAAAAAAAGCGAAAATTAAAAAGGAAATTCAGGCTCGTCATGACCAAAACCTCAAATGTAGTCCTATCTCTCCGTGTCGCTTTGATTTAAATGATTACACAGCCAAAACATAAAACTATAGCAGTGAGTAAAAGGCTCACTACAAAATCCGGAATCTGCAAAAAACAAAACGTCCATCATCAGGAAGGTCATTTCAAATATTTGCACAGGTAATTCTTTCTGAGCCTTACAACAAAGAACTCCCAATTGCCTAACTAAACAAATGTTTCTGAATGTAATTGAAAATCAATCTTGGCTTCAAGCGAGCTGCAAATTCAGCATGTGGTATCATCACGATATAACATGGATGCTGAAAATGACATCATTGCACTTTATCTCTTTCCATAGAGCGCGACTAGGGCAGAGACAGACCCCTTAGCCTTGTGCAGAAAGATGCCAAAAACAAAGGGTGCATTTCAGAAAATCATGTGTATGTTTAATCAGGAAGTAGTAGCATCAACAATGTATGTACTACACAGCTGCGGTTCCTCCATGGGAGCCGAGGAGTGCCACCCCCTCCCACACTGCTGCGCAGGAAGCTGGAAAAATAAAGTGGTAATAAAAAGATTTTATTACCATTTTATTTTTCCGGCTTTAAGCCGAATGGATAAGGCAGGGCGGGGCCATTGTGTCATCGCTGCAGATTGGCAGCAATGACGAGTGGCCCCTTCAGTATGAATTGCGCATGTCGGTTTGGCCAGCTATATTATTAGGGCCAAACAGACATGTGCAATTCAACCTCTCCAACCCGGCTGTCATTGACACCCGGTTTGGAGAGCAAGCACAGGCCTTCAGTGCTCTTCGGAGTGCTGAGGCAGCCTGCTCCAACCAATCCAGACACTTTTCTCATGCAGCATGAGAGCAGTGTCTGGATTGGATAAGGACCCATAGGACGGCACGCTTGGAGGAGTCTGAAACCGGGTCCGGAGAACACCGAGGACGTGCTGCAGGCTAAGGTAAGTAAAAGTTTTTTTTTTTCATTTTGAAATGTTTATTTGCATGTTTTTGTTTAATTGCATTTATGTATTCGTTTAGTTGTATTGATGTCGACTCACCATTTTTGTGGGTCACAACCGCTACTGGTACTACATCCCGTGTTCATAAATGCAATTCTATTAGGTACCAATATAGAATCAACCAAGTCAGATGCAATTTGCTTTATTTAACACCCACATCTGCTCAAATAGAACTAAAGCTTAAACATGCAGAAGACTGAGAGGAAGTCACCCACTGCACATGACTACTTACAGGCACTGCAAGGGCATCACACAGAAATTAACAGATCAGGAAATATTTTTATCCGCGCAAAGTTCTACAAAATAAAAATTCATTGAAGCAAGAGAGGTCATATAACATTTCAGATACCCACACAAATCACATAAAAAATAGCATACAACTAGACAAATCCCTTATTGGAATCAAGCCAGGCCTTGATGAAGCTTAAAGTGTCTGTCTTAGACTGTCTGAGACAATTAGCTCCTATAACATCCCTGTACATGCAGCTAATGAGAGGCTTTGAGGGGTAGCGTGTCAACACTGTCCTCAGCTCTGTTAAAGGCAGATGTATACCGGCTCTTGACAGACACACAGAGTGTTAGCTGGATTTGCAAAGCTGCTGTTGTATTTGGTCACTGTCCAGACATTAACACCAACCACTTGTTACCGAAGTCGAAAACAGGCAGCGAGGTGACGATATTGTGCTCTTACAGATCCTATTCTTGGTTATTAACTCCTAGCACAACTCTCTGTCCCCTCTCCCACTTGACCCGCAGACTTTTGCTTGATATCATTCTCCCTTTCTGATATGCAGTTTTCCTTGTAATTTTCCCAGTACCACTGTTTCCTCCATCTGTTCCCCTCCCTGCCCTATTCCTTTCTTGCCAATTCCCAGTAGGGCCATAGAAGACCAAAACATGCAACCATGATCCATTTAGGGTTCACCAATGACCGCTGCTCTCCCACCTTACTGCTAATCTCAAAATGTGTGACGGGCACCAACAATGACACTGATAATTCAAAGACCTGCATTATTATGCCAGAAACCGGTATCAAACGTGTTTAAATGGATTTATTTTTTTAATGAAATGCAGTTCTCTGCTTTTGTATTGCCTCCAAGATCCGTTCTGAAACTGCAGAAGATAATACAAAATCACTTGGACGAAGACACTCACCATTACAATATGTAGTTAAATTCAGTCTCATTAGCTTCAGATGGTTCTGCATATGTTTCCTTTCTTATATCTTGCCAGTCACATATCTTTTTGCCAAGCACACAGTACAGTGATCTGCCTCAAATAAATCACTAAATTAGCTCCTGATCGACTCTCTGGTAGTTTCGCATAAAAGCAGTCCGGCCTAATTCACTTAGAGGCAATGTGTAAAGTATTTATGCAGCAGACTAACAGCATTAAAGTGAAAACACAATGCAAGAAAAATCCCGCACCGATTTAGAAAAATAGAGTATAATGTAGTAAAATAATTGACACCAAAAGGACAAAAATCCAATCAGTAAAACTAGAGATATGCAATTTCAAAGATTTAAGGTAAGTATAGCACCTAAAAGCACAAAGCTTCACTCACGGCCATCTGGTCGTGGTCACAAGTTCAGGCCGACGATGATGGAGCATCAGACAGATACAGGGCCCAGGTTGGACCCTCTGAAAGAGTTACCTTCTAAAGTCTAGTGCGAACAGTTCCATTCACAGTGGAGGAAGCCATTAGGAGCAGGGAAAACGTTGTGGATGTTCGTCGCTGCAGCTCGAAGAGCAGGCCAGGCGGTGTGGACAGTATAGCGCAAAGATCCTTTTGGGCATTTCAAAATGTTGTAGCTGAAGATTTGCATTGACAGTCACTGCAGGCTGTTGATGCTGTTGTGTGAACTGCAGATCTCACATTTCCGGTTGTAGTTGGTGGTCTCAGTCACTAGAGCTTCATGATGGCAGTCGGCGCAGGCGGCAAGATATTAGTGTGAACAAGCCCAAGCTGAAAACTTCAGGATTTCTCCTTTTGTGTTAGGAGGAGCTAAACTGTTGCCACACCAAGGGTCCAGGACCAGAGAGACACCTCTTTGGGATCAGGAACTCTATCAAGTAGAGTCTAGGAGTCCCTTTGCCTGGGATGAAGGGTGCAGGTCAAGTGTTCCTGTTCAGTAAGGAGGGCAGGCCTCAAGCAGCAGGGCGTTCTTATTCTGGAGTATCCACAGGTCCAGGAGTGTACTGATAATCTGGTTCTGAGTGTCTGAAATTAATACCTTGTACCTACTTTGAAGTGGGAGTAGCTTCTGGAGTTTACCCCTACAGAAATGTCTAGAATTTCATGCCTCCCTGCCCTGGTCACTGTATGTCAGGGGGCATAATTTGGTATCACAAAGTCCTTTGTGTGTGAGCTGAGCCAGTGCCTTTGAATTGCAAGAGTGGTAGATGACAGCTCTGCCCCCTATCAAGTCAGAGACGGCCCATCCTGCCAACACCCATAACCCTACTTTGTGATTCTGTCTAGGAGGAATACACAAGGGCCAACTATACTTAGTCATATGACCCAGGAAACAAATGGGTACAACAAAAAAATGCCAACTTTCAAAAAGTGGGATTTTCAGAATTGTGACTTAAAATCCGGCTTGACCGTTAAAGAGAGTTTTAAATTACAATTTCCCAGACACCAAACATGACTTTCCAATCTTCTCCCAATCAAATGTTTTCACTTATTAAATGTAATAAGGAAACCCCATGTTATCCTATAGGCGAGGTAGGCCTCCCAGCAGTGAAAAAACAAATGTAGGAGTTATTCACTACCAGAAAATGTAAAACATAAAAGTGCATGTCCAACTATTTAAACACACTGCACCCTGTCTGCACTAAGGGCTGCTCATGGCCTGCCCTAGGGGTGGCTTATATGTATTAAAAAGGAATGTTTGGGCCTGGCAAAAGATTTATTTTGCCAGGTTGAAATGGCATGTTAAAACTGCACACACAGGCATGCCTGAGACATGTATAATGGCTACTTAAGTGGGTGGCACAATAACTGCTGCAGGCCCACTAGTAGCATTTAATTTAAAGGCCCTGTGTACATGTAGTACCACTTTACTAGGGACTTATAAGTAAATAAATGTGCCAATTGGGTGTGCGCCACTGTTGCCCGTTTAAAGGAAAGGGTCCACACACTTTAGCACAGGTTATCAGTGGTAAAGTGCACAGGTTCCTAAAGCCAGCAAAAACAAAGTCAGCAAAAACAGGAGAATTGAAGGCAAAAGGTTGGAGGAAAAACCACACCAAGGATGGCAGGTCCAACAAAAATCTTTGGGGATGACCCATAAGGATAGTGTCAGGTCATTCCAGTCTTCGGGGTGCAATAGGATCAAGACCTGCCCCCCCTAAAAAAAAAAAAACAGGTAGATCTAGTACAAGGAATCTGAAAAAGCATGTGTGTGTTAGATCATAGGGCTCAAGACACCCTTTGGTCTGAGAAGCAATCACTGAGACAAGAAGCTCTGTCTCAAAGGGGTCTTAGAAAAGTATGTGCATTGTACTAAGAGTTTTAAACTTATCCCTATAAGATATTGGCAATCACTGGAGCTGGACACATTCTCAAATTATGTCAACTGAAAAAGTTTGTGTTCTGGAAGGTTTACAATACTCTGTAGTTCCTTCAGGGCATAATCCAGCAAACCAAGGTATAATAGTTTACATAAAAATCTAAGAGTAGTGGCATGTAAGCAATTACCAGATGAGAAATGATGGAGAGAACTCTCCCAATGGTTTTCAGTGCTCAGAAACAGGAGCTGGTAGTTTCATCTGTACCTTAAAGGAGAGATCTACACCCACATATACACAAAGGAATTTAACAGAAGGATACATTTGTAAGAGATTCCCATCTCCTATGGCCAGATTGAACAGTAACCTCTGAGTATGTGATTGATATGCTAAAGATGGAAAAGAGGGAGGCTAATAACTGCAAGGATACATTGAGAAGTGCAGAAATTAAATCATTTTTAATGACTTTTAGATTATAGAAGATTATCTATACAGGCGTTGATACTTGTCCAGGTCCTAATATTAGTTTTTATCCATCAGCAAACCTAGTAAGTTTGAAAGGGTCAGGGTTATTTTCATGGCCAGAAATAACAGAGAGGGCCCCCCTTACCAAAGGAACAGGGCACCAAAAGCGACTATCTAGTCAAAAAGGAATTTTCCCTTTAGGTTTATTGGTCAATCAGCCACCAATTTCATACTCATCACAAATTCATCATTCATTTAAATGCACCCCCAATTTCACTAAAATAGTACCTCAGAAACATATGTATAAAAAACGAATGTACTTTATTCACAAAAAACTATCATCTATTATACAAATCAATCAATATGTGCAAATAGTTGTATGGTCCAACTGCCCTCCTTCAAGAGCAGGGAATTCTTTTCATCAACACAATAACCATAAAACCTCATTCTTATACAGTGAAGGAAAGATCACATTTCCCTTAGTTTCTTTTTTTCTCACAATTAGAGACAACAGTTCAAACAGCAGTACACAGACATTTCATAGATCAAATATATAAAAATAGGTGCATGAATAAAAACATAAACAGAGAATGCGTTAGACAATCATATTTGTTTTTTATAGTCACTAATCGATTATGGTCATTGGTCAAGGTGCAAAACATCATCAAATCATTAACATCTACAATGTCACTCAATGCCTGATCGATTTAGTACTTAAGAATTTTGCATTGATGCATTTCGGTGGATTCCTAATATTCACAGTTACCTTCTTCAGGATAAATAGATGTCTCTCACCATTACAAAGTTTATTTATTTTCCACTATAGCTGGGGCTCAAGCTTTTCTTATACTTTAAAGTTCCCGTTTGATCCCATATTACTGTGGACCAATGTAGTTTCTTTTATAAGTTCATCCTTTTATCGATGAATTCATTCATAAGTATACGTGGTTCAAGCAGTATCCACTTTTCTTCCTGATCAAGTGTTCTATCACCCAGTCCCTGATTGATCAACACGCGAACGCAAGGAGGAATATTCACGGGTCCCGATACCCATCAGGTACCACTCTGTCGTTTAAAAGAAAGGAGACCTATCATACCAGCAAAGAGCCAGGATAAAGAGTAGAAACTCGGGACTGGTTGATAGAATACTTGATCAGGAAGAAAAGTGGATACTGCTTGAACCTGACAGATAGAGAATGGCCCTACACATTAACTGAAGGACAAATTATGCCAGAATAATTGGAAGATATAATTTTCTATATTCTGTCATCTTGTAACGCTCCAACCCATGGTCTTAATTTTAAGCAGTATTTCAGTTAATATGTACACTGAAATTAGAGAAAAGATAATCGAAGGGTAGTGACTTGAGCAGAAGTAGTGTTGAATGTCGGACTGGATGTTTGGGTTTTGAGACGAGCTTTTTTTAAAAATTCGTGTTAGTTGATTAACAGAAAATAAACTGTGCATTTCCATTGCTTCAGTCTGTGATACACAATATCCCTGTAGAAAGTTTGCTTTCTTTTATGGTGTTTCCTGTATTTTTCAACTAAGAATAACCAGGTACTTACTCACTCAGTGGCATTTTTTCCATACCAGTCTTTCTGTTTCAGATATATTAGTCTATAATCAGAACTCTCATAGAATTGCTAACCACGACCCTATCACAGTTGGGCAAATGGAAGCTATTTTTCCTTAGAAAACTAGCATTATCCTTTTTCAGATGATTTATAGTTTACATTTCAGAAGTATAGGAGTTCTATTTCTATACAGGTATTTGTTCGTTCAAGATGAAAACTCAATGGACCTTAACATACACTAATAGTTACATATCCAATATCTTCTTTTAGTTGAGAACTATAACTTGGTAATTTATTGTTGTAAAACCTGTCGACAACATCTGCATTATTGACTTTGTACAGGTAAAAATCCTTTAAAAAATACGTTTTCAACTATCAGGCATGGCAAGCATTAAGTGCTAAATACTTAGAGATGCTTTCTTAGGTAGGCTGAATAAACTGTGTCCTTCTCCATGGATAACATTTTGGAAAGGCAATTGGTATCTCATTTTCTCAACTTTACTTTTTTATTCCCAGGTCCTCTGTGGGCATGTCATGTAAAAAATTATATTCAGTTAAACATATAGGAGCATTCTTTCAAGTCAGAAAACCTTCCTTTTTAATGGTGCATGTTCACCTACAGGAATGCTACAGTGCTAATGATTTTAATTTCGTATAACCTAATCATTTGAAACCAAAATAGTTCACTATAGGAAAGAGACAACCATCAAAAAAGAAAACCATCTGAAAACCATATTTATAGTGTTTCATGTTCATCACTTCAAAAAAACACTCAGCAATGATAAATATCAACATTTCTGAAACGACTCCAGATTAAGTGTAGAAGTAAAGCCACCACCTTGTGGATGTAAAAAATGCAAATAAGAAAGCTAGGCCACTTATTAAAAATAGATAATGTTCATAAGGTAGTTTCTTTGTAATATGTTGGAGACCACAAGTTGGCAATTGCAAGATGGCACCCAACAATGAAATGTTAAAGCCTCTGGAAAATATTAGCTAGTATAAAAAGAGAGAATTTTACTACCACTAAGACAGCATCAAAGAATGGAAAAGAGTCTTAACTTACATTTTTAAATTTGGAGTAATGCAGAGAATGAAGGAGATGACTTTCTCAGTAAGGGAGCAATAATTAGAGCAAGCGATATATGAGATGCAAACACACTCCATATGTTTGATATCGGGATATTTTTGAACACTGACAGATAACCATGGAGAAGTAAGCCATGCTGAAGACCATAAAAAAAGAGAAAGAATATGAAATGTATAAGGTAGTATAATTATGATTCTATTTATTTGCAGATGATTATACTTTGTGAAATCAGTATGCCGATTGCTATGAGGTATATATTCCATACATTAGTGAAAACCATTGCAGTACGTCAATTGAAGTAGTATCATCATTAACAGTAGTATCTGTTTTTGTTTATTTTCAGAATTGATTTTCTATGAGGAGAGCTATATATACATGTAGTTGTAGCTTATACATTGCAAACCCTACACACTGTTTAACTCCAGTAAGCAACATCAAAACCTTCAAGGGCAAGGTGCAGCAGTTGTCAATGTCAGAGTAAACCCTCTTGGAGTAAAGCAAGGTTTTTAGCTTGCATTGGATGTTCAAGTAATCATTAGGGTTCTTGTGTAAATTGCTTTTACATTATTACACAAAATTCAGCAAAATTATGCAAGATGCTAATCCATCACTTTGTGCTAAATCTTAGTGTGAAATGTGCCCTTGCACCAATTTTTGGTGTAAGGAAATCTTTTAGCAAGAGCACCGCGAACAACAGTTGTTCGCATTTTGTAGTACCAGTGCATTCTTGGTACATTTTCACCACTAATTACATGTTTACTGTCAATGCCACGCAATTACACAAAGCTGCATAATGATGTCATTTTTGGAATTTCACATAACAAGCATAAGTGAAATTACACAAATTACACCTGCGCAATTTAAATTTCGCCCAGGCCTAGTAATTCTCCATTGAAGTTAGAAGAGAAAACGCACAGCCACTTGCCCTGGCTAAAGGATGTGAGGGGTGGTATAAACTAATATTATCAAATGAGCTAATGGTTCTCAGTGGGTGATAAATCATATGCCTTTAGTAAATGAAGGCAGGATTTTATCTATAAATGAGACAATCAGCCATACAAATTGCGTTACCAGGTGCACTTTTGTCATGTAGCGACTTCAGTTACAAGACAAGTCAAGATGGGAGTCCTCCTATTTAAACCCATGGCATAGCTTGCTACAAAATATTTTTTGCTTACTGTTTGTGTAAGATAGAGCCTAGAAACAAGTAAGCACTCAAGCAGGAACATGTTACAAGTGTGAATCACTGTTTTATGAAGGAAGATGAGGAAGACAATAAACTAGTTAGATTCTTACTAAGATTTTCAGTAAGAAAAACTTGTAGATGAGAGCTTGTTCATGTGATCATTAAAACAGAGATATGTGTTGAAGATTTGTTCTCTTTTGAAAGGAGATGGCACTGAGCCTAACTTCAATGGTCACCACTGATTTGACCAAATGAAGGCGCTTTATCAAGCAATAACATTGTGGTTCCATCCACATACGGGCAGTTGGCATTCTTCAAGCCACTGTTGCACACAAACATATGAAACCATCTTGATTGTCGTTATATTTACTTATCAAATAAATCAACAACTGAGAATCCTCAGCGTTAGAATAAAGTGTAGCGCCAAAAGTTGAAAGTAAGGCAGACTAGATGGGCTAAATACAGAATAAAGAGTGTGGGGCTGAGAACGAGTCCACATGAACCCCACAGATCATACTTTTTCATTTGAAAATGAGATAGAGAAACCGTCTGTGACCAATGTCTCATAAAGGACGTGTCCCCACCTAAGGTACATTCTCATACCTCAGACTGTCAAAGACAATTAACGAGAATAGTGTAAGGGACCATATCAAAGGTAGTGGACCAAGGATCTATGTCCCTCTCTTAGAGAGAACATTTGGTGACTACTGACTCCATTTCAGCAATTTAAAAAGAGGTTGAAACCCTCTTGGACAGAAGTCAGATGTACACATTTTTCTATGAAATTAGAAGGATGAGTATTTTTTGGTTACAAATAGCAGCAGAGAGATGGGTCTAAAATTAGTCATCCCCAGGATCAGCTTCACACTTTTCAGTAAAAAAAAAAAGTACCACTTTTTTCCAGGAAAGTAGATCTCTACTTGAAGAAGTTAAAAGATAAAAAATATGACTAAACTGGAGAGCAATACTCTGGTGTAGGTGTTTGAACAATTATGCACGGTTCAATGTCAGTCGAGATCTGAGAGCACAGATTTTAGTCAGATTGTTTCTTCAGTGGAGGGCTACCAAACGTTTGTTCAAAGCTGTACAAGGAGCAGCTTCAGTAAACTCAAAAGTGTGAACGGCAATGTCAAAGGATAGGATTAATAAGGAGAAATCAAAGATTGGGCAGGAATATCTTTAGAGGAATACAGCAGTTTGTTAGCTGTAAAGAAGGGAGGCAAATAGAAAGTCATTTAGGGGAGGAAAGGGAAGGGAGGTCTTATTTAAAAGAGTATAGAAAAGTCACAAATCCCTTTCCTGAGATGGTCATAGTACATGATTTTGTGCTGCGGAGGGAATAGGAAGTTGTACTATGGGATAGAAAATGGAGTGGGCAAGGTTTCAATATAGTTTGTGCTAGGAATAAGATATTGAGCTCAAGGTAGATAATTACAACATTAACTGAGATGGAGTTTAGAAAGAAAGAGTGACAGTAGTGCAGCATAGGACTGAGAATGGAAGGAGATGAATATACGGAAAAAAGGTGATGGCGCTGAGGTTTGTAGAGCCTGCAACAAGTAGAAATTATTATTAGTAGAGACATAAATGGATGTGAAGGGACAATCGGTCAAAGAAAACTGCTTCAAAATGGTGGACTTAGAGTTATTTTGGTTTCAATTCTAATGTGGCTAAATCTCAGAAAACATGAGTACCCCCAGTCCTGACAAGCCGTTTGTATGTACTTTATGCTTGGCCTTTTGGGTTAGGGTGTAGATGTACCTCATTAAAAATGCACCAAATTATTTAACATGTGTAAAGGCACGTAAAAGTGTGACTGGATAGATATGTTGACTAGTTGTTCTGCATACAATAAGATATGGAAAAGGGTCTGATATTACCCAAATATCTGGCAATTTACCAAGCCTCTGCCTACATCCACATTCTATCAATCTTAGTTGATCTTAATCTGAAGAGTGTCAAATCGGAGAAACATGGAGGAAAAACTCTATCTTCCACAGTGCATTGTGAGAGGACTGGTGCAACATGTTAAGTGTGTGCTCCACAATGGTCGAATTGCATCTATAGTAGTGTATTCTGAGACAGCAGGCACCACATGAACTACTTGAGGCAGCTAATATGTCCCATCCATAACTGGCACACCGAGCATGCTGAGGGTAAAATTGGGATGCTTGTGTTCCAGTTCAGAGAGGACCTGGCTTGGCAGTTCAGGCTGGACTGTTCTTAATGGAGAATGACCAAGGCTAATTTGCATATGGCTATATCAAATCTGAGTCTTAGGTGATGTGGCAGGTAAAGCAACGAGGGGCTGGAATACTCCGACTAGCCATTGCCAGTGGTTAAACTATTTGCAAGCATTCTTCCCATTATCATTGGTGTGTTTGATGTAACGACTTAAGCGGCTCATGGTATTTGCTTACTGTGCTCCTGAAGCCAAGCTGTGCCTGACTGAAGGGGCCCAAATAGTCCAAACCGCACTTCGGTTGCTTGTGTTCTTGTTCAGAGAGGACCGCATTTGGCAGTTTGAATTGTTCCTACTGATGCAGGAACAGGGCTGATTTGCATATGGCTGGGTCTGATCTGATGTGGTATGCTGGGTAAACATTGATGGGCTGGAATGCTTCTCCAAATATTGTCAGTGGTTAGACTATTTGTGAGCATTTCTCCCATCACTTTTTGTGTGTTTGCTGTGACTAGAATGATGCCACATGCCATGCTTCTCAAACCCTGATAATAAACACACCAGAAATTAAACAATAAAGTGGGCACTAGTTTTGTATTCTTGGATCCGGTAATGACTCTCTCAATCGCCAGTCCAGGATTTAAGTCTCTCCCTTCCAAGCATCATGTTTACCGTTTCCAAAATAGTGCTGACCTTTGACCTCCTATTTGTTTAATCGTTGGTCCCCTTTTCACTTTAAATTCTATGCATTCTTCCAGTCTGTGAGGTTAAGATTTCTAATACTGCATGTTTGTTTCTGAAATGTTAATCAATGCAAAGTAATATTTGTCAATAATGTCTTTACTGAGGACACAGAATGATTTGAACTTCACTTTCACTTCGCTTTAATAAAGGCGACAGTGCAGCTAGTATATCAAATCCGATTAACCATTATCACATCTTACATAATATGTCCTTCTGAATTCCAGGTAAAAGTACTGAATTGACTCAGAAAGCTTGTGGTCTTGGCTACCCCATTGATCATATGCCACTGGTCTTTGTAGCACGCGAACAGTTGAATTGCTTTTCCCTGAGGAGAATCAATGTCTCCAGATGTGCTAATAGTAAAATTAATAGCTTGAAGAAATTGCTAGCAGCAGCAACTGATGGTGTAAAATCAATTCTTGTGTTTAACTGTCCTAATTCCATAGCGTATATGCTACTCAGCTTCCACTGAGCAACATTCAGGATCACAGGTAATCAATACGCCCACAATTTAAAACAAAGAGCATGTTTTTGGATTAGAGGCCTTTATAATACAAGACAAACAGGAGGTAAAACTGTCAGAGCGCTTTTAGAAGTTGCTTTTCTAAGTGTTTGAAAGTTGCCATTATGATCAAACTAGTATCTTTGCGAATCTAGCGTTTGTGTTTTAGTGTTAGAATTTGTTTAGGTATAGACCATTATTCTTGTGGTTTAAAAATAACTTACAAATTTAGCCACAAATGGTAGGTATAATGCTGCTGCTGCCCAGAAGCAACTATTTGCATCTTTTCTGAAGCTTCCTAAGAAACATAACAAACAACCCTATTTGTAGAACACGCACTCTAACGTGAAAAGGGTCTTTCGACGTTATTGACTCTTAACAGATGTTTACTGTTACCAAACTGAAAAGATCGAGTAAGAAAGGAAGAAAGGCTGAGAACACACACCAAGAATGAAACTTGCAACCATATGGTCAAATACACATCCCTGCCCTGGGTGCGTTAGATTGAGACATCAGACTTGCCCGGAGACATATAAATCAAAGACTGATGAGCAAAGATGTACCCAAGTGTACTGCAGCGCATAGAAGCTGCTCGTATCTCTGAGCTGCTTACTGAAGTTGAAGTGAGGGATGACTTTTCTTTACCCACCTCCCTAGAGCACACAATTTACATTGGCCTCGTGACTGACTGTGTGACAGCACTTAAAATGTATATATTTGTGTTGCAGATGAAAAATGTCTTATCGTTTCTCCTCAAAATACGAAGTCCACTGAAGTGTCCTTCCACTGAAGTATTACTGCTAACATTATAAAGTAATCAGAGTGGAATTTGAACTTCCCACATTACATCAAAACAAATTGACGCAGCAAGAGATGGATTGTACTTACTCTGCAAAGTGTTTGTAGTGATAAGAGTGGCATGGTTGATGGCATGCCTTACTGAAGCACTGATTTGATCACACCCAGAACAGAGGGAGGCGCTCACACCAAGGGTCGTTATTGAATTGGAGCTGTCTCTCACTGTCTATTTTTGATGATAAGGTTCATTCATCTTTTAGTTTTAGCCTTTGAATAATTTCATTTAATTTGAAGATATATGATGCTATTTCATCCAAACAAAGCGAGCCTAACACTGACAATCATTTTTCTTTGCTTAAAAATTCACCATGGCTTAGTTCACCAAATGTTTTTGGCTTAAGATGGTGGCGTGTTTTAAATGGGCCGGTACTGAGTACCGGCACTTTTTTTAGAGAGGAGAGTACTAGCACTTTTCAAGAGTGACGTAATGCATTTAATTGGAGAGTACCGGCTCTTCTCCGAAACAAGCAGGTACTCTGGTTCAGAGTACCTGCACTTCTATTTTTCTATTTCAAGCACTGGGCATAATGGAACTTGAGAGGGGCCCCCTGCAAAGTACATGGAGGGGCCACCTCCGAACTTACTTAAGAGCTCTCAGGCCAGGGTACTGTGCTGAGGGGGCCCCCTGGAGCTCAGGCTCCTGACCCTGCTGGGGCTCCGGGGGCCTTTGTTACACCACTGGCTTAAGAAGAATGGCTGTTGATAGTCCGCAGGCAATTTATCAGGACAATCAAGAACGACCTTCATGTGTTTAAAAATAATGTGATATGCTTAGTCACCCAATGCAAAAACCTGGGGAAAAAAGATGTTGTTTCTTCTACTTTTCACTTGTTGAACACATACTAAAGAATAAAACTCTACCTCAAAGTGAATTTCATAACATTCTTGTACTACCAGGTTGTGGCAGGTAGAAAATTAACTAATCTGGGTTTACTTTGAGAAGCTTAGACTGTATGAACTGAGTTGTGCTCAGAGAAGGCTACGCCATTAAGAAACATAATGATATTCTTCAAAATGACAATAGATTGCTTCTTGGTGATCCACAATTCAAAAGCTTTGGCTGTGCCTTCGGAATCTTGGTCTACTGAACTAATATTACAAATTAACAACCTAAAGTTCCAGTCATTACCAAGAGAATTGATGGTTACACTACCAACACCATCACTTTGAACCCACAATCCGGGATCACCCCCCTAGTCAACAAAGTGACCAAGAAGACATTATTCTAACTCAGTCAGTTCGCTAGCATCATGCTGTTATGGCTGCTTTTACTGCATATCACTCTTGTCCTTCTTGTCATCTCTTTTTGGATCTGTTATTGAAACAGAATTTATGGCAGTCGTCCAACTAAATCACCTGGCAAACTCCAATGATCACAAAACAGTGTGACCCACCTCATGCTGCTGAGTGCTAGAACCACTTTGTAAATGTATTGACTTTTTTATCAAGCCACCAGTGTTGTAAACCAACATCAGGGGCAGCATGGAATTCATCCACACCATCGAGGGCACCCTCTTTGAAGAATTTAGGACATTTTGGTCGCCATGGACATCCAAGCATTACATACCATTATTCCAAAACAAGAAGCTCTTAGAGTGGTTAGAGAAACAATGGACCATAGACCACAACCGTCAATGGTCCCTACCTGATTCATATTATCATTCACAGAAATAGCCCTTAAGAAAAACTATTTCCTTTTTGGTAACAGCTTTTACTACCTAAAGAAAGGTGTTGCCATAGGTGCAGGCTTCACGCCGGATTTACAGACTTCTTTTATGGAATATTACAAAGAACAACACATATTTGCCCATGACCTGTTTAACAACAACATCTTGAAATGGTCCATCTACATCATGGCGCCTTCCTACTATGGAAGGGTCCTCTCTCTTTAACGTAATTAATTCTATAATTGGGTCAACACCACATACAATGACGTACAATTCACCATGACAAATGACACACATGAGAATTCCTTCCTAAACCTGAAGGTCCTATTGGACAACAACAAACTGTATACTTCTCTGTTTAGGAAACCCACAGAGTGAATCTCTCTGTTACAATATGGAAGCCACCATCCACGTACCCTTAGAGATAACCTTCCTTACACACAATTTCTCAGGATCAGACGGGATTGTATCCGGAAGGAAAATTATTTCAGGAAGTCAGATACACTTGTAGCCAGACTTATTGATAGGGGCTACCCTAAAATATTGGTCAAACAGACCAGAAAGAGGGCTTGGTACTACACACAAGGGATTACATCTTGGCACCACCAGTCAGAACAGAACAAACTGACCAGTTGTTCTGTGTAAATACCTTTAGCATGGCAAGCAGTGCTGTCAAAGCCATTGTCAATAAACATTGGGACTTGATTAAGACCACCATACAGAAACTGGAGAAACTGATGTTTGCATTGAAGAGGGGATCTAACATCAAATATCTGAGAGTCAGAGCAGCACTCCCTAAGCCCCCCACACCCTCCCTGACATCACAATGGGGTCTATCTCCTGTGAAGGCTCTTACAAATGCAGGCATTGTACTGCCTGCAAATATTGTAAAGAAACAAAGGATTTTGTATTCAATAACATACGGTTTGTCTTGGGGTCACCAACAAAATGTAACTCTAGAAATGTGATGTATGCTATCTGGTGTCCTTGCAATAAGATCTACATTGGACATACTACAGAAAGGGTTACAACACAGAAGCCATATCAAATGTAATGTGATAAGGTCCCCCATGGTGGAACATTTCCAGGAATGACAGCACACTACAGAGGAGATCTTATGGCAAGTGACTTAGCAGCTAACACCTAACCCAGGAGCTGGCAACACGACACACCGACTGATGACCAGTGAACTGAGATGGATCGACTGTGCGGACTCAATCACACATGAACTCAACAGCCTTGAGGACTGGCATCAAGGAACCACCCTTTGACCCTAGCATCCCTTTCCATACAATGTATAGAACTTCTATATTGAAACCGTATCACTTGGTCTTATTATCTGCCCCCATGCTAATGTAACCTGTAGATGTACCACTACAATTGTTTGGTTATCAATGATAATACTGTTGCAATGACTCCTTGATTTATACCGATATGACAATACCGTACTCCCTAATTTAACAAATCAGAGGGTCTTTGGGAGTCTTTTCTCCTGAGTCTTTTCTTTCTTCCTATTTTTTGATTTAATAAAATTTTTCATTATTGTATCTTTTGACATCCCCAGCACCTAATAATCTTTTCCACACTTGCATTGTATTATCCTGCTACATGCCCTGCTGGTCATTTCCTTCCCCTGGTTACTATTGACACCAATACATTGCTGTATTCCATCTCTACGTGCACGCTACATGCCTTTCTATTTAAACACAGATGTGCATGACCGCGTACTGACCATGCATACTACGAGAGTGATTGCAATAAACGCTGGTTAGTATGGAGCCTCAGCTCCAGAATGCACTTTTCCTTTTCAAACTTTCTCTTGCAAGATAACTGATGACCATCATATTCATTTCATAGACAACCCAAAAGTGTTCTTTTGAACCTTGGTGTAATAGTGGGTAAGCTTTCCCGCAAGAGGCAAACAATATAATATTATTAACGCTCTGAGCACTGTGGTGCTTTTTCCTTTTATTAGCGCGCCTCCCTGTGCCCAATGGATATTATGCATTGTTTCATTTTCTGCACTCTTGACCACATTTGGCTCATTTTGCTGTATTTTAGATTACTCTCCTGGTGCTATATATATGTTCGGACATGCACTGTAACATCACTCCAGTGCGCGGACCTTGCATGGGTTTACTAATTTCCCCAAGAACTTATGTTCCTTTTGTCAACCCCACTGATATCTATTTCATTTAAATGCTCAATATATGGGTTAGATTTTTCCCTCAATGATAACCTTGTACATTTTGGATTTGTGCACAAACTCTGTTTGATTCAGAAGAACAATATCTTTTATATTTCTTTAAAGAAGATGTGCCTACTTTTATGTTCTGAGGAAGACTCCATTCCAAAATTGAAATATTATGGGTTGAAACGTCGATGAGTTGTTTGTTGACTTTAATAAGAAATTACCATAAGTGGATCCCTGAACAGAGGGCTTTGCAGACCTCTAATTTGTGCAATTTTTACTCAACAATTGTTTTTCTGATATATGTTTCACTGCGCCCTTCTTGTTCACTAAATATCACACCATCCACTTATACTGTACCATTCGCAAAGAGCACCTACATTTCGTTATTTGTTATTGATGTGGATATTTGTACCATATGCAAATGCGCACACCCTACATCTGCACAGATTTGTGCACACAAGATTGTGTGGGTATCCATTAAACAGTTGGTCCATTTCCATCATTTTGTGACCACACACATTTCTTCAGCCTAGGAAGATACGGCAGAGCTTTCCTAGAGGGAACCTGTTCAATTGTTAATCCATATCTACCCAGGATCCTAAGGATACTAGGTCACCCCGTATTTTGGTTTCCAGATTCCTCCTAACAATGATGGCAATACGCTGATCTTGGAAAAAACAAACATTGGGTTTTAAACATTGTATCTTGCATAGAATCCTCTGCACAGCCGTGCATCAGACTATCTTGGGAATTGGGCATTTCCATTTCAAATGAGTGCCCAACCAAATGCCTAATGTGAGCCTCCCAGTACAACTTATCACTCCGAATGGAGCACTATAAACTTGCCAAACAAATGTAGTAGCTTTCTCTTGGCTGTGGAGACAAGACTTGAAAAAGCATCTTATCTGGCAAGAGTTCGAGTTCAATTTTGTCCAGTCTTATCAGCGGTAGTAACCTGTGTTGTGGCTGGTTGTTACTTGTCAGCCATTGTTAGCTTCCTCTTTTACCTTGACAGTTTTTATGTGAGCACGCTGATATCATCATGAGGAAACGAAAAATCGAAATACAAATATAAGAAGCCAGGTGATGGTGGTTAATTAATTAGTGTCTATAAATGTCTGCTCTGTGTGTGTATTTTCAAATACTCATACTTACTAGGAACACTACTAAACATATCAATAATATGTTGACAGACCCACATGAACTCTTCATAAATGATCCCAATTAACTAAAAATATTAAAATGCTCACTAAAATGTTAAATCAGTTAAACATGTATCACCCCATTTGTAATGAAGGGGTCTGCTTTCTGATGTTGAAAATGGCATGTTGTAAATTTCTGTGTTTATCACCTACATAATCTAGATTGCTATGGAATGTCTATTGTATATTGATGCTCCTACAAATGCAAGATACTTTTATTGCATTTTTAAATTATTATTGAATTCCTAAATGTGTGTTACGTGTTTGGTTTTAATGTAATTGCAAAACAATTTTAGCTAAGTATAATTAACTTTTAAATTTGTCATAAGCAAGTGCATAGGCAACCCCCATGAACTTACCTGCAACCAGTCCTCCGGCCAGTCATGGCCCTTGTTGACCAAGCTGCAGCCCCTCAATGCACTCACCTCACATCTCTCCCTCTCACTCTCTCTCACCTCGTTTGCCCTCTCTGCCTTGAACCCTAGACATCACACCACCCTCTGCTTGCATGCCACAACACCCAACACTGCTCCATCTGCTGCTTCATCGGCACCACCGCTTATGCGACTCCAACCAAGAACATGGTCACAACACCCAATCTCATACACACTCAAACACCTACCAACAAACACCCTTGCATTTCTCACACACCAATATCACGCGTGCTTCTTAACATCCGCTCACTCCACAGACACCCCACGGAGATCAGAGACATTGCTGGACGACAATGCCCCGCCCTCCTCTTGCTCATGGAAACATAGCTGACCACGGCTTCAATGCTGGACAATGCTGGATACAATATCACCAGGGAAGACCTCCTAAACAGGCCCAGAGGAGGAACCACCATTGTCTACAAAGACATCTTCAACCTCACCTCTTCCTCTGGAGCTGGAACAAATTACATGGAACACCTGAACTTTAAATTACAAATCACAACAAACTTCTCCCTGGGTGGGACCCTAGTCTACCGTCCCTCCATCCCCCTGATCCATCTTTACTAGCAACATTACAGATTGCCCCCCCCCTGCCCCCAGTCCTTGACTCCAGAGCATTCATCCTCCTAGGAGACCTAAATTTCTATCTAAAAGACAGGACCGACCCCAACTCATCCTCTCTTCTTTATAGCCTCGGAAACCAGGGACTAATCCAGTGTGTCATAAAGTCTACCCAAGCTGCCAGCACATCCTGGATCCCGTCTTAACATCCTTGAACAACACCACAATCACCACACTAAGACCAGTCACCTAGACAGGCCATACCATAGTCCGTTTCAGATGTAATACCTGTCAACACAGAAGAACCCCCACAGAGGACCCAGCATGCTGACACTTCAACAACCTAACAGAGGCAGATTGGACGGCTGCCATCCATGAGAACAAACTGGAACCTATGGGCCTCCTGGCACATGACATCGAAAACTTCAACAAGTGGATCACCAAATACACCAACTCCCTGGTCCTCAAGAAACAAAGCCACACTGTAAAAACTAGAACACAAGCCAGCTGGTATATGGAAGACCTCAGAATGACCAAGCAAAACTGAAACCAACTGGAACAGAAATGGAGAACCAGCAAGGGGAAAGTGTAAAAAAGACACTTTCAAAGCCTTCCAGAGATGGTACCACCAGCTAATTGGACCTAAGAGGCAGGTCCTAATCAAACGAATAAATGCCAGCTCTAACAGCAATAAAGAAATATTCTCAATTGTCAAGGAATCTACCAGATCCACAGCTGCCATTGGCAACATCAGCCCATCACAATATTTGTGTAATTACCTCTCAATCTTTTTTGCAGCAAGGTCAGAACCATATACACCAACTTCTACCCACAGCCAAACACCCTGACCCTCTACAGAAGTCTCCCAGTGATAAAGAAAGACAACACAATCACCAAATCAGACAGCATTAGGATAGAGGAAAGCACAACAATCATGAAGACCCCCACTCCAATCACGCCTTTGATAATGGAGAGATCCCTAGCCTCAATAGCTAAATCAGTACAGCCACCTTACCAGAATCATGGAAACACACAACCATCAATGCCCTCCTAAACAGCAGGACTTCAGATGACTGTGGAGAGGACTTCAAGGGAGGATCAGGCTCTACAGGAAATGAGGATCAACCTGGAATTCAGGAAACATGAAAGGTGCTAGAAAGGAACTTTAGCCAAGTGGAGTCAGGAATGATGCACACCACAACAGGATAGAAGGAAGTGTTACGATGCAATGAGTGAAGAAAAACATCCTCCTTTTATACTTAAGCAAACAGGAAATACTAGAGTCGCCAGCTTGGATTCAAAATGCTTCATAGGATTTAACTGGATGGTGGCTTTCTTCAAATAGGTGGAATATCTAATCCAGCATTCTTTACCCAGGAACTCTAGGACAAAAAAGACACACCACTATTAAAGTGCTGAGAGCACTTTCCAACAAACACCCACTAAGGAGAAGGCTAGCAAGGAGATGAAAGCACCGGAGGGCTGGCAGCCGCAATTTAGGTATATGCATGCAGCATGGTGGCCCACTTGCGTCTCCTTCATTACCCCTGCAGAGAGCTGCCTGCGCATCCCACCCGCCGGAGATGAACTCAGTCTCTGGAATTGAGTTGGGTGCTGGTGGTGGAGCCACACCCTCGGCTGACCGACCAAACTCACCAACTACCAACCAATATTAGTCATTCTCTACCCAACCAAGTCCTTGAAAAATGCCATCAACAAGCACCTCTACGACCACCACACCCACACGAAACACCAGATTCTTGACTCAACACAATCAGGATTTAGACCAAACCACAGTATGGAAACTGCCGTCATAGCAGCAACGGAGGACATCCGGATGATCCTCAACAAGTGAGGAACTGCAGGCCTCATCCTTCTGGACCTGTCAGCAGCCTTCGACACCATTTTCCATCCCATTCTAATCCGATGATTCCAGGAAGCAGGCAGTCACAGACACGCCCTTGAATGGATCTGCTCCTTCATTGGAAGAACCCACACCATCAACATACCCCCTGTTAGACCTGGCTTGTCCAGCGGGTTTATCGCCAGACTTTTTGCTTTGTGGCCTCCTATTTCTGACCCTGTTTTTGTTGGTTTTATGACTCTGGGGGCTTTACCACTGCTGATCAGTGCTAAAATGCATATGCTCTCCCTGTAAATTCTGTTTATGGATTGGTGATTCCATGATTGGTATATTTGATTTACTGGTAAGTCCCTAGTACAGTGCACTGTGCACCCAGGGCCTGTAAATTAAATGCTGCTAGTGGGCCTGCAGAACTGATTGTGCCACCCACATGAGCAGCCTGTGAATGTAACTCAGACCTGCCACTGCAGTGTCTGTGCACAGTTTGGTACTGCCATGTTGAGCTGGCAAGTGCAACCACTTGCCAGGTCCTAACCTTTCCTTTTCTTACATGTCAGACACCCCTAAGGTAGGTCCAAGGTAGCCCCATGGGCAGGGTGCAGTGTATGTGAAAGGTAGGACATGTACTGTGGTGTGTAACATGTCCTGTTCGTGAAATACAGTATATTTAGTTTTTCACTATTGAAAGGCTATCTGTCACATAGGATAGAATGGGAGTTTATTTATAACATCTTATAAATATAACTTCGCATTGGGACAAGATGGAAAGATGAAGTTTAGTCTGCCTGAACTCCGAATATAAAACTGCATCTTTTAGTAAACATGACTTTTATATTGTGTGTTTGAAAATACCACTTTTAGAAAGTGGGTATGTTCTTCCTTAGCCATCCTGTGTGCCTCTGCTGGTTTGTGTATCGACTGTCTGGCTTTGGAGTGACAGGGGCTGGGGAGGTGTATTCTCTAAGACAGCCACTGGGGGGGGTGATGTGTGTCCTGCCTTTCCTGAATGAGTCAGGGCTGGGCTGAATAGACCTGGGCTGCATTCAGAGTAGGGGGAGGAGTTCTCACTAGCACCTGAATAGGCCGGGACTGCATTTAGATTGGTGGGATGAGATTTCCCTTGCATCTGAATAGTCCCTGTCTGCCTTACACAATGCTGTGTCCACCTCCTGCCGGGCAGTTGCACCAGAGAGGACATAACTGGTTTTGGCTGGGCAAAGAGCTTCTCTGCCACCAGAGAACAAAGGAATGTGTGCTATAAAAAGTGGGGCCCAGACCCCTGAACTTTAGATTACTGCTGAACTAAGGAACCTTCCAGGAAGAAGAACCAGGAAAGCTGGGGGAGGAGTACTGCCCCTGTGCTGTGTGCTGTTGGGGTTGGCCTGCAGTGGTTGCTTCTGTCTTGGGCAGGGAAAGGACTTTACTGTGCTTTCATCATACTGCTGTTAGTTTTCTCCAAGGGCTTGATGTAGAGCTTGCCTCCTGTTGGAAGTCTCCGTGATAGAAAAGACTTCAAAGATCACTTTTGGGAAATTAAGAGGAACCTTTGCCAAGGAGAAGAGCTGGAGAAACTGAGGAGGAATACTGCCCCTGTGCTGTTTGCTGTCTGTGGTTGGCCTGCAGTGGCTACTTTCTGCCAAGGAAAGGGAAAATGACTTTGCTGTTTCCCCTGCTTGAGGAAGATCTCCAAGGGCTTGAAACTGAGTTTGCCTCCTGTTCTGAAGTCTCAGGGACACAAAGACTTCACCACCAGCTCCCCTGAACTTTCTTGCTGGGAGTTCTGACCTGCTAAGAGGTGCCTGTGGTTGTTTTGGACCTCTGAGGCTGTTTTGCCGCTGGGAGCTGGAAAAGTAACGCAACTTCGAGAAGCGTGACGCATCCACACCTGTTTCTGACGCATCGCCGAAGAAATCATCGCAGCGCCTGTTGCAACTCGAGAAATCGCCATATGCCGCATCGAGTGCACCGACCTACGAAGTCCGAGATCACTGCACCAATTCCGACGCAAGCCCTGCTGTGCGGCTGCAAGAACCCACGCATCGTCCCGGATCGTTGCATTGCGTCGAGGCGCCAAGTCTGTCGCTTCGTTGGGGGATGCAGTAAGAAACCGACGCATCACCTCCCCATGCAGTAAGAAACCGACGCATCACCTCCTCTCCGGTAAGGAACCGACTCATCACCTCCCCTGCGCAGCAGTAAGGAAGCGACGCACCACCTCCCCCGGAGCAAGGAACCAACGCATCACCTTCCCTGAGTGTAAGGAACCAATGCATCACCTTCCCTGCATCCCTTTTTGTTTGTGTGCGACGTATCCAAGGTACTTTGTGTGAAAAGTGTCACATCTGCAATTTGCTTTGAACTGAACTATTTCTGCCATTTGAAAGTCATACTTGTGTTACTGTATTGTGGATGTTTGTCGTTTTGGTCTTGTTTGGTTTAGATAAAGATTACTTATTTTTCTAAACTGGTGTGGTGTCCATTTGCAGTGTTTTCACTGTATTACTGGATGTGTTCACAAATGTTTTACACACTGCCTCTGAGATATGCCTGTCTGCACGTGCCAAGCTACCAAGGGGGTGAGCAGGGGTTATTTTAGAAGTGTATCCCCCTTACCCTGACTAGGAAGAAGGGTCCCTACTTGGACAAAGGTACCTACCACTGCCAACTAGAGACCCCCATTTCTAACAACCCCCCACTCTTCTGAAGCAGAAGAACTAATCTGTGGAGCCCCACAGGGCTCCTGGCTTGGACTGACGTACTTCAACATCTACATGACTCAACTAGCCAACATTATTTGGGCTCACAACATAAACAACTTCACATACGCAGATTATACACAACTGATACTGTCCTTCGCCGACAAAATACCTACCATCAGGAACAAGTTAACATCATGCATGATCGAAGTGGTGACTTATGTGAAATCCAACTGCCTCAAACTGAACTTGGACAAGACCGAAGTGATGGTCTTTGGGAAAGGGACTCTTCCTGGTGGCCCAGAGACCTCAGACCCACACCCACCCCCACGCCTTGCTCACAAGCAAGACACCTCTCAATCGTCATAGACAACAAACTGGACATGACCGCCCAAGTCAACGCAGTGGTCTTGTCCTGCTTCAGCATCCTAAGGATGCTGAAGGAATCTTCAATTGGCTATCGGACAACACCAGGTAAATGATTACCCACACTCTCATCACCATCAGACTAGACTATAGGAGCACCCTATATACAGAGATGACAAACCACCTCACAAGAAGACTGCAGAACATCCACAACACAGCTGCCAAACTAGCCTTCAACCTCCCATGCCGAGCCCACATCACACCACATCTTAGGGAGCTCCACTGGTTCCCAATTGACAAGCGTGCTCACTTCAAACTCCTTACCCACACATACAAAGCACTCCAACACAGGCCCTGCTTACCTGAAGAGCAACATTCATTTCCATTAATCTCTCATTAATAATTAAGCTCTGCCAGTCTCTCACTGGCACACACCCCATTCATACACAAATGCAGAACAGGGGGCTGCTCTGCCTCATACCTGGCTCCTAAGAAATGGGATAAAGAGAAGGCATGAAAATAAAATTATATGGGGTAAAATGAATGGACGTACTGAAGCATAGCTACAAACAAGGGTAGCAGGTGACAGGGATAAAGGTATAATGCGGGCCAGGTCATTGCTAAGGTGTCTGCCTCACGGAGAGCTCACTTTGCACCAAGATCAGAAGGAACCCTATGGTCTGTTCCTTTACCACCTGTTCTGGGAGCTCTTAGTTAGTCTCCAGCTTAACTAGACAGTCAAGGGACGTATCTAACACTTGTGCAGCATGTGCAGTTTCACCCTGGTCCAAGGGTGTTTATGACTGCCTTTTAGTGCCCATCTGGTGGTATGTGGCCCATTTTGCTTTCTTGCATTAGGACCCACGGCGTTCTTGCTATACCATTGGACTTGCAGATAAATACAGTTAGACTAATTACTTTAAAGGCATAGCTCTGATTTGCTAAGGACATAGTTTGTGTGTCTATATATATGTGTTAATGCACAAAGGAGGACACTGTTCCTAAGGAGGTATGCAAAGTATTGCTATCACCTGAGAGGAAAAAGAAAAAGAGAAAAGGGGGCAGAAAGGGGGAAATAAGTAAAGTTAAGAGATAAATAAACTAGGCCTTGGACTCCTAAAATGTAAGGGAAGAACAAGTCTGTTCCTTGTTGCCCTCACACACCCCGAAGGATGTCATGCTTCATCATCGGGCGGTTGCTCCTCGTTGGGCCGGCGCTGCAATGCCCAACGGGTCCCCCGAAGGGTCACTTTGTCGGAGATCTTCTGCGGACCGCCGTTTGGTGCATGCAAGAGTTTGGAGGGAGTCCTAAATGAGGAAAGTGCAAGTGTGTGTAGTGATTAAAAATGACTAAGGGTTACAAAAAGATCTAATTTTAATAAGACGGAACCCGTGTCAAAATAAAAAACCCGTAGGTTAAATGTTACCTATGAGGCATAATGTGCCTGGGTAACTCAAAAAGGTCAAGGTCAACATGTTTCGCGCCTCTGTTGTCCCGTAGGATCCGTGGCGCATCTTCAGGACCAGGTGTGTATTGTGGTGTTATGTGGTGCACGTGAGGAGTCAAAGTGCACAGAGGATCAAGAAATTTAAGTGCGTGGAAGGTGGTCACCCTCCACGGTATTCAGGGCAGGCCCAACCTAAAGGCTAGTACCGGTGGGCTACAACTAAATAGTTGAAACTGCTACCTGATAAGTGGCCTAGAGAAGAAAAAAGGGAAGAAAGGAATAAAGCAACATGGCGGCAGCTAGTACCCAAGGTGACTGGAACTCGCTTGCCTCACTAAAGAAACTACAAGTTAAGATCGCACTCCATGGTACTATACTCACAGAGTACCTCAGAGCTAATACAGCACCCAACGGCCTACTAGTACAGACAGCACCGAGAATCTTCCTTGATGATTTGGTCTTCAGACGTGAGTGGAGCCAAATCGCATGGAAATGCACTCGCGACTGGATCATTTTGATCATTGGCACGGCTAAGCGTCTGTCTGAGGCCTTGATCATTAAAATCAACATAGCTGAAGGCGGCCTCAAAACGGGGATCAGCATCTCAGCCTTCAACACACGTCTGGCAGAGATCAACGTGGAGATGTCAGACCATAGGGACTATCTCCTTCAACAGAAGATTACAAAACTGCAGAAAGACTTGAAAAGATTTGATAGGGAGAAGATTTACCCCTACACTAACGAAGATTTCCAACCTTCAGAGTAAGATCTTTCCTCTGATGACGGCTCAACGTCCTCTAACAACTCAGGACACTCATATAACAGCAATTCCAGCCGAAACAGCTGGGTTAGGAACTCTAACACTCAAGGACTCCTTCCCCCCCCTCTGTTTCCACCGATGTACGGATTCCCTAACCAACCCTTCCAAGCACAAGGACCCATGTGGTACCCGGCATTCTCCGGCCCACAACCAGGATTCCAACAACCTCTCTTCCAACACCCTCCTCCTCCTTTTCAGAACAGAGGCAGGGGAAGAGGCAGAGGAAGAAGAAGAGGGAACAAGCAGGTACAATGGAGGGATACGGAGACACAACCAAGAACCACAAGAAGCACGACGAACCAAAGAAGCTGATCGTCAATCTTTCCCACAGACAACTGACTACCAATGAAACCACTGCCTTGGAGATGGGGCTAGGGTTTGTACCTACACCGAGGGAGGACAATTTCAGGATGAACGAAGAACTTCACCAACTGTTCCGGAAAATCCGGCTGAGATCCTTCTTCGGCGACACACCCAGCACAGAAAGTGAAGACTCTGGACTACGACCCCCCTCCAGATTCACCCCTACCGCGGGTATGGTTCCCAGCGAGGTACTTTTATTCGAAAAAGCTGTACTTAGGGAGTCTAACAAGTTAAAGAGGAAACCCACCTTTAACAACATGTCCAACAACCTACGCAAGGCCATCATAGCCCTACAGGAGGATGACACGATCATCATCAAGCCCGCCGACAAAGGGGCGCCACGGTGATTCTTGACACCAAAGACTACGAGGATGAATGTTCCCGCCAACTCAGGAACAAACAGTACTACAAAAGACTTGATGCCGACCCTACGACCCGACTCCTTACGGGGATCCGGATTAAGGTTAACGAGGCAGCCAGTGAGGGATGGATCTCCCCAAAAGAAGCGGCTTTTCTAGTGAAGACGGACCCTAAGATGCCGTACTTCTATCTTCTTCCAAAGATCCATAAGGGCATCATCCCCCCACCAGGACGACCGATCGTGTCCGGAATAGGCTCCCTTCTTGAACCCCTGAGCCAATTCAGTGACCATTGTTTACGCCCTTTGGTCCAACAGACACCTGCATACCTGAAGGACACCCGGGATGTCCTTAACCTAATACAAGACATCAATGATGATAACACTGAGGAGATCAACTTACTGCTCACACTCGATGTTGAGGCGTTATACACTAACATCCCCCAGGACGCCACCATCGAGGTTGTGGGCAACCTTCTACGAGAGACGCCCCTTTCCAGCAATACCCCCGCGGAATTCATCGTGGATATCATTACCATGGCCCTCAAGAACAATTTCTTCCAGTATGAGACTACTATCTACCACCAAGTGCAGGGCACGAGTATGGGGAGCACCTTCGCGCCGAGTCTGGCGGGTCTCTATATGGCACATTTTAAAGACGCCAATATCTTCACCGAAACCAATCCCTTTCATCGGAATATGATTACCTGGAAGAGGTATATCGATGACGTCCTCATCTTTTGGAAGGGCACTGAGGAATCAGCCAGCTCTTTCCATGAATGGATCAATACTCTGGATCCCCACCTATGGTTCACGATCACGTCAAGCAAGGAGGCCATCTCATTTCTGGATCTATTCATCACTCTGGATAATGGACACCTACATACCACGATATACAGAAAAACTACAGATTGCAACAGTCTCCTTAGCTTTAAGAGCCACCATCCAAAAGCCCTGCGGGAGAATTTACCGTTTGGACAATTTTTGAGACTCCAACGGAACTGCAGTAGTCTCCCTGAGTTTGATACCCAAGCCAACCTTTTGGCTAACAATCTTCGGGTTAGGGACTACCCCGAGCATGTGGTTAATAAAGCTAAAAAACGTGCTAGGAACAATAACCGTCAGGCACTCCTTGAGCCGAGAGTACCAAAGACCAGCAATGTAATTACATGCGTCACCACCTTTACTCCTTTGTCCAATCAACTGAAAAGGATAATCAACCGCAATTGGAGAATCCTTAATACTGATGGACTTCACCTGGAACAACCGCGTTTTGTTTTTAAATGCACTACCAACCTACGTGACCAACTGGTCAATACCCGCCCACGCAGAAGAATGCCTACACAGGACAACACCCTGTGGAATCTACCCCCTGTGACTGGCCACTACCCGTGTGGTCATTGTACTGCTTGCCCCCAGACGAAACACACCAAATCCCTTAGTCTGGGTGACATTACTTGGGAACAGCGTAAACATATGAACTGTAACACGACCAACTGCGTATATCTACTGACTTGCCCCTGCCTACTTAGATATGTGGGCATGACAACTCGCCCCATCAAGACGAGGATCAGTGAACATAAAAGCACCATCAGGTGCGGACGATCTGCGACCAGGATGACCAATCACTTTTTAGAGAAAGGCCATTCCTGTGATGACATAGAATGGACCATCATTGAATCCGATCAGAGCTGGAGCAGTGCCTCTCTACTACGTCGAGAGCAACGCTGGGTCCTTCGTCTCCATACCGACCGCCATGGCATGAACGAGGAGATCCCTTGGACTGAGCTGTGACCAGTACACTTTAAGACACTCTACTGAGATCAAGGAGGTTCCCTCCTCTGCATTTCTGTTATTTTTTTATATACATTTATTTATTCTTATATTCATCTTTATTCGCACCCCTTTTCCACCTCCCTCTAACTTATACACTCTACAAGATGTACATAATTATATAACCAGACCAATAAGGGGGTGGCCTGTATTTTACCATATAGCACATATCTATGCGACACATTTAGGATGCATTTTTAAACCTTAGAAGGCTGCTACTCCATGCCTTCAACTATCAGGTCTCTGTCTCCTCGCTTCGCTTCCCCTACGTGTCTCTCTCCCTTCACAGTACGGGAGCCCAACACTATTTTCCGCACATGCGCGGAACTACAAACATCAGTAGTCTTCCAGCACGCATGCGCATCACCCCTACTTGCCTTTGGCAGACGCTACTGATACCGGCTATGATTCTATATACCGGAAGAGGTTGCCGCCCCACGACCGACCCAAGCGGCTATATGAGGTGAACTCCCGGTCTCCCTCCTCACTATCGAGCAGACGTGAGGTGCGGGTAGGTGTAGACGAGCCGGCACCTGAATCTTTATCTGAGTATGATGCAATGCAGCGCTGGCTGGGTCTCGACAAAACAGTAAGTGCACTGTACTGTTGCTGATCTCGCTGAAGGATATTTATATAATGTGCCCTATCTCCTTGTGTTTCTTCTCTTCTTTTCTTCCCCCTAGCCCGGTAAGGTGCGGGCCACCCACGTTCTTAGCCTTCTGGAGTACTTCTCCTGGCATTTTAGGTAAGGGTCCTGCCACATACCCTCCCGTGATGTCCCATTACCTCATTCACGAGTAACTGCGGTATTCATGATCCGTGCACCCCGGGCTCCCATTCTAGCGTATGGCACCCTTTTGGTAACGTGTTGAGGTTACAGTGTTTCTTGCAATGTGCCAGACGTCTGAGAGCGCCCCTGGGCACAGGTTCTCCCCGGAGACCTATTCATCACCGCACAATCCTAGGTGTGGTGCCTGTTGGGGTTTTTTTGGTGGTTCAGGTCGCCCTATCCACCTCGTGAGTGGCTCTGGGCAGCGCGCTGACCACCACTCACCTTCTGACCGAGGATCCATACCAGGATGTGCAACCACACTCCCGTGTTTTTAATGGACTGTCATGTCTACTATGCTACTCTCTTTGTGTATTGGTAATATCTCGTACATCAGTGTGCTGCCATTGAGCCGTTTGACCTATACTGATGTACGCACTTTTGCATTTTTCATGTTTCCTTTTTTCCTTTTTTCCTTTCTTCCCTTTTTTCTTCTCTAGGCCTCTTATCAGGTAGCAGTTTCAACTATTTAGTTGTAGCCCACCGGTACTAGCCTTTAGGTTGGGCCTGCCCTGAATACCGTGGAGGGTGACCACCTTCCACGCACTTAAATTTCTTGATCCTCTGTGCACTTTGACTCCTCACGTGCACCACATAACACCACAATACACACCTGGTCCTGAAGAAGCGCCACGGATCCTACGGGACAACAGAGGCGCGAAACAGGTTGACCTTGACCTTTTTGAGTTACCCAAGCACATTATGCCTCATAGGTAACATTTAACCTACGGGTTTTTTATTTTGACACGGGTTCCGTCTTATTAAAATTAGATCTTTTTGTAACCCTTAGTCATTTTTAATCACTACACACACTTGCACTTTCCTCATTTAGGACTCCCTCCACACTCTCGCATGCACCAAACGGCGGTCCGCAGAAGATCTCTGACAAAGTGACCCTTCGGGGGACCCGTTGGGCATTGCAGCGCCGGCCCAACGAGGAGCAACCGCCCGATGATGAAGCATGACATCCTTCGGGGTGTGTGAGGGCAACAAGGAACAGACTTGTTCTTCCCTTACATTTTGGGAGTCCAAGGCCTAGTTTATTTATCTCTTAACTTTACTTATTTCCCCCTTTCTGCCCCCTTTTCTCTTTTTCTTTTTCCTCTCAGGAGATAGCAATACTTTGCATACCTCCTTAGGAACAGTGTCCTCCTTTGTGCATTTACACTTTATTCTAGGAGCACAGGCACTGGACCTTTAACCAGCTCCTGGTCCCCCCTTCCCTCTTTTGTTGACATATATATATATGTGTTCTCATTAGACCCTATAAAAATAGCAATTCTATAGTTGTGGCAATTTAACTGCTAGACAATGCAATTAGTTTTACATTGATAAGCACAATGTTTTACAACTATAGCTTGAGGAAGTTTAGTGACGTAATTTGCAACACATCTGCTTATAGTGCAACAATCACAGTGTGTATTGTGGGAATGTTATACACTTATTCCATCACTACAACTGTTGCTATTCTACTACAATTCATTAGTTGTAGAAGGATACTTACTTTTACATTTTTTATTTCAATTTCTTACAATAAATTTATACAAAAAGAACTAACATTTACACAATTCATTAAATTAAATAGATACGAGTATGGAGACATCATGAATAGGAATGACAATTAGTTAAATGCAAAATTGTGCATTTGAATATAACTCAAGACAGTTAAATAATGAAGAACAATTACAAAGTTTTTATTGTCAGAAAACTAGGACAGTGCTCTCAAAAAGAATGCCAATTATCCATTGCTAATTAAAAGACACAAACCTTATAATTATAAAATGCTGGTCATGCTGTGACTATCAAATGGTTGGAAATGGCAAAATTGGCTAACTTTCTTTCGTATATGTCCATGATATTCCGCATTTTGCTAAATGCCTTTCTCTAGTTTCATGTTTAAGAGCAGACTATAAAGGTTGCAGAAATCTCAAATACAATATAGGATTGAAAAAAGCCCTTTTTCCTGCCGCTGACCCCCCCGTGGCCCTCTCACCCCTGCCAATTCCCGCTCCTGCCTCCCAGCTGTGCTTCCCTACCCCATCCCTATTAAATTGCGCCCGCTGTGGGGATGACTGAGCAGGACTTTTGACCTCGTGGCCAGAGTCCAGCTCTCCACCCCAGCAGCTCCGCTGTTCATCGCCTGCCGCTGCCCCGACACCTCCTCCTGGTAGGTGTTCGAGGCCCTACAGCTGTCTGCCTGCGTGTTCTTCCCTGCTCTTCTCCTGCATTATTTGTGCCTGTAATTGTGCGTGTTGACCCCTTACTTGTGCTCTTTGTCATTTTGTCATTTGTCTTTTTGGGTGCCTGTTGGTTTTCAGGGTCCGATTTTTGCCGCCGTTTTTCCCGCCGCTGACGCCCCACGGCCCCTCCCCCCTGCTGATTCCCGCCTCCCAGCTGCCCTTCCCTTCCCCTCTTACCTATATATTGGTGGCCGCTGCTCGGCCACGCAGCGGACGCGCGCAGCTGGCACGCCGCTGGCGCATCAAATGCAAGCCCGTCTGCACTTGTTTGCGACCCGACCACCACCAGCGCCAGGGACCCTGGATCTCTGACCTCCCACCGCTACGACTCAGCTGCCCTCCTCACATTCAACCCCGGAAGGAACAACAACTGCCAGCTGTCTACACCGAACACCACCCACGGCCAGTTCTTCTGCCGACACTGCTGACAATCCTTCACCATCAACAGCACCCCCATGACCGCTGCACCCACGCCAGACACCCGGACCACCAAAGCCCTGAAGTGCATCCTCCTCAACGTGTGCTCCCTGCACAGACATGCCGTAAAGATCTGGGACCTCCTCAATACCCCCTCACCAGACGTCGCCTTCTTCACGGAAACCTGGACCAACGCCTCTTCCGCCCCCGACATCGCCACCGCCATTCCCAACGGATAAAAGGTCCAGAGGAAGGACCGCCCCCATCGCCCAGGAGTGTCGTGTAGTTCCTATAGTACCCATGCGTGTTTGGATAACAAACTGTGGACTTGGTGTTAGACTGACTCTGTGCACCCCCACCGTGTATGTTAGCCGGATTCGCATTAGCTAGCTCACAGTGCCACTAGAGTCTCCTCTTATCGGGGAGAGATTAGTTTCTGGCAACCTTAGACCATGACAACCCTAATTCCTCAGAATCGTGGAAACAATGTACTACTTTTCGCTCAGTCACTCGTGCTTACTTATTCGGTTTGTCTCAGAGAGTTACACAGAATAAACAGTCTGGGCGTTTCAATAAGTATTTATTGAACAGTTGTTATTCTAGTGTAAAATATATGTGCTGCGGCAACCAGCAGACAATAGCAGAGATATATTATCAGCAGGTTGATAAAAGGGAAGGGGTAGAACAGTTCTACCATATTGCAATAATCATGAATACATACATGAATATAAAAAGCATTATGAAAGTGCGCGTACTCCTACAATGCCTAACTAGATGTACCTGAGTGTACCTAGCATATGTGTAGGTCTAAAAGCCTAAGAGCCAAGAATCCTTCTAGGATTTAGTCGAACCCCCATACCTGAATAGAGAGAGAGTGTGGGACCCCGTCCTGGTCTCGAGTTGGACACCCCGCAAGGGCTGTGTTAGACCGCTGTCAGCTGGAGCGACTGCATGCAGGAGCCTCAGCGTCTCTGGTCAGTGTGTCAGCATGAAAGTCTCGGTTCCCTCTGTCTTACTGGGGTAAGATGTGGTGTATTTATACCCTGAAGACTCTAGTTGCTTTGTATGGTTCGTATTGGGCCTTATTAGACTTGAGGAAGACGTCAGGGGTGAACTTTGTACATACATATTATGCAGGTAGTGTATTCCTAGAGAGTCATGCATAATTGATGAGTACAGTGTGGGCCTGTGTTTGGGAAAAACCCTGCTGTATTCAAAACCACAGGCTAGATAACATTCAGCCCTCAGAGCTCGTTGTGTACTAGCGAGGACCAATGTAGGGAAAGATCATGCCTATATAAGGAATCATGACTATAATAGGACATGTACAGTTATGACCGTAATAGGGCATATGCAGCTTTGACCATAATAGGGCAAGTACGAATATGACCGTATTAGGGCAAATACGAATACGTCCATTTTAGGGCATGTATGAACGGGTCTACATTAGGGCCTCTATACGGGACATAACACCCACTCCTCTTCCGAACAGGATTACAATGACCATACTTAAAATCTGGACAATTTAAAAACATTTTAAAAGCAAGTAAAAACATGGTTTTAAAATTGTTAAAAAAAATTCTAAAATGTTACAATTCAGCTTTTTACATTTGCCACTAAAAAAAAGTCTATTTTGTTTCTCTATATAAGTTGCTTCACTCAAAGCGGAAGAAGGCCATGCTTTTCTCAAGCGAAAGTGTCAATTTAGGAAATGTTCCAAATTTGCTCGTTTATTATGAAAACGAGTGGAGAAGCCAAATTCTTTCCCAGGACGCGATGAGCCAATTTGAGATTAAGTGTCCTGGCTGGGAAGCACAACATTATCAGTGTGAGCTACTGAAGACGACAAATCCAACGCCTCACAGAGAATGTCAATCGCACATAGATGGTATGTAGCACTGCCAATAGTCGGTGCTGCGGCAGCTTGTGCGGCAGTTGTTACCTGGGTGCCTGAGGAGGAGTCACCTAACCCAGCAGGAGCAAACGGCACCTGTGGATTCTCAAGGAATGCGTTCATCAGAATCGGATGACGCTGGGGACAACGCAGAGCATGGGCCTTTAGGGGGTCCAGCATTGCATCCGTGTCCGGAGGCGCATCTGATGGAAATGTTAGACAAAGATCCAACGTGCATTCTACTCCGCAAAGCAGGCATCGAAGAACAGGTAAGATGCAGTCTACCCAGACTGGTCGAAAGGATAGAAACCAGGAGGCATTGAGTTCTCGCAGTCAAGAAACGCCCAGAAGTTGTACAATGCGTTCACGGTATTTCCGCTCCAGGAGCATGTTCGCCATTCCCTCGGGAATTGGGCCATCCATTGCGTAGCAGTAGTATTATAAATACGACCCCTGCAATCAGTAATAGGATAAGCGGGAGTCCTCCAAATACGCTTCCCAATACGAAGTGTATAAAATTTGGGATTACTCCGAGGACTGTCTGAAAAGTGCTCAACAGTCCTGACCCTATGGTCTTAAATAGGTGTACAATACCGCTCGTATCAGACATATTGAAGATACGACCCGCCATTTCTGCAAAATGAATGGGGCAGTTTGTACGTATGAGCACCTGTATCTCACTCGAGATCCTTGCAACTTGAAGTTCATAGGTTTCTCGAGCAGAGGTTAAGGGCACGGGTTGCTGTAAAAGCATGGCTTGCAGTCTGCTCAGAGTATCAAATTGTATGAAAGAAATGTTCAGTGAAGGCCATAGCGGCGCCTCCCTGACTGTGTTCAGTGGTGGAAACAATACTTGCATACAGCAAGTAACCCTGGAGTTAACGGTGACTAGATAGGTGACGCCCGGAAGCATCCCACAGCAACCTTGATCATTTAGCATCAAGTAACTCCCATTCGAGAGCAGCTCAAAAACCGGCGTGATCACGGCAGCTGGGGTCCCAGTCATGTGACACGATAGGTTTGCTACAGAACCGCTACAGGCTCCGTGCAGAGAAATATCCTGACACATGAGAGAACCGCTTAAAGCGTTCTTGCAGTTTGTACCACTCAGATACACTTCTCGATCCCCATTCCGGCATCGATATCTATATGGTAACTCCCAAGATTCCTTAATGTATCACTTACCCATTTTTTTCATATTTGCCTGCCTGCCTTTGCTCAAGGCAATATTGAAACTGAAACGTAGTGACCGGCAGAGTGATTTGGCCATGAATTAGCCATTCAGTTGATGGTCATTCGGCTACAGTAAATGGTAACCTTTCCAGTTTCTCAATACGCAACATTGTATATTTGGCTACCCTTTGTACCATTTCTGTCTGTTTATCAGTTAGATTGTATTCTGAAAACAGAGACGTGGTGTTTATAAAACGCCAGGGCACATAGCCTGCACGCAAAGATTTTAGCGTCCAGCTTAGCATCATAATAGAACGTAACTGTGATTGCCTGTGTTGTAACAAGGCCAGATCTTGTTCCAATATGTCGATTGCCGAAGACACAATGTTGCCTTCTCTAGGTTAATACGGTCTCTTTCCCGTATTCTTTCTGCGGCCTCCTGTTGGGATATTTTCCAGTTTTCATTATAATAGGCATAAATGCCGGCATATATGAAACGTATCTGACGTGTTTTCCTTGGGCCTAGTAAAAAATCCCTAAGGTCTACATCAGGTGTGAGTAAGGTCAAATGATGTTTCACTTCTGTGAGTGTTGAGGTCTCTAGCCAATCAAGGCACAACTTCCCAACACTATACGATGTCACTACCCCTGGGTGTTGTCTCTGTACATAGCGTGTATCTGGCCTATGGATATTAAACCCTTCGGTTGTATTCATAAATATCTGTTGACAGATGTTTGTGTCAATGGGCCAAATCAGCCATTTCGTCCAATCAGGATCTGATCTGTTGTACTGGAGAATATCATCTAATCCTACCCATTGTGTAGTTGAATTCTGCCTCCCATCGATCTGTGATGGTGTAGGAAACCCTGGTGTGTTCATTTCCTTGTTCTTAGCTAGTCCAAGACAGGATGTCTGTTGCACAGTGTCATTTAGAAATATTATCTGCTGTGGAATGAGGCATGCTACAAAAAGTGCTTCTGTTCCCTGGACTTGCCAGTCCCTAGAACCCCAGATTGATTTTGAATCTATAGTGTCCTTCCATAGGTCGAAACACTGTGTAGGCAACTGGGCCATAAAGGAAGCAGAGTAAATCTGTTTGGTGTTAGTCAACTTAATTTACTGTGCTGATGTTGTTGCCACTTTGTAATAAAATGACTTCGGGTCTGATGTATTAAACCCTGAAAAGTATGTGAATTTCTGTGCAAAGGTTTGCGAACTACCTTTTGGAGGTGTTGGGCAGTGTTCCCACTGGTGGTATTCAAATACATTTCTAGGTGTTATAGATTTGTGCAAGAAATGATGACCATAATGTTGGTAACAGTACAATGTATCATAGTCTGAAGTACCTTCTAACATTTCATTGTTCGGAAATGCTGCACTTTTTTCTAAACCAGACATCATAGCATTTACAGTTTCAGTGTCCCAATCATCAGATAATGTACTGGAGGTAATGATATCACTTAAAGAAATTTTAAATAAATGTTTAAGCTTTAAAAGTTCAGTCGGACCGAATATATCAAAATCAATCTTGTCCCATACTATACCGTCCGGTATAGGAACTGCTGTGATGTTCACTGAAGACAAGTCTCTTGGTTCACGTTTTGAAGACTGGTGTGGTTTTAAAATCAAATTGACTCTTTGGGCTGTAGAGCTCTGCTGGAGATATCGTCCATTAATAAGCATACTAAAAGTTATTATTAAACCTAGCCAGAAAATAAAAAATAAAATCCCAGTGATATACTATAGTTCAATCCAAGGTGACACCAGGTAAGTCTTTCTAAAAAAGTTCACAAAAGCCCGTGAGTTTCTGTTTGTGTGATATTTTGGCTGGCGTCGTTTCCAGCTCGCTTGGATCCAGTGAAAACGTATCAAATTTCATGAAATAGCCAGAAGCAGTTCGATCAATTGTTGGAATTGCATCGGGATTTCTTGAAATTGGATTTTGCTCTTGACGAGGCATGTTGACGTAGATGTCTGTAGTCAGTCTGACTGCAACTTGGGTGTTAAGTTGATTTTCATTTTGAAGATGAATTTCTTGTTGAAGTGGAACGAGTTCCATAGCATTGTTGCTTAGTCCTTCATTCCGTACAGGTGGCTCTTCAAACGTGATGAGTCTTTCTGTTTGGACTTCGTGGATTGTAGCGAGAGGAGGGCGTCTGCTACTGTGGAGTCCACGTGGCCTAGTGTTTAGAATTGGCCACATAGTGTGGTTTAATTAAGTCGATTGAGACAAATCTTTTCTCCTTTTTCCCGGCAAGAGGCGGCAGAAGTACAGTTCTTGTGCCTTGGATTGCTAGGACCGGTACAGGCTTTCTGTCGGATGGCCCAAATTCTTTCTTGTCTGCAATCTTTTCTCTGACCAGATCCCCGACTTTTGGGATCCAGACAGGTCTTGCCGTTACTGCCTTGACTTCCTCAGTGGTGGTCTGTTTTAAGTGGACGTTGCTTTGTTGTGCCCTGGATTCATTTAGATCCTGTAAAACAGCCAAACGATCACGGATATCAAATGGTTTCTCATCCGCCACTGTGCCTCCACAATCAAGATCAGGTACCCACATTCTTGTCCCAAAGAGGACCTCGAAAGGAGTGACACCCCCTAGAGAGCTTCTTGGCTGATTGTTTATTGCTCGTTGGACCCCATAAAGGTGATCGACCCATCTACCGCCTTTGCCTAATACCCTAGCTGTTAAAGATTGCTTTAAGTCCCGTTTTTTCCTCTCCACAACCGAATTTCCCTCAGGATGGCACGGAGAGAAGTACCGCAATGCTACGCCCATTCCTTCCATGGCCTCTTTGCAAGCCCGAGAGCTAAACGCCGGGCCACGGTCAGAATGTAACGTGCCAACTGCGTATGTGCCGATAAAGACTTGCAAAACTTTTATAACAGTTCGAGCGTCAGCCGAGCGCTGAGGCCAGACCTCGAGGAAACTTGAGCTGGACGTAGATGAACGGACAACTTAATGCTGTCTAATAATGGTATCTGTACTGGACGTGTTTTGGTGGACCCTTTCATCTGCTTGCAGATGTCGCAGTTCCAGACATAGTCTCTAATCTGCCTTCTCATCACGGGCCACCAGTAGCGTTGTTTCAGCAAGGAAACAGTCTCCCTAAGTCCCTTATGTACAGAACCTATCCCTTCATGTGCTGCTACAATTAAGCCTCGCCTACGATCCATATTTGGTATTACTCTATCCCCCACTCCAGGAATCTGAGCATATGGAATGTTTTGTGCATCTAACTTGTAGGAGTACTTGAGTGGAAATTTCTTTGGTACTGCTGTGCTGCCTTTGCGTGAAGCATTGACAGCTACCATAATCTCGCCGTCTATTCTCGTTTTTGAACGAGTAACTGCAGCTACGGCGGCTGTGCGTACAGCCCCCTTTGCGGCTTCATCAGCCAATGAATTCCCTTCAACGTGAACGCCATCACGCTGATGACTCAGTGTATGTATCACGTGAGCCCTTGGTAGTTCGTTTCTCAAATCCATTACCTGTTCCCATAGCATTTTATGCTTAATTGTGCCACCTTTTGCATCTTTAAACACGTTCTGTTCCCAATGTAGATATTCATTGTACAACTGTACACAGTAAAAAGCAATCACACACAATAAGTGTGGGGAATTCGTGATCTGTATTTATAAGTGCCAGTATAAGTGCTTTGAGTTCTGCCAACTGAGCCGTGCAGTCTCCTAGAGATTGCGTTTTAGTGCAACTTGGATGGAACTTTCCATCGTGCATGCGACCTTTAACGATTGCACACGCTGCGCTGTAAGCTTGCTTACTCCCTATGGCTGGTTGAGCAGATCCGTCAGTGTAAATAATGTATTCATACTGATCTAGAGGCAAAATCTCATTTGGAAGAGGATATTCTTGTCGTATTGTAGAAATGCTTGTGTTTTTTAATTTGGATCAAATCTGTATTCAGCATCCGTTGCAGTAAGAGAATTAGCCCATTGTATCCATCTGGGATGTAAGGCTTTCGCATTTGGAATGCTAGCTTTTGTAACAGCTTCTAAAGCTGGTACTGGGGTCATGACAATTATGCGTTTACCCTGAGCCAGAGCTCTTTCTCTTGCTACAGCGGTCTGCTCTGCTGTCAGGATTTTTTCTGTTGAAGTGATACGCATCTCTGCGTTTGTGTACAGGTGTGATTTGTATGCGATTCGTACCGTTTTGCCTTCATTGAAAGTTAAATAAGTGTACCCGCATTGACCCGCTCTTACTCGGATCACTAAGTTGCGTACGTTTACGCGTCTCTGTAAATGTTTAGAAGCTATCATGTCTTCCTGTAGTGAACGCAGGATATTTGTATGTTCCTGTGTCCATTGTCTGACTGAAAAATCAGGTTTGATTAAGTCGTAGAAAGGTTTTACTCTTTCTGCATAATCCAAAATGTATGTTCGACCAACATTTAGGAATCCCAGAATCGATTGTAAATTCTTTAATGATTTTGGAGGTTGGAGCAGCGCACACTTTTCTAAAAAGTTAGCTGCTAGGCTTTTCCCTTCACTTGACAGCTCATACCCTAAAAATAGGACATTGAGGTGGGCAATTTTTGATTTTTTTAAATTAAATTTATAGCCCTCAGAGGCGAATCCCATAATAATGGTGCTCACCCTGGTCAAGTGCCTCGGTAAGTCATCGTCTGTCAGATAAATATCATCCACATAGGACAATGCTTCTTCATCCAAATTTTGGAGTAATTCTGTTACTCTTGCTGAAAATACCCCGGGGCTATTTTTATACCCTTGGGCTAATCGACAAAATTGTCGCTGGGACCCTAACGCACTGAATGCGGTCAGATACCTGCTTTCAGGCGCTATATTTTGGCAGAAAAATCCATTTGAGATATCAAGTGTTGTTTTGTATTTTTGCGCACAATGTTATTCATTAATGCGGCACTGTGTGCATTTTGAACTGCAAATGTCTTTGTGCAAGTGTAAATGTCTGTAATCTAAGACTAGACGATATGTGTTGTCGGGTTTTGCTACGGGAAACAAAGGATTGTTCATAGGTGAAGTGCAATTTTCTATCACCCCCTGGTATTCAAGTTGATCTAGGATCTCCCTGACTTGTTTTTTAGCTTCCTGCTTTATAGGGTATTGCCTTTGAGCATTTGGGGAAACTTTTAACGGGATCACGTGGTGGGTTGAATCCTCATCCCAACCAACATTATTTTTGTACAATGGTGGAGCTAGGGCAACTGCCCACTCCTGCGCATATGCATGTTTTAATGTATGGGAACGAGGTAGGAAAAGGCTGGAAAAATTATCGTTTCTCCCCTAGGGCACTCCATGACGAATGCTGGTGGCCAGTCTTGTTCTGCTAATAGAATGTCATATCCGGATGACCGATTTTTCCAAAATAGACCTTTAATTTTTCTGGGCTTGTCCCCCTCCATCCGGAGTGTTCTCATGTAACTTATGTGGGACACTTACCTGAGTATCAGGTGTTTCCACCGTGATATACTCATTCAACTCCGCTGTCACCAGAAATTCCTTCAGGTTCTGGCGAGCTATCGTTACTTCTGCCGCGCTGTCTAGCATCGTCAGAGCCCATTCCCCGTTCAGAAGCTGTGTCCTCAGAATTCTGGGCATATCCGATCTTGAGACCTGCTACCTTCTTCTTTTTGAACTGAGGTTTTGTTTTTTGTTTATCTTCTTTTTTAGGTGCATATTCCGCAGTGCGTTGCGTGTCTCTGGACTTTCTACGCTTCTCTTCTCTGTGTTCTGACCGTCCTTCCCTCAGAGTTTTTTGATGAACCCTGAAAGGAACGAGAGGAACGAGTATCAGTATCCTGATACCTGTCAGGTGTTTTAATATTATCCCTATTCCTGAGGTTATACCTCCTTTCAGAGGGCTCCTGTTGAGAAGATCTACCTCTGGATTGAGATCTGCTGTCTTTAGACTTTTGTTGTTTTTTATTTTCCCAGGAGTCTGATTTGTAGTGACCTTTTCAGGACTGCCCACTAGTTGTGGTTTTAAGGTTTTCCCACCTAGACTGTCTCTGCCTAGTCCTGCATATGCAGTTTCAATTATTTTGGGTAGTTCGTGTTGTTGATCTACTGGACTGAACTCCCTTAGGCGTTGGCGGATCGCCACTGAAGCTGCTTCCCCCTTAATGTTAGCTAGTATTATGGCTGATACCAGGTCAAAGTTATTTAGTAACTTCATCCCTAACTTAAGGGCAGGTTCTGCTCCGTACTCATTTTGTATCTGTCTCAATACGTCAGGTACTACTGCTAATGATGGGATACCATGTGTTCTGGTATATTTGGCAGCAAAGACTGAACCCCAAGAGGTGCAGTCCTCTACTTGTGGTGTGATCCCCATGGGCAAGCAGATTGTTAGACTTCTGTGTTTTTCATAGGTGGTAGTATTCGGGAATACTGCCTCAAGCTGAGTTATTTTCTGAGCTATCCAGAATGGTATTTGTTAGAGTTTTTTTGGCATTTTGCCCATTACCGCGTGTAATGTTTGAGGAGTAATTTTATTTCCTGTACCCTGAGCTGGAGTACTAGTTGCTGCACCTGGTGCAGGTTGGATTGTTAAAGTCCTCATGACGAATTGTGTCAGGTTTCTGTAGATTTTAATTAAATCTGTGTTGTATGAGTAATTCTGGCTGTGGCATTGTTCCAATGTCAGGATGCGGTGTGTAAGCCGATAGTATTGGCCATGTGGCCCCGTCTCCTCCGAGCAGGCCTAATCTTACTCTTCTTCTTATGTGGGGTAGGGCACCATTAAACCAGTCATGATGTTCCTGGTAAGTGAGTGGAATCTCTATGTCCTCAAACGGGGCATATTCCAGTGGTGCATCTCCTGCTATGTAGTAGTGAAATGTCTTTGTTATGGCATTTGCTGCTGGGAATGTAACCCATGAATAGAACACCTCTGTTTTGTTTGATTCGTGTGCCTCTATCACGAAAACTACCATGCCACCCCCGCTTGTAAATCATTTTCTAATAGTCTTAGGGTGACTGTCATTCTGAATTTTGGTGCAATCTGTATTACATCTTCAGGATCTTCTCCTCCTTCTAAAAGGAAGAGGTCAACTCTCTGGTCCCCTGCCTCGGTATTAGGCATGTTTAGAGGAAGAAGTGTTCAAAGTGAACTAAGATGAGGTGTTTATGCACAGTTTAGGAACTAAATGTCCTTCAAGCTTGATTAACCAACAGCCAATAAATAGTATTCTCGTACTACTCAGCTGTGGCGGAGTTTGTGCCCACCCACTCCAGACGTCTCTGGGGTTTTGAGAGTAGGTTCTCTGAGAATAGCACGACTGAACTACTCAGATTCTACTGTTAAATAAGTACCAAACCAACGTGGGGTGCCATGTCGTGTAGTTCCTATAGTACCCATGCAGGACCTGCGTGTTTGGATAACATAAACTGTGGGCTTGGTGTTAGACTGACTCTGTGCACCCCCACCGTGTATGTTAGCCGGATTTGCATTAGCTAGCTCACAGTGCCACTAGAGTCTCCTCTTATCGGGGAGAGATTTGTTTCTGGCAACCTTAGACCATGACAACCCTAATTCCTCAGAATCGTGGAAACAATGTACTACTTTTCGCTCAGTCACTCGTGCTTACTTATTCGGTTTGTCTCAGAATAAACAGTCTGGGCGTTTCAATAAGTATTTATTGAACAGTTGTTATTCTAGTGTAAAATATATGTGCTGCGGCAACCAGCAGACAATAGCCGAGATATATTTTCAGCAGTACGATAAAAGGGAAGGGGTAGAACAGTTCTACCATATTGCAATAATCATGAATACAAACATGAATATAAAAAGCATTATGAAAGTGCGCGTACTTCTACGATGCCTAACTAGATGTACCTGAGTGTACCTAGCATATGTGTAGGTCTAAAAGCCTAAGAGCCAAGAATCCTTCTAGGATTTAGTCGAACCCCCATACCTGAATAGAGAGAGAGTGTGGGACCCCGTCCTGGTCTCGAGTTGGACACCCCTTAAGGGCTGTTAGACCGCTGTCAGCTGGAGCGACTGCATGCAGGAGCATCAGCGTCTCTGGTCAGTGTGTCAGCATGGAAGTCTCGGTTCCCTCTGTCTTACTGGGGTAAGATGTGGTGTATTTATACCCTGAAGACTCTAGTTGCTTTGTATGGTTTGTATTGGGCCTCATTAGACTTGAGGAAGACGTCAGGGGTGAACTTTGTACATCCATATTATTCAGGTGGTGTATTCCTAGAGAGTCATGCATAATTGATGAGTACAGTGTTGGCCTGTGTTTGGGAAAAACCCTGCTGTATTCAAACCACAGGCTAGATAACGTTCAGCCCTCAGAGCTCGTTGTGTACTAGCGAGGACCGATGTAGGTGAAAGATCATGCCTATATAAGGAATCATGACTATAATAGGACACGTACAGTTATGACCGTAATAGGGCATATGCGGCTTTGACCATAATAGGGCAAGTACGAATATGACCGTATTAGGGCAAATACGAATACGTCCATTTTAGGGCATGTATGAACGGGTCTACATTAGGGCCTCTATACGGGACATAACAGGACGAGGACTCGCCATCGCACACAAGAGCTCCCTCCGACTCTCCACCTCCAGCACAACACCGAACACCTCCACTTCAAGATCCAGACCACGCCCCAGAAGCACTCTTCGTGGCACCCTTGCCTACTGACCCCCGGGCCTCACGCTTCTTTCACCACTACCATTGTTGACCTAATCTCACCCCACGCCATTGCCTCCACGGACTACATACTCATCGGAGACCTGAATTTCCACCTCGACAACTACAGCGACCCCGATTCCACTGACCTCCTAGACAACCTCGCCAACCTCAGACTGAAGCAGCTCATTACCACCCCCACCCCCAAGGCAGGACACACCCTTGACCCCATCTTCGCAGGAGGGAACAACATCCGCTTCAGCCACACCTCGCAGCCCCTTTGGACAGACCACCACTGCGTACACTTCTTTCTCAACACCACCACTGCTCATAAGCCAAGGCCGCGTCCACCCCGAAGGAATTGGAGCAAGGTCACAGAGGAGCAACTCAACTCCACCCTCATCCACAGCCCCCCATCCGACATGACTGACGCCAACTCTGCAGCCAAGGAACTACACCACTGGATCACCAGCTGCGCAGACAAGCTCACACCCCTCCGCAACCCCGACAGACAACGCACCCTGAAGGCCACCTGGTTCACCACAAACCACCAAGAAGCCAGACGCTCCTGCAGACGTCTCAAAAAATGATAGAGAAACAGTAAAACCACTGATGACCAGACCACCTACAAGAACGCAATGACAGAACACCACCAACTCATAAGGTCCACCAAGAGGACCTTCATCCAGAACAAAATCCTCACCAACTCCAGCAACTCGAAGGAACTTTTCAACATCATCCAGCAATTCACCAAACTCCCCAGCGAAGCCACAGATGTCACACCCTCTCAGGACCTCTGCAACAAGCTCGGCTCCTACTTCCACCTGAAAATCAAGACCCTCTACGAAAACTTCGGCTAACAGATTCCAGAAACCTCCCTCCCCTCCAGCAATGACGGCCAACCCACCATCACCACCTGGACCCAGGTCACCACCGAATATACCACCATGACCATGAAGAGCACCTACTCAGGAGCCCCCACGGGCCCCTGCCCACCGCACCTCTTCCACAGAGCTGCCACTGCCATGGAGCCCGAGCTACACTGGACAATCAACACCACCTTCGAATGCGGCATTTTACTCAACGACTGGAAGCAGGAGAGGTTAAGCCCATACTCAAGAATCCCTCTGCTGACCCTTCGGACCTGAAGAACTACCGTCCCATCTCTCTCCTTCTCTTCGCAGCCAAAGTCACCGAGAAAATCGTCAACGCCCAGCTAACCACCTTCATCGAAGAGAATGCCACCCTTGACTCTTCCCCGTCCAGATTCCGCAGCAACCACAGCACCGAGACAGCCCTCCTTGCCGCCACCGACGACATCTGCACACTCCTCGACCAGGGCCACGCTGCGGCACTCATCCCGCTAGACCTATCCGCAGCCTTCGACACCGTCTTCCACCGCAGTCTCGCAGCCAGACTCCACAACGCCGGCATACAGGGAACCGCCCTCGAGTGGATCTGTTCCTTTCTCGCCAGCAGAACTCAAAGGATCAGACTCCCACCCTTCCTCTCTGAACCCACAGAGATCAACTGCGGAGTACCCCAAGGATCATCGCTCAGCCCCACGCTCTTCAACATCCACATGGCTCCCCTCACCGCCATCGTCAGACAGCATGGAATCAGCATAGTATCCTACGCCAACGACACCCAGCTCATCCTCTCCCTCACGAAGAGCCCCGAAGACACCAGACTCAGCTTCCAGAAAGGAATGAGAGACGTTGCAGCCTGGATGAGCAACAGCTGTCTAAAAGCTCAACTTGGAGAAGACAGAGGTCCTCATCCTTGGACCCTCCCCCACCGCTTGGGACAACACCTCGTGGCCCCCCCCCCCCGGAATCCCACCCACCCCTACTGGCCACACCCGGAACCTCAGCATTATACTCGACTCCTCCCTCACCATGACTCGCCAGATCACTGCCGTCGCCTCCACCTGCTTCAACCCCATCCGCCGCAAGACATTCAAGTGGATCCCACCCGAAGCCAGAAAGACTGTCACCCACGCACTCATAACCAGCAGACTGGGCTATGGAAACGCCCCCTACGCTGGAATCAACAAATCCCTGCTACACAAACTCCAGACCTTCCAGAACAGCGCGGCCTGACTCCTCCTCAGCACCCCACAACGTGAACACATGACCCAACACCTGCGAGACCTCCACTGGCTCCCCGTCGAGAAGAGTGACTTTCAAGCCACTCACCCACGCCTACAAATCAGTCCACAACATCGGACCCAAATACCTCAATGAAAGAGTCTATTTCCACGCACTCAAAAGATACCTGTGCTCAGCCGACCTCGCTCTAGCAGAAACCCTGCGCATCCACAGAACCAGAGCAGGTGGAAGAGCCTTCTCCTACATCGTTGCTAAGGCCTGGAACACGCTCCCATTCAACATCAGATACTCCCCTACTCTGCACACCTTCAGGAAAAGCCTCAAGACCTGTCTTTTCGGCTAACCCGGAGCTGCAGCCCTTCCCCCCCCCCCCAGCGCCTTGAGACCCTCATGGGTGAGTAGCGCGCTTAAAATTCCCTGATTGATTGAAAAAGTGGTCTAGCTGATCGGTTTCGGTTTCTAGGTCACAGAATGATAATATTTGACCATGTAAGTGTATTAGCACTTTTGAAATTTAGCTAGGGCAAAACACTTCGCCTCCTTGGTTGAGGGGAATGCTAAGCTATTCTTATTGAGTCCTCCTTCAATCACCAGCCATCTTTGCCTTGCACCAGCTGCACTGATATTAAAAAGTCATTCAGTGCACACTTCTATGTTTTATGAAGGTCTATCTGGCTGTCGAGGGGCATGTGTGTACTTTTCAGAAGGAGGAACTCAGATTCATTACATCCCTGGCTGAAATAAAAATCATAAAATATCAAATGCCACTGAAAGAGCATAAAATAAATGATCACTACATTTAAATAAATGATCACTACATTTACCTTAGAGGCCAAAATAGAAGTAAATTATTTCGCATACCAATACAGTAGTTTTTTGCAAGTAATTCCAGATACAATGTTTTGTTTCATTACGTTTTATTGCACGTCTTCAATTGGAAATTACAAAAGGTAACGAACTTGGTCCACTTCCACCCTTTCCCCCAGGCCTCATCCCTGCCAACGATGTTGTTTCTTCCAGAACAAGTCGCTATTTGACATATTCTGAGTCTGTGCTCTCCCTCGCCATCAGTCACTTCTGAAGTTTGCTACTTGCATTGGTTGCATAAGTTTCAGTTTGGTTTCCATCGCGATGTGTATGCAGGCTGGTGTTGAGGCATCTTCTAGCCCTTACTGCCCTTACTGCCCCTCCTCCTATCTCCCTGATCCCACACATACCGAGTGTTTGTATGAGGGCCCACCACACAGGCCCCCAACATCTCCCCTGATTATTACAAGCATTCTTTGCTTATCAATTCTTGAGAAGAAATATTGCATCAGAATGTCTTTACATCTATGACAAACATAATCCTCCCTTAGTAGGTAGGTCACTTGAATGAGCCAGATGTCTATATCGCAAAGCTTTAATTTATGTTGGATGTTGTTAAGATTTGAGGGGTTATTCAGGCCCCTACCTCTGTAGGTTGTGATGGATAGACTAGGCATTTTTGTGGCTGTGACCCCATGCTACATCATCACCTTAGGGACTGTCTCCCGGGCTCCTAGCACTTCCCAGGTTTTAAAGCATGAGCTTAGCTTCTCTCCTCTACCCTTCTCCACATTCCCAACAACCAGTACCACCAGTCTTTAACACTGTCATGTCATGTTGGCAGACTGAGGTCTACTTAAGCCTGCTGATAAAAGAGTATGTGTTACTGGGAGAGTCTGCTCTGCAATGGTGTTCATTCACAACCTGCTCCCCTATGGATCACTCTTAATGTAAAATTTTGTCTAGTGATGGATCCTTCATACCAGAAAATATCAGATTTCTCATCACTTATCTTGGTCTATCACCTAGTTACGGCTCCTTATGCTGTGTTTCTGTTGACTCTTTAGCGGTGTTTTGCTAATTAGTAGAGTAAATTTAAACCAAAGTTTTTCAGCATGAATGCACCATATAGCTAAATTAGGAAAGCAAGGTTAGATGATTACCATGGTTAGAATTTTGAAAACCTATATGCTGAAGGGACAGTGATAATACCTGCAGAATAGCTAAAGTTATGTATAATGAAAGACAACCAGAATGAGTCGCCTTTAACAAGACATAAGTTAAATAATGCTGGAGAAAAAAAGGCACAACTCAAAACTGAATCACAGAAGCTAGCCGAGGAACACCAAAACCTGCCATCCCATGAAATTGTCAAGTCAATGCGTGATTAAAAAGTATATGAGGGCTGGTGACGGAAGAATGCTAGCAGAGAAAGCAGACATTTAATAAATAGTAACAGACACTCATGTAGGAGAGATTTTAGCAACTATATGGTGGCCGAACAAGAATACATTTCAAAAACTAAAGTGGAAGAACTAAAAAAAAAAACATGACAATTAAAATGTGTGGTTCCTAGAGATTCACACATTATCAGAACTTCCATTTGTAAAGTAAATCTGATGATTAGAGGCTACCTGTGATGTAAATTGAGGGTTGAAAGTTCTAAGAGAGTCAATTTCAATGGATTCTGGCTCAATAGTAGGTGTGGTGCACGGTGAATACATCCCAATTCCAAGTGAGGGTAAACATGATTGAACCCAGTGATTTCCATCCAGTACTTGCAGGTCACGGTCAGAAGCTATTGTTGGCCATGATCTCGAGATCCAAGCTCAGAATAGGGTATTGTTCCGTTCTGTTTTACCAGTGCTTCACCATTTTAATGGGGGGATTGGGAGAACAAGGCAAACATGGCTCAGACTTTCAAGCATTGAATTCTCCCATTTTGGTTGGTAAATAAAGTAGATGGAAAGAGGAAAAGGTTATGATCAGTGCACTAAACATTAAAAAGGGTACCTTTCCTATTATTGAGGAGACAAGTCGTTCCTGAACTGGTCACTGGTTAACAGGGGTAGGCTGCCAAGTTACCTACTGACCTCAGCCCGCCTTGGAGTCACTGGCATGTTTCTGTGCCCTGATTAATGTTTGCAATAGTAATAGAACACAAGAGTGAACTAGTGAATCACTAGGGACCTGGGGTAATCAAATTAGAAAGTAAACAATTGCCCTTAATACAAAGATGCACAATAATCAATGCAACCCAAAGGCAGTTTTACTAGGGACATAAAAAAACAACAAAGTGAGTGCGAGTGGTGAAAGCGTGCCTGGAGCTCTCTTTAGTTGTGATACACACATGTGAAGAAAGTGATCATTGTGCATATCATAGTCAGAACAAACATGGTCTACTCTATATAATCATGGTTCAGAATATTTTTGGGTACATGGTGTAAGTCAATGAGGTTTTGATCCTGTGTAGAATAGAGGAATCATCACGAGGACTCCTAAGTATGGGGAGCCAGACAGAGAGTTAAATTCTAAATCATGGGCACTAGCAATGCAAGGAAGGCATGGCCATCTGTTTAGGAGAGGCACTGAGGCCTGTGGAGGAAATGGATGAGTGGCAGAAGGGATTGTCTGGCAAATGTTCTACAATGGGAACACAATTTGGACCACCGAATGGTGAGGAATATGGGAGAAAAAGTTGTTCAGAAGGTCAATCATGTCCATCCGAATCCAGCAGTCGGTCGCAGCATGGATTGGAAAGTGGTGTTAGTGCCGTGGGGTCAAAGATGAGACCGCATGTAACAGAGGCAATAGTCTGGAGTTCTATGATCAGACCACAGTCGCCAAGGTGGAGCAGGAGAATATTAAGCAGGGTGCTTACAAGAGCCCCTGGGGCAAGGTTTCAATTGTTTGATTGACTTATTTTGGAGCAGTTCTGGACGTGTATGTACAATATGTGGTCATTGTTGAATTCAGTCCTAAACACATCTGAATTTTATGTAGATAGCCTGCATATCACAGCCCGGGTGTTCACTTCTAAAATCACTGCTGGCAAAGTGCTGAGATCTGTGAGAGACTACGGTAAACTGACAGTACCACTTGATTTAAGAAATACATTTGACAATCAGAAGTGTTTTACCTCATTTTAAAAAGACAAGTCTTTATAGACCACCCAGGGAAGTTTCTGCAATAGTAATCTTAAAGTAGTTTGTGCAGTCTTCTTTTATTCTATTAAACCCTCCGTTTTTTTGACAAGTTTTGACCAAGATATTTTGTTTAAGCTTTTTTTGTCAAAATTCTTTTTATAGAGCATTTTCCAAAACAAATCAACAGTCAGGCCTGTCCCACATGCACAGTTCCTTTTCAACCAGCCACAGTATGCCATTGTATTTTTATAGTTTCTACAATACATGAAAGAGTAATGCTTCCATAGCTTCGCAAATATGTGGGACCTAAACCTCCCTTCTGCCCTAGTGTCAGATCTCTTAAACCTAAGGATGATAGAACAAAGAGTCGAAATTAGAAGGAAAAAAAATAGAGCATGAAAAAAACAACAATCCTCCTCCCTCCCCCGTCCCCAAAAACGAACCATTCTTCCTATGCCAATAATTGTCCTCAGATGCCAATGTCTGTTGTTGGTTGTGCTGTAGTTTCTACCAAATCATGAAATAGCCCACTTTTCCAGTGGTAGCTCATGTGCAAAAACGTTGTGGCCAGGGTGTGCCTGAATTTCTTAAAATTGGAATAAATGTATTCCCCTCATTCTAGGGGAACATGCAGCGAGAGGAAATACCCTAGAGAGAAATGTTACCAATGGACCACATGCATATTCAACGTTTTTAAAATCGTCTCTAAAGATATCTGTCATCCTTTGCATGGTTATGGCCCACCAGAGTTGCATGTGCCACTGTGTCATGGAGGGGGCCTCTGTTTTTTTCCACGCCGCTGCAAGTGCCAACTTAGCCGCCCCTAGAAAAAGCCACATGATGGATCTATCTTGCTTAGTCTGGCGTTTCAGGGAGTCATCTCGTAGTCCCAGCAGAAGACTTCCCGGGGTGTTCGGAATGGGATAGCCCAAAATCTCTTTACTCTGTGCCAAAATCTCAGCCCAGAATGTCCTGATAGTCGGGCAGTCCAACCAGATATGATGAAAGTCTCCCAGCATCCCACATCCCTGCCAACATAGATCAGAGGTTCCCGGGAAGATTTTTGTTCGCTTTGCTGGATTTAGATACCAGTCATATAATAATTTGTAGTGTGCGTCTCTCAAATCTAGGGAATGATTAAGTTTGGGGATATCTTCCTGTACTTTCTTCCATTTCCCCTCTGTTATGTTCATCCCCGGTGTGTGTTCCCAAAAAGAGATATATTGTGGTTGGGGAGGTCTTTGCATGGTGAGAAGAAGCTTATATAAGAAAGTAATTGTTCCTCTAGAGGATCCTGTCTTCCTAACAAACTGCTCAATAGGGGTCAAACTCCTGGTCGCCGCTTCATGGACGTCCGGTGTTAGCGCCCAGTGTTTCAACTGCAAGTAATGGAAATGTTCAGATGCGGGCAGATCAAAGTTGCGTCTACAACTGGTGAATGTTTGTATATCCCAGCTATGGAATAAGTCCCTCAACGTAAGGCACCCTCCCTCCATCCATGCATCTAAGTGTTCCGGGAGTAGTCCCGGTGGGAAGGCCTGAGTGCTGTGAGTTGGGGTGTACGGGAAGGGAAATGTTGTCCAGTTGGCTCTTTTGTTTACTTTGTCCCAAGTGGTGAATGCAGTCTCAGTGGGGGTGCTTAAAAATGCGTTAAGGGGGCACTGATTCTTAGGTTTCCACAGGACACTGCCCACGATTGCCCTGTTCATATGTAACCAGTGCTTATCTGATTCTCTCATAGACCATTCAGTAATCATCGCAGTTGTGCTGCCTGATAATAGAGGTAGAAATCCAGTAGTCCAAGACCTCCCTCCTCCTTCGGGCGTTTGAGTAGGGTATATGGCTATCGGGCTCGACCGTTTAGCCAAATAAATCGTGTGCAGAGAGATTTTAGCTTGGTAAACAAGTCTCTGCTGATTTCTATGGGTGATGCCTGAAATAAATAGAAAAATCTTGGTAGCACTGTCATCTTTAGTGCATGGATTTGTCCCAACCAAGAGAGGAACAGTGACTCCCATCTTTTAAGATCAGTCTTTAAGCATTGCAGGAGGGGAGGAAAATTTGCCTTATATAATGTTGATAAGTTGGGTGTGATTTGTATCCCGAAGTAAGTGATTTCCTTCTTTGCTTCTTGAAAGGGGCTATTTTCTATTATCTTTATCATTTCAGCCCTGGAAAGGGTCAAATTCAGCAGTTAGGATTTTGCGAGGTTGTGAGGTTGATCTGAAAGCCTGCTAATTTTGCAAACTTTTTAAGCTCCACTTGTAAAGCTGGCAGGGATCTTTGTGGTGTTGTGAGGGTGAGTAAAACGTCATCTGCAAAGAGTGACACTTAATGTTCTATGTTACAGAACATAATACCTTTAATCTCTGGGGAGGTGCGTATTTTCACTGCCAAGTGTTCTATGCTCAGAGCAAATTGCAACGGGGAGAGGACATCCCTGCCTTGTCCCCCTGCTCAGCGTGAAGAAACTAGATTGCACTCTATTGACCATCACCCTCTCCCTAGGCTCTACATAATTTGCTCGGACCATTGTAATAAAAGCATTACAGAAGCCAAATCTTCTCAGGGTTTGGAATAAAAAATCCTAATCCACCGATCAAATGCTTTCTCCACGTCAAGCCCTAGTAGAACTGCCGGGATGTGTTTCTTAGTGGATTTTTCAATCAAGTGGAGCATTCTCCTGATATTATTGTGGGTTTGCCTACTTTTAATAAATCTAGACTGGTCTGGATGTATCAGGTCCAGCATTAGACTTTCCAGTTGTGTGGCTAGGATTTTGTAATATAGTTTGGCACCTAAATTGAGAAGGGCTATTGGTCTGTATTACCCACATAGCTGCTAGTACTTTCTGGGTTTGGGTATTACCGATACTAGCGCTTCACTCATAGAGCGTGTGACTGCTTGCTCTGTTGCTATATAGTTAAAGAGCAGGGTCAACTGGGGTGGGGACCTCGGCACAAAAGGTCTTATAAAAGTAGGCCTTTAGGCCATCTGGGCCTGGTGATTTGTGAAGCTTCAATTCCCCTATAGCTTGACACACTTCTTCTTCTGTAAAGGTATCACCCAGGTATTCATTCTGCTCTGCTGACACTTGCAGGAGCTCGATGGAGTCTAGGAACTCTAGTTGTGTTACTGGGTCTGTGGGGGCTGCAGAATAGAGGCAGTCATAGAAAGCCTTAAACTCCTCAGCTTTCCCTTCTTCTGAGCTTATCAGCCTTCCGTCTTTCCCCCTGAGATCCCCCATATATTCTTTCTCTCTTTTAATTCTTAGTTGTCTCGCTAAGTGTGCCCCCATTTTGTTCCCATGCTGGTATGAAGTCTGTTTGAGCTTCAGCAGAGTGTAATTGGCTATATTCGAATAGATTGCGTTTAGTTTCCCCCTTTAATGTGGTGACCCGCCTGTGAAGGGCTAATGATGGGGTTGTTTTGTAGGCCGTTTCACACTTTTGCAACTCATCCTCAAGTTGTGTCCTGTCATGTGTTCTTTGCTTGTTAAGTTGTGACATTAGTTGTATACACCTGCCTCGTAATGCTGCCTTAAAGGCATCCCAGTTATTAGAGGGGTTTGTTTTGGTGGGGCAGTTTAATTGAAAATACTCACAAATTACTTTCCTGAGCTCATCCCTTTGTACCCTATCTCTCACTAATGAGCTGGGAAAATACCACCTGGACTTTCTAGTTGTTGGGGTAATCTAATCTAAAGACATCGAGATTGACACGTGATCAGAGATCACAATGGGATGTATAAGCAATGTCTGCACTTCGGATAGAAGCGATTTGCTAATAAAGGTGTAATCTAACCTTGAGTATGTGTGGTGGGTGTGTGAATAGAAGGTATAATCGTCAACTGCAGGGTTGCGAGCTCTCCATGCTTCTATCAACCCCAGTTCCTGCACTGTGAGCTTCAGACCTTTCGGGAAGCTGCTAGTGGGTGATCTGTGTGGCTGCGAACAGTCCACTCCTGAGTGCCATGTCAAGTTGAAGCCCCCCATTAATAGAATTTCACCTTCAGAAAATCCTCCCAAAATCATCAAGAAGGACTGGAGAAAGGCCACCTGTCCTGTATTGGGCATATAGACTGAGGCTAGAGTACATTGTTTCCCTCTGCGGCTCCCCCGTGACCATCACCCATCGACCCTCCTTATCTGTTTTGTGTCCCGTTGGCTTTAACTGCAATGCTGCGCGAAACAATAACGCCACCCCATTATGTTTTTTTGGAGACGAGGAGCGATAGATCTGGGGATACAACCTCTGCTTTAGTCTGTGATCGTCTGATCGTTTGAAATGGGTTTCCTGCAAGGCTACTATATGGAAGTGGGAGTCTACTAGATATTTCCAGATCTTGTGGAGCTTAAGTGGAGAGTTAAGGCTCCTCACATTCTATGATAAAGTAGTGATTATTCTCCTAATTCTTAGACATTATGGGCTTGCCCCTGCCTTTTCTAGACCCCGGCTTCTCCCGTCCATCCACCCCTCTGATAAACTCTTCCCACAGACTGACTGCTCTTGTGTACATTGTACAATGCAATCTATCATTTATAGGTAGTCCGTTAATAGTCTGATTGCCATCTGAGAAATGATAAACTAACAAAATCCCCCTCCCCAGAATTTCCAGGACCGTCAAGTCCCAGCTAGATAAAAATTAGTGTAAACAATTGTAACATATGAGTCAAATCGGTCAGAGACCGCCACCACCATTTAATTGGTTTATTGATTTTCAGGCTGGACCACCTCCTAATTTAGACTATAACATCTTTACCCATCAAATAGTCTCTGTCATTCTCAAAGGCCTCTCCTGCATTTGAGCAGCGATCTTGGCCCATGTCCCCTCTAGGACATCATGACTTCTTCTGGTTTTTTGTACGCCTCTGGGTCAGCCACACTCCTTCTCTCTGAAACCCTGCGGGGTCTTGCGTCAAAAAGAGGTTGACGATCGACACTGTTGCTGTCCTTCCAGGAGTGGGAGATCCAACAAAGTTAAGGCCTCTTCGAGAGCTGTCACATGATGGGCCTTGTTGCGGTACTCGAACGTCAACCCAAAGGGAAATGTCCATCGATACCTGATGCGCTCTTTAAGTTTTTCGGTTACTGGACGGAACATTTGTTGTCGCGCTAGCGTTGCCAGGGCTAAATCTTGATAAAGGGAGCACGATGCGCCTTGAAATCGCACTCCATCCCTTTTTCTCGCTGCTTGCTGTATCGCGTCTTTAACTTTGAAGGAATGCAATTTCACTAATATGTCCCTTGGGCGCCTTCTTTCTCCTTGGAAAGGCCTTCCCACTCTGTGGGCTCTTTACACTTTGACTTTCATGTGCGATTCTCCCAGGGTCTCCTTGAAGAGCCCCACCACATAGGCCTCCAGGTCAGATCCTTCTATTCCTTCCTCTAGGTCCCTTATTCTGATGTTGTAGCGACGTGACCTGTTTTCTAAATCCTCGTTCTTTAGAATAGTGGTGTGTAGTTGCACATTGAGAAGTTGTATTTGATCCTCTGCGTGCTGGGTGCGCTGTTCCCAGTCCCTCGTCTTAGTTTCCAGGTCTATCAATCTCGTGCCAACTGAGTCAACAGCCTGCTAGAACGCGCTCAATTTTCTGTTGAGTTCCGTTTTAAGGTTTTCTAATGAGGCAGTCAGGTCAGTCTTCAGTTCTTCCCTTAATGTGCGTTTAAACTCTCACAGCGAGCTTAGCAGATCTTCTTTCATCAAGGCCATGGTTTCCTCTGTGCCCAATAGTCCCTGTAGTTCTTGGGTGTCTGTTTTGGCAAAATAACTCGAGATCCTATTGGATTGCGGTTGCGACTTTTTGGGCGGCATGAACAGGTATTCACTGATTCTGGGGCCCCCCTCATACTTGATTCCTAGTGTGTACTTTAATGACTCTCGCTCTCCTTCATCAATCAATCAGGAATTTGTAAAGTGCACTACTCACCCATGAAGGTCTCAAGCACTTCATCCACCTAGGACCTCCCAGCTGGAGACACCCTCAGGCTAGGCTTCATCAGGATAGTTTATTAGGCTGTCTCACCTTCTTCCTTTTCTTTTTCAGGTATCTGGGACCAGCATTACCATCAGGGGGCGTTTCTTCTCTCCTCTTCCTTGCTCCCTGTGGCTTCTGAGCCCGTGAGTATAATATCAGTGAGAGGATCCCCAAAACTCTTTAGGTTTCCTGTGGCTTCGGTCAGGCCTTTGTCCTGTTACTTCCTCAGCCCTGGGTCAAGAATAAGAGTCTCGACCAGGCACTCTGCAGGTCTTCTTTTCAGGATTCCAGTGGTGTCCGACTGGGAGTTTCCCTCTTTCTCTTGGGGGAGGCCTAATCCGAAATCTGCCTGCTTTCTGTTAAGTTGAGCGGACTTTTCTCTGGGTCGCGTCCACCAGTTTAGGGTCAGGCATACTCCTTCGTATTGCTCACTGCCTCCGTGTAACTGCTCCAGTCTCCCCGGGCCTTTGAAATTACCGGGGCAGGATTTCACCTGTCTCTGTGTTCCCGCCCTGGTCCCGTTAATGTTCACCGCCCTCTCCTAGGGAGTCCTCGGCTCACCTCCCTCTCCTAGGGAGTCCGCGGCTCACCTCATTAGATCGGTTTGTCCATCGGTTCCACTGCCGTCCTCAGATCCCGGGGGTTCCGTGCACATTGTTCAGCGCATTGCTTCACCGCTCTCTCGCTACTTCAGGGGTCCTTGTGAGCGCCCCATGAGATTGTCACTCAGGACCTGAGAGCCTCACGGTCTGGTCATCTCGCTCGGTGCCATTTTGTCTCTGCTCCACGTTTTTCTTGTTTTGCCAAATTCCCCGTCAGCCTGCACCCGAATCTGGTCAATGGCAGCTGCAGCGGGTCGCTATTGATTAGGCGGGCATTGGAGCAACTCGGGCGATCCTGACGGAGGTGTCTAGCCCTTCATCTGAAGCTGGTGGTGGTGGAGCCTCCGTGGATTACATCGACTCTGCCGTAATGGCTAGCCACGCCCCCTTGTTTGGGCTTTTTTAAGCAAATCTGTTCCGTTTTTTTATGGCTACAGGTAGGAGGTCTCATTATGCCAGCATATTGAGGCACCAATAATGATTTGATAGATAATCTACATATTAATCCTATCCACCATAGCACTACAGAACACCAGTGCTATCCCAATAAATGCATACAGTTCTCTTCTCTGTCACACTGATCCATTGGTTGGCAAAGAGGAAACCTGACCGGAGGATGCTTCTTTGTGTTCCGTGTTTATGACACTTAGTTAAGGTAATACCTGGTCCTCGAAGACCATACATGCTGCTGCTATCCGCTATGTAGCTTAGAGCTGTCTATCAAACATCTACCTTCCACCTACAAAGTGACGGCTTTATGTGCAAACTGTTAGTTTCTCAGCTAAGGTGCTTTCAGCAGTGGCATAGCATGGGTGCATCTGCCCTAATCAAAACAAGAAAAGTTAGCACCCATGCCCTGATTTGATAGCAGAAATAGCGCAACAAGAGGGGAGAAACATGACCCTTTCAGCCCAGGCGTTACTGCACCTGCTGCACTATTAATAGCTGCGTCTCTGGCCTGCAGTTTGTCTACCCAGGACACACAATTTTAATATGAAAAGACAAAGGGAAAATGGGGCAACCTGTGAGCCATTAAGCCCCTCAACGCTACATTTACCTTTCCCTTTAGCTCATTCAGCTTGTCTAGTATGAGAAGCGGAAAGTTCTTTGACGGGTCCTTACTGGGTAAAAACAGACAACATGTACCATCTATCGTACATCCAACAGCACATCCGGGATTGCCTAGAACACGAATCTACATGTTAGAACTCAGGTGGAGTCTCCCACTAGGACCTTAACAAAGAAATCTAGAGGAGAACAAGTGGCATGCTCTCACAGTTGTTTTAGGTTTAAGCAGATTTCATCCATTTAGAGCTCTCATTTAACCCAGCTCAGTACAATATGAATATGTTGGGGAGATTGAAAATGTGGTAAGTAATTTTTCCCAATGTCTAACCACAGATCTAATCATACTTCCATTGACTGACAGACATGGCGGGCCGTGAACAAAGAGAAGTTATTTACTTGCTACTTAGGGCAGTCATAACATTATACTATTATAGTGTGCAAGCACGAGAATTATGATCTATACAAATATATCACCGACTTAACAGGCTATTAAAATCACTGTGTCACCAGCATAGACTAATGATGATGCCTGAGCCCTGTGCCAAAGTGTCACGTGCCCTTGCGGAAGATACGCGTGTGTGCAGGAAATAAATGCAAAGATTATAGACATATGTAAGAGTTAATGTCCTTGTAGGGCTCTATTCCATATTTAGCGGTTGCTTCTGCATGCTGTTACTACAATTCCACTTACTTCAAGATGTTTTGGTATTTTAAATAAGATGCTTCTTGGTGGTTTAAACAAATGATGAATGCAACTTGTACTCACTGTCCTTCTGTGTTTTCTGTTCCAGATGGATATTGAATTCTCCAGAGAATTTTAAGGCACGTCCCTGGATTTAAATCTCCTGAATTACTTCAAGTGGGTTTTCCTTCAATAGTTTACTTTTCCTTCTTAAGATATTTTAATTTGCCAGTGGTGTGCACAGTTTCAAATCTACAGATGGCTTATTTGCTTCTAAAAGTAGCCAAGTTTTGTGTGCATGCATATGTCCTTAAACGTGCCAAACTGACATAGCAGTAGTAGCTGCATGTTTGTGATGTATAAATTAAATGCTGTAAAATAATTATTTCTTAATTACCTTAATTTTTTTTTTTTTAAACATTGTGCATTTTTCAAAACGGATATATAATACAATGTATAGTAAACGCAATGTATAGTTTGCCTGTTTTCATATGCAACAGGTCACCATAAGCATTTTCTGCAATGGTATGTCATTTTAATTCCATGTATTATGTACACGATCATCGGAGACTTCATGGCGCTGGACAACTTAGGGTATACTCCCAAATATACATACATAAGTTTACTTACGTTAATGATTGAAAATACAGTGCCCTTGGTATTCATTCTCTCATTCTTTGACTCTTAAGGAGACATTCTAAGAATAAATGTTTTCCATAGTAGCTAAATTTTCTGCGCGGTCATATATATGCCTGAAAATGAGAAAAAACATTTGACCACGTTTAGAAAGGAGACTTAAAGGATTTGCCTTAACTTCCGAAAGGAATGACGTGCTTAAATTCTGCCCCTCTGACAATCGATGCAGCAAAACAATGCAGCTCTTACTCTTTGTGGATTATATGATATGACAGGGCATTGACATATAATAGTGTTGGCAAACACCCTAGGAATGCAAAAATGTGGACCTTTTTAAAGTCTGCTAATGATGATGGACTCCGTAGTTATGTGTAGTGGCGAAGGGATGTTCCTATAATCATTATTCAAAATCTAGTTATATACTACATTGTTTTATGGTTCTGATAAAATGCATAATATTTTCTGCATGAGGAGGATTTGGGCTTTGGCAATTGGCACCTGGTTTTAAGTGTTATTGACGTGTAAATATGTATGTCTTGTTTGTGGTTACCTGTAATCGAGTAAACAGTTTATGACTGTCTGACACAGTACTGAGAAGGGCACATACATCAAGGAAAGTCCCACACACGCTCTTTCCTAAGGAGTTGAATGGCTTCCAGCTCACAAAAGTAATTTCACCTGCAGTGTGTTGGATGCTAAACTCGATCTCCTTCTCAGGATGGTATGATTAGTGAAGGGTCTCCATCTCTATGAAATATTTATTCTGCTTACAAACTTTGTCCTGGGACCATATGCAGGTATTCCCCACATTTTTTTGTTGTGATTGATGGTTGAAACTAATGATTTTTGCACCTTAAGTCTTACTGGTGTTACTCCAGATTTCTGGGCTGTTGGTGGGAATTCAAACAATGTGCTTCTTTATTCTTTATGGACAAAATATTTGGAGAGGTACATTGTTGCTGCAAAACTAACCTCTGTATCTATCCTGCCAGTTTTTACAGCTCCGCTGCATTTTGAAGTCAACAGCGGTGTACATGTCTGAACTAGGATGCCCTCAGAGTCATACATTCCTAAAGATATATGGACCTCTCTCCCATACTGTGGAAAAGTTGAATTTTCAATTACCTATAGTAGACACTCACTGACTATAGTTTACTTCCTTGAACATCACACGTTGAAATAGTCTTTTTATGAGTGCAAAGCATCACTTGAAACTCAAAAAATACAGTTTAAACTGACAAAAATAGGCGTGATGTCTACCAGAAGTGGAACTTTAGCCTTCAATGTTGGTAGTGTCTTGAACGTTTGTGTACACCTGCAAGCATACTTATTTGATGGTGATCGCTCAATTTTTAGAATGGTAAAGGAAGAGAACACCCCCAAAATTGATGGATGCCTTGAGGAGTGGATTTTGCCTTGGGAAAATACTTTCCCTTTGACAGTACACAGCAAGTAAAACTGTATTTGTACCAGGACGTTTAATATATGGATTTGTACACTATCTAAAGTGAACATGGAAGTGAAATTACTTCACTTGGATTTAAATGAGACTTAGTAAGTACTCATGGTACACTTTGACTGTCAAAGCATTCTAATAGCAGTAATAGAATCCTTTGTGAATTCTAAAAGTATCACTGTGCTCCTAAAAGTGAGAGGAAGGCTATGTATTTTTGAAGACTTGTGTCTTTGCCTCAGCGTTGCTCTGTTTTATAAGTATTTTATTTTAAATCAATGATATTTTTGACGATTAAGTGCATTTTCTATTTATTTTGCAATTCACTTGGTGTTTGTGTGAATCATGTTACCGGCACACTGTATAAATGCATCAATCATGCAATAAATTTTACAGTTATTAAAAAGTTTCTTTGTGGTGGCAGACACCTGATAGGTTATTTTTTTCCTTCTAGAAGGTTCAGCCTGGTTTTATAATCTGCGTGTCACATCTTTAGTATATTTTCTGTGTTGTGTAGTTCCTATATTACCTATACAGGATCTGCGCGTTTGGATAACAAAAACTGTGGGATTGGTGGCGGACGGATTCCGAGCACCCCCACTGGATACGTTAGCCTGTCTGTATTAGCTAGCTCACAGTGCCACTAGAGTCTCCTCTTATTGGGGAGAGAATAGTTCTTGGCAACCTCAGAACATGACAACCCTGATCCCCCAGGATCGTGGAAACAATATACTACCTTTCGCTCAGTCACTCGTGCTCACTTAGTTTGTCTCAGAGAGATACACAGAATACACAGTCGGGGCGTTTCAATAAGTATTTATTGAACAGTTGTTATTCTAGTGTAGCATAGATGAGCTGCAACAACCATTAGACAGTAGCAGAGATATATGATTAGCAATATTACGAAAGTAAAGGGATGGTATAGTTTTACCATCTTGCAGGAATCATGAATATATACATGTACATAAAACATGATAAAAAGTGCATACTCCTACGATGCCTTCCTAACTAGATGTACCTAAATGTACCTAGCATCTATGTAGGTGTTATGCCAAGAATCCCTCTAGGATCTAGTCCACCCCATTACCTGAGAGTTTAGAGAATGTGGGACCCCTTCCTGGTCTCGAGTTGGACACCCCGCGAGGGATGTTAGACCACTGCTAGCTGGAACCTCTGCATGCAGGAACCTCATCGTCTCTGGTCAGTGTGTCAGCCGGGAAGTCACGGTCTCTTCTGTCTTTCTAAGCAAGACGCGATGTATATATTATATATACCCACAGGTCTCCCCAGGGGTCCTACCTTGCTGTGTTACTGTGTCGGCCTAAAGGATGACGTCGGGCTTGAACTTTAACATAGATATTATACAGGAGATGTTCGTCCTGCTGTGCTTTCAAGAAGCCTCATGCATAATGTATGAGTATTGAACCAGGGAAAAACCTGCGTTCTGAATGCAGTCTCGTATCTAGGTAAAAGGTCAGTTCCTATGAACCGTTATGTATGAAATGTAGGTAAGGATATAGGTGAAAGGTTGCAGTGTTACATGCACCTATATAGGGTACCTATATGGAATATAACACCCACTCCTCTTCCGACTGGATGACATATGTAACTTATAAGTGTATTACCATTCTAACTAGACATTGGTACGCACTAAAATAAAAACATTTCTTTTTCTAAAATGTTTAAAAACGTCTAAAAAAAGGTAAAAAAATGTGTAACGAAAAAGAAATGCTTGCAAACTATAGCTCTAAAAGTGTCCGTAGTTATAGTCCGAAACACTATAAGCATTAGAAAGCCATTCATGCCCAAAAAAATGAAAAGGAATGTCAATTTTGTATCTGAGTTCCAAATTGAGCGTGTTATTAAAAAGGGCAAATTTTTATCCAGCACACGACTAGCCAAAATGAGTCAATTGTTTGTGTCCTGGCTGGTAGACGCAACATATCCGTTGCCTGCTTCCGCAGTAGATGGCCCCTGTAACACCTCGCAGAGTACGTCAATTGAGCACAGATGATCTTCCGCGCTGTCCGCAGCCGGCTCTGGGGCAGCCTGTGCGCCGTCCAAAGCCTGGGTGCCAGTGGAGGAGCCGGTGTTCATACCAACAGGTGTAGTTACAACCTGTGGTGGCTCAAGGAATGCCGCCAACAACATTGGAATGTGCTGAGGACACTGCAGAACATGGGCCGTTATCGGGTCCAGTAGAGCATTCGCGTCCGGTGGCGCACATGATGGGAGTGTCAAACAAAGGTCTAAAACGCATTCTTCTCCGCAAAACAGGCATCGGAGGACAGGTAAGATGCAGTTAATCCAGACTGGTCGAAATGACAGGAACCAAGACGCACTTAGTTCTCTCAGGCGAGGCATGCCTAGGTGTTTTACCATTCGGTCACGGTATTTCTGCTCCAGGAGCGCTCTTTCCATCTCCTTGGTGACTGGTACGTCCATTGTGTAGCAGATAGAAGATAATCAGGATACCTGCTATTAGAAACAGGATCAGCGGAAGTCCTCCAAAGATGCTTCCGAATACGGAGTGTATGAAGTTTGGTATAACTCCAAGTACCGTCTGAAAGGTGCTTAGAAGTACAGAACCTATGGTCTTAAAAAGGTGGACAATGCCAGTCGTATCAGACATGTTAAAGATACGATTCACCATTTTTACGAAATGGAAAGGGCAGTTTGTATTAATAAGCGCCTGTATTTCAGATGAAGACCTTGCGATCTGGAGATCAAAAGTCTCTCGAGCGGAGGTTAAGGGCACAGACTTCTGTAGAAGCATGGCTTTCATTCTGCTTAGAGCATCAAATCGTATTAAGGAAACATTCAGTGAAGGCCATAACGGCGCCTCACTGACTGAATGTGTCGGTAGAAACAATACTTGCGTACAACAAGTAACCCTGGAGCTCACGGTTACCAGATATGCGATGCCCGGGAGCATGCAACAGCAGCCTTGACTGTTCAGCATCAAGTAACTCCCATTTGAAAGTAGCCTGAATGCTGGAGTAATCACTGCAGGTGGGGCACCCTTCAAATAACAGGACAAGTTTGCTACAGAACCATTACAAGCTCCGTGCAACATTATATCCTGGCATATGAGTGATCCACTTAAAGCGCTCTCACATTTTGTACCACTGAGCAACACTTCTCGATCCCCACTCCGGCATCGAAATCTGTATGGTAATTCCCAAGATTCCTTAATGTAATCCTTACCCATTTTTTCATATTTTCCTGCCTGCTTTTGTTCAAGGCAATATTGAAACTGAAAAGTAGTGACCGGTAGAGTTAAGCGGCCATGGATTAGCCATTCTGTAGACGGCGATTCCGCCACTGTGAATTGTAATCTATCCAGTTTTTCGATACGCAGCATTGTATATTTTGCTCCCCTTTGTACCATTTCTATCTGTTTATCTGTTAGATTGTATTCAGAAAACAGAGACGTACTGTTGATAAAACGCCAAGGCACGTAGCCTGCATGCAAAGATTGCAGCGTCCAGCTCAATTACATTATAGAACGTAACTGAGATTGCCTGTGTTGTAATATGGCCAAATCTTGTTCTAGAATGTTTATCGCAGAAGATACAATGTTGCCTAAGGAATATAACCTGGAGGTCAATGTTGCTAACCCATTGTCTACCACTGCTAGAGATTTCTCTAAGTTAATACCGTCTATTTCCCGTATTCTTTCTGCAGCCTCCTGGTGGGATATTTTCCAATTTTCATTGTAGGCAGCATAAATGACAGCATATATGAAGCGTTTTTGGCATGGTTTCCTGGGACCTAGTAAAAAATCCCTAAGATCCATGTCCTGTGTGAGTAAGGACAAGTGTTGTTTCACCTCTGTGAGTATTGAGGTTTCTAGCCAATTAAGGCACAACTTCCCAACACTGTATGACGTCACTACCCCTGGATGTTGTCTCTGTACATGGTGCGGATCTGGCCTATGGATTGTGAACCCTTCGGTTTTACCCATGAATCTTTCCTGACAACCAATTGTGTCTGTGGGCCAAATCACCCATTTCTTCCAATCGGGGTCCGATCTGTTGTATTGTATGATGTCATCTAATGTAATACCTGTTTGTGATGTTTCGTTTCCCTCGGTGTTTGATGGAGTCGGCACTCGAGGTGTGTTCAAGTCTTTGTTCTTGGCTATTCCAAGGCAAGATGTCTGTTGCACTGTCTCGTTCAAAAACATGATCTGCTGAGGGATGAGACATGCTCTAAACAAAGCTTCTAACCCCTGCATCTGCCATTCTCTAGTACCCCTGATTGGTTTTAAGTCTATGGTGTCTTTCCATAAGTCGTAACATTGTTCAGACAACTGGGCAATAAAGGATGCAGAGTAAATCTGTTTGGTGTTTGTTAACATATTTTTCTGTGCTGATGTTGGTGCAACCTTATAATAATACGTGGCCCCTGATGGGTAGAGCGGTTATTTTTAAAATAATGGCCCTTCCACATCTGTTGTACGTAGTTCAGAATACCCCGTATCAGGTACTGGAGAATTTTTTTCGATCTGTCGAGTCCGAGCAGCACCTATTGCTATGGGGGGGAGGCAACCCCAGAATAGCGCTGAAGAAACTTCAGAGAGGAGTATATGAAGGGGGCCTAGCCGTTCCTGATATTAGAAAATACTACTGGGCTTCTCTATTAATGGGTGGGCTTTCTCACCGTTAGAGGAACCGTACAGAGTAGACCGGTTGGCACTAAACAATAATAGTTACTTGATGGAGCTATATCGGAAAGGAAGAGGTAATTTGCTACTCCCGGTGCATACCCGCACAGTTATCGAAGCTTGGCATAAAGCGACCAAAATGACTGGATGGGCAAACAAACTTACGGAGCAGACTCCTCTCTGGGAGAGTGACCATCTGGGAGAGCTGAAACGACTAATAGGCTTTCGGAAATGGAGCCTTATAGGGATTGACCACCTGGGGGACGTTTGGAAGGGAGGCAAAATGCTAGATTTTGACACTTTGCGGGAGCAGTACCAAATGGGGGCGGGCGGGAATATCTCTGTTATCGACAGCTACGATATGCGCTTCATTGCCATTTGAAAGAGGGATCTACGATACCGGAATACGCGCTACTTGAAGACCGTCTCCTCCTAGACCCCATGATCGATAAGGCAATCTCTCTGACTTATCGGAAACTAGTGAACATCTCCCCAGACTGCTTGGGCCCTCTAAGAGAGGCATGGGAATCGGATATAGGCCTCTTGGAGGACGACGACTGGGCCGAAGCCCTGCAGAGCCCCCGAGAAGTAGCTATAAGGGCACGATTCAGGCTGATTCAGCTCCGCATCCTCCATAGATCCTATGCTTCCCGAATGGTTCAGGTCCGAATGGGCAACTGTGTGACTGACGAGTGTGTGCGGGGTTGTGGCGAGAAAGGGACCTTCTTCCACATAGTATGGTCATGCCCCCGGATTCAAACATATTGGGACGGCATAACCCGAGTGATGACAGCGGTGGTGGGTGAGAATGTCCCGCTAGAACCACGGTGGCTTATCCTGGGAGTGACAGGGGAGACGACATGGCCGCAGTGGGCCAAGACTTGGCTGGCATTAGCGGGAGGGGTGGCCAAGAGGAACATTGCCCGAGCATGGGGGGCAGTGGCAGCCCCTACATTAGCTGCCTGCAAGACAGATCTGGACTGGTATTATGGGGCAGAGCAGGTGATATACCAGAGTCGGGGTTGCCCACGCAAAGGTGAAAAGATATGGGGAGCATGGGCTAACTACAGAGGCCACTGGCAGGTGCCATGAGGAATATTCCATATCTGCCTGAGAGATGAGATGCTATTGTATGTTCCGAGAGAGTGAAAAAGATCAATAGCCTGTAATGGTGATAAGTTATTTAACACAATGTGCGATTTTTGTGATAAAAGTTTCTCCTGCCATGTCAATTTGTATATGATGCTGATCTGAAGCCTGTAGTTATGCTCAATACAAAAGAATTAAAAAAATACGTGGCTGGGTCAGACAAATTAAACCCTGAAAAATATGGAAACTTCTGTGCAAATGTTTTTGAACTGCCTTTCGGCAGTGTTGGACAATGTTCCCACTGGTGGTATGTGAACGCATTTCTAGGATTTGCAGATTTATGTAGAAAAAGATGACCATAATGCTGATAACAATACATTGATTCATAGTCTAATGTGTCTTCCAATGTTTCACTATTGGAAAACGCAGCAGATTTTTCCAAATCAGACAACATGTTATTAACAGTTTCAAAATCCCAATCATCGGAAAATGTCCTTGAGGTAATGATATCACTTAATGATATTTTAAATAAATGTGGAATTTTTAAAATTTCAATCGGACCAAATATATCGAAATCAACCTTGTCCCACACTATACCATCAGGTATAGGAACTGCTGTAATGTTCACTGATGACAAGTCTCTTTGTTCTCGATGAGATGATTGGTGTGGTTTTAAAAGTAAGTTCACCTTTTGGGCTGCAGATCTTTGTCGAATGTATTTCCCATTAATAAGCATACTAAAAACTATTACCAAGCCTACCCAGAAAAGAAATAAAAGTATCCCGGTGCTTATCCATAGTTCTACCCAGGGTGACACCAGGTAAGTCTTTTTAAGAAAGTTCAGAAAGCCTTTTATTTGCTGTTTGTGTGATTTTTTTTTTTTGGGCTGGTGTCGTTTCCGGTTCTCTTGGATCCAAAGAAAACGTATCAAAGTTCATGAAGCAGCCAGAAGCAGTTCGATCAATTGTTGGTATTGCATCAGGATTTGTAGAAATCGTGGTTTGCTCTTGTCGAGGCATGTTGACGTAGACATCTGTATTTGGTCGAATAGCAATTTTATTTTGCGTTTGATTTTGAAGTTGAGCTTCAGGTTCAAGGGGAACGAGTTCCATAGCATTGTTGCTTAGTCCTTCATTCCGTGTTGGAGGCTCTTTGAACGTGATGAGTCTTTGCATTTGAACTTCTTGTATTGTAGCGAGAGGAGGGCGTCTGCTACTTTGGAGTCCACGTGGCCTACTACTCAGTATCGGCCACATAGTGTGGTTTGATTAGGTCAATTGAGACAAATCTTTTCTCCTTTTTTCCGGCAAGAGGTGGCAGAAGTACAGTTCTTGTTCCTTCAATTGCTAGGACCGGTACAGGCTTTCTGTATGATGGCCAAAATTCTTTCTTGTCCGCTTTTTTCTCTCTGACCAGATCCCCGACTTTTGGGATCCAGACAGGTCTTGCCGTGACTGATTTGACTTCCCCAGTGGCGGTCTGTTTCAGGTGGATGTTACTTTGTTGTGTCCTGGATTCATTTAGATCCTGTAAAACAGCCAAACGATCATGGATTTCAAAAGATTTTTCATCCGCCACTGTGCCTTCACAATAAAGATCAGGTACCCACATTCTTGTCCCAAATAGGACCTCATATGGAGTGACACCCCCAGAGAACTTGGCATGTTGTTGAGTGCACGCTGAACTCCATACAGATGTTTTACCCAACTTTCACCCGTGCCTAATACTCTAGCTGTTAAAGATTGCTTTAAGTCTCGGTTTTTTCTCTCCACTACCAAATTTCCCTCTGGATGGTACGGAGATGAGTACCGCAATGCTACACCCAATCCTCGCTTGGCCTCCTTGTAAGCCCGAGAGCTAAATGCAGGGCCCTGGGCAGAATGTAATGTGCCAATTGCGTATGTCCCTATAAAGACTCGCAAATCTTTTATAACAGTTCGAGCGTCAGCCGAGCGCTTGGGCCACACCCATATGAATCTCGAGCAGGAATCCACTGCAACCATGATATATCTTTTAGCCCCATCTCTTTTTAAGGGGCCGCAGTGGTCCAGGTAGACACACGCTAGTGGTTTGCCAGCTATTAACAATAGTGTCTGCGCAGGACGTGTTACGGTGGAACCCTTCATCTGCTGACAGATGTTGCATTTCAAGACATAGTCTATAGTCTGCTTTGTTAAACCAGGCCACCAGTAGCGTTGTCTCAATAAGGAAACAGTCGCCGTAACTCCTGTATGAGCAGAACCTATCTCTTCATGTGCTGCTAGTATTAAACCTAACCTACGATTCATGTGTGGAATTACTCTATCCCACACTCCAGGAATCTGAGCAAATGGAATGTTATTGGCATCCAACTTGTAGGAGTACTTGAGTGGAAACCTTTTTGGTACTGCTCCCCTGTTTTTACAGGTTGCAATAATAGCTACCATAATCTCACCGTCTATTCTCGTTTGAGAACGAGTGATTGCAGCTACGGAAGCCGTGCGAACAGCCCCCTTTGCGGCTTCATCAGCCAATGAATTCCCTTCAACGTGAAGTCCCTCACGCTGATGACTCAGTGTATGTATCACATGAGCCCTCAGTAGTTCGGTTTTCAACTCCACTACCTGTTCCCATAGCATTTTCTGCTTAATTGTGCCACCTTTTACATCTTTGAACCCGTTTTGAACCCAGTACTGCAAATATTCATTGTATGACTGCACACAGTAAAAGGAATCGCACACAATTAGTGTGGGGAATTCTCGATCCTTATTTACAAGTGCCAGTATCAGTGCTTTTAATTCTGCCAACTGTGCCGTGCAGTCTTCTAGAGATTGCGTTTTAGTGCAACTCAGGTGGAACTTTCCACCCCGCATGCGACCTTTAACGATTGCACATGCTGAGCTATATTGTTGCTTACTTCCTATGGTCGGTTGAGCAGATCCGTCAGTGGAAATGATATATTCATACTGATCTAGAGGCATTGTTTCGTTTGGTAGAGGCTATTCTTGTTCGTATTGCAGGAATGCTTGTGTCTTTAAATTTGGGTCGTACCTGTATTCTACATCTGTTGCAGTGAGAGAATTAGCCCATTGTATCCATCTCGGATGTAAAGCTTTAGCATTAGGAACGCTTGCCTTGGTCGCAGCTTCTAAGGCTGGAACCAGAGTCACTACTATTATTCGTTTCCCCTGAGCCAGTGCTCGTTCTCTCATTACAGCAGTCTGTACCGCTGTCAGAATCTTTTCAGTGGATGCGAAGCGCATCTCAGCATTTGTGTACAAATGTGACTTGTATGCAATTGGTACTGTCTCACCTTCATTATATGTTAGATAGCTGTACCCTGATTGACCCGCGATTATACAGATCACCAGGTTGCATACATTTACGCGTGTCTGTAAGTGTTTGGAAGCTATCATGTCCGCTTGTAAGGAACGAAGTGTATCTGTGTGTTCCTGTGTCCAATTTCTGGCTGAGAAATCAGGTTTAATTAAGTCGTAGAAAGGTTTTACTCTTTCTGCGTAATCCAAAATGTATGTTCGACCAAAATTTAGGAATCCCAGTATTGATTGTAAATTTTTCAACGATTTTGGAGGTTGGAGCAGCGTGCATTTTTCAAAAAAATTGGCTGCCAGGCTCTTTCCTTTACTTGAAAGTTTGTATCCTAAAAACAGGTCACTGAGGTGGGCAATTTTTGATTGTTTAAAGTAAAATTTGTAGCCCTCAGATGCAAATCCCAAAATTATGGTATTTACTCTGTTCAAGTGTTCCTCCAGGTCATCATCCGTCAGATAAATATCATCCACATAGGACAACGCTTATTCATCCAATTTTTGAAGTAACTCGGTTACTCTGGCAGAAAACAACCCCGGGCTGTTCTTATACCCTTGGGAGACTCGCCGAAATTGACGCTGGATCCCTAGCGCTGAGAAGGCTGTTAGATACCTGCTTTCAGGTGCTATATTTTGGCAGAAAAATCCATTTGAGATATCAAGTGTCATTTTATATTTTTTCCGCACAATGTTATTCATTAATGCGGCACTGTGTGCATTTTGGACTGCAAATGTCTTAGTGCAAGTGTTTAGGTGTCTGTAATCTAAAACTAGACAATATGTATTGTCAGGTTTCATTTGAGAGGTACAAGTTTCAATCACCCCTTGGTATTCGAGTTGATCTAAGATCTCCCTGACCTGCTTTTTAGCTTCTTGCTTTATTGGATACTGCCTCTGTGCTGTTGGAGTATTTTTTATAGGAATTATGTGGTGGGTTGAATCCTCATCCCATCCAACATGGTTTTTGTATAATACTGGAGCCTGGGCTATCGTCCACTCCTGCGCATATGTGTGTTGCAAGTGCCTGGGAATATGGTCTGAGAAGGCCGGAAGAATTACTGTTTCTCCTTTAGGACAGTCCATGACGAATGCTGGTGGCCAATCTTGTTCAGCTAACAGAATGTAATAGCCAAACGTTAGGTTCTCCCAAAAGAGACCTCTCACTTTCCTACTCTTGTCCCCCTCCATCTGGAGCGTTATGTCATATACTTTATGTGGGACACTTACCCTAGTATCGGGTGTTTCTACTGAGATATAATCATTCAAGTCCGCTGTCACCAGACATTCCTTCAGGTTCTGGCGAGCTATTGTTATTTCTGCCGCACTGTCTAGCATCGTCAGAGCCCATTCCCCGTTCAGTAGTCGAGTCCTCAGAATTCTGGGCATGTCTGATCTTTAGACCTGCTACTTTCTTCTTTTTGAACTGTGGCTTTTGCTTTGGTTTTTCTTCTTTTTTAGAAGTGCAATCTTGAGCGTGCTGCTTGTCTCTGGACTTTGTAAGCTCTTCTTGTCTTTCTGACCGTCCTTCCCTCTCGGAGTTTTTCAATGAACCCTTAAAGGAAGGAGAGGAACGTGTATCAGTATCCTGATACCTGTCAGGTTTCCTAATGTTATCCCTATTCCTGAAATTATACCTCTTTTCAGAGGGCTCCTGTGGAGGAGATCTACCTCGGGATTGAGATCTATTTCCTTTAAAGTTTTGTTGTTTTTTATTATCCCACTTCCTTTTAGAAGAAGCAGGTGTCTGCTTGGAAGTTTCCTTTTCAGAACTGCCCATCAGTTGTCGTTTTAAAGCTTTCCCACCCAAACTGTCTCTACCTAATTCTGCGTACGCTGTTTCAATTATTTCGGGTAGTTCGTGTTCCTGTTCTAAAGGATTGAACAACCTCAGGCGTTGGCGGATGGCCACTGAAGCTGCTTCCCCCTTAATGTTAGCTAGTATTATGACTGATACTTGGGCATAGTTATCTAGTAACTTCATCCCTACGTTTAGGGCAGGTTCTGCTCCGTACTCGTTTTGTATCTGTCTCAATACGTCTGGTACCACCGCTAACGAAGGAATACCATGAGTCCTGGTATAAATGCATGCAAAGACTGTACCCCAAGTGGTACAGTCTTCTACTTGTGGTGTTATCCCCATGGGCAAGCAGATTGTTAGCATTCTGTGTTTTTCATATGGGGTAGTATTCGGGAATACTGCCTATAGCTGCGTTATTTTCTGAGCTACCCAGAATGGTATTTGTTCACGTTTTGTGGGCCTTTTACCCATTACTGCGTGTAATGTTTGTGGTGTAATTTTAGTTGCTGTACCCTGAATTTGAGTTCCATTTGTGGCAACTATTGCTGGTTGGACTGTGAGTGTCCTCATGACGAATTGCATCAAGTTCCTATAGATTTTGATTAATTCTTTATGTTGTATGAGTAAGTCTCCTGGTGGCATTGTGTCAATGTCAGGATGTGGTGTGTAGGCCGCTAATATCGGCCATGTTGCCCCTTCTTCTCCGAGCGGGCCTAATCTTACTCTTCTTCTTATGTGCGGTAGGGCGCCTTTAAACCAGTATAAGTGTTCCTGGTACGTGAGTGGAACCTCTATGTCCTCGAACGGACAATATTCCACTGGTGCATCTCCTTCTGTGTAAGAGTGAAATGTCTGTGTTCTTGCATTTGCTTCTGGGAATGTAACCCATGAATAAAATACCTCTGTTTTGTTTGATTCGTGTGCCTCAATCACGAAAACTACTAAGCCACTTCTTGCTGATAAACCATTTTCTAACAGTTTTAGGGTGATTGTATGTCTGAATTTTTCTGCAATCGGAATTGCGTCTGCTTCTTCTTCTCCTGAGAGGTGTAGATCTACTACTACGTTATCTATTGTCTCAGTCATTTTTGTAAAGAAGAAGTTTGTTCAAGGGAACTAAGATAAGGTTTTTATGCACAATTTTAGGAACACTGTGTCCTTCAAGCTTGATTAACTAACTGCCAATAAATAGTATTTCTCTGCTGTGGAGGAGTTTGTGCCCACCCACTCCAGACGTCTCTGGTGTTTTGTGAGTAGGGGTCTCTGAGAATAGCACGACTGAACTACTCAGATTCTACTGTTAAATAAGTACCTAACCAACGTTGGTGGCACCATGTTGTGTAGTTCCTATATTACCTATACAGGATCTGCGCGTTTGGATAACATAAACTGTGGGATTGGTGGCGGACGGAGTCCAAACACCCCCACTGGATACGTTAGCCTGTCTGTATTAGCTAGCTCACAGTGCCACTAGAGTCTCCTCTTATCGGGGAGAGAATTGTTCTTGGCAACCTCGGAACATGACAACCCTGATCCCCCAGGATCGTGGAAACAATATACTACCTTTCGCTCAGTCACTCGTGCTCACTTAGTTTGTCTCAGAGAGATACACAGAATACACAGTCGGGGCGTTTCAATAAGTATTTATTGAACAGTTGTTATTGTACTGTAGCATAATGAGCTGCAACAACCATTAGACAGTAGCAGAGATATATGATTAGCAATATTACGAAAGTAAAGGGATGGTATAGTTCTACCATCTTGCAGGAATCATTCATATATACATGTATATTAAACACATGATAAAAAGTGCGTACTCCTACGATGCCTCCCTAACTAGATGTACCTAAATGTACCTAGCATCTATGTAGGTGTTATGCCAAGAATCCCTCTAGGATCTAGTCCACCCCATTACCTGAGAGTTTAGAGAATGCGGACCCCGTCCTGGTCTTGAGTTGGACACCCCGCGAGGGATGTTAGACCACTGCTAGCTGGAGCGTCTGCATGCAGGAACCTCAGCGTCTCTGGTCAGTGTGTCAGCCGGGAAGTCATGGTCTCCTCTGTCTTTCTAAGCAAGACGTGATGTATATATACCCACAGGTCTCCCCAGGGGTCCTACCTTGCTGTGTTACTGTGTCGGCCTAAAGGATGACTTTGGGCTTGAACTTTAACATAGATATTATACAGGAGATGTTCGTCCTGCTGTGAGTCCTGCTGTGAAGCGTCATGCATAATGTATGAGTCTTGAACCAGGGAAAAACCTGCGTTCTGAATGCAGTGTCATATCTAGGTAAAAGGTCAGTCCCTATGAACCGTTATGTATGAAATGTAGGGAAGGATATAGGTGAAAGGTTGCTGTGTTACCTGCGCCTATATAGGGTACCTATATGGAATATAACACTGTGTGTAATGATTCTTCTGGTGATGAAATAGCATTCTTCTGAAAAGCGAGTTAGTGTTCTTTTATAGTCTGCCAGATACATTCTGCATTTGTGTGACCCACCATGTAAGTTTAGTTGTTTGCATTACTTTAATATGATGGACGTCATGTGTTTTCTTCAGAGGATGGTAACTGATACCAAATCTTAAGAATCTCCTGCTTTGACTTTCACTCTAAATATTGAATTCTCTGCCAACATCTTTAAATATTTCTGTTGGGATTCTATGCTGTTCTTTAGCTCTTCATTTGCCTTAGGCTTACACATTGTTCTTCCGTTACTACTGGAAAAAGTGAATGAACCATTCTCTACTCCACATAATGTATTTAAATTCAGTATTTTTACAGTGAGAACCTAGCCACAAAGGAAGTAGAGTGATTCACATATAACATAGAATTGTAGAATGGGAAGACAGCAATGTAAAATAAATTAGGGAGATGAACTCTGAAGCAGGAATCTTCATTTTTGTTTCGGAATAAAAGAAGATCCAATTTTGGTCTGATGTAATGTGGTCAAGACTATCACAGTCTGGGAGCTGGGCATGAGAAAGCAGTTTTCAGGGCTTAATTTTTTCTAGACTTAAGGATTCCAAGGGAAAAAAGATTTAGGATATCAGACTCAGCTTTTTGAGTCTGGATTAACAATTCTGTGCATCCACGTAAAAATAGGGATCGAAACACTCACTCATAAAGCACTGGTACTCATTTTAGTCCCCACAAATATTGTGGACCTTTGCGAAATGTGCATTGCAGCACTGTATGGGGCTTCCCCTCTTTGCTACCTTTGTATCCTTGATGCATCACTATGTCTGTGTGGGCACTTCTGACCATTTTGAATGGTGGCCAATAGCATAGGCAAGAGCGGCTCTTTGTGAAGGCAAAGAAACATGCAACAACCTGCAACATTTGAAGTGGTGCATGATCTTCCATTTCAGTGAAATACAGAGTTACACTTTCACAAAGAAGTATCGACTATAGCAGGAAGCTGCTGAACTGTATCTGGTGAGACCTGAGCTTGCACATTGTGCTTTTGATTGACTATTCCCTGAATTGTGTTTGGAACTGTGGATCCAGTATTCATGAGATTAACCATACATTGCCAGAGTCTTGTCTTTCTGAAAAAAAAACCTTGCTGTCTAAAAAAATAAAATAATATTTGGACTCAAATATCTAGTTAGGAAGACTTTGAGGTTTCTGGTTGTGGTAGTTAATTTTTGGTGTATGGACCTGATTTTCTCTTTACAAAGCTAAGCAGTGAATGCAAATTCAGTTTTTCAGTGATATTATTTGTGTTGTAGCAAAATTAGCTTTTTCTGCATGGTCATTCCAAGTTTTCTCCTTTTTCTGGCCCATTTTGTTGCTGGCATTATGACTCTGAGAACTGCAGCACTGCTATTTAGTACCACAGATGGTATTGGTAAAATAGGTTTAACCTATTTGATCTATTTAAGTGTCTGGTATTTGAAGCACGGAAAAATCACCTATGATGTGGAAGTTAAATGTCATATGTAGGCAGCAGTGATTGTTTTTTTTTTACACTGCACATATATAACACAAATATGTGGTAGCCAGGAGCGCTCCTGTTCCCTTGCTGGGCTGCAGTTTAAAGCACTACGGTGGCACATGGAAGGGAAAAGTACCTTTACCATGCATGAAAAGCTTATTTTGACATATTCATAAGTCACTCCTAACATGTACCTTGCAAACCTTCAGGGTAGGATGCTAATATATAAAAATAGGGCATAGTACATTTTGGGGTTACTGCACCTTCACAATGAAATAAAGCCCAAAAGATATTTCAATGTGTCAGCTTTGATAGACTTTTCCTTGTACAGCCTGAATGGTTTAAGATCAGCATTTCTTATCTCCGCCTGTGAAAATGCTAAAACAATACTTCAAAGCTGTTTCTTAGGTTATTTCCCAAATCTAATTTACTGGTGACATCTGATTTTTGATAACTTAAGTGTGAAAACGATTTTATAAAAATATAGTTTGTGATGCTTTTGCCACTCAGCCCTTACAAAGCTGGAATACATATCTCTTATTGGGAGAGATTTTGACTCTGGCTCAGAAGAAAACAGCTTGCCTATGATCCCAGGAAGAGAAGACCGGTGTGAATAGCTTATCAGCTATCAGGCATTAGGAACAGTTTGTAGAGCAAAGAACAGCCTTAGCACTACCTCTTTTGACTTTGAGATGCCAGGTAGGGCTTTTCATATTCATTCTCCAGCCCGTTTTGGATAGTCAGGCTCTAGTCACCGTGAGGGAGAGACCCTGCCAGCTGAGAGAAGAGCTCATCTTACCTGGGGTATGGCTAAAGAGCTGAAGACAGGCCTGTCTGGTGGCAGAAGAGTTGTGTTGTATAGAAACTAGTGACCTTGCTTATTTTATAGTTATGCAAAGATTAAGTGCTGCAAAGGAGCCAGCCAAGGACTGTGAGAAAATAGCTAGGATTCAGTGGCAGAATTTTACAAGTCATTGACTAATGGACAGGATAAATCTAGCACTTTAACCACCACCTTCTCAGAACATGCCCGGAATGTGAAGACTCCACCTGAACATGATGGTCCGGCTGAAAGAAGAATCCTGCTGGAAGAAGAGGACTCACTCAACAACCCAGGAAGGTCTCAATCAAGGTGATCAAAACACCAGGTTCATCCACTTCAGCGCTTTCAGTTCAGCAGGACCTCTCAGCCAAGGTATCAGGCGTTGTTAAGCCCTGTCTGGCTACAGCTTCCAGCCTTGCCCTGCTGAAGGATTTTGACTTCCCAAAAAGTGACTAAGTACGATACGAAGGTAGAACATTGGACTGGGGCAAGGTGACAAATCTATCTTACTCACAAAGTGACCTTGGAGGCTATTAATTCGCTCTATTCTATTCAGAGCTTTTGGCACCAAAACTAACTGCTTCAGAGGGCGCTCAATGATGCGTCAGACTATGAGGGGCTCTCGCTGGCACCAATCTTGTACCTTGCCTCACTGGAGAATTTTGATTTCCATTTGAGAGTCAGAAGGTAAAATCTTTGACTGAGATGACCTACTTGTTAAATCGAACCTCTGCTCCATTGCGGTTGGTCTGAATTTGTGCCTCGGTCCCAGTCAACCATAAACTGTGACTTTTGATTGCCTTTTTATTTTATCTTGCGCTTTTTGTTTTAGTAGTTTCCAATTTCTCTGGCTCCCCATCTACATTTCATGATCTTGGTATCCTTTGACTCATTATTCTTTCACTTTGTCTAAATTGGTTTGCGAATTTTATTGTGTTGTTTATCTTTTGAAATTATTGGTACCGCTTGAATTTGACTTTCTATTCCTTGGAAAATGGTTGTGCCTTGTGCCACAGCTACTGAGGATTCAGAAGAGTTTGTCTATTAACTCCAGTGTGAACCACAGAGGATTATTAAACTGGAAGTGGCTCTACCTCTCCCAAATTAATAACTCAATTCCAGACAATTGTTCTATGATTTGCATATGCATCCTACACCATCTATCTGAGAAAGTATTTGCCTACTCTCCCTCCGTATTCTAAGAATCAAATACTAATAGGGAATACTTGGTTTGGTATGCAAAACTATGAGCCCAAGGCACCAGTTGTGAATCCAGCTGTCATAATTGGAGCTTGGTAATCTCCTATTGCCCTTGTGTCACCCAAATTTGGTTTCAAATGGGTCAATCCTTCTGTGTCCTTAATAAAGTGGTATAGCAGCTTAGGTAAACCTAACATCAAGCCTGTGGACTCTCTCTGCTATAACCTACTAGTTGATTCCCTACAATAAACATTTTGATGATGGAGAGTTGTAGTTGAATGATGGAAATAATACTACATGATTCTTTTTTGCATCACTGTATGTGAACCGTCAACTCTCTATGACTATTTTCTTTAGCCTTTTTAGTGCTTATTTTCACTTGCTAGAATATGCTGCATTATTATGAATGGTTCCGATTGTGATTTGTTTGCATGTTGTGCTGCATGTAGCCATTTATTTGCATCAGATACTGTCTCATCATTAAGATCTTACTTGGGTTCATTTTTAGATATATGTAGAGAAGAAGGAATATAAAACTTCCCTTTTTGCTAGTCAATAGACACCCCAGAAGATTTTATGGGTGTGACCTTTAGTCTTGTGGTTTGTAAATTACACCAGATACCCTTGATAGCACTATAGGCCCATATTGCACAGTTAATGCACTCTCTCTCTATCTAGTACACAGTACTCATCCCCGCTGTGTAGTTATGGTTCAGCAGCACCTTCTACTGAAAATGCATTTTTTGATTTGCTTATAACTTTTGACCCTATGTACAGTCCTGCAAGAAAAATGGCGTTCTATCAACGTAGTCAGCTAAGTTTTGGCATGACAAGTTTTGTGAAGACCCGCTCTCAGGGAAAAAAATTATAAAGGGATATTATTAAGGGTATCCTTTACCATTTAGACTTCCCTAGAAAATGTTGCCAAAACATCAAGCAAAAACCCCTTATCAAATTTAAATGAAATTTGGCATGAACATAGAACTTTACACAGGAAGCTTGTTGCTTTTTAAATTGTATGCTGAACTTTACTCCGAAAGCTTGCATTTTTATTTGTTGTAAAGCCATCTAGTACTGTTTGAGGCATCTGTGCTTTAAAAATGTGCTGGTGTTATTTAAAAGGTTCACACTTTTGTATATGTTTGTTAAAACCAGGGTCAGTCATTTCAATCAAATTTTACAAAATGTCATTGGCTGGATTAGGGCTAACGTTTTTAGCCATCTTGAAACTCCTAAGTCAGCACTAATTCTGAAATGTTGAGCTGGGAAAAAATATTTCCACACCCTTAGGTGAGCCAATCTCTAAGGTGACTGACCCCCAGGGCAGTGGTGAGGGGTATGTAGATGTGTGAAAACTATGAGGCACTCCAGAAAAAAATGTGCAATTTTTGGCAAGTGACTCAAGAGTTTTAGCCAACTCATAAGCTCACCAAGTGCCATTTTAAGTGCTTTTTTGGACCATTATTTTGTCTCTTACTGTCAAGTTGAGATGACTTGTGAGCTTCTTGGACTGCAAGAAAAGAAAAGCACAAGGAAAGCCAAACACTAAAATGAGTGTCTGGCTTTCCGTGGAAGGCAGGAATACTGCATAGGGACAGACCACAGTTCAGGCCCGGTGTCCAACCTGCTGCTTACAGCTGAAAGTCGTGCTCAGCTGGAGATGGCTAGCTATGGCTGGCTGGGGAGAAGGACCTGCCCCATGTCAGGCCCTGCACTAAACCCCAACACAGCAGGATTCAAAATAAAGTACATCATAAGAAAATCAATGAAATTCACTCGAAAACACTACCGTTAAAACTGCCTTATGGATCTGACTCATTTCAAATCACTTTATTTCGACCGTCAGTGCCATAAAAGTACAGACAATAAAAGAGAATAATATGGATTAAAACATGCATAAATCCGTAAAACCACTGAAATTCACCAGTTATAGTTATGAGCGTACACAACACACAGTATAGCCTACAGCATCCTCCATGCACTAAACACCTATTTGCAAATGGCATGCACACACAAAAACAGATAACAGGAGAAAATCATGGCAGATTAAATGCTGTGAGTTGTCATGTGTTTTGATTATTCATAAACATAACTGGTGAATGTCAGTGGGTTTACACATTTAAGTCAGAACCATAACTCTGTTTTTAACAGTGATAGATAGATATTTTTGTTTTGGCACTCAAAATAAATACAGCACAAAACACGTTCTTTAGAGCAACTGTACTAATAAATGTACACTAACACATCGAGGAAAAACTTTATCTTGCTTCACAGTTTGCATGTAACAATTACTTTACAATGGTAAACCATTCTTGCAATGCTCACAAGGTCTCTTCTGTGTGATTTGACCATACTGCAAATTCAACTCTTTGCATTATGGTTTCAGTTGAATACATTTTGTTGAAACAAGTACATATTTAAAATACCATGACATAAATCATATATGTGGACGGGCACGGTATTATAATCCATTTCTTACCATTGTTGAGAGTGAAAGGACATCGTGACTCACTGGAGTCATCGCCTCTCTTGAGTTGAGTCAAGTGTAATATGTTATTTATAACTCTGTTGAGGGAGGGAAGGGGAGTCATGACTAACTTGCACTGACTTCCGGCTGTAATCCCACTTAGCAATGACTACTCTATTACACTCTGCATTATTGCATGTAAATTATATAATATGCTAATGAGCTCACACACTGATTGCGCTGTCTTAAGACAGGTTGTCACATAAGTGATAGCAAATTAACTTTTTACAGCTGTTTATTTAGAGAAAATTCAAATTTTGTAAATTCCTGTGCCTATTACACAATAACAGATGCAGACATTTCTACTACTTCCTATTTACACACATTAAGACAGACGATGGTGAAAGCTGAATGCAGTCAAGCGTAAGCAAAGCATTTCAATGTGCTCGACCTGCTGCATTCCAATTTGTGCATATGAAACTCGCAAGCGTTTTGTCACGGCTTCTTATTGAGCAAGGCATTAGGAAAATTTAGGGGAAAGAGTAAGGAACAATCTGCTGGTTTTCTAAACTGCATGTGGCAATCCAGACCAGGCGCAGCGAAGAGTGCTTGAGATTCCGCTGAACAGTACTGCCATCTAGCAGCAACGAGACGTAAGTGCATTTACAAAATCTGCACCGGAAAATCACGGATATTTCGGCTGCCTGATTGCATGCAGAATAGGGAACATTGTGCCGTCGGGCACGGTTGTCTATTTCTTTGTGATGTCTGAGGAAATTTAAAAAAAAATTAAACTATCTTAACACATGCTCATGTGATGAAAGTTATTATTTCAGCTCTGTAAGTACTGCCATCGGTGAATTCCCCAACTGTACGTCAAGACGTTCTTAGCCTAAACAGTCAGCAATGCACGATTCTCCCCGAACCCCTTGTGCGTATGAGGTCTTGTTTGATCATTTATCAGCCAGTGTCCTTAAACGATCATGCGTCCAGAATTGTACTAATATTCTGCAGATGAATGGCGTTTCTTAAAAGAGTGATTTGCACATCAGTGGTTTATATGGCATTCCAATAAACCATTCCCAAAACATCGTAAGCGCACTTTATATTATCAGTAGTCTGAGCTTCCTGGCTATTTTATACTCATTTAAATTAAGTATTAAATGTATGCATTAGGGGAGTGCGTTGTTGCAATGATTTTGTCTAGTGCCTTTTTCATATTTCTCTTAAAAAGAACGAAAGATACGCAAAAGAGTCAAGTGTTTATTTGCTGGGTTTCCCCCTGAAAAAAGCACCTACGCGAGGCTGTTAATTGTGCTCCCCCACCCCTCCCCACACACACACACACCTCCCGCCATTTTTTTAACATTTCGCAGCAACTACCATTTGTCTTAACTTCTCCCCACGAGTCATTCATGAGAAAGCAGCCCGCCCGACGAACATTCATGAGAAAACAATCCGGGTTCATCGTGAACGAGCACTGCAGTGCCAACATAGGGAAGGAAAACAGCTGCGTGTTCGAAATCAATGAGAAAGGGTGACAGCTACCCCGTATGCAGAATATTATATAATATATAAAAGCAAGTGGTAAGAAAACTACATTTCAGTGTAAGAAAAGGGAAGTAGAAAACGTTTCAAAGTATATGACGGCCAAAACCTAGCCACCTTACATTAACTGTTGAGAGTCACAAAATGTTATACACCCGTAATATACACATCCATACAGGAGCGGATGCCTTACTCGAGAAACTGGCTTCACAAATTTTGATTGTTAGGATTGAAAATTCTCACTCTTGATTTAGCGTTTGTGAAATTTTGTACCTTAAATTCCATTTGTGGCTGAAGAAAATCTGTTTTCATTGTGATCATAGGCAGACCCAGCTAAATGACGGGAGGATGCATAACGGAAATGTTGTACCACAGAAGTTTCAGGTGGATTTGTACACCTAATATGCACACCTATATTTAGTAGTAAAACATATTCAATATATTCCACATAGTCTAAAAAGTCAGAAAAACAATCCCCTATCTGAAGGGGGTAAAAGAAAAGTGTTTCTACGCCTGGAAAAATATTTTCCAGGTGGAGAAAAAACAAAACAAAATCAGAGCCTAATTACATGTTCATTATACCTACTGTTGTGGATGGTCCGCCTTTCTTAACAATCCATGGGCTTAAGTAGAGGGCAGTAAGAGTGAACATGGAAATCCACAATTTACTGGGGAGATTTCTGAATCTACAAAAGATAGAACTGTAAACAAATCATAATCGTATATATATACACAATGTGAAAATAATAACTTTCAGTGATTGTTTGCGAATGGGCCCAAAAGTGTCTAAGCAGGGCAACAAGGCAGAGTTTCACATGTCCCTGAGGGTATACCTCCAAACTCATTATCTTCTGATATCTGCTTGGTGGAATACGATAAATACATATATTTTGAGTAGCACTAAAATTACTATTAAACAGAAACTCTTGTAGCATCCAGTGGTAGTGGTTTCAGCTCACAGATCAAAGATTTAAGGAGTATTAGATAAAATGTGTCTTGTTTCTTGCAGAGGCTTTTCTACGTTGGGTCTCAAGAGTGTTTGAGCAAGAATATGGGTATGCTTACGACTGTCAGTACTGCCTATTATTTTTTTAGCGGGCATTTTTATTTCATAGCTTTAGAATTTTTGTGGCTAAGGGACACATGAAACATATATCCATATGATTTTGTCCAACACTTCTGAAGAGCAATAATATATGTTTATAGTATGTCAGCACAAAATTAACAAGTTTCACTCAGGTGTGTAGAAATACTTAAATTTTACAGTTAAAAAACTGAGACATAGAGCCAGTTTTTGACACACTAACACATTGTGTGAATAGCATTCTATTCCTGAATCTAAATCTAATTTTCAAAACTTCACGAAAATTGTCATTCCACACAGGTCCCCCTCAAAATATCTTACCAGCCAAGGTGACAAAAACCTTTTTTCCTTTTAATTATGCAACCAATGGCAATCAGAAAAAAAACTTCCTGCATCACGGTCCAGGTCCAGTTTCCTTAAAGTGAATGTAACTCATTAAAAAAAGCTTATAAACTCTAGTTGGATCACCTGATTCCAAGAAAATGTTTTTCTGTTCTCCCATTCATTGTGTCATTCCACTCTGTGTGAGTTATCAATCACTTTATAAATTTATGGAACGAAATGACCAACATCACATTCATGCTGAACTCCATCGTAAAATGGGAACAGAGTCCGTGATGGTGGTTGCTCTTGACAACCTGAAATTCCAGGCTAATGGTTGTGTTTTCACTGCAGTGATCATGTTTGATCTATTGACATTAATATCTTTGTCAACCAGCTGCAGCTGGAGTGTTTTCTTAGGATAGGAATTATAGGTTTCCCATAACCTTGGCTCCACCCCTTTCTATACTGATATGGATGACTTAATGGGGAAACTGTAACCATAAGGGCTTACCTGCACAGCCCCTTGTGGCTAGGTCTTCCCCTTTATTTGCTAATGTTCGTATATATTTTTTGCCAAATCTGACTCAGTTTTGTGGCTCAACTTTTCATGTGTATGTGTGTGATAAATCAGGACCTGCTTGCAATGCTCCCTCCATATTTTGTATACCCCCATTTTGACTACTATATGCTGGTTTTCTGACTTTTTTGCTAACAAAATCCAGGGCCTCTGCTCTGGTATAAAGTACATGGTAATTGGGTATAATTACAATTGTTACTGACAACCTACCTGTCACTTCCTAGTATATGGTAGGGCATGTAGGTCTAGAGACCCAGTAGTTTTAATATACTTAAGTGTGCATTACTGTGTTGCCTGCTGTCATTTTAAAAAGCCAGCTCTGTCTTGGAGGCTGCTTTTAAACTTAAAGTATATGCAAATTCTACTTTGAAATTAAAAGTACTTCCAAAGTCTCACTCTACCTTATTCTTACAAAACAAATCACCCCTAAGGTCTCCCCTATGTGCCCCAGGGGTAGGGTGCCTTGTAACTATAAACAGGGACATTTTAAAACATGTTTTATATGCCCTGGTAAGGAAAAAACTGCCAATTTTGTTTTTTCCCAATTGTAGCTCAATGGCTCTATAGTCTAACATGGGAATACTTTCTTAAAGTATAACTATTGAAAGAAAGGAGCTAAAATATACTTCAAAGTATCAAAATGATAGATTAAATCCAATAACTTGTCACTGTTAGATTCATTATAACTATCACAAAAAAGAAGTTATGTAAATTTCTTTTCTGTAAGCCAAAATCCAGCCTTCCTGCAGCCCTGCTCCGATTGGTCAGCCTCTGCCAGGCTGAGCCAACCGGTCTTAATTAGTTGTGAAGTGGCCTGACTAGAGACAAAGGATTTCCTGTTGGAGGAGAACTGCAAGCTGCAGAGCAAAAGGCTGGATGGGGTGAACTAGCCAAACTGATCTTTAAGCAGGGAATGACAGTATAGGGCAGCACAGGCTCACCCCCAATTCCTGCCCCCCCAGCCAGATAGGAGCTTCTGCAATTTGATTAGCAAAGGGGCTGGAAGGGGAGTGTTAGGGAAACTTAGCCATAGCAGTGGGATGGCTTAGCCAGATCTTAACCTCCAGTAGAAAATTTCTCTATTTTGGGTTTTGGAAGAATGGTGCTTTCTGGGTCAAGATTGTGTCACACTTTGGAGGAAGTGGTCATGCCCGAGGGTGGCACCCTGCACCCCATTGGTCAGGTGTGCCTTCCTGCTTGTCGCCCAGGAGCACTGGATAAAAATAGAAGAGCAACTCCGTTCCCTGCCTGAAACAACAAGCAAAGAAGGACTACCCTGCCCTGGAACACTGATCTACACCCAAAGGATTGCACTCTGAAGCCCTAAGGACTTTGCCCGACTTCACAGGGATTAAGGAGTGGATTCCCTGAAAGCAACATGTTAACAGAGCTCCACCCAGATCATCTTCACTAAGAAGTACTCATCTGGAGTGTGTCCAGTGAACTTTTAAGGATTTGGCCAGGATAATTGTAGGAAACCTAGTCCCAACATCCCAGGGACCATCTCAGAGCTTCTAGAACCTTGGATTGGTGTTTTGGACAGTTTGAAGCCACAAAAGGACCTTCTGGAAGAAGATCCAGAATTTTGGAGAATGTTTAGGGAAAAAGCTCCATAAGGTGACCGACCCATTGACGAGAGTCAAGCCGCTGTTCTCGAACCATGACCTGGCCTGAATTTCAGGTTTGTCCTGCTGAAAGCTCCAGACCTCAAAATTTCCAGGATTTTACAGAGGCCTTGCGCTGAACCAAGCTTCCGTTTTTGACTCGAAACCCAGCCTGACAAGGAGCCTCACTCGACATCGAGAGAAAAAGCTCCAGAAAAAAGTGCTAAGGTAAAATTTTGACAAAGGACTAACGCCCAGTATATCCGACCAAGGCCTCATCACGGTTGGCCTCGAACTTTGACTTTGTCATGGTCAAGTGCGACCAGATATCCCAAAGTGACTCTTTGGACTTTTAAGCACTAGAAAGTGTTTATTATTTAAAAATTCACATCTCCGTTTCCCTACATTGGAGATTTCTTTTGTATTGGTGTCTATTTCTTCATAAAAATATAACCAATTTTTATGAATTGGTGTTGGAATGTGTTACTTATTTAATGTACTGGTGTTTTTAAATGCTTTACACACCTGTCTCCTATGTTAAGCCTGCATGCTCGTTGGCAGCTACCAAGGGTTGAGCAAGAGAATAATTTATTGAGACCTTGACTGAACCTTTTATTGTGTTTATGGTCTTATTGCTAGAGGTTGGTCCCTACTTATCACTACTAAAACCACTTTCCAACAGTAGTGATAACACCTTTCTCTGTAATCATTCTGAGATCCACAATTGGTCATTTCCTCTTTTGATACACAAGCGAGTAACAACCACTTAAATCTGAATAGGAACAAGATGAAGATATTGATCCCATATAATGATTCCTAACTATGGTGTAATAATACCTGGCCTGTTTATTATGGGAGTCAGCCTAGCTCTTTGCCAGTGACAAAAAAGCCTGGTTTATAAATGAATGAGAGTTATTGATAGCTCAGCAGCTTCCCTCAAGGGTTGTCCAGGTGCTGGTAGCAGGTGTAACCTGAGAAAGAAGCAGAAGTAGGAGCAAAAAGTGAAAGAACTAGGGGAGCTTAAAGAGCATTGTTTTGTTATTCTTTGTGAATACATCTTCAAATCTGGTGTGCCAAAGTTCAAGTAGATGAGCGTTCCAGTGTGATGTAGACTGGAAAGCGAAGGATCCCCTGCCAATTCTGGCTGTTGTGAACTGTGGAATGCATACCATATTGGAACTGGAGGAACGTAAAGTGTGCAAATGGACTTAAGGCTGAAAGGAAGAATGAATATAGGATGGATATTAGTTCGACATTGCCTTGAAAACAAAACAAAGTGATTTGAAGATGACCTGTTTCTGAATCTGTATATAATGTAGAGCTTTTAGATGGTGCAGTACTCAGTTACTGTACTTGCTGCCTCTGCATCCGATAGTCTGGTATACTCAGACATAGAGATTTACTATTGTTTAGTCTTACTGTGATTAGGGTTTGGATAAGTCTTACTGGACTAGATAGGTAAGAAGGGGAAAACTTTCTCAGAGGCCTCAGCAATGCAAAGCTAGTGACTGAGGAAACCTCAGCAGAAAAATACAGACAGTGGTAAAAACAAATGCCAGTGTTTCTTGCTCTGGAAGAAAGGATGGGTGTTGACCCAGGTCAGAAGGCCACCACTGGTGGGACCAGATTTAGTTTTTGCTTCCCAAATAGTAGTACTTACATTTTTTCACCATTTAGTTTAAGGCAGTTGTCATTCATTCACTTTGCTACAGTTGTCATACAAGACCTGAACGTCTCCTGAGTGCCAGTAATAGAATCTGTTATGATAGCTTCACTGTAGTATCATCTGCCTAAGATAAGATGTTGAAGCCAACAGAGTGGCTAGCTCTGGAAGAAAGCACATGGATACATTAAACAAAGTGAGGCTGAAGGAGGATGCTTGCAGAGCCTCATGGAAAAAGTGAACAGAAAGAGTTGAAAGGTAACAAAAGGTTTGATTGAGTGAGTGTATCTGCTAAATAGAAGTGCAAATATTTCAAAGTTGTTTTGCAAACTCCAATATTGGAAAGGCGTTCCAATACAATGGTGTGTGAAAGCATTGAATAGGTGTTTTAATATGATGGAGTGTATACGCATGTTTCAGTGCTGTTATGGTCTGAATCCAGTAAGGGTACCATCTAGAAATCCATTTAAATTAAGTAACTGGACATTTGCTGGGCATTTTTCCAAGATTTTAGATGATAAAGCCTGGAATGGGATAGAGATATAGCCAGTAGTTGCTTAGGAATGTAGGGTATGAGATAGCGAACCATGGAGCGGAAGGTGTTTTGCAATAGAAGCAGTCATTTTGAAGCAGAGTGATTGATTCAAGTGCTAAAACAATCCAATTGTTGAAAATTGTCAGATATCTCAAAAGTGTGAATGAGAGATGTTTCAGCTAGTCCTTTTGAAACGTTTTCAGATGCAACCTTGGACCAAACCCAGGAGGATTTGGGCAGAGAGGTTTTCTTTGAATCTGTTTGAATAGAGACATTAAAGAAACAGACTGCTTAGTGGTCATTCCAGGCTAGAGATATCAGTGTGGTTACAGATAGGGTCTATAAGATCAAGAAAATCAAGCAGCATTCCTATGGGACAGGAAGGATGCACTGGTAGATACTGAGCACAGCGAGACCCTTTAGAATCTTGCCAGAGTGATAGTGATGGGGACTGTCAAGGTGAAAGTTTAAATCACCTATAAGGTGGAAGTTGATCAATTCTAAACCAGTTGATCTAAACTAAACTTGATGACCCAAATTCAAATAGCCCTTAAAAGATGTTTTTATTGGCTGCAGTTGGAAGGGCTCCATACATGCTTCTTTTCCACGTGTAACGTTATGAATTCTTACATATTGTCTTAACTGGACCACGGGAATTTGGTACATCTAAATCATGCCCAATCTTAGAAAAATTGCTGATAGTTGTTTCAAAGAGTAGCCACATGTTCTATATCAATTATGTGGTGCAGAGATCAGCCCTGGCCAGCCATTGCCTCCACGGCTGTCTTGTCAGAAACTGTTTAATGCACTTTGATTAACCCTTGATACGCTTTACGAAACAATACTATACGTTTTAACAAAACAACTTCTTTCTTTATTAACCAAGTGGTAAATACCATTCGCTGATTCGATGTGTCTGATTATATTGAGTTTTTAACAACGCTGCTTGGTAGGGGGTTGCCTTTCAACCTCCCTCTGGAATGCTTAATATGAGCAGCTAATGAGCCATGCACTTTTACAGAATTGCCGCAGAGCAGTCAAAATCTGACTTTACTCTATTAATCAGCATTTATCAGCCTAGTACAGCGTCAGTATATGACCATATATTGCTTTATAACAGTCCGGAAATATACATAGGAATAACAGTGATTCAATTTCTTCCTTAAAACTAATTAAGAATGTGTAATGTAGTTTCACAGATGGCGAGGGCATTTCTCATAGACCAGAAGTGAAATGCAAATGCTATACCTGTACGCCAGAGCATTACTCATTTTCTTTGATGTAATTGACAAATGCTGTAGGTGACTGTACTGTAAAGAAATGTTAAATGTGCAAAGCAGGTGCTCACATGTTTGTGAAATGTTAATCACTCACATATTTTCCCAACTGTTTCATGATTCAATAACATTTAAAGAATGAAGAAACATTGTAATAAATTGAGGTTTTACCTAATGACCCCTTTATGGGATGTAAGCAAATGTTAATCGATACACATTCCAGAAAAGAAGCCAATACAACCTTGAGTTTTTAAATTAATCCTTATTAAAAATATTGATGTGTTGTGAATGACTAGGCCCGCAACTAGCACTCTTTTTCATTCTATTTAGGCACTTTGATTTCACTCCTTAGACCACAAATTACAATGTAATGATTGTTGTTGAAATAAAAATCCATTGCTGTTCCTCTAAAATTCTAAACATTTTAGCAATTTGTGAAAATTACTAACAAACATGTAAAACACATTCACAGTGAATACAACCTTTTTAGATTAGTCTTACAACTACTACATTGGAAAAGAATGCAAAGTCAGATGCATAACTGATCCAAGGTCGCAATGATATCCTAGATATTTGATTATCTTTTGTTAACATTCTTGTTTCAGACTTAGGGCCTGATTATGAGTTTGGCGGTCTATGGACCCCCAAACTCTCAGTGGTGGCAGTGCTGCTACTGCTACTGCTACATCGGCGGTCCAACCGCAGTATTACAACTTTGGCAGTCGGACCGCCAAGGAACCGTCGCAACCGCCAGGGATTCGCAATCCCTCGGTGGTGGCGAGGCTGCCTAGGGTAGTAATATGCTGGCAGTGCTGCTGCGAGACCGCCAAGCATATTACGACTTTCCAGACCTCCACACTTTTCATGGCGGTGAGCCCACCATGAAAAGTGTGGTGGTCAGGAATGTAATGGGGCCCTACTGGGCCTCCTAGTGCCCCTGTGCATGGGGGTGCATGTGGGGGTCACATGTTGTGCCCCCATGTGTGCATGCACCCCTATTTCTGCACAGCATGGACTGCAATGGTTAGCTATGACACGAGCCTTGCAATATCAAATTAAATAAATTGATTTATTAGTGTAGTGAAACAACAATATTATTGTCTCAATCAATAACAAGTGTCACAAACTAAGTTGATCATACCAAATATGCCACGAGGATAAGTTCCAATTTCTGAAGGAAGACTAGCTTTTAGGTCTAGGAATGGACAGATTGCAGATCAAAGTCTCATGTCCTCCAGCCAAGTGACCTACAACACAAGTTTCCCCAAAGTAACTGATAGGGAATAAAGTACAAGAAAAAGAGAAACAACCCACCTCCAAACCAATGCTCTACGAAGAGAGTCAAATTCAAGAATAATAATCAAAAAGGCTTTTTATATAGAACGAATCATTTACTTATTTTTAATTATAAATTCATTATCCTATTCAATATTTTGAAACATAATAATTAGAACAGGTTCATTTAACAAATAGGAACCATCTCACCCTCCTAAACTAAAACTCCTTACACTGACCAACTTCATACATACCATTCATACCTAACACATCATCCAACAGTTCATTAAATCTACATTGTATAGTGCCTTTTTGGCATAAAACATAAAACAGGCTTTGGCTTCACCCACATGCTAGGAGCAAGGAATACATGTTTTTATTGGACAGAAGTTGCGTGCTTCTACAAAAAGTGCTTTTCCTCCACACAGCTGGGATCATTTTCTTTATTTATCCAGCTGCCTGAGGTTGAACTTTCAGGATACACATATGACATTGTAATGCTATTAAACTGTCTTAGATAACCAGATATTTTATGGTGGGTGTCTCTGGCAGCAGCATAGATGGGTAGGTGGCAGTAATTTCTCTACATGGATTTTTAGGTCTTTGCTTGACAGTGCAACTGTCACCTGACGTTTTAACCACACCAATATTATTCTACATTTGTTTGCTTCCACACAAATGCATATCTGTTCCCATGCTATCTACTTGAACAGCTTCACGTTACAATGCACAGTCTTTTAAAGCCAGATCTATTGGCATTGCCAATGCTTGTTTCAGGTGGGAATGAGGGATAACATGCTTTGATCTGCGCTACGAAACTTAAGTTATGCCCATTTTCAATCTATCTGACCTATTTTCACTGTGTAAAATTCTAAAGGCAGTTTTTAAAGGAATTGGTGTTTGGGGGAAAAAAATTGTTAATTATAAGAAATCAGGCAGAAACACTTCAACGTTCTGAATGAGGGTCTTAGTGTTCGTAGTGGTGGCAGTTGGTGAACCTTGGAAATGGTGGGATTCCTTACCCGAAATTACAGTGTGCAAGGAATTATGAGCAACGAGCAAATCCCTGTGCCTGGATATCTTGGTTCAATTTCCATCACAACTCTTCTATGAAACAGACTAATAAAAGCCATGCATTCAGCAAGTATTTATGAAGGGATACTTAGAAAATGCTTCAAAGCTTTCATTACTATGTCTAGGTATTGGGACAGCACTGAGTGATCAAATGGTGTTAATAGGATCATGTATTTGAGCCGAGTCACTTCATCAAATCAATGTAGTTAAAAAACTATATGCACCCAGGGCTCAAATACAGATAAATAAGAGGGAGAAGGGGGGCACAAGAATATAATGCTGAGATCAGCAACATAGACATCGCTCAGATGTGTCACAAACCTGAGCCCTGGGTGCTTAGACCCTGCGCATTATTAGATAATGTTTGCATGACAGAGTATTCTACAGATGCTTAATCAATTCATATGACATCTTTCCCTGGTGTGTCTTTGCGCTGTGGTTGCATTAGCCTGCATCCATCGTCACAGCTGCTAGCCTCTATAATACAATGAGGTACAGGAGCTGTTGACATTGAAAGGGGATACCAAGATGTCAGGGTGCTTTTTAACACAATTTCTACCCTGGAAGCATCTACTTTAATAATGAAAGTAGCCTCAAAGGACCTGCATGCCATACAGAGGCAAGGATGTGTGACATGTATAAACTTATGTCACAACTCTTTTATACCTTTGCCTATGTATTTTAATAGCGCTTAGTTGTTTAATTGATTTGGAGTCATTTGTTATAGATGTTCTTGGAGACAATCTCGCATATTTTCAAGATGTGCTCTCAACCTGAGTCCAAATTGAAAACCACCATGACCTCAGCTTAAAACGAAAACATATGCTGACAGTGAAGGAGTAGGATGGAAAGCTAGTTTATGCCACACATCACGGGGGAACACATATAAATAGCACGTGGATTGGTAACAGTCCCCTTGAATCCAATCTCTAGTCATGACCTGAGAAAATGAAATCACTAGTACAGATAAAAAGTACTTTTTTCAGAGCAAGAAAGTAAGAGATTTCTAACCAGTGTCACACAATGAGCTGCCTTTTTTTAAAGTACCTTTCAGTCTCTCCATCAAGATATATTGTTAAGCCTGTGGAACTATGCCTTCAACCTAGTCATTTCTAAACCCCACCAGCGGTCACTCTGCATGATGTGCAAATGTGCATCACCACCCTCTTTCCTGGGTTTTGAAAAATGTGACCTATGTGCCACATTTGCCTTGTGTTGTGTGCAGAGTAGTTGTGTGCAGTAGTTGGATCCAGAACACGCAGAAGGACTTGTGAGATTATTTGTGTGTCTCCTTGCCAAACAGTGCCCACATCTGCAAGATTGGATTCTCTTCAATGTGAAACTGTTGATCTAGTGTTAGCTCGTTTGATCCCGGCGGTTAAATTCTTATGAAACCCTAGCCTTGAATTGTGAGAGAGAGAGTGAGTTTTACTGATCGACTCTTAGCTCACTTAGCATTGATAGTGTTTGCATGGTGGAGTATTTTTCGGATCAGTCAATTAATTAATGTGACATTATCTCCCATAAAGCACTGTGGTTACATTGGCCTGCATCCTCAATCAGAAGTGGCAATATCTGTGATCGTAGTATGCCCTGATTACATATACAAATCTAAATACTGTTGCAAGAACTTGAACATGAACACTTAGAACTATTATGCATACATTTAAAAAAACAAAATATGATGTTCCATATTACATTATTGAATTGAGAATTAACCTTTGAATGTAGAATGTGATCATTCGGTGATTGGGAACAGCACAGCAGCAGACATCTGTTCTGGTGAGGCAGATTAGTTCTCAGATCCCTTCCTTCAAAATATCAGTCAATTTCTGTGGGAGGAGATTGTGATTGTCATTTGTTTGTGAAAATCTATTTAGTGTTCAGAGTTGATGAATTGTGTTTCATCTCATTACCAAATGCATTGTGTTTCCTTTACTTTTCAATGAAACCAAAATAGAATTGTTATCACAGATATATTCTTTCTTCCAAGTAAAATCCTTTTTGGATATTTGTTCTACAGTGTGTTGACTCTATAATACTATATTCTGCCTTAACTATCCCAACACCTCGCTGAAGTGGTCAATGCTGTACCTACTAATATAAGCCAGTCCTCTTCTGAGTACAGTTTGCCTCTTTCAGTTTGTTGCATACTTTATTGAGGCACTGCTTAATTTTTCTGTAGATCCATGTTGATGTTCAATATATGTTGCTTTATTATTAAGTTGAATTCAGGTTTGGTAAATGAAAATTATCTCCTAAATGCAACTTGGCTAAAGGCACAGAAGTCTGAAATCAGTATGAGAAATTTCTTTTTTGTAAATCTTGAAACCAGGAATACTGGATGTTTAATTCAACTACCATACTCTAATGAGATGAGACCAGGAAGACACTTTTACTTAACCCCCATGACATGATGAGATTACTGCATTAAATAACGCCATTTTACATGTTATTCTTACAATGCCAGCTTTATTTCAAACTTCCTGCCTATCTTCCAGGCACCTTTGTAACATGCTTTTAAGATAACCTATAGAGTAATTAGGATTAAGGATGCTATTATGTAGCTTAGGGGTACGATTTTAACATTTGAGGATTGATCGAGTGGGTTAGAGCTGGTTTATTTCAAAATTAGGGCCGTTTTAGATCCACAATCTCTTTGTGAACTTTTGTGAAGGGATATAGTGAGTTTGGATCCATATGGGATGTTAGTGGCTTTGGTTACGTGTAGGTTCTGTAGGAAATTTGTTTTACATTTGGCAGGTCTTTTGGAGTAGAAAATGAGGTCTGTTATGTGGCCACTATGTGTTGCGCTGTGATATTTGTCTGTTATTAGTGTTTCTGGGTGAACTTTGAGGAGCTTGTGTTTGTAGTTTTTAGTGGCATGTTTGGAGAGATTTGGCAGGAATTTAATATGGAAAGAGTTAGAACCATGACTTTCCAAGAGATAGGTGAGTGAGGCCATAGAAGGGTGTAGGGAGAGTGTTGGCTCTACAGGAGGGTGTTGGGCAAGGGAGTGTTGAGGCTAAGTCAAGGGTCTAGAGTTAGGGACTATGAGAGCACGGGTAAATAAGTAGAGCATAGCGATGTACATAGGGATGGGGGGAATGGTGGAGAGGGGTGGTGGCCACTTCTAAGGAAGAGTAGAGTTCCAGCATCAGAGCCTTCCTGAGAAGGTGTTGCTTTATGGCAATGGAATCTATTTAAAGTCTATTGGACTAAATTCAGGTGAGTTGTAATTACGAGAAGCACAAAAGATCATTAGCAGTAGGGTTGGTCCATGCTATCTTGGATTTTGGAACTTAAAGATCACTAGGAGAATGCTGCTGCCGCTAGGCACACTTAGGATATCACGGTGAACTAAAGGTACATGTGGATCATCTTGGAATTTTGTCTAGATTTGTGTCCTTTATCCTAACAATGATACTCTTATTCTACTTTCAAAAAAGATCTTGATTGGCAAAGTAGCACTTCAGAACTTGTTTGGATGATGGCAAAAGAGTAAACAGCCAATCCAGCGGCTAAAAGAAGACCTACTAAAGCCTGTCATGAGACATTGGCGGATTGTGCTCCTACCTCTAATTAAAATCTCTCAGCCCTATTCTCAAATACATTTAAAAATCATACCAAGCTTGGGTTGAGATTTTCATATTTTTAATTCTCCAAAACTTTGTCGTACTCACATATGCTAACAGTTATTCATAATTGTCTGATTTTTAAAATGCTTGACAAAGGTACATTTGCACCTCCAAAGTATTTTATGCTTTCCAGAAGTAATATTTTACTCTACACCTCCACACTTTATTTTTTTTATGAGGGTTTCTGTTCTCTCCTTTGAAATTCATTTTGTTCTGCCCTTGGCAAGAATTACTATGCAAAATCTTCCACGGTACGAATAGTCCAACAAAGGTCTAATGAAAAAACACCAACTCTCATATATGTAGATGTACATATTAGCTCTATAAAATTACTCACACATATGAATTTACCAAACTGTGGTAATACTACTTTTGAGTGAACATATTTTTGAACGCAATGCTTATTTTGCGATTAGAAAACATGAATTTGCACTTATAAATATAGCTGTTTGCATATGTAAATTTACCTTGCAAGTGGACATGGTTTTGAAAGTCAGGCTCAGAGGGAGACCTGCTCCTGTTTCTTCTGGGAAGATTGCTTGCTGACGAAGACCACATCAAGAAGCTTTGTGATGAGCACCTGCAATTAGAGAAATGCTGACAATAGAAAACCTATGAAAATGCTTTGTGAACCAGTTCTGAGGCACTAGGAAGATCTAATAAAACTGCCTTTATCTTTTTCCTGCTGTCATATCAGCAATAATGTTTACTCTTGGCCAAGAGCCGATGTAAAAAAAAAAAAAAAAGTCTTGTAGCAAGCTTTCAGGTATTGGCTGCGGAATGTGCCATTAGGTATTCAGATGTATTGAAACAAAGTCCTCCTAGGCTTTTTGCCAGCTTTTAAACGTAGATGTAACCTCTTTCTGCAGCAGGTTCAGCCCAAGAGGTAGCTCAATATATCATAGAATGTAGGCTGCCTATAGCCACTTAAACTCCTTCCTTATCTTCAATGAATAAGACAAATTTGCATTCATTGAGCCACTTTACCCCATAGACTACCACCAATGGAGACTGCTGTTCCCTGGAATTTCTCACTTGCTCAATATGTTAATCTATACTCAATTTACCCCTATTATTGGGAACTTTTTTTTATCTTTTCCCTTGCCACTTTTGAACTAATTAGAGACATACTTGTATCTGGGTTTTTTTTTTTACTTTGCTGGTAATTGTCTTCTCTATTCACAAATAAAAACACAAGTGTTTTCTAAAAGCAGTGCTACAGCAGGAGAACAAATTAATACTTCGGTAAAGCTTTTATCTCTGCATGCACCAACAGAATAACTTCTAAAAGTTGCATTGAAATTTAGTTTTTCTTTATGAAAATAAAAAAAGCAGTGCTCCCCTCACCGTGGTATTTTCTTCCAAAGGTGAAGAGAGCATTGAGCACTTTTTAGTGCCCCTTACCACCAGGTTTTATGTGGCAGTAGCAGGCATTGAAAATCAGCTGTGTCCGCTCATCCAAATTAGGTGGGCGGACATACAGCCAAGCTCCAATGCCCCTTACTTCATCGGGCTGTCAGATGAGTGTGACCATGTTGCAGATGGAGTGATGTTTGCTCTCGTCAAACCTATGGTCTGCCCACTTCTAAATTATCATTCATTGCAACAGTGTTCCCTCTCTGCCAAAATTTAAATCAGACCCGTAAAGCTGCAGTCTGGCATCTTGCAAATGCCCAGGATGCTGTTTAGGGGTTTGCGGTTTGCTCCTAGAAGGTGTCTGTCAGGGGTGGAAGGATGATGTGGCATCTCTGGATTGGATAGAGTCATACACTTTTCAAAAATCATACACCCCCTCTTGTTATCCCTGCACAAGGGCAGAGATTCGGAGAGAATGGGGAACTACAGAAGAAGGATGTACCTCCAGTGATTGAATCACTGACGGGATTGGACTCCAGGCTTGTACTCTCTGGGGCCCTGGCCTCCCCAGTAAAGGGCGGAATTGCACCCTGGATCTTCCGTAGACCAGTTCCCAATAGAGGTTTACCAAGAGGGGATAGCCATGACACATAGGTGCCCTGCAAGTTGGCAAACGGTCATATGACCAGAAGAGTGCAAGCAAGTACTGTAGTCTCGATTGAGGGCTTTGGAGTGTTCCTGTGGAGAGGCTGCAGGTCACTAGGAGCTGAAGTGGCAGGAGGGCAGGTCCCTCGGCTCTTTTTTATCTGAAGAGCAATCTAAAGGAAGTTGCTCTAGGGAACTATTAAGGAGAAATTCCCTAAAATTATTTAGAGGCTAAGAGGCCCTGAAAGGATACTCTCGAGGCTTATGTGAGACATCAGGAGAAAATGACAGGCAAGTCCCATCAAAAGAAGCCCAATAGGGCAGGGTTTTCTATTTCATTCCTGCTGCTCCTTGTCTCTGGGCTGAGAAAATCTATATTACGGCCCACTGGTTACCTCGATATTTCAACACGGAGGGAGGGCCAGAACCCCAGGGTAAACCAGTTTGAGATGAAGGTGTCCGGCTACAACTTCCCAAGTGTCCACGTGGATTGCTATGGAAATACTCATTACATAGGGTCTGTGACAGTGAAGAGAGATGCTGCAGCGAGATGTGCCTACCAAAAGGACATAGTCACATACCATTTAAGACACTCTTCCCCATCTCCCTATACCCGGTCTCTCCATCCTTTGGTGCTGCTGTAAGCAAACCACCCCTTGATGAAAGGGAGAGCAGGATGCCATTGTCGTCGACTCTGACTGATTGTCGTCGACTGTGATTGAGAGAAGAAAGGTCTGGGCTGGAGGAATTAAAGATCGCGTTTAATTGTTATCAAAGCACATTCTTCTGCAATATGTATTCTATAAAATGGCATATTGATATTGAAATAATTTTCTTGTAGCAAATGAGTACCTTAGCATTCCCAGAATAGATGCGTGTTAATTGCAACGTGATTGGCTTGTCTGTTAGAGAAGTCAGAGGAACGAACTGTCACTGTCTTTAAGAGACACCGAACAAGAAGAAATCGTTTCTATTAAATATAATTTCAGTACGCGACCTTTGACCTCAATCGTCATTAAAATATTATCAACCCCTTACTTTACAAATGAAATAGCTGTAGATGAGTCTCTAAAAGAAAAAAAAGCATGTTTGCTGTTATGCAGCACAATTTTACAGTTAAATGTTTACAACCGGAATGGATCATTTGTTCTTTGTTTGCCTTTATGTAGAATGAATTCTGAGACGCGCCCTCCACTGTTTGGAAAGCACTCCACAAATCAAATAAATTGTTCTTAGTGTCTCTATCCTCCAATAGTAAGAGAAAGTACACACATTGTTGCCCGAGTACCAAAAAATAAAATAATTTCAAATTTAGCATAGACACGGGTTGTGGAAGAATAAGTTTCACACTCTAGGGCTAAGATTATTCAAAATCAAAAACAGCAATGTGGAATTGCGGCACCCGAAAGGCAGGCTCTCTGAAATATAATTGGTGCAGCAAGTCTGGAGCGAAGAAGCCAGGTGACCTTCTGTGAGAGGTACTTCAAGAAAGTGGCTTTGCTGCATTGGAACATCCTTCCATTCAGTGGAAGCACAGCATGCATGCATTCTGGCATTGTTTTCTGTGAAGTAACATTGCTGGTGACCTTGGTCAAAGTACAGGATCAATCCGAAATGCTTCATTAATTGAGATCCCTACTATAGCCCTCAAGTATAGAGTCCTGGGAAGGGAAATGCCGCTTACATTTTATAAAAAGCTGTATATTTCTCATAAATATAAGGAGCACAATAAATGTATTTTTCACCAGTGATGATAAAGTCAAACAAATTTCACAAAGAATCTTATTCATGCACCGCAACGTTCTTAAAGATGAGTGAGTACAGAGGCCCCCTGTGTACCCTAAACGTGGTGCTATGCATATTAGAATCAGAGAGAGTGAGAGCAAGCTTGTTGGTTCTTCTAGTATGAATGACTACTTGAGATGAGTCCTAAAATTTGAATTAAAGTATTCATGATTACACAAACAGTAACCATATATTGAATCGATTACTCCAGGATGCCCTTCTGGCTGCTAACAATGGGTTAGAGAGGACTGAGGATGGGAGAATTTAAATGGACCCCTTTCCCCTTTCCATAGGGAAATACTCTTTCAGGGAAACATAGGTTGCTCTTGTCTCATTTGCATCCTATAAAAATATGATCTGTCGTCTATTGTTCACGTGAGCACAAACTCCCCAGATAACTTTATTTTAAAAAATACAGTGAACACCATCACAAAGATAAGGAAACCTTACACTTGGCACAGTAAAAATATGCTTAGGATTAAATGTTGCAAAGATATTTATTTTGCTTTGAGTAGTATATTGCTTCATAAGCTGTGCTGATCTTGTATGGGAACATAATGCTTAAGAGAGCATCTCTGCAAGAAGGTGCACTGCGTGTGCCAGTCTTTCTTTCTGTTTCTGTCTGCTATTTGTTTTTGCGTGTCGTACAGTTTTCTGTGGGTGTTATGTATCTGTGTATGGGTCCAGTCCTTACATCATTATGATGCCATTATTTGAAACACACTGTCTTTGAGAGGACTAAGTGCATTTACGACACTGGTCCTTGTTAGTGGCATAACACAAAATGACAGGGCACCATTGCAGGATGTCATGAGTGTCATGAGGGGCCCCTGAGTCTCCTATAACTTAGAAATATTCATTCGCCTTCGGCTGAATAGGGGGGCCCCTGTTATGCCCATGGTCGTCCTATTGATTTCTAAATGTTTTTATGGAGAAATATTAAGTTGATACTCTGTATTGGTACTACTCTGTCCAAAAGCATGAGAGGTTACACTAGTGACTTCATGCTTGGGGGGAGGGAGGGGTGTGTGTGCGCGCATGCGCTATTGCCTACACCTGTGTGTTTGAATCACACAGGTGGTGTGCATGAACACATTCTGGAATCATCTAATTGAAGCACATAAACTGCATAAGATTAACAGGTTGATAACAACGTAACGCTGACATTTCTAAGGAAACAATCATTTATTTTACGGTAAAGCTGCGTTTTAAGGAATGTGGTGTCCTAGATTGTAACTCTGCCCTGAATAAGGGTGGCGTAACGAAAGTTGAGGGGGCCCCCCTGCAAGGTATACGGAGGGGCCCCCACTCTGCTGTGCTGAGGGACTCCGCTCCCCCCCCCCCCCCCGCAGGGTTTGCATTTGCATATCCATCCTCGTTGGCGAAGCACTCTGCTAGATATGTGCATAGCTAGGGTGTGGTGTGTGACCTTTCACAGTAAATGTTTTATTTTTAGGAGGATGTTGATTATAATGAAGTGTTTTAAGTATAACATGAGATATCCGCGATAAGTAATCTGCCGTAAGTGCACCAAGCTGCACTGCAAGTACGGGGGTTAAACAGAGATTTTTTATTAACACATCAGACTCCTTGTCGAAGGGGTCTGCCTCAAGAAGTGTGGAATCTTGCTGGATCGTTGCAGCAGCTGAGCAGCAGAACTTGTATGTTAATTTAACAACGCACACTTTTAACCTAAAGGTGTTCATTGCTTCCTGGTTGTGCACAGTCTTCATTATGTGTGAATAATACGATTATAGTCCTTCTTATTCGATATATGGCTGCATTTAACATCACGTTTCGTTACATATTGTAAAGATGCCAAAAGGTTTGTAAAAATGAAAAACATTGTTGTTATTGATAGTTGCCGCGGGTGGGGGGCGGGCGTGAGGAGTCGCAGGTGGGGAGAATTCACGGGGGGGGGTCACAGGTAAATTAAAAAAATTAATAAATTAAATTAAACTTACCTTCCTTTCCGCCGGGAACCGCGTCTTCTCGGCTCCTGCTGTCCTGCCTCCAAAAGGAACAGGAAGAAGGCAGCCAGGCTCCCTCCGGACCCTCCGGTAAGCCAATCACAATGCTGCAAGCAGTGTTGTGATTGGTCGGGACGCTGCCGAGCCAGAGGCTAATGGGGTGGTCATGTTCTCCATGTAGGCTTCTATGCAGCCTGCATGGAGAAAGGGCAGAGTGTGCATGACTGGTTTGGGCAGCCCGAGATGGCCGACCAAACAGTCCTTGGCCACTCAGGAGTGTGCAAACGACTCCTCCCCTGCCCTGCTCAAAGAGCAGAGCAGGCCCGCCCACCGGCTCGCCCGCAATTCGCAAAGGAAACATAAAATGGTAATAACTTTTAGTTATTACCATATTTAAGTTTAGGCTTTCTCGTACTGCGAGAAATCTGTGGGGCGACGCTCCTCCGCCCTAGTGGAAGAGCCGCCCCTGAATGAGTCTCACATCTACAATCCTCTAACTATTGCACTCATTAACACAAGGAGGTGATGTTAATGTAGCAATGATCAGCCAAACGTCCTTTCTCGGCTGCCTGGCATGAATAAGGCTAAATCATCCAGTGCTTTGTCTAAATAACAAAGAGATAATACACAAATGCCGCACTTGGACCTCTGCATTTACTGAATTTTATTTTGTGCCTTCCGCTATCAAATCGGTTACAGGAATCTGTCTTACTAACTAAAAAGTACAGTATTTGGGCCATGAATACCCAAATAATGGAGGAGGGGTTGTGACCAAGACATACTTATTTACATGTAATTCAATAACACGCAGCCACAGATACATGAAGAAAATTGAAAAATTGTAGTAGTAAACTGATAATAAAGTCACAACATTCTGTCAGGAGCATAGAACTATTTCGAAAGGTTAGCTTAGTAGAAGTTTATACATCAATATTTTATAATGATTTCCTTGAACAATAGCAAAGAACAGTAGCAACGACAAAGATTTTGTCTATCCAATTCTGTTACACATCATGATGTTGCTTAACATGGAGAAGAAGGGGGTCAGTTGAGATTTGGGACAGTATGCTGCTTTATGTTGTGGAGTTTTATACAGCACATTTGTCATGATTACAACGTCTATTTGGCTCTGCTTGGTGTTCAAAGTCTGATGAAACTTTGAGGGTTGTCAGAAGAAGGATTTTGCTCAGATGGGATTCAAGTCTCACGACTCTCGGCCTCATAGCATTTGCTCTCGTTATTCTACTTTGTATGTATTTCTTCTTTTGTTTGAATCCTTGTAGGTGGTTGTGTATTCTCATTTTCATTCAGCATTGCTACCTTGTCTGTCAAGCTGGGTTGTAATTGCACAGTTCTCCATCATAGAGCTGGTCATTCTGGTAACCTGTGTAAGATTGTGAAGATGTGAATGGTGTTTGTGCCACTGACTTTGTTTTAGTGACTTGGAGCCGGATGTGTCAATATTAGGAATAGCGATTACCTAATTGCGATTTTCTGCGAATCGCAATTAGGTAATTGCTATTCCTAAAGTATGAAACTCATAGAGTTTCATTTAGCGATTCCTAGTGGGTCACAAACTGATCTACCTCATGAATATTGATGAGGGAGGTCGCAGTTTGCGACCCATTAGGAATCGCTAAAATCACAGGGATGCTGGCCTTCTGGAGTCAGCAGAACACCATGTCTGTGATTGCTTTTAAATAAAGAAATCATTTTTTTTTTTTTTAAATGCAGCACGTTTTCCTTAAAGGAAAATGGGTTGTGTTTAAAAAAAGTAAAAGGAAACATTTAGTTTTTTCATTTTTAAGAGCAGGCAGAGGTCCCACGGACCACTGCCTGCTCTTAAAAACTATTTTACAAGCATTCACAAAGGAGAAGGGGTCGCTTGGGGACCCTTTCCCATTTGTGAATGTCTTTCTACCTACTTGGGGTAGGTGGTAAAATGCGAATATTTTGCGACTGCATTTTGGTCGCTAAACATTCTTACATACAACTGCGATTCGGTATTAGGAAGGGACGCCCTAAACACGCCCCTTCCCTATACCAAATCAATATGTATTCACATTTCCAAAGTATGATTCAGTAACATGTTACCGAATCGCAATTTGGTAATAATGCATACCAAAATGCATTTTTTTAGTCGCAAACAGCACAGTTCTGTGAATTGGACCTTTTGCGACCAGAAACATGCTTGCAACTTCTGGCTCTTGGTCTGTGAATCAACATACTTGAACACTCATGTACTAATTGTTTTAGCATTCGCAATCCTTTTGGTTCAGTAAATCGGAGGGTTTGTCAATGCTAAAACCCTTTTTAAAATGTCCAAGCCCATTATCACGATTTGAAAAATGTTTTCCGAATCATTAAATGGATTTAGGACATCGAATCGTTATCTGGGAAGCGAGTTAAGGGCATCTCTTGCAAATACTGATTCCTTATGGAATGTATTAAGGTTTTGAGACCGAAATCAAGTTGTGAAACATTAATATTTTAACAGCACCTCAGAGGAGGCTGTAACCCATTTGCAAATGGGAAGGGGTGCTCAAAGGACATTAGAACCTTTAATGAAGTCCTGAGTCTTGAAAGTCTGTACCTGAGCATAATACTAAATGTATTCTTTTTGAACTCTCCATTGGGAGTGGTAGAAAATTAAATGCTGTTTGAGGTTGGAGACTTTAGGCCCACTCACTGACAGCACTGCCTCAACCATATGGATGAAGGACAATCAATCACCCATGTGAATAATGCAGCCAATGTTTGCCTACGTTGATGGTGCATGCCGGATACAGACTTATTCACAGAGGGCTGGAGGGCAGGGGTAGCAGACCTCCTAATCCTCCCACCAGATCCAAATTTCATTGTGAACCAAGGTTCTGGTTGTGCTGCCCCTATTACAAAGCTGACTAACACTGTACACATCTCAGCCTGGTAACAGGATCTTTGTGAATCCTAAGTATTTTTGTAGAAAATATGATTCATGTAATCTTTAGTTGCATGCTAAAAATAGAGAGATCAGTTGCCGGTGTTGTATGTATATACTTGATCAAAGAATTTAATTTTCCCTCTTAAAATATTCAGGTGTGGCATCCAGAAAACACTTGGACAAAAGTTATGGCTGTACTAAAGTTTTGCACTGGATTGGCCAAGCACTAACAGTAATTGGTGCTAATAAAATGCTCCAGTCTGATTTTGGTTAAGTGTCTAAAGCCTTGCACTTTGGTCTGACCTGGTTCTTGGCCATTTTTTGTTGCATAGTGAGTACTGGCTTCACAAGCCATATGAAAGAGGCAGTGACCCTCGCTAACACCTACGACCCCACAACTACCCAAACCCCTCCCTCCAACATACAGGTAATCACCGGAATAGGTAGAGCCAACAAACAACTTAGATCCACAAGACCTCCTCCCCAACGCTCAACCATTCCCCAAGCTCCCCCTCCTCCCAAAACCTTTCTAACAGCGGCAAGACTAACTGCATGCTTATAAACTGCAGATCCGCAGTGAAGCATGCAATAGAGCTGGCTGATGCCATACTGAATCATGACATTGACATCACGTTCCTCACCGAAACCTGGCTAAATGAAACATCCAATCCGCTCCTCGACCTTCTAGTCCCCCCTGGTTTCTCCATCATCAAAAAAGACAGAATTGACCAACGAGTTGGTGGCATTGCCATCATCCATAAGAACAACATCAATCTAGTTGAAGTCAAAACCCACTCCTTCTCTACCTTTTGAATACCTCGAAACACACATCATAACTTGTAAAAACAACAAAGTAACAAAATGCCATCTCATCTACCAACCCCCAGGAAACTCTCCTGCATTCGGAGAACAAATATCAGACCTACTTACACACTGCTCCCTAGCCAACCCCGATAACATCATCCTGGGTGACTTCAACCTCCCCTGGAATAACGAAAAGGACACTGTCATTCAGTCTCTAAATGAACTCCTCCTCACAATTGAGCTCACCCAACACTGCAAGGGTCAAACCCACAACAAGGGCTCTACCCTTGATGCAATCATAGCCAAAAACGAAACAATAACATCCTACCAAACGACTGGTCAGACCATCACATCATTATATTCCACATCAATCAAACTGCTAGTCCTCCAGCCATAACTCAAATTACCCATCAAAGGAGCAGAAACCTCAATGCCATCCCCCTCCCTGTCCTCGAAGAAACCATAACCTCACTTCTCCCTCTCTCCACAGACAACCTCGACACGGTCGCGCTCACGACACTGTAAAACAGGACAATGACAACTGCTCTTGACCAACTAGCCCCCCTGAAACTGAAAAGGGTCAGAGACACCCCCTCCAGAGCCTGGTTCAACAAAGACCTCAACTCTGAAAGAAGAAAGGTAAGAGCCGCTGAGAGACTCTGGAGAGGGGACCCATCCACAACCAACCTCTCCCAGCTCAGAAAAGAACGCAGCAATTACAAAAAACACATAATCAAGGAAAAAGCCTCTTTCTTCTGGAGTGCACTAGACAAAGCCAAGAACCGCCCCAAAGAACTTTTCAACATCATCCAGAAACAGACCTCCAAGCCCACCAAAGCAAACCCCTCTGCCTCCAAACTTCAGTGTAACGACCTGGCCAAATTCTTCGATGACAAAATCACCAATATCGAACTCTCCCTTGACCGGCGCCCTCAATCTCACAATCCCAACACAGCAAATCCTCACCCACAACCAAACCTAACTCAACCCCAGTTTATGACATACTCCCAGAAAACGAGACCCCTCCTCTGCCAACCACCAAAATAAACCTTCACCCTAAACACCCATCTTCCCCCAAATGTTGGAAAGACTTCGAACCTCTCTCCGAAGACGACATCTCCAAGGTGATTACCAACTCCAAACCCTCCAACCACTATGCTGACCCCCTACCAGCCTCCCTGTCTAAGAACCTCAACCTCACCCTAACCCCACTGTGGACAAAGATCATCAACAGCTCCCTAAACAACAGACTGATGCCCGACTGCCTCAAACAAGGCCAAGTCACCCCCTTCTAAAAAAAAACCTGATGCCGACCCGAATGACCTCAAAAACTTCAGGCCCATCACCAACCTTCCTTTCCTAGCCAAAATCCTGGAGAAATGTGCTCTCGCCCAACTGAACCAACACCTGGAATCCAACAACCTACTTGACTCACACCAATCCGGATTCAGAAAGGGATGCAGCACAGAAACCGCCATACTGAACATAACCGATGACATTCATAACTCCCTTGACTCAAACAGATGCTGCCTACTTGTCCTCCTCGACCTATCAGCTGCCTTTGACACGGTAGACCACAAACTACTCTTAGGCGCCCTACTAAAACGCATCGGAGCAGATGGTAATGTCCTAAAATGGTTTTCCTCTTTTCTACATAACCACTCCCAAGTCATCCAAATCAAGAATATGATGTCCGACACCTACCCTCAACCCGAGGTGTCCCCCAAGGCTCAGTCCTCTCCCCCACACTCTTCAACATTTACATGGAACCGCTCACTACCATTCTAAAACAAGCAAACATCGACTATCACCTCTATGCTGACGACACCCAGCTATACCTCGAGATCTCCTCCCTCAATGACATCCTCCGACTCAACTCCACACATCAAAAGTAGAAAATTGGCTAACACTCAACCACCTCAAACTCAACCAAGAAAAAACCGAAATCCTTGTCTTCTCCAATCACGAACAACCCCACCAAATCCAAGAATGGATAAAGAACCTTGACTCTCTAAACTGTAAACTTACTCCAGCAATCTCAGCCAAATCCCTAGGGATCTCTCTAGACTCAAGTCTCAACATGAGCTCCCACATTAACTCCACAGCAAAAGGCGCCCTCTACAAACCTAAGACTCCTCAACAAAATTAAACCTTTCATACCCCCCAATGACCTAAAAATCGCAACCCAATCTCTAGTTCTCTCCAGACTGTACTATGGAAATGCCACACTAACTGGGACAGCTAAAACACACTTGGCCCCCATGAGATCCACCCTAAACGCAGCCGCAAGAATGGTCACTGGGACCAAGAAATTCAACCACATCACCCCTGCACTACAGGACCTAAAATGGCTTCCCATCGAAGCTCGCTGCGCTTTCAAAACTGCCTGTCTCACCCATAAAGCCCTACACACAGGCAAACCGGACTACCTCGCAGCCAAACTCACAAAAGCAGGTCAATCAAGAAACCTAAGAAGCTCCAACTCGCTCTGCTTAATCCCCCCAAAAAGACATAAACAAAAAGCCCTCTCCCGCTCTTTCTCTGGGAATGCCCCAAAAATCTGGAACTCTCTCCCTACCCACATCAGGACTAATCCCTCCTTCATGATCTTCAAGAGACAACTAAAAGAACTTCTCCTCAACCGTCATCACTTTGCATCTGGCCAATGACCTCAATCTATGTGACCTCCAGTACTCTAGATACTAGTTGATGTACTTTATTGTCTGTTTCTACTCATCCTATGCTGCTCCAATATCTATGTTTCTATTCATGTTATGCTGCTGTAAAGCGCTCTGATACCCTTCGGGTCTTGTAAGTGCTATATAAAACTCCTAAATAAATAAATAGATAAATATGTGATTCAATGCAGGTACAGGGCTTCCACAGAGAGACTTTCGAAGCACAGTCTTACATAACATCTGGTGTTGATTGTACTGTTCATCTTGACATATCAACAAAATCCGATTATATCCTTTAAAACTTCTCAGCCTTCCCACAATTAAAGACATAGAAGGTTCTTGTAAGCAAGGATGTTCCCAGGCACCAAGATAATTGAAGAGTTGTTTCTCACACCTTGCACATGACAATCACTATGGAAGCGGTTAAGAGGGTTATATCCTGTTGTTCATTTCTGGGTACATATTAAATATTCCTTTTAGGTGGCCCATGATTGTGCCTATGAATGTTATACTCAGTATTGTGTTCCTCACAGAAATGTTGAGGCTTATGTTTTACCTGCTTTTGTAGGCAGCATACTGCCATCAGTGTAGTATAGTTTATAATTTAATACTACATACAGTGTACGTTTGCCTCATTGAATTTAAGCCTCATTGGTTCCTTGGAATACATCCTCCCTGATGATAATGCCATCTTCTATTTCAGAATATCATTTCTCTTGTGTTGCTGTGACTATTTGTTGTTATAAGATTTAAACAGTGTTTTATTAAGTAATTTATATTGTGTTGTAAATCAAACATGACTTCTCCATAAATCAACTTCTAGACATAGCGGGAATACTAGTAGGGGGTATGTGATTAGGCTTCCAAAGATTTATAACACATAGAGATTTGTTAAACAAAGCCCCTTTCTATTGATGGCGGTGCCAATTACATTAGATAATGGGATAAGTTTGAGTGTTGTGCAATATTTCTTGAAAGAGCAAGATATATATGTCAAACGGTTTCACTGAGAATGAATTGACACTAAAACCATCCCACTATGCTGCTTGATTTCGTTATACATCCTGCTCTTATTGCCTTCATTGATTTAAAGAAAATTTTTGCATTACACTTAAAGATCTGAATTTTGAAAATCATACAAAGCACTGGATATGTTGATCTGTTGTAAATGTATTTTCTTGGAGTATATCCATGTATGAACAGAACTGCAAAGAATTTTAAATAGATATGGCTAGAGCAGGCAAGGGTACATACAATCACAAGTCTAGATAAGACTGTGTCCCAATGGCATACATGGAAATTAGCTTATGACCACAAAATACACAACTCCTAAGTAATTCAAAACTGAATTTGAAAAGACAGGTCATGAATTTTTGGGGCCACCAAATTATGATGTTTAATAAAGAGAAGTCAACAACTGAGTAGTTTTGCTAGAGATCTCTGGAGATTTGAAATGTCTGTGAACGGGGCTCCCGCACCTACAGCCGATCACAGCAAAAGGCAGCATGTATAAGCAGAGCTACAGAGGTGTAAATCTTAATGATGTTCCAACTTTTTTATCCCTCTCTCACTCATTCTTTGCATAGCACATGCACTGCTCTTCTATGGGTTACAGGTCTTCCTTTTCAGTCACTTGCAGATCTACCACTGTTATTGTTCCCAGCTTGTACCCCTCTTTACCACTGATACATTAGGTGTTCACTGTCTTCTGCCATGCATGCTATAGGAGATTTGGAGGGCTGCTTTTGTAACTCGTTTTTGATAACTGGTGTTGTGGGATAGTAGCACTCTTAGTGTGCAGAAGAAACATTACTTTTGGGAGGTTACATTTACTTGGTTGAGAAATGAATAACTTTCCATGGCTCTTTTATGCTTTTTGGAACAATGTTTGCAGAGGGCTTGGAGTTGTGTGGACTAATTGTAAGAGAGAATACAAGAGGGTACTTTTAAGTAGAATTTTATTTTGGCACTGACTTTGGGTGGTCAGGGAATGATGCATATTATTATACGGTCTGGTATGAATGTTGTTCCTTTTTATTGGGGATTGATTGGCAATGATATTTCTTTTTGTTTTCACAACAACAGTCCTGCTAAATTCTGGAATTAACTGTTGTCTGTTTGTAGTCTTTTTTTAATCCTTTTGAATTATTCTCCAACAAATTCCATGGCATGACTGGATTTAAAGCATAGCTGAGTTGGGCTCTGATTGAAATGGATATATGTTCTTATGATATATATGTTCTTCAGTCTTGTGAGTCATAATCTTTGGTGCTCATTTGGATTGCATTTGAATACTCTTAAATCTGGATGTGTCTGTAATGAGTGGCTTGTCATTGAATGTAACCTCATACCTAGACACTTGAGGCTTGCACTATAGGGTACTCACTGCAAAATCTGTCTGACTTTGCATACCAGATAGCCCTTCCAGTTGTGGGGTTTGAGACAATGTCTGCATTGTCATAGCCACATAGTTGACCAGGAGACCAGGATTATGTTTGTTAAATAGCATCTTGCTCTTTATTGAAACTCACCGGTGATAATGATACAGAACCTGCAGTGATTGGAGCACATACTCATAGTTGCTAAGGTTCATTGTTTCATAATTGTTATAAACTCATTTGTTTAATAATTTTCAAAATATATTTCATGGAGACTTCACTGAATATCAAACAAATAATTCACAAATCAAATGCAGCTAGGTGTATCAGAACAAATAAGAATATTGACACCAGATCAATTATCTTAACTAGCTCTTGTACAGGGTGACTATACTAACAACATCACATGGAAAACCTCTTATTTAAATATTATTTATGCGACTCAGTATAAAACCTTACCACACTGTTTATGGTCTGTTTCAAATATAGCATACTTTAAAATCTTGAATGTATGAATCCTACTAATACTGTCTCACTGATAAATTAAATATTAACCTATCAAAATAACCAAGTATTTACCAAGCAGTAACAATAAGAATATCTGAATATCTCTATATGTAAAAAATTACATGGAAAACCGCAGAGCAGAAGCTATAATAAAGTAATCTATTGTGAAATAGGCTATTTCAGGTGTACATAATAGCATAATGACATTCTGGTTACTTTTGTAGCTTTCATTTCAAACTATTTACAACATGACGTGAAAATATGTAAAAAAAAAAAATCTAACTTTCATATTTCAATCTATAAATTTATTTTAACCATCTCACTTTACTAGTATTGGAAAGATGGAACACAATTTCTCCCGTTAGCCTACCAATATATTATTTTACAAACATTACAACCATCGCTATCCATTAAAACATGTCTACACGATCATTTGGGTCTTGAAACTTCATCTAATGCGTCCATCAAATTGCTCTACCTGTATGGTTTCCTCTATTTTCTTAAGTATTGAAGATGAGAATCTGCACAATATGTTTATTTGTGAAGTTTCATTTCTAACAAATTTTGTTGTTGTGCAAAACAGCCTTGCAAATCCTCTCCTGGTGCATGTACCCTAATGAGCTATGTTTAATTGTTTATAATATAGTCCAGCTCTCCAAACTTGTGGGACATAGGATTTTGAAAAAAATGAGGAAGCCTCTCTTTCCCTTTTATTGGTAAGTGCTGTAAAAATGGGGTTGTAAACCAAATTATATTTTAGAAACTAAAAGGAGAATAATACATTATATTACTAATAGTAGTCAGTCAGTCATAATCACTTTATTCGGTTAATTAAAACCATAAAAGTACACTACAAAAATCATTTAAAAACGACAATAGCACAAAGACAAAATTCATTTTGAATCTTCTTATATACCACAAAATATAAGAATAAAAACATCCCCATCTTTATAATATAGAAAAATAATCTTGTGCCAATTCCTACCGAGATTGGTCTTATACACAAAGAGCATCCAATTAAGCATTCTTTCCTTATAATTGTAAACATTTAAAAAAAATCATATCTTGAGGCCCCGTTTTTCTTCTTTCTAACCGCCACAACTAAAAAGCTAACAATGTTAAAAGTTTCCCATACATTGTTCAACATCTGTAATACACTAAATCAGGCGTTACCTGCACAAAACCCTTACTTTTTAAAATTGGTATTAAAAAACATTTGCGGATGTTTATTAAATTTAATTTTCTAGCATAACCCTGACAAAGAACTTCCTTCATTTTCAAAAAGGGTATTGTAAATTAACATATGGAACTTTTTAATTCGGTTTTGCACTCTCTGCATACTGTCTATGTTGCAAGTTCAATTCAGTGGTAACATTTATTATAAGGCATATTAACTACAAATCAAATGGATATTCCTTATTCCTCACCTTAAATCTTCAATATTTAGCCAGGGTGGCTGAAAGTTTTATTTAGAAAAACTTACAACAATTGGGGAAAGTTCTAGTAAAAGAAGTTTTAGTTCAATGTAGACAATTTATGCTATAAGTAGGCCTGGGCGGTAAATTCCATTCCGCTCGCGGAATATGCGTAATTTGGGTAATTTCGCGTTCCGCGGAGAACGCGAAATTGCCAAAAATTCCGCGGCTTCGCAGAATTTTTTGCTTGTTCGCGCTTTCAAAATGCGTGTTCGCGAGATATTTCTCCCCGAGCACGCAAAAAGCGTTCGCGAACAGGAAAAAAGCATCACGAACGGGCGGAACAAGCAATTCCGCGTGTTCGCGGAACTTTTGCGTGCTCGCGGAGATTTTGTACCGTTTCGCAGAGCTTTGCGTAGCGCGACTACGCAAATTCCGCCCACCCCTAGCTATAAGACAAACAGAATTTGACCCAGCATACAATTTAGATACAAACAAGCATACACTTTGTTCTATATCAAGCATACAGTTTGAAAGAGATTGTTATATATCTAAAAGACAAGTATCCTGAATGCCTAGTTAGGCTTGGGCATTATGGTAGTTTTAAATATCTGTACCACACAATGATAGCTGTAATCTAGCCCACATGGACACATCATGAGACATTTCATTCCATAGTGGCAAATATTATGTGATTTGATATACAAGAGTCCTCTACTATATGTATTCCCTAAATCTTTGCGCCTTTTATGGATCATCTTAAACTGATGATCTTTATCTTTCATCATGAGAAAGGTTTGAGCAATTCATATGTGCAAACAAAAAACAACTTATCATCATTTCATCAGTAAATTGGGATTAATTTAAACTAAGTAAAATGCCATCTGAATGGATCATAATGTATGTCTCCCCTTGCCTTTGTCTTTATTTCCCTGTAGCCCTGTGCTTGTAAAGATGGTACTTGACTCAGTCAGTCAAATTACTTTATTCAATACTTATAATATAAGATCATAAAAGTACAGATGAATACAATTTAAGACATCGATCAATCAGTGCAGTATCGAAAATTATGTACATGTCAGTATAAAGATAATAAAACAAAGTTATAACAATCGCAATTAAAAACAATTAATAAGAACTGTTTAAAATTCATTCGCTAGTATTATACAGCCGCCTGATCTTCCATGATTGAGTTAAAAAGGACGCCACTGAGAAGCAAACCATAGGATTAGGCAGGGATTGTAAAAAGAACATTGCTACATGGCATTGTTTAAAGTGAAATTTGTGCATCAGGGGCAGAATAAATCTTTTGCGAGGTTCCCTGTAAAATTTGCAGAAGAAAAAAATATGTAAATTTGATTGTGCAGAGGTACCGTCGCAGGGACAAAAGGTTAATTCATTTATAGAATAGATTCCTGCAGGGTGTGCCAACATACAAGGGATAAAACTCAATTGGAATCTGATTAAAAAGAATCTATGGCGTGAGTTTGTCACAGTAGATAAATATGACATTTTCCCTTCCTGAGCCTTCGGACCTTCAAGGTATAATTTTACCGATACCTTTGCACAATTTGTTTGCAGTCTGGCATCTGCCCTTTGTTTAAAAAAACGGGATTTAATCTCCCGTTTTGAAATGCTCAAACAGTCCCTAGGGGTAACAAATAAGCGCTCTAAACCTAAGGAGGAGAGAGTAGATTTGATATAAGAAATCCATGGGATACTATGAACATTTTCCATGGATAAGCAGTCTTCGATTAGTTTTTGGGTAATGTGAATAGACTCCCTTCTCCAGATAGAGTGCCATAAGATAATTGGTGCCAAAGAGATTGTACCGGTTAAACATGGGACCTCCAATTCTGTGTGGATAATAAGGTTGGAGCAGCTTACGGGGAGACCCACTAGTTTTTTCCAAAATATGTCCTCTATCACTTGGACGGCAGACTGGTTGGTATAACCCCATATGCCTGCCCCATAGGTTGACTCAAGAGTAAATTATTTTAAAAGGTACTTTTTTCAATGAATTAGGCAGTTTAAATTCACAAGATGTATCTTTATCTTAGGCAGGAACACATTTAATCAGTCAGGAATATTAAACTCTCTATTTACTTAGTAGGAATCAGTCCCCTCAGGCAGGATTTATTATATCCTTTCTTATATCGGTAGGAATAAATCCTAGCAGTCGCTATATATTACAACCTATCTTGCATTGTAGGAGTTAATCCCCCATTCAGGATTACTATTAAAGTTTATTTTCCATTGTTATGAATAAATGCCAGCAGTCCTGATGGTTGAGCATTATTATTGAATTTTAATATTTCTCAGGGTACAGTAAACTCTGCATACATTTCTCCCTTCAGAAGAGAAATAGCTCTGGTTATGTTATGGTGACTTGTAAAGCGCACGGCTGCCCCAGCAAAGGGGCGCCTCGGCGCTGAAAAAAGGTTGGGATGCTCTCCGTTAGTTCTGCATGTCCTCTATTCTCCACCCATACTATTTATTCCTTATTATGACCCCACTTGCCTGCAAGAGAGAGAAGGAGCTTTGATCAGGACACTTCCATCCATTCTACATTGCGTAGCAGACTGACAGAGCTTTGCTCATTGTTTACCCTTTTTGGACAAGACAGCGCTGTCATTTTCCGAATATGAGAGTTCTAGGCAATGTTCCCTCTAATTTTTTTCCTCTGTGAGCGGTAGTGTAAGGTCTTTGTGCGCTGCAACCAAGGCTATGTGCGCCAGTAACCAGACCGCGCGTGTGGGTGCAGCGCCAAATATCACTCCAAACTTTTGCTTAAAAAAGTGAAAAGACGGTGCATTTCCTCACATACAGATCCACGTGAACGATGTTGAGGCAGGTTTGAAACTGTCCCACATAGCAATTTGAAACCTTGGCAGCTATGTTGCTGCATTTCTTTTCTTAATAGAGCTGGGCTGCGGGCTGATTGTGTGCATTTGTTCAAGTTTTCATGTTAATTTCAGCTCATGATGGGCGCTGCGATTAACATGAAAACTTTAACAAATGCAGGAAGAATAAAATTATAATAAAGTACAGATGCATAACAGCTGCTTGAAGATGCCGAGTGTGCTACTTTGGCAGCATTTTTTAATTTTTGAGAAATTAAATTACATGGTTGTAGTAGACGCCTATCCTGATTATGACTCAGGATATGGCAAATGTCTTTGGGAATTCAATTGCAGATTAAGTTTTCAAGCTGTTAAAGTATGCGTTTTCATTTTTTATCTGAAAGGGACAATGAACGCAGTTGAATCGTGTAAAGCTGACTAATGGATTGTGTATGGGACATAATTTGGAATATATGTCTTCTACAAAGCTTTATTTTAGTTTGACATCACCCCTGACGAACCCATCCCTTTTAAACACGATTAGATAGCTCGAGGGTGAGCGGCTGCGTTAGACCGGATTAATAGTCGCCGGCCCCAGTCCAACTTTTATAAATGTTTAATCTGAGACGCACAGAATAAGCGAATAACAACTTTTATTTTAAAGCAAAGGCATCTTTCGATTTGTGGTCTGTGCAACAGACGCCAAGTAGAAGGCTTAGTGGGTCGAGCACCCACTGGCCAAATGGGTGTAGAACCTGAGGCTAACAGGTTCAACCCCAAGCAGGGCCTGCTCAGCCTTTCATCGTTGTGAGGTATAAAAAAACACACGAATGTCATCATTAATTGCGTAAGAACCCTAATTATACTCGGAGCTGTAGACAATTTAGTTTGTGGTGTGTACTTTATAAACGGTTAATTAGAACTATCTCTATTAATTTTGAAAATTCTACCCTCTCCCCCCAGACGGGCAGTTTGATTTTTAGGGTGATATTCGGTGCATGCTTTTTCCCGTTGCTCTTTCAAGATATATGTAAGAGAAAGAAAAGGGTGAGAAGAAAAGTGCAGCGTAGTGAGGGCTTCGTCTGCGCCTGTGTGACAAGTTGCAACTTAGCCCTCAGAGTGGGGTCTTACTTGCATCATTTTCTGCTCTTCTACGTCATTTGAAATGTTCTCTGCAAGTCTGGAAATCTGTCAAAATGTGAAATTGCTTGAGACTTAATGTCGTCCCCAAACACACACAGACATACACTGGAAAAGATAAGGAAGAACCGGAGGAAACATGTCACAGGTGTGGCGGCATACAGCCTATGTGTGCTGAGACAGGGGCGGATGACATCAGAGGCTCCAAAAGGAAACAAGGATGGATTATCGATACCCCAAGTCTGCTCTGTTTCCCTCTCGATTGCTGGCGGTATTGGTGGTGGTATCGCAGATGCGCAGGAAGTCGTTGACTCTCATGGAGTGACATCCGGCTGGCAGCTCAGTATCTCATTGCTCCAGCCTCACCGCCCTATGCCCTCCTTGAGAAGAAGCCAATACTCCTTCAGAGTCAACGGCCTTCATAGCTCCTAGAAACAGGACCTGCTGCAGAATCCGCGCTTCAATATGTCAGAGCCTGGCCTGCAGGGAGAGGCGGTTGTCTCTCAGCATGTGGGGCGCGGGAGGAGGCATTCTTAAACGTAGGCACTGCTCCCGGGCCTGCTAAATATATACCACTTTGCACTGACAGAGATAACTCTGTCTGAACAGGACAGCACAAAAACACAGGAATAAATCTGTGCGAGCAGCTGAGGCCGCGACAACAGCTTACAAACCAAGATAAATGCACGCGCTAAAGGCACCTACAAATGCCGCGTTTGTAGGCTTGCTGCATTTCTTCTCTTAATAGAGCTGGGCTGCGGGCGATTGTGCGCCTTTGTTAATGTTTTCATGTTAATGGCAGCGCCCATCATGAGCTGCAATTAACATGAAAACTTTAAAAAGGCACACAATCACCCCGCAGTCCAGCTCTATTAAGAGAAGAAATGCAGCAAGCTTAGAAACACAGCGTGTGCTTTTAGGTGATTCTAAAAGCACACGCTGTGTTTGGTGCTGCATTTCTTTCGTTTTCTAGAGTGTTGCTGCGGGCAGATTGTGTGCTTTTGTTTAAAGCATTCATGTTAATCGCAGCTCCTGATGGGCTCTGCAATTAACACCAATACTTAAACAAAAGCAAACAAACAATGAGCCCCACAGTCGCACTCTGGAAAGCAAAAGAAATTTAGCAAGTGCTCCCTCCTTGGGAGGGAGCACTTGCTAAATTCCTCTGCAAGTTTGAAATGCCCGTTTTTCGCGCTGCAGCGGCGGCGCCAATGCTCTCGGGGATGTGTGTGCGCGCCACACACACAGCACTGCGCGCTCGGGGGCACTGATGTGCGCGCGCGCTCAGGCGCGCACGTTCGAGGGAACACTGGTTCTAGGTAAGAATCCTGCCTTGTCTCTACCTCTCTCTTGTGACTGAGCCTTTCCATGAGTACTACATCCCTCTATAGGTAAAGCTTGCCCTCTTTCTACAGGGAGATCTATATTTAAAAAAATGGCAGTGTCAACATTTGGCCTGCATGTTTTATGGTCGGGCAAAATCTCCCAAACAGATAAGGCTCACTCTTTCACTGACAGAAGAACCAAACCATTCAAAAGTATGCATCATCCCTCCTGTGGCAGTTGGCATTTTGAAAGGCATACAACAAGCTTTGTATATAACATACCTTCCTGCAATGCAAAGTTGTGGCCCGCTGTTCAGACTTCACTGTTTTTATAAACTCCACCATCCCTACTTAATTAATCAGCTTTAAGATGTCACTCTTTAAAGTCCTCAGCATCTCTACCTCGCATCTACAATCTTAAAGTTTACTCTACAAGAGAATAAGACGGGTAATAGTGCAAACAAAAATAGCAGAGGTGACAAATTACATCTGTCTTGTTCCTCATTTTATATAAAACGTGTAAAATTTGACTTTATCATAATCTCCTTTCAACAACAAAATTGATATAAAACAAAACTCTGAATAAATAATTCCAATTGATTCTTTAAAATGTTTTATCTGCATCCAATGACAAGTCTACTGACCGGTCCAGAGAATCTTCTGCCTGTCACAACAAATTCAATTAAGTTTTGATTTTTTATGAAAACATACTTGCAAATCATGTATTAGTTGGGGAGTAGAAGCTAGACCTTCCGCTAATAATTTGGTACCTAATAGAACAGATGTTCATCAGCCATGAGGATTAAAGAAAAGAGAGGCAAACCAACCTCTCCCAGAACAGTCCCTATTGACATATCTTCAAGTACCAAAAACAGTTCACTTTAATCAGCTTGTGAGCGTAACAGTTCGTTAAGCTCTATGCCTAGATGAGGTAACCTTATAAACTCATAGAAGAGTTTTCAAAGTGGTAAACTCCAGCTCCCTCTGGAATGTCCAATGCAGTGTAGAAATCTGTGTTCTGATATAGGACCATTAAAAAAAAATCGCTAATTAAATATACAAATGCCTATAATGAAAAGTCTTAAGAATCAATGGTAAATCAATGATAGCTAAGAGAACCCTAATAGTGGAAAGTGATTGCTTATAATTACGCTACTCATGTTCACAAACCATGAATTCATACATCATTATGCAATAAAGACATCAGTTGCACTCCATGTGTTCATGCACTTGGCACATAAATATGTAGAGAGAAATGCTCATGAGCGGATATCAAAGCACTGCATCAACAGCTCCTACCAAAAGCACAAACATCTTCCACCTGACAAAAAAAAATATATTTTTGGGTAAAGTAAACATGCAAATAATTGCTCTATAGATTATGACAGGAGACAATTCATTGCCATAGTGAATGAAAAGGGGTCAGATAAAACATAGGTTGTCCATTCAAGTTCTGCTATGTTCTGGGTGCCTTTTAACTTCAATGCCAATGAGCAGTACCTATATCCACATCAGGATCAGTGAGCGGATTAATCCTTCTGGCATGGCAAACATCCAAGAGGGATCAAAAAGGTTGTAGTAAAAGAAAAAAAAATACACTAGATCATTACTGTAAGTGGAAGCTCCCAGCAATTGCTTCCAAGTACTCCTACCTTGGAAATTAGCAAGCAATAAAGCCTACTTTGCATTTGAAAAGTTACTAGGGTGACTCTTAACAGGAATAGCAGAGCTGCAAGTAAAGACCTGAAAATAGTTGGTTTAGGAGATGAAAAACAAGCCAGTTATAAAAAAAACAATCAATCTAGTCAAACAGCTTCAACCGAGGATCATGGAATAACCTGAGGTTCAGAAATGCTACAGCAAAAGCTAATTGTGCAGCAATTCAAAATATACCAAATCAGTCATTGTAAGTCACACATAAGCAAGGACAAAAAACCTTTGTGGCTAAAAAAGGTGGAAAAAACAGTTCTAAAGTGGGAGGTAACATCCTACTCACCAATCCCTCGCTGTCAAAATGTATAGAGAAGAAACCAGAAGACACACATGCTGATTATAGTTATTCTGAAACCAAAAAGTTAGAAAAGCTGAGAAAAAATGTATCATGCACAGTTTAAAGAAAAAAAGGATTGTCATTCCCAACCTAGAACTCTGGCCCCAGAATTTATGAAGACTTCACCTCATCTATAGTTTGGATAACTGTGGGGATTTTCAATATAATTCTGATGCAAACATGAATGAACTATAACATTCTGAGGGGATGAAGTTCAGAGACGAAAGTAGAATACAATAATCTCTGCACTTCATCATAAAGTGGAAGAATACCAGAATATCATGTTCACTACCAAAGTAATGACTCTCTACAAAACAACTCTAAATTTCTGTCAGGCAAATATCAACAGAGCCCTAGAGTAACTTTTACGCATGCCCCCATCCCATGCACATTGTTGTCATCAATGAAGTCAATTCACACATTGTAGTGAGATTATCAATGATGTGATAGAACATGTCATGAGTGGTGTGATATGGGAAGTTATTAGCAGTGCATGGTGAGGGTGTGAGTTATAGCGACTTAAGGGCACAAGTTATAGCTACTTGAGTTAACTATAACTGGTGAATATCAGTAGTTTTGTTAATTTAAAATGGTATATTTTAACTTACATTTTCACCTAACTATTGCATCCCTTTACACTTTTTTTTCAGTGCTTTTCTAAGTTTGTTAAATGTAAAATAAGATTTAATTGCAATTCCTAACTATAATGTCACTTTAACCTTTGCTTTTTCAGTGAGTTTTCATCTTTATTTAACATAAAGTAAGAAGGCCATTACCGTGCGTGTCGTGGTGTGGGATTGGGTGTAGGGAACCTCTCCACTGGCGCTCAACACCCTGCTGCACATAGCCTTTGGCCAGACACGGCGTGGGGTTGAGGGTCAGGGCCTTGCTTGTGGCCTGGCCTAACACCTAAATCTCCACCGGCGTGCACATCTGACTACTTGATTTTACAGTATAAAGGGTGACATTTTAGGTAATGCAGACCTAATAACTTTGTCAAAGGGTCAGAACTCCAACATACAAAAAGTGGGCCTATTGACTTTATGAAGAGGTCAGCACATTAACATATATAAAGCAGACCTTTTAGCTCTGTCAAAGAGTCACCAATAATTATAATCAAATGTACATTATATCAATTCACATATTGCCATGTTTAATAAAAGTGATTGGCATAATTTTTTAAATAAACACTTAAACAACTTTCACATGTCTTTGAGTCTTTCGTTGACCACATTTCAGTCAATAAAGTGCAGCCATATAGCGCACCACAAGGGGGCCCTGCACTCCAGCTGAAGAGCATACAACTCCAGTTCAGAGTGCGTTACAAAACTATTGTATCTCTCCTTGGGTCATGGATTTAATGAGGCAGGAGACGTACTGTGTTTTTTTAATGTTGTTGCGGACTGCACAGCTCCCTGTAGCCCCCCCACAACATTACAAAAAATGCTTGGCGGTGCCCCAGCCTCTTCTAGGGGCACCACAAGGCTCCAAAAATTATATAATTAAAAAGCCCATGCAGGGCAATATGGGGCAGTCTTCTCTGGAGCAGTCAACAATAAATTAGCCTATTTTTTAAATGTTTTTTAGGGTGCCCTGTTGCCTACTTGGGGCACCCATATGTAGTCAATTGTTGGGGGTCGAAAAAGGAACCCCAATGCCCTATGGCCCCTGCTGACTCCACAGCCAGAACACATTGTGGTACGCTCAGGAGCCGGCTCCATTATGCATTCTCTTTTGCTCCAACCCGAAAGGGAGCAGCTGTTTTCGGCACTCCTGCCCAGAGCAAAGTTGTGTCTTGTACCCAGGAGAGTGCGGGCAAGGTATGTCTGTACTCTCCTGGGCAGTACACAGCTGTTTTCCCAGGGATGGGGTCCCTGGGACTCTGGTTGGTTCAGGGCCCTGGGGATGGGATACCCTGGGCCGATTTACAGCTTCAGGAGGGGTGCTGCTCACCTCCTTTAATAATTATTAAAAAATAAAATCTCATAGAGGCCTGGGGAGGAGGGGGCACACACCCTCATCCTACCTATAAAAGTCTGGCCCTGGGTGATGGAGTCCTCAGGACCTCATAGAGGGCGCTGACACACCCCATTTTCAATTTTTTTCAATACTTTTTTACCCCAGAAAAAAGGACAGAAGTAAAGAAAGAGAAGTAAAGAAAGAAGGAAAAAAGAGAGATAAAAAGAAAGGAAGTAAGAAAGAAGGAAACAGAGAAGGCAAGAAGGAATGAAATAAGGCAAGAATGAAAGACAAATAAAGTAAGAAAGAAAGAAAGAGGCTGAAACAAAAGGAGAATGAGAAGGCGATGGAGAAGGAAAGAAAATTAAAGTCAGATGGGAAGACAGAATGAAAGAAGGAAAGAAAAAAGGCTACAAAAAGAAAGCTATAAGGCACAAATGAAAGACAAGGAATAAAGAGAGAAGGAAAGGGAGAAAGAAAGAAGGAACAAATAAAGGAAACCGAGAAGGAAAGAGAAAGAAAAAGAGATAAAACGCAAGAATGAAAGAAGCAGAGAAGAAAAAAAAAGAAGGAAAGAAATGAGGAAAGAAAGGAAAGAGCGAAAAAAGTAAACAGTAAAAGCAGTATAACTTAATAAAGAACAGTTTATATGCACACAATCTGGTATGCTTTGAAACAGTTACAGTCAGAAACAAGCATTGGCATAGCCAATAGGTTTCGCCTTTGGGGCCTTATAAGTGTTTAACCATGCAACAGTTAATGTTGTTGCACCAAGGATATTGTGCTGCATAACTAAATACTTATAAGGTCCCAAAAGCGAGACCTATTGGCTATGCCAATGCTTGTTCTTATTCTTTTCTGAGGTGTATTTGGGCATTTTTAAAGTTTTGCTTTTAGCCCCAGCACTTCATGTTTTACAAATTAAGCACTGCATGTAGGCCTTTTTTTGGAACTTATGTGGCTGCAGATTACTGCAGAGTACAGTGTGTCAGTTGCTGCTTTACTTTTTAAATAAACAAACTTGCCTATTAAAAATCAAACAAGCAGCAACTACTACATTTAACTTTGCAGACTCTGCAGCCACATAACTCCCAAATTAAGGACTACACCCAGTGCTTAATTTGTAAAACATGAAGTGCCGGGGCTAAAAGCAAGCAGCAACTCCCACGTTTAGCTTTCTAGCACTTTGAAGCTACATAAGTTCCAAATAAAGGCCTACGTGTAGGCCTTTATGGAAAGTAACACGTGGCATTTGCTGTTTGTTTTTGAAAGGCAAGTTTGTTTATGTAATAGCAAATAGTTTGCACACAATGCATTTAAGGGAAGGAGTATTTAGGGTGTATTTTCTTATGCTTTTTTGAGGTGTTTTTGGGCATTTTTAAAGTTTTGCTTTTAGCCCCAGCACTTCATGTTTTACAAATTAAGCACTGGCTTTGAAAATGAAGTTGCTAAGGGTGAAACATTTCGCATTCGAAGTTAGATCAGACCTTTCTTGAGCCACCCTGGACAGGCAATGGGAGCTGGGGAAACGATTAAGCGAATTAAAAAAGTTGGGGGCCATAGCACAGCTCAAATTTTAGCTTCCTTAAGAGTGATGCATAGCAATAAAATGCATAATATAGGAAGTAAGAGGGAGGCAGACAACCTACTGGAGAGTATAAAAAAAGGGAGCTGCTAGCCCCACATCTGCAGTTGCAGAATCATCATTACATGTACTAATGCGGATTTGCTTTTTATTTTTTGTGACGTACCACAATGGGTGAAAAGGGGAGAGGGGGTGAGCCGTGAAGTAAGCCATGAAGTCGATGCAGCTTCAGACACTGTGTGATAGACCGGAAAGGCATTGGAGCGCTTTATACTTGAACCAGGTTTCTTTTTTTTGTGTGTTTTGTTAAGGGTATGGGAGATTAAGTAATTTGCCCAGAGTCACAGAATGTTGAGCTGAAGCCAGGAGTTAAACCCGATTCCTCAGTTCCAAAGTCGGCACCTCTGGCAGTTTAGCCACATCTCGTCTGTGTCTGTCGCAGAGCGCTCTTTGTATAGTCTGTGATATTTTGCATTCAGCTGGAGCGGTCTCTGCTATTTCACTGTCTGTCACTCTAGCCCACAGAGATTTCTGCAGTGCATGATTCTGCAGCAGTAGCTCTAACTTAGTTGGAGTCCAGGAAGTGCACACTGAAGGTCGCTGATCTCCGAGTGGTATTTATTGCTGCCCTGTAATAATTAAAAGTGCCAATGTTGTTTTTAATTGAGTGAACATAGTCAGGCAGAAGCTATTTTAATGGAAAAAATTGCGGGCTGAGATTTTACTGAACTAGACTTAAACCAGTTTAATATTCTATGCAACACATCTTCAATTGCTCGTTACTACGCTAGCACATTAAGAGGGTGGAGCATATTTGTGTTTTTTACAGGAGACTAGTGACAGCTAGTTTACTTTTGTAAACAAAATGAACTGCCTTATTCTGAAAAACGATTTCTCAAGCCCCTGCAAGAGCACTGCTCACCTCTTTGCCGGAGCTCACTGGAGCTTTTGATTGCAGCCTGTTGAGAGGGTGAGGGTGATGGGTTGCCTGTCAACAGGACTCCAGACGCAGCAGGGTGCTACCGGAACACAACATGCTGCTTGGTGCCCCTCCCACAGTACAGAGAGCACTGCGAGGGGTCGTGGACGGAGGCACCACACTTGTCTGCTGTTGGCGAAGGCAGGCAGCGTTAAAACAAAGGCGCTGCTCGCCCTACCAGCGTCTGCCTGGGTCAATCTGTTACCTGGGGTGGTAGTGGTACCTGTGCCTGAAGACAACACGCAAGGCGCAGCCCAGATCCACATACTGCAGAGACCCGCCAGGCTATGTGCTTTTTTGATGTAAATAAGTGAAGGCACAGAGGCAAACATCGTGGATGGTGGTTCACTCAGCGAGATTCAGAGGCAGCCCGGCCGGCTGGGTTTGATTGATGTTAAATGATGGCAGCTGTGTTTACACCATGAATAAAGGCAGTGCTATGGGAGGTGCTGGCGAGATCTCTGTTTTGTTTTCCGCCCCGTGGCGGCCGATTGAAGGTGGGGGTGGTGCATTGAAAGGTTGTTTACAAAAGCGCCCCACATTAATGGCGGCCGTGCCCCTTAAGCCTCGCTGATAAAAATGCCTCATACAGCAGCACAACCATCCTCTGTGACCGAGGGGGAGTGAAAGCAGAGACAGTGGGGTGGAGGAGCGTAGGAATCACACAGCAAAAACTAGCCAGCGTGCTCAAAAGTCTCCAATTACAAAGGCAGGCTACAGCGTGAAAAACAGATGGCACACTGCACTTCAATTAAAAGAAGTGCAAGCAGAGCGAAATAACACTGTAGTTAGGCGCCGCTGTATCAGGACTACACGGAAGTTAGCAAATGACCAACAGCCAACAGAAAGGAGATAACAAGAACACTACCACAAGTAAGCCAATAGCAAGCGGAAAAACAGATTACATTAAGTTGAAGCCAACATACAGATTACTTTATGTTTCGCTGAGACAGCGCATGCAGCGCATGCGCTGCCAAGGCGAAACCTAAAAAGGCACTCCAAAGCAAAACACTGGCACTGAAAGGAACTGGCTTGTATGTGCGTGTGATCTTTGTGAGAGGGCAAAGTGCAGTCACTCAAAGTGAAGTTAACCACTGGCTTAATTAGGCTGACCCACTGCCCCATCCTATATGCTGTAGTGGGCAGAAGCAAAATGTAATGGCACAACAACAGACCAATAAATACGTAGAGGTGGCTGAGACCCTATGTGTAAGTATATTATACACATTTTAGTAAAATCAAAGGGTCTTGTCTAACTGCAGACCGAAAAATGGTTTTCATATGAAAACATCCAAAGAATGACAGGCTCTCCAGTGTGCGTTTTTACTAGTCAAAGCATCAAATAATCACAAGATACATTTCGGCAGTAAACTGCTTTCGTTACTCTGCGTGGTGCCATTTTGCTACAACGTAAATAATCATATGGTAAAACCTCATAATCAAAATGAACAAAAGCTGCTGGTGTGCACCAGGCAAAACGTACAACAATAGTAGTCCATTCTCATAATGACAGTGCAAAAGTTCAAACTTTTATATAATCCATACCAGCAGTTGGCATATTAATAAAATCACTTAATATGAGTAACAAGCAGTTACTTAAATATGTGCTGCCATATGTTTCAAAACATAATGATGTGAGCAGTTAACACAATACCATTTTTGCATGTGATGTCTAGTGGCAGAAAAAAGCTGCAGAGAAAATAGACAAAGTTATAGTTAAAATCAAGTAAAACAGCTATACGCTAGCTGATTGCAACACTAAGTAGACTTGTCAATCCAAAATGAAAAGAGATTTAAAATGTGCCCCCCCATTTACTGAAAGGCACAGCATACTACAAATGGACATATAACTCTTCATTACAGTTTAGACCCTTGGGTTCTTCACTATCCAGGGCAAATATGTATTTCAACCCGAGTACCCATTATTTTGCACATCTATAGCCTTTCTTCACCTACTTTGGAATACCATCAATGACCCTGCATTTTACTTCATTCTCATCACCTTTATGCATGTGATAAAAGTGCCTGTCCAGCAAGTATGCAGTGTCAAGAGTCTTGATAGCCCTCAAATGCTGCATAATCCTCTTATGCACCTGCAGGATGGTGCCACCAACATAGTTTTCAGGGCAAGTGCATTTGAGGACATATACAACATGGTCACTCTTGCACAGTTAGTGACCTTTGGTTTTCTGGACACCCCTACCAATTTCAATTAGATTCTCACCATTTTTGCATGCTGTGAATTTTGGCCTCCCTGTTCTTACATTGCTCCTCTCTAAGGTGTCTCACATTGATTTGGCTCTTCTAGAGGTGACAAGCTTTTTAGAGAGATCTTCACCTGTCACTGGATCACTTGTGAGTAGGTGCCAGGGTTTGCCTAAGGCTTCTATCACTACTAGATGTGAGACTTGATATGTAGTGATGAATCTGAATATATTCTCTGAAAAAATACAACAGTTAAAATGCTATTGTAGTTAAGTGAAAATATCACTGCAAACACAATGTTTTTAAAAAAACAAAAAATACAATGAAATATGTACCTAATGTAACTTTAACTCTCGCCCTTACCATTTCACATGTTGCAGTGATGATATCAATGATGTCATAGAACATGTCATGAGTGATGTAATATGTGGGGAAATTAGCAGTAATGGTACAAGTTATAGTTACCTTAGGGCACTAATTATATAGTAACTAGAGAGAACCATAACTGGTGATTTTTTTTTTTTTTTAATTTGAAACATTATGTTGGTACTGACATTTTCAACTAACTTTAACGTTTCCGTTTCAGTGAATGTCTGTTTAGTAATATTTTATCATCATCATATGTAAAGCTAACCCCCACCATGTGTGGCCCTTGGCCGAGCATTGTGGGGGAGTTGGCCTGGTGACTGGCTTGTGGCCAGGCCCTTCTCAGCTAAACAACCCCCACCCACACACAGCCTTTGGATCTGCGTGGTGTGGGCTTGACTGCAGGGCCTAACCTGTATCCAAGCCCTGCCCCCAAGCCCCCGGATGCAGCAAACTCCATTCTGTGGGGTGACTCGGGCCCCCTTCCCAAGCCACTATTGGCCTTGGGGACTCAAACTCTGGGAGCATTTTGTTTTTGAAAAAGGAAGGGTTTGCGAGTGGCCAAGGACCCCGATCCTCGGGGCCTTCTTTTTTTCGTAAAGGGGAGGTGAAATGTGGTCCCCTTTCCCCAAGCCATTATTGGCCCTAGGGTCCCCTTCCTCTGGGGCCTATTATTTTTAAAAAGTGGAGGGGGCACATGCCCCCCTGCCACAAGACACTATTGTCCATGGGGACCACATCTCTAGGGAAAGAAAATATATTAGGGGGGCATGGGACCCCCTTCCTGAGCCCAAATGAGCCCCAGGGACTCTATCCCCTGGGCCATACTTTAACTATAGTAGAGGAGGTACACAGACCACTCCCTGAGCCTTAAGAGTCCCTGGGGGCCCCATTCGCTGGGGCCAAATACATTAATATTAGTGGATGGGGAGCATGGCCTCCTTCCCTGAACCCAAATGAGCTCTGGGGACCCCATTTCCTAGGGCCAAACCTCATTCATAGAGGAGGGAGGTGCATGGCCCTTCTCCCCAAGCTTTAAGAGGCCCACAGGGACCCCATCCCCCAGGATCAAATACATTCATTTTAGGGGAGGGGTGCGTGGCCTCCCTTACCAAACACAAAAGGGCCCCAGGTTCCTCCTCCTTGGGGAACACGGGAAATCCTCAAAGCCCCTTGCGGCTATGGCTGGCTCTTGCGCTCCACAGAAGCAGCTGCTTCTGCTTTGCTTTCTTCTGCCAGACAGGAGCAATCACAGTTTTCCTTACTTCAAGAGTGCAGGTAGGGAAAAAGAAGTGGACTCTCAACCGGCAGGGGCATTTTCAAAGGCCCCAACACGTGAGAGTGCAGTTATTTCCCTGCCCACGATCCTGCTGAGAGGGAAAAGTACTATTTCCTGGGGGTGGGCTTCCCGGGACACAGGTCAAGAGCCAGTCCCGGGGGATGGTGTCCCCGGGACTTGTAAGGCTTAGGGAGGGGGCTGTGCTTCCTGATCTCTTCTACATGGTCTTTGGCCCTGTGGAATGGGGTCCCTGGGGCCCATTTGGGCTCAAAGATGTGGGCCGCATTCCCCCCTCCCCTAAAGGTGAGGTGTTTGGCCCAAGGGGATGGAGCTACATTCTGAGGGAGGAGAGACATGTGACCCTCCTCTATTAATATATTTTTAGCCATGGGGGATGCGGTCCCAAAGGCTTCTTAAGGCTTTTAAGGGTGGCCGTACACCCCTCCTCTTTTTGATTAATTTGGCCCCAGGGGATTGGTACCCTGATGCCCATCTCTGGCTCAGGGAAGGGCTGTGTGCCTCCTCTCCTCTCCTAAATAATATAAAAATGAAAAGAACGATGGGCGTTTGTAATTGTTTTAATTACTTGTGATCCTGCAGGAGTCCCGTGAGCTATGTTTGCTGTAGGGTGTCCGCATCTGCTCTCACCCTACTCTCTTTAGGCATGCAAGGCCTCTATTGGAGAGCGCTTCAGCACATCAAGATAAAGACTTCCTGAGTTTTTTAAATCATTAGTGCTAAAGGAAGCTTTCCCTTGATGTGCGCTGTTATAGGAGCAGTACACCTGCTATTCCATAACTATTCTGATGAGGGCCTTCAGAAGGAGAAAGTATGACTTCAGGAGCAGGTGACTGTTACTAATGCCGTCTGCTAAACTGCTGGTGTGAAGTGCATTCTTATGTAGATTCACTTAAGACCTTTACAAGCACTTTCAAATCCTGATTCCATGTCAGCGATGTTTCATGTGGCTTCTGCAACGTCATGGACAGAGCTTCTGTCTTTGGAGCCGGGGAATCAAGTTGAGTCTCTCATTTGTCCAGAATCACAGGATGTTGAGGCAATCACTTAATCTCCCAATGCTTAAAAAACACAAAAACAAAATGAATGTGACTTTGTGTAATGCCTTAGACAATATAAGGTTAAGCTGCTGGAATCCAAAAGAAAGTACCTTACTGAACAAATTTCCCTGGCCGAATCCAATACCAAAGAGCTCTTTAAAACTATCTCCAAACTGGCATCCCCCAAGAGTCAGAGTAGTCCAGAGCTCTGTGAAAAGCTGGCCAAATCTTTCCAGTATAAAGTGGAAACTATTTTCTCCTCATTTAGCCTAGCTCAAAGGGGGACATTGACGTTGCCCCCATTTCTGGAACAAAACAAACCAGCATTAGCAAATTTCTCTTTGCTAGAGAAATCAGATACTATCAAACTTCTGAATTCCATTCGGTCTGGTGCCCCGTCGGATCCATGCCCTGCATCAGTACTAAAGCAAATTCCAGAAGTCATAGGATCAACCCTTACACTATTGCTGAACAATATAATCACAACGGGCAAGTTTCCTAGCAATTGGAAGAAGGCTTCTATCCTTCCCCTTCTGAAAAAACCTACTCTTGACCCTAGTGACCCAAACAATTACCGGCCAATTTCAAGACTCCTGCTCCCTGCCAAGATTATTGAAAAGGCCATGAACACTCAGCTCAGCACCTTTCTGCGAACTAACAACCTACTAGATACATCACAATATGGGTTCAGAGCAGAACACAGCACTGAGCTGGCCTTAATCAAATCAACGGAGGAGATTCGGGAAGCACTGGACAGAGGAGGGAAGGCAATCTTGATAATGTTGGATCTGTCAGCAGCCTTTGACACGGTCCATCATGAAGTTCTGATGGACCGGTTGTCGGAAGTAGGAGTGCAAGGGACAGCTTGGAACCTCCTCCGGTCCTTTCTTTCTGGCAGATCGCAAACAGTGGAATTGGACAATCACAGGTCAAAACCTTTTTCACTCCTGTGTGGGGTGCCACAGGGATCATCGTAGAGCCCGACCCTACTCAACCTATATGTGATCTCTCTGGCGGGCCTAATCAAATCTTTCGGTTTTCAAATCGCCTCTTATGCAGACGACACACAAATAGTGCTGTCAATTAGAGAAGGGGAAGAGAAGGAAACGGGGGCTCGCTTTCATGACTGCATGAGGGCCATCTCAGGCTGGATGTCATCCAACTGCCTAAAACTAAACTCAGGCAAAACAGAGGTCATCATGTTCGGTAACAACCCCAACATGTGGACACCTGATTGGTGGCCAGATGAGTTGGGCCTCTGTCCTACTCCCACGCTTAAAGGAAAAAACTTAGGGGTGATCATGGACAATAGGCTCTCTTTCAGTGATCACATAAGTTCGGTGGTTTCGGCCTGTTTCCGAATCCTGAGAATCATAAGGAAAATTAAGTTTTTCCTCCCTGATAACAGCCTCAGGACAGTGGTCACGGCCCTTATTATGTCTCGAATCGACTACTGCAACAGTCTATACTTAAACGCCCAAAAACAGCACGTTAACAGGCTGCAAATTGTACAGAATGCCGCAGCCAGACTGCTTACCGGCACTCCCAAATTTGTCTCTGTAAAGAAGGAGTTAAAACAACTACATTGGTTCCCCGTGAAGCTAAGGGCACGCTTTAAGGCCCTTTGCGTAGCTTTTACGGCCCTCAATGTAATTGGCCCCAACCATTTGAGACTAAAGTTCAAATGGTATGTCCCCGCTAGAAACCTTCGGTCCTCGGGAGCGAAACAAGTCCCAGTTCCTCGGATCAAAAGAGCTAGTTGGGGGGGCAGAAGCTTCATCACATGTACCTCCAAGGCATGGAATGAGCTTCCTTTCCATCTGAGGAACGCAGCGGATCTCCACTCCTTCAGAAAGGGGTTGGAAACCTGGCTTTTTTCACAGTAATGTCCGCACACAGAAGACCAGCAGGCCTGCCCAGCGCCAGGACACCCTAGGGTAACCGTGTGCTATATAAGCTTAAATAACATAACATAGCATAATGTAACTAGTGCTCATTTAAGGTGTAAACCTTGCACTAAATAAAAACAGCACAAAAATGCACAAAAGCTCAAAACAAAGCATTAGCATATAAAAGGAAAGGCAGATAGATACACGTTCAGTGACTGATTTGTACAAAGTGAAACCATAACCCTGGAAAAATTGCAGTTTCCCTGCTTAAATTGTGGTATCTTAAGCAAATATTTGATTTTATCAAAACTTCTTTTTCTTCATTATTGCACATGAATGCACTTTCAAACATGTGAGCTCAGAATACCAGTTGTACAAAAACCTATTGTGTTTGATTTAATAGACTATAATATTGCTCAATAATAATCTGAACCACCTACAGGGTTTACATGACCATTGTCGTGCCTCCTCATTTTTAATAAGTACTTTTCAGTGCATTGCTATAATGTAACATATTGATGTCAAAGTTTCCACATGTTAAAGATGTTTCTTGTGTGATTTACATGCCAAACATCTTCAGGGCATGGCCCATGCATGGTCTTTAAGACTCAAGCCAGACACTTGGCTAGGCTCTGCTCTCCCTGTTAGTATGTTCACTTGCCCACCTTTACCTTAAATAGTTCGAAAGAGAGAGGTTCCGTGTAGCCGGACGTTAGAGTTTTCGGTCATTACAATTTACAAATACAAGTTATCTTCTCATTATTTTATTCTAATGTTAAACTCTTCCCTCTTGAGACACACCATGTTTGTGTTGGGTTGGGTGAGGTAACTTTATTACTGCTAGTCTGCAAATAGAGCTGTGTGTGCGCTTTACTGATATGCAGGCTGATTTAACTTTCGCTTAGAAAACTCAAGGGTTACTAATTTTTGGGGCCTAATGACCTTGTAAAGCTGCTCCTCCACCATATTATTATTGATTTTAAAACAACCAGATGCTGGTTGGATTTTTTTACTGGCTGACTTGTAGTCATACCTACCATGTTGAAAAAATAAGTCTGCCTGGTGTCGTTCCTATAATGTAATTTGTAAAGCTGTTAAAGTTTGCTTCTCCTCATGCAAGTGGTGTCGTGAAGCCCTGACAATATTCACCTCATGCACAAGTCAAAACTGTATGTTCCAAAGAGCTCGATTGTGTATGTCAGTTGTGTGTAATTTGCGCAGTGTTCTTTTGCAGACTGCATCTACTAGAAGATAAGCAAATAACAAGCACCTGAATATAACAAAATCACCAGGGCTAGCTGAACTATTTATATTTGATATGGGACAAGTGTGCTGAAGGGAGTGGATTACAAATATTTGATAGGGTTTTCTGCTGCAGTTGCCATGGTGATCTTAATGCAGACTATGCAGTTCATACTACACATGGAATGTGTTTGGTGCTCACAAGTGATGTTACCATCACCATACTCAGGGTACTCTTTTTGACTCCCTAAGAAGCACAAAAGGCTGAGTGATCCTTACATTTTAGGACTTTGGAGTCAGTGGTTACATTCATATTGCTGCAGGAGCTGAATTAAAAAGTGGGGCTATCTTGTGGATTAACATCAGTAAACATATCTGACCCTGGAAGTGCAGGGCTTGCAGCTACCTTTCACCTGTCAGGCCATGTTCTAAGTTTCATCCTTCATGTTTCATCATACATGTTTCGCAAAGGCTTCTTTTTGAAACCAATTGAATTTGTACATCTTATTAGACTTTTTAAGCAGAGTTTACAAAAGTACACAATGCCATCAGCTTTAGTCTATTGGAGATGATGTTCAACTAGTGTAAGTGTTCTCCCCGAACAAGGACCCATGAAATCAGGCGAGGAAGGGACCACCTACTGATCAGGAGTAACTTAAGAAAGTTCTTCTCAGGAGGATTGGTAAAGGAGAAATGCTTTGCCTTTACACTCCGAGTGCACAGGTACCACACAGGTACAGGCCCATGTAAATGATTTCACTACTAGGAGTTAAAATGAAACCCTGCACATTAAACCACATGTCTTGTCCTCTACGTGCATTGCTTGTTCCCCTACTTGAGCCCTGTGCTAGATTGGGGCTTCTAATATCTTTCTCAGACTGCCTTCAAGAAACATCCTTAGTCCAAAGCAATGTTTCTCACAGCAGGAAGCACTGGGGCTGTCTCTAAGCTGGAGCACTCATAACATGGGCACAAGGAATTATGAGATCTCAGCACCTGGCTGTCATCACCCTTCCTGAAGTAACAGTCAGGGACAGACAAAGAACATACCTGACCTAGAAACGTCCTCACTTTGATAAACAAACTGCAGTCAAATTTCTTCTACTTTCCATTCACAAAATGGCAGTGTTCAAGAAGACTATTCTGCATCTCCTTGTTAAATTAAAAGTGTTATTGAGTTTTTAAATGTAGCCCATTCTCTCCCTCCTCACTTCAGTGTCCTGGTTCCCTCCCACCAGCTACAGGAATGCACTGTCTGGAAAGCTATTCTCACCTCCATCCTGTGCCATACCAAGCCGAGGGCATCCAAATGCTTTCCTTTCATACTTAGGCAAAGCATTTGTGAGGCACATTTTAAGGGAAACATCAGAAGACTTCACTCCTGCATTTGCAGATTCTTCTTTTGATGTTTGCATTATTTATCCTGTATATTCTCTCATGTTGATTAGTATTACATCATTATAGCATAACCTAAAGTGCTTGACAGTTCCATATATATGCTTCCAGCCATTAATTTACGCTTCCAACCCCGTAGCTGATCAGCTATCCATGCTCAAGCAGTGATCTGGTAATAGCGGAGAAGTAGAATGACTGTTCACCTCATTCTAGGTCCTATCAAAAGTGCTTAATATTGACCTATCTTACATGCAATTAACAATGCTTCATTTTACAGTGTCATCCTCAGAATGCACGTGATTTCAAATGTCTACTCTATGTGCCTAAAATTGTCTGTGAAAAGTTTGACCTTGACTTAAAATTTCCAATTTTTACCTCTTCTTTTTTCTTAGGTTGGCATCTTTCTTGTGGTGTCTTTTGCCACACTTTTTGGTTTAGGCATGAATGTGCTGTATGTGCATCTCTGTTAGGCACTGACACCCTGTGGTCTGTACAGTTAGTTCCAGGGTCGTACATTAATAACACAATGCCATTGTTTTCCTTCTTTCTGTGCTCATTTGGAGACACTTCATTAGGAAACACTTAATTTTAGCTAGACAAAACCCACCAACACTTTCTGATGGTACATGTGGACTGAGTCCCTATATTGTGAAGTTTGTGTTGGTCTAATACACAGTCCTGCTATATTTGTAGGAACCGTATAACATGGCATCACCAATGTTTTCGTCAAGTACTTATTTAATCGGGTGCCTGAGAAGTCTTCTCGCATGAGTTCAAGGCTCCTTTTTCATCTCTACATGGAGATGTCTGTGGTGAAAAAGGATTTATCCTCCTCAGTTTAATCGGAAGCATGTACTTATGTTCAAGCTTGCACTTCAAAAAAAGATCAACCCACTGAAGTATTACATTTCTTTAAATACCATTCATTAAACATGGTGCAACAAGTGGTTATTCCTTTTAACTGAAGACAGGCAGTAACTACACGCTTAACTGCATATAAGCGTGTCAATGGTGGGGCAGGTGTCACCTTTGTGACTGAGGCGCACAAAGCTTATAAATGTGAAGTTTACGATTCCTGGGTTAACTTTCCTGCAGTTGATGCTAACACACAAACATTTCACACATATACTGAGGCAGCAATTCCATCTGCATATAGACTTTATGAATACTGAGAAATACCATTAACATACCAGAAGCATCAAAATTGGTTTCAAGGCCCTTCCCACACACACTCCAACATGAATGACTGTGTCCTCTCAGTAATAAATAACGGGGCAACCTGGCCAGTCTTAGCTGGCTACACAACATTCACAAACGCAGGTACACTAAATGATCGCGAGGTGCTTGCTCACTATACTCATTTAGTTATACTGTATCAATCTCTAAATCAGTTTGTCATGCATACAATAACAACTGCCCCAGAAAAGGCTGTTCAAGCTGGGCAGACACAGTTAGCTATACCTGCCATTAGTCCAGTTACTAACAATGCAATTATGGGTAAATTACCCACAAATTGGGAGGAAATTCCATTTTGGATATCACAAAAAACAAATCCTCTTGAAGCAGTTTTCCCCATACGGGACCCCAAGATAAATTTAGAATTCTCACTATGCGTCTTCTACTTGGTATGGTTCCACCAATTGCTGTTTTGCCTGAAGTGATAAAGCAAATTCAAAATGAATATGTGGCGTCTTTTGCCGTGGATTTGGGGATGAAACTAGTAAGAAAATTTGCAACAGTATCCTCAATGATTTTAAGTAACATTAAAGGTAAGGCAGCATCATTGGCGATGCGCCAACAGCTCGCATCGGCTCTCGCCGTGAGTTAGGAATGTGAGCTGCCTAAAATTATTTCTGAGACCTATTCTACTATAGGCCATGATAATTTGGGAACCAGGCCTGGTAAGCCACAACTTAAAACAAAATTTGATTCAGATACCACCAAGCAGATGCCTGAGTCTTCTAAAAAATGCTGGGATAATAATAACAAAAAAGATAAACAGAAAACACAGAGTGGAGCTCCACAACAGGAGTCCACTGAAAAACACTATAATTTATGTAACCATGATACAATTAAACAGCTGATGGGTATCACTTTTCTGATACAAGTCCTTCTCATTCCTTTCAGGACTCTTCTGACAAAGTCAGAGAGAGGGGGACGAGGCGGCCACAGACAGGTAGAGTATGTTTAAACAGTAAAGTGCTCACAACCCTCTTCTGATCTCATAATAAAAAAGGAAGAGAGACTTCTATAACAAACAATACACTTTAAAAAGAATAAAGTAGCAGGAACGTCTGCTAAATATGCCACAAATACTCAGGGCGCTTCTTCTGAACAAGACATGGGAGAAAACACTGCTCAACAGCACAGGATAGTTTGCCAGACTCTTCAAGAGTTTCAGGTGGTGAAACTGACTATTGACAAGTTGAAAATCAAGATCAGCTTGTGAGCCATCCTGATAGACTTTATGATTTGGACATCTAAATTGAGGGTGGTATATTGTGTGCTATCAAAGTAATATTCTGACAGAACTTGTCTGGTGATTATAACATTCTCTTGGATAAGATATTTTTGCCACCTGAGTTTGTTAGAAAAGTCCCACAGGGGGAGGAGGTGATAATGACATCCTTTTCAGTTCTTGTTCCTGCCGAAGTTACAGAACCGTGAGCCACAGAATGAGCTCTTGCACAAGCCCCTGCTTTATATCTCAATCAAGTTGGCTGGAATAAGGACTCGCCTTATCATATTATACCTATAACGTCCAGCTCACAAGTGCAACCACAATATCCTAATAAACATGAAGCTAAGCACCCTGTTAGGGAAATTCTATCACAATTAGACTATCAAGGCGTGATTGAGATTTATATCCCCCCTAAGAATAATCCATTATTTCCTGTAGCCAAACTGGATCATTCCTATCATATAGTTTTAGACTATAGCTATTTAAATAGTCATACACAAACGTTTGCAATACAAACTTTCCACAGCACAGCTTTAATGAACAACATTGTTCGGAAAAAATATAACACTGCTTCAGAAATTTTTCTGTCAAAATATGGCATCTGAAAGAAGAGATTTGATGGCGTTTATAACTTTTGGACCCAAGGAGAAGATTTTGTAGACCCCCCCCCCAAACGGTATAAAAACTGTTCCAGGTCTGTTTGCTGCCCGAGTAACATCACTTTTACAGGAAATTGACTCAGAAGCATGTTCTTACATTGATGACATTTATCTCACAGATGATGATTTAAATATACACTTGACCATAGTGGATTGCATAATTTTGGAATTCACTGAAAATGGCTGCAGATTAAATTTGAAAAAATCTAAAATTGCTTTTCTCAATGTCCTATTCTGAATTATCAAATGAAGGTAGAAGCCTTGCCCCACACTTCTTAGAGAAGTGTGCTCTTCTCTAACCACCAAATACTCTAAAGAAGCTACAATCCTTTTTAAGTTTTTAAACTTTGGTAGAACATTCATACAAGATTATGCACAATGGGTTAAACCATACTACGATTTAGTCCATCCTCATTTTTCAGACAAACATTGGACTACAGAACATACTAATGTTCTCAGAACATTGTAACAGACAAGCTTGCATCCAAACACTTGCACATTTGTGTGAACAAAACTAATTTAGTTATTCGCATCATTGCAGGTTCTACTGGTTAGTCATATGTTACTTTTAATGAAGGTGAACCAGTGCCAATTGAATATAAATAACATTTATATTCTAACGCAGAAATGCATTTTGCATTGATAGAAAGAATACTCACTGCAGTTCAAACAACTGTTCTAAAGGAACGTCTGTTGCCTCATGGGAAAAGCATAATTGTGGTTTCTAAGAATACCCCTTGACGGATGAAATTTTTTCCTCTAGAACAGTATGATTTCATGATATGTACTGATGGTTCAGTCCAGGCCATGGTTGGTACTAAGCATAAATACTCGGCAGCATGTGCTGCAGGGAAGGGTGTCATTAAAGATGGTGAATTTCAGGCACAACAAAACATATACAGAAACTTTAGGTGACTGTACTGCTCATCTGGCTGAAATGAAAACATTGGTTCTGGCACTGCAGAATACGGATCCAGAATTCCCAACACTTATTGTGTGTGATTCATATTACTGCGTCCAGTTCTATAATGATGATCTGCATTATTGGCACTTGAATGGATCCAAAGACTCCAAAGGAAACACTATCAAGCCTAATTTGAGTTGGGGGAAAGATGCTCTGTCACAGGCTCATGCCATTCACTTATTGCGCCATCAACGTGTTGGAATACACATTAAAAGGAATTAATTGGTTGATGAAAACACCAAAGCAGCATTTCAGACAGTTGTGGTAGCTGTGATTACTTCTTCTCAGACGAGAATAGATTTCACATATGAGACATTATGGCTGCTGTCACTGCCTCAGCTAGTGTCACACCCCTACCTAAAAGCTATCCAGCAAAATACTCCTATCTGTTGAGTGCCCAAAACATTGCTTTTGCCTGGAATCCCAGGGTGGGTGATCGAGTGATACCCAACCAATACCGCAGGTTAGAGCAAATTACTGCTGCACCTGAAGGATTAGAATCGCACTATGCTGGTGTGGCGGCTACTGTTTCCTTATTACAGAAACGCTACTGGTGACAGGGTCTTTATAAACACACTAAACACTATGTTCTTTGCAGAGACATTTGTCAACAAATTAAAGGCTCCACTGTTGCTCGCCCACCTGAGACACCCCTTCTAGTTTCTAATAACCACTACAATGTGCCTAATTGGATAATTGCAGACCCCTCCATTAGGATGGTGCTTTTAAATTTATTTTATTGGCTGTTGATTCATGTTCTCAGGTTTTAAGGGTTTAACCACAGCAATTGACTGACTCTTAAACTGTTATTAAAGATTTATATCTCTTTATCGGTACATATGCAGTAGTAGTATTCCACTCAAACCAGGGACAAGCTACACCTCCAAGTCTTACTGGGATACCATGGGAACCCTGGGTGTTGCTGTGCATTATTCCTCTCTTTATTATCCTGAGGGAAATTTGATAGTGGAACAGAAAAACTGTGACTTAAAGCAGTTCTTAACTGCTAGAGTATTAGATTCAGGTTGTACTTGGATCCACCACCTGTATGGAGTCCAGAGAACTTTATATAATCTGTGTAGAAGTTCTTTGGGTGGTCGGACCCCATATGAGGTCTTATTCGGGGTCCAGATGTATGCTCCAGATCTTGATAACCCTGGCACAGTGGCAGCTGACGTGCACTTTATCAAAAAACATTTTGCTGTCTTACAGGAATTACAGGATGAGTGCTTGAATGTGAATTCTTAACATTCTTCCAATGACGAAGTGAAGTAGCAACCAACAACTTCTGGCTGGATTCCTAAAGTAGGGAATTTAGTCCAGGAGAAGATTACAGATAGAGGGAATTTGTTCCATCCTTCCATGCCCCAGTGCCTGTACCTGCTGCTCAAGGTACTCAAATTGTGATTTTGCTGGTCAGCAAAACAAATGACAAGTTTCCATTGATTTAATCCAGCTCCGCCATGTGGCTAGTAGGCCACGAGTGTATCTGGGTAGTTCCTTATCTCCTCTTCCTACCCTGCAAGAGATTCCTCTACATGCACTAATTAGTCCTAATTAAACTAATGCCTAGCTCAGGACTTCTGATGCTGAACTTGTACTCATGCCTGTTTCTACTGCCACAACAAAGAATGAAATTATATATTATCAACCGTCTTTGAAGATACCAACGTGCCTAGTGAGGTTCCTGTTTTTTTTCGGACTGCCTCCAGTTATTCTGCTAACATTGATGATCTTTCTTCAGATTCCACACATACTTACTTCCGTAGTGCACCTGCACTGTTCTCTTGGTTTCTTCATGGTACTACCTTTGGATTTTCCTTTCATTGGTTTTTCTCTTCCTTTGGATTACATTTGGTAAAGGGTTTTTTCTGCTTTTAAATAGAGACCATCTCCCAGCACATTCTTCTCCAGAACTGGTAGCTGAAGAACTTATGCCTCATACTTCCTCACATAATGTCCGAAGAGACTTGTCTTTTGTGAACATTACTGCATTTCCCGCCCATGATGGTATTGTTTGGGATGAGATCCCAAATTACATTTTTGCTCTCATATACCCACCTCCACTAATGATCATGCCTAACTGATACTAATTTTAATCCACCTCAAAGACACTGGAGTCAACATGGAATGGTCTCCTTTTAATCACATACCCTGGTTCCTGAGCAAAGTGCTGCTTGGCATAAAGCACTTCAACACCCTGAGAGGGCTGGTAAACGCTATATAAATGTAATTGCTATACAATACTCACTGAATTATGTGTTAACTTTCAGTAGTGTTCACTCCTGGTCCTTCCATCCTCTATCATCTCATCAATAGATGGTGGCTGAAGGTCTAAGGGGCAAGGAAGGGGTCAGCCCTGATGTGTCATCTTGGTTTATGGAGGAGTTATTTCATGGCAAATACCACTGATTCCGGTAGCTCACTTGCTTGCTTAGTGAGTTTTCACGTGTTTGATGCACATGGCCTTGGCTTCAGTGCACAGAGACCATTCACTGCAGCACACAGGGAAAACCCACTACAGGGAACATTGCTTGCGAGTCCCACAGGATCGTGACTTTTTTTAAAACAATGTTTTTATTTTGCCCCACAGGGCCTCTACCTTGCCCCTTTTATTATTTTTCTAATTAACCTCAGGACAAGAGTCCATGGGCAGATGTACGAAATTCAGTTTTTGCATTTCCTAAATAGTGAATCCAAATGAAATTTCAATTTGGGAAATGCAACTCTATTAGGAAATTGGTATTGAGGAAATTCTAAACCACTAGTTCCTCATAGGTACGAATGGTTTTGCATTTCCAAATTTGCAATTTCACAGTAGGAAATCACAAATTTGGAAATGCAAAACCGAGGGTGCCTATGGGCCTAAGGCCCAGTTTGATGCACCCAAAAAAGGTGGTGCACATGTAAAGTGCTCAAATGCCCTAGGGGTAAGTGTGTGCTTTATGGCACTTTAAAAAAAACATGGTACCCATGGCAACCATCGACTTGGAGTCTAAGGTAATAGCATTTACTAAATGCCCATTTCGCATTTAGGAAATGCTTTGATCATGTGCTTAGGAAATCACAAATAGGAAATCCTTATTTGCAATTTCCTATTTAGGGAATCGCAAAATGCGATTTCTAATGAGCACAAATCACATTTTGTGATTCCCTATCTGCCTTTTGACATATGGAAAGTCAATCTAGCATGTCTTAACGGACTGAAATTGTGATTTGGTCCATTAAGAAATGCTTTCGTACATCTGGTCCTAAGTCTCTGATTCCTGTATTGGCTTCCTGAAACATTTTCCTTTGTGTTGCAGGCAGCCAATCAGAGCCTTGCTGCTGCAGGAGCTTTCTTCCGCAGGAGCAGGTAGGTCCAAGGGTAAAAAGCCCACCCAGGGGGCCAATCAGAAGGCTCTTTTTTTAAAAATTGGTTTGAGGCTCTCTTGCTTAATATCTCCAAAACTACAGAATGGATTTACACCAAATCACAAAAAGCATGCTTTCTGAACTAAGTTCTAGTTTCCTGACAAATATGGTGTAATTCCATTCTGCAGTTTTTGTGGCAGTGCTTCTTAAACAAAGTCTATGGAAAATGAATGGGGATTTTGCATTTTGGGACATCACCTTTTTCTCGGCCCCTCTTGACAGATCATCCAAAATGTTTCATGAGGAAACTCGTCAATAAAGAAAATCTTTTTGGAAAGTTTTGTGTAGGTTCCTCAATCAGCATTATTAGGAAACCAAAAAAACTATTTCCTATGGAAATGCTGACCTAACTATAACTTAAGTGATAGATGAAAATTGTGTTTTTAAGGGTTCCCCTAACTCAAATTTAGATTTTAGAGCTCTGAAACAGCTGTGGACTGCTTATCCACTTTCATGTGAGTTTGCTGTGCCTTAAAACTGAAATCTGGTTCATGTTTATGTTGGCATATTTGTTTTTATGTCGAGCTTCTCAAATCTTCAAAATAATTTGAAGGAGATGGTTCCCTCGGTATGTCTGAATAGTTAACAAGTGCTTAAATCCCCTGCTTGTAGAAAAGCTGCAGAAGATTGTTTTTTAAATTGTGCCATTTTGATCCCTATTTGCATATTGCTAACTTTGCTTATGAACATGCTACAATCTTCAAATGCAAAGCCTATTGTATGAGTAAAACAAAATTAATTGAAAACTTAGATTTTTATTTATCAAAATTCCTTTCATGGGTTTTCACATTTATTAAATTGCTTGCCTGAACTTTACCAATAGTGTTAGGGAAGGACTAATACATTTTCATTAGCAGAAATCCCGGTGGCTCACATATAATTATAACATACTTTATAACAAAAGAACACCTGAGGTATCAGCTGGGCAAAACTCATGTCCACTGTGATACTGGTAAATATTTATGTAAATAAGCATTAGTATTTCAGAACGTTCTTTTGTATATAATGCTCCTTTATCTTATGCCAATTTCATGAAATGATTACATGGTACCAAGAAGAAGGGAGTCCAGTCCTGAAATTCATTAGGCTGAAAATGTGTAATTGTTTAAATGACAGAACTATAATATCAAGGAGAATTGAAACATATGCATGATGAATATTAAATGAAGGAACATTTTATAAGAGAGTTTTGAAATACTGATTGATATGTATACACATTTACTAGTAATATTACAGACCCAAGTTATGCCTGGACTTTACCTGATGTGTTTCTAAGGTATTCAATGTGTGGCATACTTCATAAGTTGGAAACCGACCTGGAGACCTACTCCTGAAGCTCACATAAAAGTTCATGCAAAATATCCTTCATGAGGATTATAGTGACGGCACCAAGTATAGGAATGGTATAAGTAAATATCACATCTAATTGGCTCAATTCACGTTACTCATGCCTCATCTCTTCGCGGACTACAGTGTCTAACTAAGTGCTTTAGATTAACCTTCAGTTAGGCCTTCTCTATATCTAAGCCATTTTTCTAAGTCAAAAGTGTTGATAACATGTGGTTTCTTTGTGCAGAAGGGAAAAATTTGAGCCCTGCACAGCCTATGTTGGTGACAACTTGGACACAGAGAGTTTGGGGTTTTCTTCATATTTTTAATATAGGATGGCAGTAGTGGGCCATCCTTTGGCAAAGTTTGGAGAGAACATGATAGGTACTGTAAGCAGCAATGTGCTGGCAATTTAGTTTTTAGATGCCTTTCTGAATCAAGAAGCAATTCTAAATAGAAGTGAGAAATACCTTGAGTGATAGAAGAGCAGAACATCTTTGTGCTAGTGTGTGGAAGAATCCTCATTTACCAATAGGGAAGTTTGACTCTGCCTTTATCTTCTGTCTATGGAATTGTATATATTGTAAGGAAGAAAGCCTATTGCTGCCCCAAAATGAAAAAGGCTCACGGGTAAGGGTGGGCGTAGTTGGCAGAGTACTACTAGGCGGAATTCCACGAAGTTGTACGCTCTGCTTCCCACTTAATTAACAGAGACCTCATATACTTTAGGTAAAATAACAAGTATCTCTGTCTTTACATGCTAAAATGCATATAGTCATTTCACAAAAGTGAAGATGAAAACTTAGCAAGCAGTGAGAGAGGTGATGATTTTGAGGTCCTCCCTAACCTAGGGAGAAAACCAAGCAGATGCCTTGAAAACAAAGAGCACATCTTGCTGAACGATTCGGTGGTGGTCCCATCCTCTTAGGACCACCCCAAGCACAGTTATGGGCAAACATACAATCCCAACCAAAGGCCCTGCAAAGCATTATGGGACAAGATTAGCAGTGGGCAGTGAATATTATAGTATCCAATATCAAAATAATTCTACAAAGAGCTGCAGTTCAACTCGTCGTTACTAGGTGTCCCTCACGAGTCAAATGCAAAAGCATTGAAATTATTACATCAAGCTGCAGTTCCACTAGTCGTTACTAGATGTCCCTCACGAGTCAAATGCAAAAGCATTGAAACCCTTTCATGAAGCTGCAGTTCAGCTCTTTGTAGAATTTATAGTATTAGCTCTCAGCTCAGGGTTTCAATGCTTTTGCATTTGACTCGTGAGGGACACCTAGTAACGACTAGTGGAACTGCAGCTTCATGAAAGGGTTTCAATGCTTTTGCATTTGACTCATGAGGGACATCTAGTAACGACTAGTGGAACTGCAGCTTGATGTAATAATTTCAATGCTTTTGCATTTGACTCGTGAGGGACACCTAGTAACGACGAGTTGAACTGCAGCTCTTTGTAGAATTATTTTGATATTGGATACTATAATATTCACTCCCATCTGCTAATCTCATCCTATAATGCTTTGCAGGGCCTTTGGTTGGGATTGTATTTTTGCCCATAACTGTGCTTGGGGTGGTCCTAACAGGATGGGAGCACCACTGAATCGTTCAGCATGATGTGCTCTTTGTGTTCAAGGCATTTGCTTGGTCCTCCCCCTAGGTTAGGGAGGATCCCAAAATCATCACCTCTCTCATTGGCTGATATTTCAATTTCAAAGTTCACTTTTGTGAATTGGTTATATGCTTTTTAGCATGTAAAGTTGCTTTATCAAAGCATTTGTGGGTGCAGTTTAGTAGCTGATTCCACTACGCGGAGGGAGTTTTTGCTTGAATTCCGTGGAATGCGTAGTTAACAATTCTCCGCAAATTCTGTGAGCGGAGTTCATTGCCCACCCCTACTCACGGGTCCTCTCAAAGGCAGCATACATTCCTGTTAGATTTTCCTTTATGAAGCTGGTTCTGACAGAAGGTTCCTGAGATCATGTAGACCAGTGACAAATGGACATTTCATCAACCAGCCCATTAGTATATTTTCCTGTGGTTGCAGAGTGAAGATGGCCCTCTGTACTGAATCGGGTTGTAGCTGCTGCCAGAAACATAAATAACAGTTCATGTTTCTGTTGACCAGAATGGGAGTTTTGTGTCGGTATTCCACTGTTTGAGCATGTGCCATGGTGTCTAAGGGGAAATTACGAAGGGTTTGAAGACCAGAGAATAAGTTATAAATGTTTTTTTCTGAAAGGTGGGACATAGAATGTTGGTCTCTGTATGGCAAAGAACAAGTGCCAAGGATGGTTGAAACAAAGTGAGCCTGTCAGCTATATTTTTAAGATTGATATTTCTTGTGGCTTACTATTGGAAGGTTTGAGGCTACTGCGGTTCCCTTATAAAGCAATATACCCACTTGAGAAGGTATATTTATCTACAGTTTCCAGGATTGCTCACTAAAACATTTCTATTTCTCAAAATAATATACAAAATTAAGCTATTAGTCCAGGCCTATGAAGCGCCTCTTTTTCACCCTGGCTCCATTTCATTCAGTTGCAAAATAGAGGAACCAACACCTTGTATTTGACTGCACACATCACCAGTCAAACACTGAGAGTGCCTAACCTGTATTTGGTTTATCCATGACTCCATATTTCCTCTTTTTAAAAGAACATTATCACATAGGTAGAGTAACCCTACAATATATCTGGCACTCTATATGCCACGGAAACCCGGGTGACCTCACCCACGCTTCTAACATTGCTATTGTTCTTTTTCCATGTAAGTTTTCTGGAAATAAAGATTTTGTTGTAGCTATTCCACCAACATCTTGAGTAGTCAAGTTCCTGAAATCCGCTTTAGGAATAGATATATACCAAAATAAAAATGCACATGCATTGTGATACTCAGGGATTCAGATGGTAATCATAGTAATTGCAGAGGTTGTTATTGATCACAGTTATCTATCTCTAGCCGTAGAGTTTACTGTATGTTATGTATCTTTTGTGAATACCCTAAAATCTGGCGTGGCTCTGGGATATTCAGGACAGATATTTGATAATTGTATTCTGTACAATGGAATAAGTAAAACAACCATTCAATTCTCATTTGCTTGGCTCAGCACTAGGAATAATTTTGTATTTAGCCAGCTTTATTTAGTAGGAGTTGAATTGGAGCCATTCAGATAGCTTGTTATCCATGAAAATTAATTGCAAATGGTGATAATCGCACAAACACATCCGACTTTAAGGCTGACATGTCTTCCTCGATGTAGGAACCATTTGGTAGATTGAAAGTTCCTACAGAATAAGAAAATGTGTTTGCTTTGAAGATACATTTTGAGGTGAGAAAATTGATGTGATTTGTTTTGGATATTTCTGATTGAGCTTGACAATTTTATATATAAAACTTGATGAGTAGAAACGCATCACAATACTTGTGGTGTGAAGGGCTTAATGATTATATCATTGTGCTTGGTTATAAAATATCACGACTACTCTATGATGGTTGCATGCCAGTGAGAAGGGTTCCTGGTGGAGTAGTAAGGTGGGGAAGCAGGGATAATACTGAGAAGATACATTGATTCATGATTGCTTGGTAGAGAGAGGAGTTCTTGGAGTAGTTGGTGGGCGAAGAAGCCGAGATATTGCTGACAAGCTCCATTATTGGCTGTTGAAGGAGCTCAGGTGCAGTAACTCACTGATTCTGATTGATATCTCACTGATTACTGCTTCCTCCTGAAAATTCTGTTCCAACTTAGCACGGTACCGCAATAGTTTTGATAATGGTGAGGTGTATGTTGTCTTGTTGGTTTCTATGTAGACTATTCGAGGCATGGTAAGAGTTAATATATTTTAGGCTCTGTGAAAAGTGGAGTACTTCCAGTGATGTAAACCATATGCTGTACACTTGTCGACTAAGTGTTACAAAGTTTATCTGCGTTTTTTGTGGCTAGTACTGTTCTATATAGGAGTGCACTTTTAGCTGTCATTTCCATGTTGTAAAATTTTCAGCCCTCAGCAATATGCCCTTGAAGTAGAAACTTTCATTTAATACTGTTCTTCTTTTAAATCTTTTATAAAATGACTAATCCCATTCTGGAATGTGTGTTAGTAACTTGAAGAAATAAGACGAATAAACAAGCTATTCAAAGCGTACATTAAATCTGCTTCTCAACCACTTACATTTTGATTTTTGCTCTTTCAAAACGTGTTTATGAAGCTCACCTTGAACCTTCTGCAGAAAAGTTCTCAGCGGGAAGGTGTGTTACTTCTGATGAATTTAGTGCTCAAAAAGCGCACAGAGCTGTAAATAATGAGGTTAATGCCTTTCAATATCTGAAGCTTGGTACTCTGAAGAAAATTGCTACACTGCATCTCCCATGCTGTTCTCAAAGCTAATCCGAACAGACCACATTTCTTTGGCAAAATAAGTTATTTTAGGCATTTTCCCTGTCAATTGTAAGATGATTTTGACAGATACATTTGCAGTGTATGTCGAGTCACTGCGTTAATTCAATCATTTGCTAATTAAGGTAATATTTATCATATTCTCATTTGCATGATTTCATTGATGTCAGAGAGGTTGCGCCCAAACCCTGGATTTTTGCTAATGAAAGCGCAGCATAGGAGACAGCCACAAAGTAGGAAATGGGAATGAGATTCCGACACATTTGGATAAATCGGACAAGAGGACGCATTCTAGAACACCTTGCTGTAGTGACAACATTGCTAGACTGTGAAATTTTAGGTAAGTGCCCATCTTATACCACGAGAAATAACATCAATTTAAAATATTGTCCAAAAATAAATTGGCCATCGTGACTTGTATAGTCCTCAGATCCTGACATAAATTATGTGCCACAAATATATATGGGTATGAGTTAAGAGTGAACTGTCAACAATATTAGGATGCTGTTAATATACTACAGTGTGGGCAAGTACTGTGAGAGATGCTCTGTATGCTAGCAAATAAACGTTCAAAGATATCACACTTGTGAGTATGGGTAAATTATATTCTTGCCATTAGTTGACTTTTCTTGAACTCCGTGCAAAAAACTTTCAGTATTTGTACAGAGATTTGATCTAGTGCACTACTAACATAAGGACTTCCTTTTAGTACATTTGACAGGAGACTGAATATAAGTCAATAACTGCAATTAGGAAATTTACTTGACACAGTTAAAACATATTTTGACTCAAACGAAATTAGGGGCGGGTGAGGAATTCCACAGAGTTACATGAAAACTCTGTGGGATACCACAGAGTTCTGCGAATGGGCGGAATCGGCATGTCGTACTGCCAGAGGGTGCTGCTTCTTTGCTGACACTCAAGTAGATTTTTGTACTTGAGCAGTAGGTTTCTCACCGTGAACGGTTGTGACTGCCCGTGACCACCCACGCTGAGGAAATCTTGCCGGGTGCCCTCCTAGCACCCGATAAGCTCACTGAAGGATGCCAATTCTCACTCATGTTCGACAACTTACCACTGGCGAGCTATGCACAAGAAAAAACTCAGCCATGCTGCAGTTGGTGGAGTTTAGCTGGAATTCCGTGTTACAAGCGTAATGTGGAGTGGCCAAAACTCTGCAAACTCCACTGGCGGAGCGGAATTTATCACCCACCCCTAGTCCTCATCCTCATCTCTGCTTGGGAAGGTGATTCAATTCACTGTTTGAGATCACAATTCCTAGTATATTACATGTTTTTAGTACCTCTCTTGCAACTAGTTTAGCACTTAATCAGGTGAAGTAGGTGTAATCAACAACATTAATCAGCGGTTGCTCCATTGGAGCGTAAAGGGCCTTGTCCCCCTCCCCAACGCAAGCCATCATGAACCGCCACATGTATCATTTAAAAGTGGCAGCTATTTTTCTTCTAATGCTTTCCTCCTGCCACCATGCTATGTTGATCTGAGGCATCGAGCCTAAGGGCAGTGCGGGCGGAGGCAATACTGTTGATTGGCATTAGCAGGCACCAGGGATGGATGAAGTGCGCATACTGGGTTGGGCAGGTCTCTTTTTGTGACCATCCCAACAGGTGCACTTCAGTCCTTTCAAATGCACGCTGTGTTAAAGAGCCAGGAGCCAGGAGGCTAACAGCACAGCCCCCTGTTCTCCTTTGGAGCGCTGGCTTTACCTGCTCCATCTGATCCTTAGATTGCTCTCATGCTGTTCACCACTTTAAACAGCATGAGAACAATGCAGGGATTGGTTCTAGTTGTAATAGGTTGGCCTGCCCCCCTTGGTCCGCACTCAAAAAGCAGCATTACGGGGATTACGCAGCACGGCCAATGACTGTGTGGCTTTATTCTGAAGCCACACAGTGATTGGTCATGTTTCTGTCGCTTGCGAGTGACACAATGCTCCCAGCACAAGCGCACACTGGCATTGTGCACGAGGGGATAAAAGAAGGATCATACTCCCTGCCACAGAACAAGTACTAGCAAGTCCTGTCTGGAAGACCGTCCACTCCAGACCTGTTCTCTTGTCAGAGCAGTCACAGAGATTTACTTTGGTTCGGTACCTCATACTGGTAAAAAAAATACACTTAATGGGGCTGTCTGTTTTTCATTGCTTCGGTGGGCCCCATCACACCCTTTATGTCGATGACTTTTCGTTTTCCATCTCTAAGTTCATGGTCAAATTAGAGTATGTGAGCGTATATTTGTAGTTTCAATAATTTTTGTATTGCATTTGCTTCCCCATACTGACTTTACAACGGGCCCTGGAAAAACCTCGTGGGCACAAGATGCTGTAATACAATTTATACTCTAGTCTTGCTGCCTGTTGACATTATGCTCTTCTGCCCAGCATGGGTACATCCGGCAAACCCAGCATGTGCTGCAACTGTTTTGTTTTTGAATACAGCGCTTGCTACAGGAGTGTTGTTTGTGAGAGCTTTGAGTAACATGTTATTATTATATAGCAGTGCATTTTAACCTCTGAAACTGAAAACGCTGGATATTTGAATTTGTGGTCTGCAGGCTTCAGTCATGTATATACAGCAGGTACATTAATCACTGTGCTGTTTCCATGCCTGTATGGTGCCCCTTATTCTGTCATGCTAGTCAGAATTCAGTTTATTGGTGTTGTAAAAATATCAGTTATTAACCACTTCTCTTCCTTTTATTAATGGTGCCTTTTTGATGTATTGAAACATCCTGGCTGCCCTAAAACGAAGTAGTAATCGTAGGCACTGGCAGTAGCCCTGGGACAGGCATTTATACACACCGCGATATGCACTCTTTTTTATTATGGCTTTCCTATCAACGCCATACTTCAAAACAGAGCGTCCATTTGTGTGTGAAGTGGGGGAGAATGGAGTGAGGGGCAAAGCCACAAAGTGACACAAAGGATGAATAGATAAAAGAATGTGCTATCACTGGTAGAATCAGAAGTGCTTGTGAGTGTGATTATGGAGAAAATGACAGTAATCAGTTGCTTAAATGGCAGTGGTCAGAGCTGGTGGTATACTGTTCTTTACAGTGGGTCCTAGCCCTTAATTTCTTTAAGAATAAGGAGTATAGATGAGCTAGAGAGGAGAGGATGGAGAAGGAAATGAGAAGAAGTTGGAGGAGCAAGGAAAACATGATGGGTAGAGAAGAGGGAAGGGAAAGGAGGATAATGGTGGAGTCAATCAATCAGGGAATTGTAAGCGCACTACTCACCCGCGAGGGTCTCAAGGCACTGGGGGGGAGAAGGTAGTAGTTCCGTTTAGTCAAAAAGCCAGGTCTTGAGAGCCTTCCCGAAGGTATTCAGGGAGGGGGCGCGTCTGATGTCGATAGGGAGCTCGTTCCAGGTCTTGGCCGTGATGTAGGAGAATGCTATTCCCCCTGTTCTTGCTCTGCGGATGCGCGGGGTTTCGGCGAGGGCGAGGTTGGCGGAGCGGAGGTTTCTTTTGGGTACGTGGAAGGTGATTCTTTGGTTGAGCTATTGGGGTACTGTGTTGTGTAGGCATTTGTAGACGTGGGTGAGTATCTTGAAAGTGACTCTCTTCTCGACGGGGAGCCAGTGGAGGTTCCGCAGGTGTTGGCTAATGTGCTCGTGTCAGGGGATGCCAAGGACGAGTCTGGCTGCGGTGTTCTGTATCGTCTGGAGTTTGCGGAGTAGGGACTTGTTGATGCCGGTGTAGAGGGCGTTTCTGTAGTCCAGTCTGCTGGGTATGAGTGCATGGGTGACTGTCTTCCTTGACTCGTGGGGGATTCATTTGAAGGTCTTCTGGAGTATGCGGAGGGTATTGAAGCAGCTGGAAGCGACAGTGTTGACCTGCTTGGTCATGGAGAGGGAGGCGTTGAGTATGATGCCAAGGTTTCTGGCGTGGTATGTGGGTGTTGGGGGGCTGCCGAGGGCGGTGGGCCACCAGGTATTGTTCCATGCTGAAGGTGTGGTTCCGAGTACAAGGACTTCTGTCTTCTCCGAGTTGAGTTTCAGGCAGCTGTTGCTCATCCAGGATGCGACGTCCTGTATTCCTTCCTGGAAGTTGAGTCTGGTGGTGGTGGGGTCCTTGGTGAGGGAGAGGATGAGCTGGGTGTCGTCGGCATAGGATACTATGCTGAGGCCGTGCTGTCTGACGATGGTGGCGAAGGAGGCCATGTAGATGTTGAAGAGGGTTGGGCTGAGTGATGACCCCTGGGGTACTCCGCAGTTGATTTCCATGAGCTCGGAGAGGAAAGGTGGCAGTCTGATTCGTTGGCTTCTGCCGGTGAGGAACGAGCGGATCCAGTTGAGGGCTGTTCTTTGTATGCTGGCGTTGTGTAGTCTGGTGGTGAGTGTGCGGTGGGAGATGGTGTCGAAAGCTGCTGACAGGTCGAGTAGGATCAGGGCTGTGGTGTGGCCTTGGTCGAGGAGGGTGCGGATGTCATCTGTGGCAGCGAGCAGGGCGGTCTCGGTGCTGTCGTCGCTGCGGAACCCGGATTGGGAGGGGTCGAGGATGGAGTTGTCTTCGGTGAACTTTGTTAGCTGTGTGTTGACAGTCTTCTCAGCGACTTTAGCCGTGAATGGGAGGAGAGAGATGGGCCGGTAGTTCTTGAGGTCCGTGGGGTCTGCTGAGGGTTTCTTGAGCAGGGGTCTGACTTCTGCGTGTTTCCAGTCATCGGGGAAGGTGCCTGTCACGAAGGTGGTGTTGATGGTGTGTCGTAGTTCAGGTGCGATGGTGGTGGCGGCTCTGTGGTAGATGTGCAGTGAGCAGCGGTCCGTGGGGGCCCCCCCGAGTCGATGCCTTTTATGGTCAATGCAGTCTCTTCTGTTGTGACTGGTGTCCAGGAGTTGATGGTGGGCTGGTTGGTGTTGCCGGTGGGCGCAGTGGTTGCAGGAGCAGGTGTGTTGTCGTTGAAGTTGTCGTAGAGGTTCTTGATTTTCAGATGGAAGTACGATCCAAGCTTGTCGCAGAGGTTCTGGGAGGGGGTGATGTCTGTGGCTTCGCTGGGGGTTTGGTGAATTCTTGGATGACGCTGAAGAGCTCCTTGGAGTTGCTGGCGTTGGCGAGGATTTTGTTGTGGATGAAGGTTCTTTTGGTAGTTCTGAGGTGTTGGTGGTATTGCGTCATGGCGTTTTGTAGGTGGTGTGGTTGTCGGGCGTCTCGTTGTTTCTCCAGTTCTTCTCGAGGCGTCTGCATGTGCTTCTGGCTTCTTGGAGGTCGGTGGTGAACCAGGTGGCCTTCCTGTGTCGCTGTCTGTCGGAGTTGCGTAGTGGGGCGAGCTTGTCTGTGCAGCTGGATATCCAGGTGTGAAGCTCCCTGGCTGCAAGGTTGGCGTCTGTTGTGGCACTGGGGGTGTCGTGGTTGAGGGTGGAGTTGAGCTGCTCCTTGGAGATCCTGTTCCAGTTCTTCGCGGTGGGTGCGGAGCAGGTTTGGGTGGTTTGGGTTTGTTGACAAGGAAGTGAACACAGTGGTGGCCAGTCCATGTGGGTTGCGTGGTGTGGCTGAAAAGGGTTCTGTTTCCCCCTGCCAAGATGGGGTCGAGGGTGTGTCCTGCCTTGTGGGTGGGCGTGGTGACGAGTTGTTTCAGTCCGATGTTGGCGAGGTTGTCCACGAGGGTGGTGGTGTTGTGGTCGCTGGGGTTGTTGAGGTGGAAGTTCAGGTCTCCGATGAGTATGTAGTCCATGGAGGCGATGGCGTGGGGTGCAATGAGATCGGTGATGGTGGATGCGAGGGGAGCACGGGGCCGGGGGGGTGTGTAGGCAAGGGTGCCGTGGAGTGTGGAGTTGGGGCTGGTCTGGACCTGGAAGTGCCGGTGTTTGGCGGCGGAGAAGGTGTTGCTCGAGGTGGAGAGGCGGAGGGAGTTTTTGTGCACGATGGCTAGTCCTCCTCCCGGGTGGTTGAGGCGGTCCTTCCTCTGGATGTTGTATCCGTCTGGGATGGCGGGGGTGATGTCGGGGGCAGAGGCGGCGTTGGTCCAGGTTTCTCTAAAGAAGGCGACGTCGGGTGTGAGGGTGTCGAGAAGGTTCCAGATCTCAATGGCGTGTCTGTGCATGGAGCGCATGTTGAGGAGGATGCACTTCAGGGCGTCGGTGGAGAGGGCGGCGGGGGGTGGTGAAGGTCTGATGGCAGTGGCGGCAGGAGAACTGGCCGTGGGTAGTGCTCGTAGTGGACTGTTGGCAGTTGTTTCTCCTGGGGTTGAGTGTGTGGAGGGCAGCTGCGTCGTAGCGGTGGATGGTGTGAGATCCATTGGCTCTGGTGCTGGTTGCGGTCAGGTCACGGACGGGCGCAGACAGGCTCGCCTTTGGCGCGCCTTTGGTGCACCAGCGGCATGCTCTCTGCGCGCGTCCGCACAGCAGCCGCCATTATATAGGGGAAGAGGGAGGGAAAGTGCAGCTGGGAGGTGGGTGCGGGAGAACTGGAGGGGGGAGGGGCTGCGGGGGCAGCAGTGGCGAAAACGGGCAGGAACAGAGAACGAAAATGCAGTATGGGAGCGGGCAAGTTAAGACAAAGACAATGGTAAAATACGAAAAACAATTAAGGCAAGACAAATGTAATCAGAAAACAATTAAGACAATCTGCGAGCGGGCAGGGACACAGAAATCGCGGCAACAATTCTGTCAGAGGAGTCAGGGAGCAAGGACAGACAGCAGCCTCGAACCTGTATCAGAGGGGGACGGGGCACCAATGGTGGAGGCTTAGTCAGCGGAGCTGCACGGGCGGGGAGCTGGGTCTCTGGCCAGGAGGTCAGAGGTCCTGCTCTGAGGGTTGAAGAAGAATGGAGCAATATAAAGGAGAGATGAAGAAGACATTGGAGATGAAGAAGACATTTAAACTGCTGTGCTGATGGTATATAGGAGGCTGAGACAGAATGTCAGTATTTTTACTAGCATCACAGGTTTTGTATGGGAGAGAACTGGTACCCAGTTTAATGATATGATGATGGTAGCTTAACACATTTGTGTCTTCATTTGTTCTGGATCCTTGCTGCTATTTAATTGCAGTGTGTTCCCTTACGGAAATAGGAGAGCATCCCATGCTATTGCACATTGAGTCCACACTATCTTTTTATATACCTTATTGCTTTTTCACAAAATTCTTTAGTGCAATTAGCTTTAAAATGAATTATTTGCCCTTCTTGTTTCTAAATTTTATCTGGGGGAGAAGCCCTCTCAACCACCCTCTTATTTCAATTCGGCTTACTCGCTTTGCTCACTCACCTGATCTAACTCAGCTCCAAGTTTCTTGCCTTACCATTTTGAAAAGTCACTAGCCACCACTGACAATATTATTCATGAAACTGTCAATGGGTGTCGATGATATCACTAAATTTTAATATAGGCAATTGTTACAAAAAAAGATTGATGTTTTTCAGCCAATCAGGTCTGGTGCATGATTACCTTCATAGGAGATACAAACTGACTGCAAAGTGCCATGGCTGTCATTTTTTTTGAGCTGTGAGCCGCTTTGCAAGCATTTATCTCAATCTTGCTGGGTCTACGGGAGAGGTTGGAACTAGCCAGTTTACTGTACTCCGGAAACATTCGAAGTTTTCAAAAATGAAAAATGAAAAAAGTTGTTGTTAAGAACTGGAAAGTGAAGTTTTACATTATAATTAGTCTTGAGGAAGTCAGGAACGAATGGGCGATTTACTGTAACATTTGACCAGGAACTAAATTATATGCAATTGATTTAACTATACTGAGGTTGGTATTTATCATGAATGCTATATGTGAAGTTTAGCGGTTGAGTACTCTCTCTGTCTCTCTCTTCCTCGCTCACTGCAGAAGGTGCAGATTATGAGGCATACTCATGGGAAGACTGCGTGATCCTATTCCCACTATGCAGAGTTATCCATGGTCAAGAAGTCTACACAGGGTGGCAAAAATCGTCTGTGCAAATGCACTTCTGTTTCTACTGGGAACATATTTTTCTTTCTGGAGAAAGCCCTTCCACTACACCCCCAACAAATCTGGGTGTTATATTTTCCCCTTCCAACCCTGAAGAGGGATTCACTTTATCCCAATAAATGCAAAAGGGTGGATTGGAGTTTGTCCACAAATATACAAGTTTGTGGACGTTCCTAAACTTCAGAGGCAAGCCTTGTCTTGGAACACCCACTTTCTCCCTGGGAATTAGGACTGTGGGTGTCTGTGAACTTGTGTCGCAGATCTCTTTACTTAGGTTTATACCTGCCAGATATCCTTTTGTGAAATTCTGGAAAATTTATCTATCTATCTATCTATTCTTGTATGTGTCTGTCTATGTAGGTTCCATTGTATGGCCCACTGTAATTATGAGTCATTTCAGTACATAAAATACCTTGCCGGGTCATTTTTTTAAGGAAATCTGTCCAGATTGTTATTCATTGTCAATACATTTCCTCTGTTAAAGTTTGGTAGTGTAGCTTTTTCTAAAAGACAAGATGTTTTAACATGCTGGTGCATTATATACTACATCCGACAGTGGAAAATCTAAAATACATTTTAAAGTAGCATTAGTATCAAAACTATGTTTAAAGCATAATACTTTGCAGGAAGGAACAGAAACATGACATACATTACAGTTTTAGTGTAATGAAATATTTACGTTTGGGAATGCACATTTGTGTTAAGAGAACCCACAATCACAGAATAAAATATTGCATAGTTTTTATCCTTCAGGCAAAGCATACTTTGCCTTTCTGAAATAGGAGAGCATTACAGAACCATACTGTCCCAAAACAAATCGAATAAGAGGAAAGTGTTGGACAACGGATGGTCAACTTCTATTGCCTAAAAACACACAAACATAGGTAAAATATGTATTATTAAAAACGTGTAATGAACCTTGAATTATTAGATTAAAGCCTGAAGCAAACATCTTCATTGTTGGCATTCATTGTTGGCATCCAGAGTATTATTTTGCTATTTTTCTCTTGATCTGTGCCACCTAGATTACTCACTTCTTCCACCTTTAGTGGCTAAATATGCCATCAAATCAGCTATGCAACTCAATCACATTTTTTCACTTGAAATGTTCTCTTTCAAAAATTAAGAAGTACATCACCTACGTTCCCTCCGCAGTAAAACCTCCTCTAGCTGTGTATAATGGATAACCACGATTGCGTAGCCATGGCATTCAATGGGTCACATAGGCTAATTGACTTAAATGTGATGAAAGTAATACCTTGTGACACTTGATATAAAGTCAAGGTATGTCTAAAGCCAAATTCTGTACAAAAGGTTGCACAGATCTTACTTGCTAGTCAAAGCCTTTTATTGCCATCAACTGCTGTTAACATTCTATAGCCAGTGTAATCACAGTGGAGTCCAGCAACCTTCACATCAACAATGGGAGAGGTGTGACTAACCTTTCCGCACCTCTCTCTAGTGCCTTAGCAGAGCCCATATTTGCATTTGTCTTAATCTAATGGCTCCTAACAGAACTCATTGGCATTCAGTTATTTATGAACCATAAAATAATCACCGACTGGTGAAACGTTAAAACTGAGCCCTCCCATTACTCTTGTTCTAAATTTGATTACAAATTCTGTTTTGGTATTGAGATTTATCTATGTACGTGGTATTTCTATAGTGATACCAAAACCAAAGGTGGTCTTAGACCCTAATCTATAAACCCTTAAAAATGATATTAACTGCTGACACCAGTCAGAAGATCATTACAGTCACAAAACTGTAATTAAGGAACTTCGTATCCGCTTAACACAGGTGAACAACGGAATAATTAGGAAGAGATTGTCATGCTTGACGGAACACCACCAGACCATGGAACAAAGGTCACTTAATGCCCAACCTCACAGAATATGTGACCACTCAGGAGTGTGCCTGACAGTGCACTCATCATTTACAGTGCACTAAAGCAGCCATGAGGTGACATGCAACAACAACAACAAGATGATGGATGGAGTGCTTTAAGTAATCTCAACCACTGGCATTCGCTGAGGCCGCATTCCAGTTGATTCTTGTCCTCTATGCCATATTAGACAACAGCCCACCTTATGCAAATTAGTACCGACCTGTTCCCTATGGGAGAAATCTGTCCCAAAATGCCAAGCAAGGTCACTGGAAGTGGCAAGGTTATGCTCAGACATATGTCCCATGGTCACTGTGCCGAGAAACCAAGCTACACATGACTGATGCCCCAATCTTGGGTTGCTTGCGTTCTGGTTCCAAGAGAACATGGCTTGGACTGTTCCTACTGGAGCAGAGTCCAGACTGATTTACATATGGCTGTGTCCGAACTGAGGTGACCTGGTGGTCAAAAGAACGATGTGTCGAATTATATCTATCCTGAGAGATTGCCGATGGTTGGATGTATTGCAAGCATTCCTCTCATCACCTTTTGTGTGTTTGTTTAGGTGACATGTAGCCCAACACAAAACAGATTATTCACATCTACCTGTGACAGTTTTTTGGCCTGGCAACTTGTTAACTAATGTTCCTGACAGACAGGGATGCTCTGGATGGGAATAATGGCAACAGCACAAGTGTCCATAAGGAAAACTTCTTTCGATTTCAACTTCACTGTATAAAGCTAGTTCTCCAGCTAGTTCTCCGTTTAATCCAGAGGGCAGATGGGGTCACTTACCACATTACCACAAAATTCGATCTTCCGGACTTTCTGCCTATCTAACTTAGGGACTGAATGGGTCACAGAATGCTGTCTATTTGTTAATAGGATGTCTGAATAAATCTAACCACATTTCCAGCACATGGAGAGATCCTCACTGCTCCAATAGCAAAATAATTAAAGATTTGTTTCTTAAAACACACGTGTGCATGGCCAATATAGTAGATATGACTTTGTGTGAGCTATTACTTATCCTTGTCCTACCTTGAGCAGCAAGGAAATAACCAGTGAATTGTTCATGATTTTGTGTGTGGGAATAAAAACCAATACAAAAGTGAATAGGTAAATTGTTCAAAAAATTGAGAAAATAGATAAGGGATTTAAATGTTAATAAATAAATTCTAGAAATTCCATATAAAATGATAGGTTTGGTGCCCTTTAGTGCAGAGATCAGTACTGCTACAGAGCTGTGTAATGACATGCCCAACTTTGGGAAATTCTCTTCAGTTACATTATCTAGCCTTATTCTTATGAATGACTGTGAGCTCAAAAAATGGTTTCATGTCAGTAGGTGAATCTGTTGACAAGGACAGTCCTTCTTGCTCCATCACCAGTTAGTTACAAAGAGTAGATAGTGCTAAACCACCATAGTTTATCATCCACATCAGCAGATTTACCTTACTATTTAGGCAGTCTTTGACTTTTGGAGGGCCAAGAAAAGAGTATAGCTCGTCCAAAAACAATGTAACATTGGTGGCGGGTTTTTTCAGGTTTCTCCCACTTGCAGCCTTTGGGAAAGATGTTTGCGACTACTGGGGGACCATAAAATAAAATGGTTCCCATCATTGAATCCTCTTTAATTTCAGCACTCAACTTTGCCCCAGTGAACAATTTTCACACCAAAAAAGATTCCATTTTCAAAGGTAAATTTGTTGACAGGGACAGACTGCTTACAAATACCAAGCGATGACTTCATTGCCTTTTAGTGTTAATGGGTGTCTAATTGTTGGTCTTCCATACAGTTTTCCTGAGACAAACCTGCATGCTGTCCTTGGCAATGCTCCTTCACTGGTTTTCCTCATAGGAGGCCGAGATACAGGTATAATTAATTCCGTTGACTCAAATTGGATATTCTGCCCCATTTGTTTTATATGGGTGTTTTCTCTCCATTTTCATGAGAACATCACAACCCCTCCTCCCTGATATTTGTTATTTAAGGGTTGTTTTGGACAGTACATTTTTGTGAATTCTCTCGGTTGGAGATACTAACTTAGTGTTGTTTTCTAACTGCTAAAATATTTTTCATTCATTAACTTTGACGGAATCCTGTTATTTGAGGCACATCTGCCAAGGTTACGCAGAGAATACCTCAAAAAAGCCTGCTTGTACTTTGTAGCCACTAGATATCCTAACATTTATGAAAACACAGTCATAGCACACCCTTTGTAGTCACAAAGAATTTCACAAAAATATTTATCAAATAAAAAAATGTCCTAGCAGCAAATATTGAAATCTTTAGGTCCACAGGCGAGTAATTCCTATTCAGATCAAGTATGGATTTTCAAATACCATCCATGAATCACATCCATTAAAAAAGTTATTCATATACAGCAAATTCCCAGCAGTAATTGAAGGCTTCAATTACTGCTGGGAATTTGCTGTATATAAATAAATGAAAACTTTTTTAATGGATGTGATTCGTGGATGGTATTTGAAAATCCATACTTGATCTGAATAGGATATACTTATTTTTGTGAAATTCTTTGTGACTACAAAGGGTGTGCTATGACTGTGTTTTCATAAATGTTAATGTGCATGTTCTTGTAACTTGCCGACAGCACCGTTTGGTAGTAGGTGCTTTCAGTTTTTTGAGCACCCCATGATTTTTTACAGTATTGAACAAAATTCACGCTTATACTAGTTATTTACTATATTGTTGTTCTTTTTGATGTGCGGTGTTTTCCCTTTAGGGAGTGCTACTACCAATTGTTGTTTTATAGATATCCTAACATAGTGGAAGGTCTTCAACTGTACTCCCACCCCAGTTATAATTACATAGTGTACATACAACTTAATTCTGTAATGCATCCACAACTTCCTAACTATTCTCCAAAGTGAAAAAAGACTCGTGTACTAACTATTAACTATTAAAAAAAGGATATATTGAGTCCTCTGCTGCTTCTCCAGTTGGTATGAGATCCTTTAAAATGGCTTTCATCTAGATGTTACACCTGCTTCTTAGATAAGTTCAGAAATATAAAGTTTTTAGCAGAATTGCACACATTTGCTATGGTAAATTGAGCTCTAGAACTTCATGCCTAAACTCACCTGTTTGTAAGATCTTGATTTCTTGAATGACAGTGCTCATGGAATAAGAATTAGTCTTTGCAGCAAAGGTGGGACTGTATCAGCATCTCTTATTATGGGACGTCAAGGAAGAGATCTGCTTATACCCTAGTGGTGGCAATCTCAGTATGGCAAAATATATGGCAAATCTAAAAAAGTGTATTAAACTTGGAAAAAAGTTAGAATAAATATTTTTAGGTGAAATTCTATTGTAAATTACTTTTATATATTGATTTCAAATGTAAATGAAAAGAAAAAAAGACAGGATTATTAACCTATTTTTAAGTCAATCGTTGAATAACGTGAATATAATAAATTAAAAATGGTTTTGTTGATGTTTAAATTAAATAAATGAATTCCCAAAATCGATAACAAAATGATGTACTCATTTAATTAAAATTAATTTAATTATATTTTAATCAAATCTAAATCCAACTAAGATCCTTAAAATATTTTATAATTAAAAAAATTAATATGTACTGTTGCTTGTTGCGGGATGGCGAAACAAATAAATCATTCTTTTTTTGATTGTAAAATTGCACAGAACATTGTTGTTCTGTATAACATTGCCTATTCTTATATTATAGGGATCATCGTTTCTTAAAATAGATTGTATACGCTCGGTCCCTTCAGACTCACAGGGTCCCATTGTTTCTTTAAAACCTGCTTCTAGGGCAATCAATAGATTGTAGGGATTCACTACATCCTGCACCTACTACGTTTTAGTGGGTTCTTTTCCCCCCATTTCCCCCCCTTTTTGTCTTCCCTTCTCCCACCTTTTTCCTTCTTTCCCCCCTCTTGTCCCGTTTCCCCTTCCTCTCTCGTGTTTGACTCTACTAATTGTGAGCATGACACACCATGCTCCCTTGTATTCGGATGATTACATCAAAATAATTCTTGAAGGCCCTTCACTCTTCTCAGAGCCCAAGGAAATTTTAAAATCCAAAGACAGCTCAATATTTGAGCAATTAGAAAAAACTAAGAAAAAGCTTATCAGACTTCAACTAATGGTACGCATGCTTACCGAATATCTCAAGGCAGACACAGTACCGGTTGGCCTCCAAGTAAGGAACATCCCAGGTGTCTTTACTGACAGCAAGAAATACTTAAATGGCTTTAGTTACATTGGAACTACATGCTCTAGACATTGGATGGTGTTGGGTATTGTATAGCCATGGAAAAGATTAGCAAAATCTTAGTTGAGATAGACAATATTGAAAAACAGATTAGAGAAGACCGCAATATTGCAGATGCTAAAACTTTGGTTGAAAAAGTAGAGAAGACAATTGCTGAATTTCATAGGATAGAACAGAATAAGAAAACTACTAATGTCAAACGGGACATAAAAAACTATAAGGTTGAAAGAACATACCCATACCTAACTGAGGATTTCTATACCAATAGGGCATACACAAAACCCAAAATTCCAACGGCTTTGGGGTAGATATAACAAACAAACCGTTGTGGGGTTCTCAGACTAGTCTGGGGAATCATCAGAAAATTCAGATTCAGGAGAAGGACCTAGCACTTCAAAAAACAGGAACCCCGGCAATAGTAATTTTTTAGAGAAGGATCAAGGCCGCCCACCAATCAGGGTTCAGGCCTCCCCCCCCAGATGGTACGGCGCTCCTGGAGCCCGGCAGACAAGACAGAGGTATTACCAGTGGTAAACACCAACACTAAAACTATGACAGACCAAAATACTATACCCATTTTCAACCTCTCTCATCATCAACTTTCTGAAAATGAAATTTCCCTACTCAGCAGGGGCCTCTACTTTGTACCTACTGTGAAACCTAATTTCTTAGATTTACAAACTGAATTACTTAGATTCTTCAGAAAGATCCGATTACAGGCCTTCTTTCGGGATAAACCCTCAATTACCAACACAGCCTACACCCCATTCCGTCCCCATCTACATTCTCACCACCTCAGAGCAGCATACCAGCCGAGATACAAGCCTTTGAAAAACTTGTACTTAAAGAAATCCTTCGGCTGGAACAAAAACGGAGATTCATTCCATAAAACCTCCCATTACAGGAGAAGAATGCCCTGATGGAATTGAAACTGAATGAGGGTCTGATTGTTAAACCTGCTGACAAGGGCGGTGGTTTTGTCCTCCAGCACGTGGACTCATATAAACTTGAAATTTTAAGACAGCTGTTCAATACTAAACATTATATAAGACTAGCATCTGACCCTACCAAAGAAATCCAAGCTCTCATCCTCAATATCACAGAAGCAGGCAAAACTGAAGGGTTCCTCACTCGAAATGAATATCTCTACCTCAACATGAAAACACCTAGGACACCGGTAATCTACACACTGCCTAAAATACACAAAAATATAGATTCACCTCCCGGACGCCCCATTGTGTCTGGATGTGGCTCTGTCTTGGAGCCTCTAGGTCAATATGTGGATAATTTCATCAAAGAGTTTGTTCCTACCAAACTATGCTACATAAAGGACACCATGGCCAAGATCAACCTAATTGAAGACTTGACATTCGATCCCACTGACTGCATACTTTGCACTCTTGATGTTGAATCACTGTACACTAATATCCTGCAGGGAGATGGGATTGATGTCATTCAGGATATTCTTGATTCTAGGACCCGTCCTCACTCAGTCCCCACTTCGTTTATCCTCTATCTTCTTAAGATCTGTTTGACCCGTAATTGTTTCTCATTTGATGGTAAATTTTATCAACAAATCAAGGGCACATCAATAGGAGCTGTTTTTGCTCCTAATTTTGCTATCCTGTACATGGACTGGTTGGAAACCAGTAGGATTTTATCTCAAACTAATCCATTCTTACCCAATATTGATGAATGGTACAGATATATTGATGACATTTTCTTAATTTGGAAAGGCCTTGAAACTGGTTTGATCATGTTCCATGACTGGCTGAATGCTCACTGTAATGGTTTAAAATTCACACTTGCACAAAGCAAGAAACAGATAGCTTTCCTAGACATAATGATCATACCTCATTAGGATAAATTATACACCACCTTTTAGAAATGGGATTTCTGGTTGGCTAAGGCTTGCGCCAAAGCCAGGCAGAAACCACCACTCTAGTCAGGGTAAGGGGGTACACACTGTTGATAACCCCTGCTCACCCCCTTGGTAGCTTGGCACGAGCAGACAGGCTTATCCCCAAGGCAATGTGTAAAGTATTTGCACCAACACTCACAGTAACACAGTGAAACACCACAAAAGTACACCACACAGATGATTATAAAAATATCAATATCTTTATATAGCTTAGGCAAGTCCAAATGACAAAAAATCCAACATACACACTGTTCCTTAACAAAATGTCTCTTGCGAGGTTTCAATAGTAATCTGAGTTCTATCAAGCAAAGTTTCAATGTCACGTTCCTTTTCTGGATTATATGAATAAATCAGGCTAGACTGTGATCTTAATACCACAGTCTCTTGTAACACTGCTCACCTCCTTGTGCGGTAAAAGCGGGGACTAGGAGGCTCAAGGGGCCGGGAGCCTGCCTTGCTGATGCGCTCCTCTCAGGGACTCCCACCCGTGTATTCAACTCTTGCCTCCACTGCGCCGCTCGGGTTGGCTTCGATTTCCCAAACCGAAGTCAGTTACCTTGTGCGTGCGGGGAAAGGAGGCCGCCACTTCGTTGTTGCTCTTGGCGGTGCAGCTCCCCTGGCGCCTCCGGCTCAGATTGCAGTGTTAAGCGCTGGGCCCATCCCAGCGCGGCTCCGCTGGTCGAGCCCCCAGTCACGAGGCACCTCTTCCTCTCGCTGGGCCAATCCCAGCGCGGCCCGCCGATCGAGCCTCCAGTTGCCAGGCACCTCTTCCTCTCGCTGGGCCAAACCCAGCGCGGGTGATAGGTGACGTCGTAGGGGTTCCGGGCCTTCGGCGGTGAACTCGGGGAAAAAGCTTCCTTGGTTGCCTAGCAGCCTCTCCCGCTAGGACCAATCACAGTGCGGCGAAAGCGATGACGTAGGCGGACCCCGGGTCCGCGGCGGTGAACTCGGGATTTCAGCAGTCTCGTACCTCCCGGGCTGGCGGCGGTGATCCCAACCTTGCCACGAGGCTTTGGGCAAGACGGGGGGCTGGCGAGAACAAGGTGCCAGCCCTCGACACTTCTACGCTAACACACAGATTACCGTGCACGTCAGGCAGGCGGCACGAAGGGCCCACGCCGGGTCAGGAATTACCGTGCATGTCAGGCAGGTGGCACGAAGGTGGTGAATTTTCTTCTGGGAACTTTTACAACCCTGTGTTTCCTAAACTGGAGGCCAGCTCTTCTCGGGCCCTTGGAGACTTGGTGAAGACACAGCACACAGCAAAGTCTTATCTTCAAGTAGGTGGGGGGAGCACAGCACACAGCAAAGTCCCCTTTTCTCTCCTGTAGTAGGATCAGCAAACTGCAGGTCAGCCCAAGAGCACACAGCAACGGCAGTCTTCCTTTTTAGTTCCTTCAGCTGATCTTCTTCTGGCAGAGGTTCCTCTTGATTGTAGAAGTCTTTGGCAAACTTTTATATCCCTGAGTTTCAACAGGAGGCCAGCTCTTCTCAGGCCCTTGGAGACACTTATTCCTGGACACAGCACACAGCAAAGTCCTTTCTTCAAGCAGGTGGGGGGAACACAGCACACAGCAAAGTCCCCTGTCCCCTTCCTTAGTAGTAACAGCAAACTGTAGGTCAGCCCCAGAACACACAGCAAGGGCAGTCTTCCTTTCCAGTCTCTTCAGCTGATCTTCTTTGGTAGGGATTCCTCTTGTTGGCAAAAGTAGTCTAATTTACAGGGGTTTCAGGTCTTACTTTTATACCCCAAAAGTCTTTGTTCTCCATGTGTGAGGGGTCTTGGACCCAGTCCAAACCAGTTCTAGGTGCACTCTGCCAGTGCATGTCTTCTTTCTTTGTTAGGGGAGGCCAGGGCCATCAGACGCACCGCAGGAGGTGGAGCCAGCATTGTGGAAGGCAGGCCCAGCTCTATTCAGACCCAGGTGCGACTCCTCCCACCACTCAATGTGCAGATAGGTCTATTCAGCCTAGTGCTGACTCACCCCCTCTCCTGGAGCCACCCCCAGCCCCTGTCACTCACAAACCAGACAGTCAATACACAAACAGGCAAAGGCACACAGAAAGGTTGAACAAGAAAATAGCCACTTTCTAAAAGTGCTATTTCCAAACTCAGAATTTAAAAACCATCTTCACTAAAAGATGTGTAATTAAATTCTGAGTTCAGGGGTACCAGATTCCAAATTTCTATCTTGCCGTTATGGGAAGATATGCAGGTAAACATGTTACACAGCATTCCCCATGTTAACCTATAGGCAAGATAGCCTTCTAATAGTGAAAAACGAAATTGGCAGTATTTCACTATCAGGACATGTCACCCACACTAGTACATGTCCTACCTTTCACATACACTGCACCCTGCCCAGGGGGGTACCTTGGGCCTACAATAGGGGTGTCCAATGTGTAAGAAAAGGGAAGGGTTAGGCCTGGCAAGTGTGTACACTGGACAGGACAACATGGCAGTTCACAACTGCGCACAGGCACTGCGGTGGCAGGCCTGAGACATATTTTCCGTGCTACTCATGTGGGTGGCACAACCAGTGCTGCGAGCCCACTAGTAGCATTTGAATTTCCAGCCCTGGCACACTCAGTGCACTTTACTAGGGACCTACTGGTAAAACAAATAAGCCAATCATGGATAACCAATCATAATAACAATTTTCAGAGAGAGCATATGCACTTTAGCACTGATCAGCAGTGGGAAAGTGCCCAGAGTTCTATAGCCAACAACCACAGGTCAGGAAAAACAAAGGAGGAAGAAGCAAAAAGTTTTGGGATAACCCTACAAAAAGGGCCATTTCCAACACCACCCTCTTTCGGAAAACCACTGAGAGGAACATCCTGCTGGCTTACAATAGTCCCCACCCACGTGCATTGAGAGACTCATTGCCCTTCTCTCAATTTCTACGAATAAGAATGAACTGCTGTTTGAAACAAGATTACTTCCATGAAGCAGATAATCTGTCCCAAAAAAATTATCAGTAGGGGCTACCCCTGTAATAAGCCTGGGCGAAGTTTGCGTAGTTTTGCTACGCGGAACTTCGCGAAGTTACAAAAAAACTCCGCAAATTTCCACAAGTGGCAGAGTGTAGTGCAAACTGCTTTTCGCGCTGGTCTTCCTGCTGCTCACATAGAAATTCTACCCGAGCAGCAGCTCGCGCTCGCGAACTTACCGTTCGCGAGCAGGGAAAAAAGTCTGCTGCACTATGCGAAGCTGGGTTTTCTTGCACTCCGCGAGCTGTGCAGAGGGCAGAAAACTCCGCGAACGGAGCGGAGTTCAATGCCCAGGCCTACCCTGTAAGCTCATCAGGTCACTCAAAGAAGCTTGGTATTGCCCTCGCGAGGTACTTCAGAGCCCTAAACTTAAACCAGACAGTAACCGCCTAATATGTGTCACTACCTTCTCTCCAATTTCTAATCAGGTTAAGAAATGCATTTTGAAACATTGGGAAATTTAAAAGCAGGCGAGTTGACACTAGAACGTCCCCTCTTTGCTTTCCGCAAAAACAGAAACATTAAAGCTCATCTGGTCAGAGCAGCACTACCCACCAAGAAAACTACCCAATCACTAACTGAACTGTGGGGTCTGTCCCCCATGATGGGCCATTTCAAATGCGATATTTGCAGTGTGTGTAATTTGACTGTTGAAAGCAAGAAATTCACCTATGCCAGCTAAATCATTTTTCCAATTGCAATACAAACAATGTTGTGTATGCTATCTTATGCCCATGTAACCGCATTTACATTGGTCAGACAACTCAAAAGATCAGGATCAGAATCTGCCAGCATCGCAGTTGCCTAGGTGTCAAACACCAAACGCACCACTAGTTGAACACTTTTTGGACCATGGGCATACTGAGGATGATTTGAAGTGGCAAGTGATTAATGTGATTCAGCCACCACCGCGCAGCACAGATATCAGCACAATCCTTAACAAGGAAGAACTGAAGTGGATCTTCCGCACCAACAGTCTGCATACTGGACTCAACCGCATGGAGTATTGGACCAACTTGATTTGAAATTCGACCTTCTTGTCTGTATTTGGCTGTTTTTTTATTTCTGTTCTTGTTATTTATTATTCATTTTAGATGTACCCATTTGTTTCGTACTTTCTTCATATCTTATTGCTCTCTTATACCTTTTTGCCCTCACTGTACCTCAATTAGGTCAGGATACTAATACTCTTCAAGTCTGGCCATATACTCTCCCATTGTTCTGCCTTACCTCCTTTCATTTCATACCTTCCGATTTTATCTGGTTCGCCATCCCGGTGACTAGCAACTGTCTGTAAAAATTACATGTGATTCTTTTGTCTTAACATCGCCTTATCTTTTCATGTGGAGTTTCATTGTCATTGTTTTTTGACCCATGTATGTATGTCCCAATCAGAGCACATTGTACATGCAACTAACGTGCATCACTGTACTCACTTGTGCTATTACAAATGAAACTGCTTCAATGCGTATTGTTACCTTTATGCAATCTTTCTCCCTGTCCTCATTACCGTTTCCGCACAACTCTGGTTACTTTCTTTCCATTCCAACATGGCGCCTCCTGATTCATAGCACACGCTTATATTCCACATGCAAGCGCAATCCATTAACAGTAAGGTAAGCACTCTAACTCGCCCTTAAGGCTTCACAGCCACTACTTAGTATTTGCAGCTTTCATTCATATTTGGCTTAATTGGTCTCAGGACTCACCCGTCATCGCTACATCGCCGGTTCCAGGAAGCCTCATGGTTTATACACCTTGACCCTACATTCTTAGTTAATGGCTATGTAACCCATGTAAGTGATGTATCCTTTCTAACTCAATCTTGGTCATCATACTGTGCACATGTCTTACTCGCTTGCACGTGCTATTTCAGGCTCATCGTCTCCATTGTGGAATAGGTTGGAATAGGGCTGACACCCTAAATCAGCCCCTGCTTACCGGGTGGCGTTTTTCATTAACGTAAGTGCGTTTACCTACACCAGTGCTCCCTGTCACACCATCTTCCACTGGCTTGCATTGATCTTGCACCGTGTACAATACCCACCGAGCACTTTAAAATCTTAAATCATTGTTCACGTTGCTATATGTAGATACCTTGTCACTGAACATAGTCTCCGTTTTCACACATTTTTATTGCGAACGCTGCACTTTTTGTGCTGATCCATCGCCGAACCTTCTTCTAACCACCTGTCTTCTCTCCTTTTCTCCCCTCCTTTCCCCGGCCGCATACAGGCCTCTTCTCAGGCCTTATTTTCCGTCCTGATGATGATCCCCCTATGCTAGTGGGGATCGAAACATCGTCGACACACTGCATCTTGACTCCAATTGCTTTTGCCTTAATTTATGAGGAGCACAAGATGTTTTATAATGTGACTAATGTATATATGTAAATGTTGCCAAGTCACTGCATTAATAATTAATGCCTGAGGTCTGGAAATCTGATGATTTCCAACCTCGTTTTTATACCCACTGCACTTCGTTAAACTAGTTGTCCTTTTTGATTGCTTGTTTTCAATAAAACATTCTCTTTTTGATTGTAAAATTGCACAGATCATTATGTTGTTCTGTATAACATTGCCTATTCTTATGTGATAGGTATCATTGTTTCTTAAAATAGATTTGAACTTATGACCTGCAGATCACCATGTATCTTACTGGTAATCATTTAACTTAGTGAGCCATCCTATGGATATAACAATATTTAAAACCTGAGGTAGCCAGGTCTATCCCTTTTTTAGTCTTTTGTGGAGTTCCCACGGATTTGCTTAATTTTAATTAACATTAAATTAATGTTTCCAGTCCCCAATATGTAAACGATGCCCACCTGTTCCACTGGGAACTTTACACTGAAGTTGACTTTTCTTTGAATGCCCATCAAGACATCATGGAATATAGATAGAATTCTTCTCTTATATACTGAGTCCTGGTTAAACAATCTCACCCTGCTGTTTGCCACACCCTCACTGATTCTGTAAATAAAATATTAGATGTTAGCCAGGGCTCTGATCTTTCTTTGTACCCTCATAGCAAGATAATCAATAAATCTTCCACTTTTCTGCTGAATGTTCTCGAGAATAACCAGCATTTTCAGAACAGGAATTTTTTGTAAGTGGTGTATGGCAAATATAAATAGCACTGAAACAAAGTTTCTCCTGCTTAAATGATATAAAATTATCTATCTGAAACCTTTTATCTACTTTATGATCTGCTTACCTTGTGGACAACAGTTAGGAGCCATCTGCTTTTAATACCTTTTGAAAATGGGAGCTCTAAGTAGATCTTTTATTTCAAAATAATCTTTATGCTGCTTCAGAATAATCTTTTCTGCAGCTCCCTTTTTAAAACCTGTTTTGTGGTAAATACTTAGTCCAGCAGGGTAGTTTAAAGGCCACATCTCATTATGGTCTAAGGAAAATACTGCTTCAGGAAATTGTTCTTCCATCATTAATCTAAATTGCATATGTGTGTTGCTTGAACATGAAACACTTTGAAAAAACAAGAGAAAAGTGGCGTTTGGCAAAACAGGAACAGTTCAGTTAATTAAACAATGCGGCCGGGAGCAAAGTCACAGGCATAGGGTGTGAGAACTGCCTCAATTTACAATCAGTCTAACATAGACTTGTATACAGTTCATCGAGTGCAATAAAATGGTGGTTCTGGCGATCCTTTTTTGGTAAGGAATGTGAACCTCTGTCTTTGGAGCCATAAATTAATTAATTGGATGAGGAATCCAGAAGGGTCAGTGGGTAATGTGTCCATATGTCTGTCATGGGGAGCATGTGATCACTGTGTATACTGTGTGCCGTGTCCTGATTGGCTAAGTGTTTCTAACTTCATGTGGCATCAGACTTTATGGTGTTTTGGGAATACCTGCACCCCTCTGGCCATGTGTGCTTTTTTTGGGGCCATTCTCCCTGGAACAAGTGGTGTCACTGTGCCTAGCTGTAAGATCCATCTGAGATTTCCTGGTTGTGCGTTTGTCTGCTCGCTACGTGCCACCCTGCCTGTGATCTGTCAATCAGTGTCCTTTGGCCTGAGTCTCAGGGCCTGCCTAACTGCATATTTCTGAGTCGGCGTGACATGCAAATTCATCAAAAAAGATGCAATTTCTTTCCATACATGAATGTATACTTATTCATATTGACATTGACTTTTTCAATATTAACATTTTCCCTAAATATTAACAAATATGCATATTTTAATAATGCTTCCTATGCCTCATTCTGCTACAGTCCTATAGTTCTATTGAACAACATTTTAAATATACAGGTGTTACCTACAAGCATACTGCTATTTCTCCCTCAAAAGTAGAAATCAGAATTTCAGAGAATCAGAGTTTCAGATCAGAATTGCTGTGCTACTGGACCCAAGTCTAATAAAGTATGGGAAAAAGATAAGAAAATGCTAGCAAAGCACTGGTAGTAAGTGATGATACAAAAGCATTGTGCGCACTGACATATTTATACTATGTGGGTTTTCACATAGTGTTGCCGGTAGTAATATACAAAGAATACACACAGACTTGTAAAACACAAACAATGAGCCTAAATATAAATTTTTTGAAATTGTGAAGGAGGTCGTTCTGCTCACATTATCCCCCCTAGACTTTTTGATTATAAACCACCTGGATTCTAAATTTCTGCTGTGAATGATTCTTACTAACTGAGTCTTACTCACTTTAGGGTTTGGTAAAATGATTTTGAGTACTACTACCAGTTTGTGCCTTTTAAAATAAGGCCCTGTGGTGAACACCGGGGGTATGCCACTTTACATTGGGTACACATGACCATGTGCGCATGTGTGTGTGGGCTAAGCGAGTGAGAAAACTGTCTGTCTCAGCCCAGTATCTGCTCACAGATAGACTGTTAAAGATGGGACATTTAATAAATTGTTTATTGTCTGTGCAGGCCTTATAATTTAATTGCCCATCAAAAAACAAATATTCTCATTTCTTTTTACTCTTATGCGAACCTCTAGTGCTTTGCTGTATTCACACTGTATGTGAGATGTGCATTAGATTACCAACTTTACATTGACTCAACTTAGATAAAACGTATTGTCCTTTCTGTATGTTAAAAATGGTCCAAAAGTACATAGACAATATATTTGGTCATATTTGCACTCTTTCATGTACTTTGGGTGTTGTAGTCCCTTAGTGAAAGTTTGGCTTTGAATGACACAGGTTGGCCTTGTTAATTAGTCTGCTGGCAAGCCCCACCCACAAAACATGCCCAGTTGGAAGGGATTAAGCCTGCTTTTTGGAGAGGAAGATTGAGGGGGGAAATCTGCATTGGTCAATTAACTCATACTTGGAGATAGGCTTGGGCGGGCTTTCACCACAGAAAAAAATGGAGGCAGCCAGACTTTTGGCACCTCTCATAGAAATAGCTCTCTTTGAAACTTTTGGAGGTATTTTTGGATGGGACAGGGAAGCCTGCCTTCTAGAACTGTCCACCTCTACTTGTAAATATCTGCACAAGGGAAGAAATTAGAGATGCATGGTGTAAGAAATTGAGGTATTAGTTAAGGGGAGTGTTAACCCATCTTAAGCAATAACCTCAATATTTGTCAGGGTGAGCCCCTAAAATAACTATATCATCCTGAGTATGTCCCCCTCGTAGCTATGGAACAGAGCAGACAGGCTTAACTTAGTCAATGTGTACATTATTTATGCAGTGCCAAAATAGTAATAAAGTCAAAACACAACAAAAGAAAAATCCCAAACCAATTTAGAAAAATAGAGTAAATTTCAAAACATAAAATGACACTAAAACAACAAAAATTCAATAAGGGAAACTAGAAAAATTATCTTTTAAATATTTTATGTAAAAATAGCGGTAAAAAGCACTACTTGCCAAATGTGGTCAACTGGTTGCGGTATACCAGTACTTAGGCCGACTGAAATGGAAGAAGTCGGGTTCTACCCAGTCAGAGTATTTACCCCAAAAATGGAAGTCTTCAGCAAAACTGCAGGCAGTAGCTGAACAGGGCTCCATGAGCTCAGATAACCATTGAAAAAGGTCCCAGTGAAGCTTTTGGTTGCTGGTGAGAAAGCTCTGAGTGAGAGAAATTCTAATTTCGCACCCAGCAAAAGTTCCTCTTCTGCCAGATACTATTGGTGCCTCTGCCTGATCAAATTATCTTTGTTCACACAAGACTGCAGGCTGTACTCAAAGAGGGTTCCATGAGGTAGGATCCCTTCTCACCGAGGTCCTACTGAATAAGTGTTGGTGCTGCGGAAAAGCTCAAAGAGGGGGAAACTGTATGTTACGACTCGCACCCTGCGTTCCCGTGTCCACCACCAGGGGGCTGAATTGTGGGACTCTCCAGTGTTCTAATAAGCTTCCAGACCCTCCCCTTCATGTACATACTGACTTCCAGCCATTTGGACTCTACTTGGAAATGGCCATCCATTCCAGGTTTTGTGGAAGTCAGCCTGCCCAAGCCGGAAACTCCATTACCTAGAATTCCCTGCTCACTGCTTCGTCTCCACCCCTGCAGGCCAAGGATGGGTGGAGGAATTCAGCTCACCCATGGCTGGCTGCTGCTAGCCTGCTATCACCTGATGCATGTGATTACTGTGAGCTCTTTTAAGCCCCAGCTCCCTTCAGTCCAGTGGTGGTCATTGTAGCTGTGTACCGGTGAGATCGATCCTTGTTTTCCTGAGCTTTTGATACCCTTGTTTTCAGTGTTTCCTGAGCTGTTGATATCTTTGTTTCCAGTAATTCCTGAGCTTTAGTTATTCCTTGTTCCTGAACTGCAGCAGTTTCCCTTCTTCCTGAACTTGCACTGCCTGCAGTGCTACCATGACTTCTGACCCTTAGCATTCCTTGTTCCTGAACTGCAGCAGTTTCCCTTGTTCCTGAGCTAGCACTCCCTGCAGTGCTACCTTGACGTTTGAGCCTTAGCATTCCTTGTTCCTGAACTGCAGCAGTTTCCCTTGTTCCTGAACTAGCACTGCCTGCAGTGCTACCTTGACTTCTGAGCCTTAGCATTCCTTGTTCCTGACCTGCAGCAGTTTCCCTTGTTCCTGAACCAGCACTGCCTGCAGTGCTACCTTGACTCCTGAGCCTTAGCATTCCTTGTTCCTGATTTGCAGCAGTTTCCCTTCTCCTGGACTAGCACTGCCTGCAGTGCTACCTTGACTCCTGAGCCTTAGCTCAATTCTTGTTCCTGCCCCAGCGCTGCCTCCAATGCTACTTTGTTTTCTTGATTCCTGAACCTACACTATTCTAGTATACCCTTGTAGCCTCCCCTTCTGTATATCCTTTTCCAGTCCCTGCCTTTCTTCCTATTTCCTTGGTTCCAATTCCTAGTTTGCGGTCTTTATATTCCTGCTGTCTTGCTTCTGTTACCGTGTATGTTTGTTACCTGCTTTCTGCCAAGTGTGCCCTGTGATTTCTTTCCTTTCCTGTTAAGCACTTCTCCTTGCTAGCTCCTTGTCTATTGTGCTTGTGTTTAGTTCTACCCCCTTGCTGTTACTGCCTTGCGTGTTCCTGTTTGATCGCCAGGATCCGTGGGCACAGCTGACTACCTAGGTGGTGTTTCTTGTTCACAGTGAGTATTGTCTTTGAGCTGCATTTATAACAGCACCATTGGTATCAGCTCCACAGACCCTGCCTTTGCATGCATATCCTATATGTGGGTATTTGCAGTCAGGATCTGCAACAGCAATTGTGGGTGAGGAACTTACTGAGCTTCAGTCTTACTGTGTGGAGCTCCCGGGTGCTTTACCCCACATTCCCTTTATTGTTAATGTTGTTTTATATATGTGTATTGCACATCCGTCCTGGGTGTAGTGATTCTGAATGCTGAGCCGCCACATGAGTGCCTGTCCTTTCTGAGTCTCACCCATCTTGTTCACTTGTACAGCCTTCCCCTTTGGATCCCTTTTTCTCCTCTGACTTCCTGTGTGATCCTGGGCAGCGCTGTACTACTCTTTCTGTGTACGTTTTCTACCCAGTTCCCAGTCCTTGCCCAAGTCCCTGACTGTGTTCCCGACATAGTCCCGGACAGTCACTGACACTGTAGCTCTATCAGGAAGTCAGCCTTATGACCCTTGGAATCCACTTCATTTTCTTGGATCCAAAGAGGAGAGCAGGTACAGCATTGCAGAGTCTCAGACAGCATGTTCAGTCCTCTTCTGACATTCCTAAGGTCAATTTTCACACCTCAGGGTTGGGCACTCAGAGGGCATCAGCTGAAGGCTAACTCCAGAGGCTAATGGTAGGGAAAAGGTACCTTTCTAAAAGTACCTTTTCCTTAATATTTATGACAAATCCCGCTTCACCAGTGAATTGGGCTTTTAATATTACAGAGAGTCTACACATGAAATTTCTAGGTGTTTCCTAGCAGACAATAGCATTATTAAATATAAAATTGTACCCCACTATTTCTCTATAGAGCAGCTAGCCTTGCTACAGTGAAAATACCTTTTAGATGGTAGTCAATGAAAGGACATGTTTAACATTAACTTTCTACATGTCGTACGTTTTACCATGCACCCTGTCTTATGGGCTCTAAGTCCTACTTAGGGTTGACTTATTAATTTTTAAATGATAAATGAAAGGTTTAGACTGTTAAAAGGGGATTATTTTGACAGGTTTAATTATAATTTAAATCCTTTTTAGTCAGGCTACAATAGTAGGACTGAAGTCATGTTTTACACTGTCAAACTAGTGGACGGCACAATGAGTGCTTCAGTCGACTAATGACATTTAGCTTACATGCCCTGGGTACTATTTGAACTATATACCAGGGACTTATAGGCAAATCAAATATGCTAATTAGTTAGATACCAATTTCATCATGTTGAAAGGAAGAGCACAGGCACTTTACTACAGGTTAGCAGGGGTAAAATGCATAGAGTTCTACAGTGAGCAAAACAGATAGGGCAAAATTCTGAGAGTACACCATGCAAAAGATAGTCATTTTATACACACTAGAACTTGCGGAAGATGAGGACGGATTGACCTTGCATGGAGGAACTTGTTTCTGGAGTGATGCAAATTCTGGATTTGTACTGATTTGATCTCTATTGGACCAGTGCCTCCAAGACCATTAGCACTGTGCTCCACACTCCCTCTTAGGGTGTACTTCCTGGGTACCCTGGAGGAAATGGATGTTCTGAAACATCTGTGGACTAGTTCTATGCAGATACCCATGGAAGAAGACCTCCTGACTGACACACAGGTGCCCTGCAAATGGGCAGGTAGCAATGGAGCTGCTGGAAGTAGGCTGCTAGGAGCTGGAGCCACCACAAAGCCTTAAGATGAGGCTGCAGAGCTAAAGGGGCAGAAGGGCAGGTCTTAAGCACTCCCTTATTGGAGGAAGAACAGTTGAAAAATCACCTCCTGCATGTACCAAACAATTTATCGGTATAGAGGCCTGAAACTAACACTCCTGGTGGTTTGAGCAATACACCAAGAGCACAATGACCCAAACCGATCTTTCTTCTCCTCAATGGGAAGCTGACCCGGTGGGACCCCAAGGACACTAGCCCAGAAAAAAACAACTATATCAATTTCTAAAAAGTACCCCTGGGGATGTTGTGGTCATGTAGATCACCCCTGGAAATCGTCTGTAGTGGCAGTGGATGGCACCTTTAGTCCCCATTTTCAATATCTTTTGGGTCATTGTCCCAGAGGAAAATTACCTATAGAATCCTGCTCTCCTTCCTGATATATTTAGTATCTCCCTGGAAGGGCCCTAAATCTTGAGGTATTGGGAATTACTGAATACCTCCTCACTCCTCACATAACAGCAGCCTGGGAGGGCCACCGCTCTGGGGAGTATCACAATGTGCTTTGTCCATTCCCTGTATCCATGTCTTGGGGTACGGATAACACACTGGCATCCATTACTCCTGCCAACACTGAACAGGTGAGCAGAAGAGCAAATCTATTGGTTCTTCCGCTGACAGTAGACCATTGTACGAGGCGGAGTGAAGCTGGCCAGTCTAAAGAGCTTGGGCTTCCTCACAGCCTTTCAGGACAATAGGTGCCCTGCACATAAAACCAGGGTCACCTACACTTTGGAAAGGAGATTGTGCACACCAACATGCACTTCATAAAAAAGAGAAAGAAAGAAAAGGAAAGGTTGTGGAGCCATAACCGCTTCAAAGAGAGGGTGCAGCTGGCTCAGCTTTGTGAATCTCACCCCATTTGAATGTTTGGCACACAGTATCCCAGATGAGCTGTGGTACCAGTGAAAATTTTCTGTTAGGCTGAGGCCACCCAGGAGCAGATGTAGACCCCCAACACCACACCATGAGCCATAAAGATCTTTTTGAGGTGTTACCCTCAGTTTCCCAGTTGAAGGAAAGAGTGACCTTGAGAGGCTTGTCTCTGTTTTTAAGGTGCATGGAGTTTTGTTATGAAGTCTTATGGTTTCTTTGTAGCCAAGGTAAAGGTAGAAGAAAGACTAATATGCTGCGTTTTACTATTGGCATGTACATTGTTGATACTAAAAATGCCTGTATATATTGCAGACTGGCATTGCAAAATGATACCATCATGAAGTGTCTCAATATACATGCTTCAAGTATAGAATTTTGTCTTTAATCATTGTGGTGGCACCTTGAAAAAACTAGTAGGCCTGTCAGTTATTAAATGTACCCAACATGCTGCATTAAGCTGGGGGTGTTGGGAATTGTGCTTTTAAGATTTAGGGGTTGCTAGAGTACAGGCTGTAAGAGTTGTCTCCGGTACAGGGCATTCAGGGTGCATTTAGAAGATTACTTGGCCTCCTGTTATTTGTGAGGCCCTTTAGGCAATACATTGGTATTTCCGGCTGCCATTTTTGTTTATATTTTTAAATTGTGTGTAGTATTTAGTGATTTGTATAGAAAAAAGGGTAGTTTTTCTTTTTATAAGAATAGGCATGGGCTAGTCAGGAAATTATTAAGCAATTTCTGTTGTGCTGGTGAGTTCTGAGTCTCTAATCCACAGTACCTCCCTTGATCAAATTTTAGACTGCTCTGTCTAGCTACACTTGAGAGTAAAGTTGTAGTGGTCTCCCTCACTGTGCTTCTCTCTGTTGTGGAATGCTCACCCCTCGTGGGTTCTGGCGCGTGTGTATTCCTCAACAGAACCCAGAACTCTAGGTTTTGAATATGTGAAGCAGTTGTTTTTACTTGCCTCCCTGTTGGATGCTGCGCAGTCCCTGTCATCAATAAAGCTTTCCTGCTGGTACTCACCTGTGTTTCCTGCGACTTACTTACTACAAAAGTGCTAAAAAGAAGCACTTGAGCCATGTGAGGGTAACGCAGTGCAGGAGTCTCAGGACATTACTGAAAAAAAAAACATTCATTTCAATTGGGGCCCAGTTCCCCATGCCCTGGGATCCTCCCACCATATTTCTTAACGAGATCCAGTCACATTAGATTTTATGGTGCTGTAAAAGAAGCCATTTCACATTAGGGATTTTTTTCCCACAGAAAAAAAACACAAAAACTATTGTGCAATTCACAATTTTGTACTGGCCTATTGATTTAGGGTGAGCAGACATTTGAAGGAAAATCTATAGGCCAGCTCTTGGGAAAAGAAAGTTTGTGAATATCAAAAGAAAGTAAGAAATGTATAACTGGATTATTTTTCTTCCTATATGCTAGATCTGCTAGACTTGGCTTGTAAAAAGGATCTACTATGACACCAATTGTATTTATTAAGCATTTTGTATTAAAGAATTTTTATAGCACAGGCATTTCGAAGAGACAGAAAAGCATTTAAAATTTCACACAGTAAAAGTTAACATATCCGTTGTGATCAGTAGAAGATGAAGAAATTATGTTGGGGTAGAAGAAGGTAAGTGTTTGTAATTCCAAATGGATTGGCAAAACAACATAATGGAGTAGAACGGAGAAGTAGATTAATTGCTAAAATGGATTCTAAAAATATTTGCCTTTTTTTTCCTTTTTTAGTAAATAAAGCAAGTTACGATTGAGTTTTACGATATCTGGCAAACAGTTCCGATATCTTGATCCTTGACAAAAAAATGCCTCAGTAAGATTTTTTTCAGATTTTTGGGACTTCTGTTATAGTTCATCGTTTCTCCTCAGGTAGGATTGTGAAGCGATTGACGTGTGTTGCTTTGTATTCAATGCAAATCATTTTAAAAGTTATCCGTGCTGCAAAAGGGAACCAGTGAAGTTGTTTTAGAATGATGTTGATATGGTCTGACTTCTTTGTTCACGTGATGGGGTGAGATCCAGGATTTAACATGCTTTCAGTGGAGCTGGCGTGGTTCTGGGGAGGACAGTCAGCATTGACTGTAATGTCAGCATCCTGTAATGAATGACAAAACACTATTTCCACATGTTATCCTGCATTACAGTGCTAACCTATATAAGATTTCTTGTAATGTCGTTGTCATGCACATCTCATGGAGGCCGCTTTTGAAAAGTAGTGGTAGGGCAAGGGCTCGATTTAAAAAAAAAAAAAAAAAAAAATATATATATATATATATATATATATATATAATAATAATAATAATTCACTTACCTGAAGGGCCGCTGCCTCCCCTCCGTTCGATGCAGGAAACAGGAAGCACACAGGCTCCCAGACTCCCCTAAGCCAATCACAAAGCTGCTGTCACCAGCATGACAGCAGCGTTGTGATTGATCTGAGCACCCTGGTTTGGCGCTCAGACAGGGAGTGGGAGCCGCCTCTGCTAATAGCAGTGTTGCTAAAGTTAAGTGTAGTATTACCACACCACATTTACTATGGTGATTACAGTGGGAACCGTTTTGTTGGCGTTCTAACAGTGTGTAGTGCAGTGTTTTTTGGCATCTTCACAATGTGTTAAATTCCTTAAATTTTGTATTGGGTCAAATTATTTTCTTGCTGTTAATAAAAAAAAAGTACCTACAAATTTGGTATTCCTTAGAAAACAGCAAAACGTGTTCTGTTAGGCGCTGTACACAAATAGTTATTATTTTGACATCTTCCATTCTGCCACACTGCAAGTCAGGTGATTTGTTTTGTGTGACTCAAACCAGTGAATAATGAATCCGTTAAGTTTTGCCATAAGCGTTTTCATTTTTTCCTGAGTCAATCTGATTTTCCTAGAAATTGGTTTGCTTTGCCACATTCAGATTCGTTTTTGTCATGAGTACATTTTTAATGTCAAGTACCAGAAACTGCTTTGAGAAGTGTGGGCTGTTTTGCAAATTATGCTGAAATAAAAATGTATCCATTTTGTGCCTGTTTTTCTCTATTTACTGCTGAAGATAAGTGAAAACCCTTAGGATGATGTCGCTGAAACACAGGATCTACCAAGTTTAAACAATTATTATACCAGCACTTCTCTCCTTTCGTAGATGAATAGCATTCTCTAAACATTATGTAATCTGCTCACATGCTGAATTGGCAGAGATGAACATAGAAGACTTATTTGATTCTTCCTGCATTTGAACAGTCTGAATGGTTGATATTTAAGAGTGCAATGCCACTCAGGGTGAAATAATTACAGACAAACCTGATTTTGTTGCGGAAACGTATATTGCCTCCGACGTACTTTCTATAGAGCACATGCTTACACGAGTGACTAAAATGTGTCTGTGAACGATTCATATAACTACAAAGAGGTTCTCTTCTATATCCTTTGGTAAAACAGCTTAACAAAAGATCACCTTTCAATTAGATGAGGTGCAAATATGGTTGTTCCCAGTGAAAATTATTAAAATAAGAATGTTAGCATTTCAAGCTGTACAGGGCTATTGTATTCTTCATTTAATGATTGGAAATACATTAAGGTCACTTCTGGAAGGGGCACTATTCAGTGAGGAAATAACAAAGCACTGAAGGACCAGCGAAGAATAAGCCATTCTTAGAGCATTCCATTAGCTCTCACTGGGTATCAGGAGCACTTCTTTGGTCACCACATCAGACGCCGACCATTGTACTGACGTGGTAGCAAAGAACTTGCCAGCTCCAAGTCTACGGCACATCCTTAATTGCATTCTGGGACCTTTGATGGGCTGCAATTGATCTATCGCTATAGGGGCGTTGCATTTTTGCCTTTTCCTCCACTGTGCAATGCCCTTGGCAGGAGGAAGGATGTTGAGAGGCTGTGCTTCATTATGGAGCATGTCTTACATGTTAACTTGCATGTTGTATTTATAAGCAGTGCGAGGTGCTTTAACTATGGGCGTATTTATAAGTCCAAAACATATAACGTGTTCTTGCTTTTTAAAATAAATATGCTTCATGAGTGTAAATGTATGCATCATCGAAATACATTTATGACTTACTCAGACTCTTTGTTAGCATGTCTCTTCTTTCTTTAACAAACATTTTATTTCACTGCATTTGTTTTATTGTTATACACCACTAATCAATTATTCTTTGGGTCCACCAGTTTTCATCCTCACCATCGTCCATCAAGGCCTTTCCACCCCTCTCATGTTCCATACTTCCTTTTCTGATCCCCCTTGGTGCTTTGAAGTAATCAAAGGGGAATGTGTGTGCTATATGAACAAATATGACCTCGCATTGTCATTAAAACACTGACTGTGACACCAATAACATACCAATAACAATGACAATCTACTTAATCTCTTGGAATGCAGGATGGGACTCTCGGGCACTGTACTAAAATGGTTTGCCTCTTTTCTCAACAACAGAACGCAAAGAGTCAAATCCAATCAATCTCTATCCAACTCCAGTCCCTGCTCGCTGGGAGTCCCCCAAGGGTCCTCACTCTCCCCCACGATTTTCAACCTATTCATTGAACCACTGACTGTAATCCTCAAATAATCCAACATCCAATATCACATGTATGTGGATGACACCCAACTGTACATGAAATTATCTTCACCCGAAGATATCAAATCTCTCAACGGAACCCTGCACAAACCCTTAAATTGGCTTTCCTCCAACCAACTCAAACTAAACGCCCTTAAAACGGAATTCCTCCTCATTTCCCCCACTAGGCAAACCCCAACCGTAGAGAAATATCTAAGTCACCTCACTGCTCTCAACTGCACACCACACATCATTGATTCCACGAAGTCACTGGGAGTTGTTCTAGATAAGAACCTAAACATGCAAGATCACATCAGAGCATCTGCCAAAGGAGCGAACTTCAAATTGAGCATCCTTAGAAAACTTAAACCCTACCTCCCACAAGATGATTTCAAATCGGCGGTGCAAGCACTAGTCATCTCGAGACTTGATTACGGCAGTGCTACTCTATGCGGACTTCCGAAACTCAGCTTAGCCCCCCTCAGAGCATCTCTGAATGCTGCAACTAGACTCATCACTGGCTCCAAAAAATCCAACCACATCACGCCGGACCTGAAATCGCTCAACTGGCTTCCATTTGAGGCAAGGATTCAATTAAAAATTGCATGTATGACCCATAGAGCACTACACTTCAATACCCCTCTCTACCTCTCAAATAAGCTCGAGCTATCAGGTGGATCCCGGCCCTCAAGGAGCACCAGCACTCTACTCCTTAAACCGAAGAAATTTAAAAAACTGAAAACCTACAATCATACATTCTCTGGCATTGCCCCGAGAATTTGGAACTCCCTACCTGTAGAAACAAGACTGATTCCCTCAACATTTGCATTCAAAAGGGAAGTGAAAGCCCTACTGATGAACACTGCACCGAACTAGATGCGTTTCGCCTTTTTCCCTATCTTGTTTTGCAGATTTAGCTACCACCTGGATTATGTTACGGCCCAGTCCCGCCTGCCAATGTGTCATTTGTGTACTTGATGTATATTGCTTTACTTTTCTCCCACTACTAGCTACCTATGTCTTGCACAACCTGTATGTAAAGCGCTCTGATACCCGATTGGGTCATGTTCGCGCTATACAAAACTTTATATAAATAAATAAATTAAATAAATAAATACCATTTGCAGGCACTGAAGAAACTAAAAAAACATTTTTTCATCATGTCAGCTAAAATCTGAAACATATATTCTAATCATTTTAAGAAGCGTACATGGCAATGTGATCATATCAGGAATTCCAGCCTGCCAACTTACTCCAATCAAATCAGTATTGCAAAAAAATATATAATAATCACAGAGAAAAAAATCTGACCTGATTATACCAACTCTAAGTAACATCAATTAGCTTCCAATGGAGGCCAGAGTGACATCATTCAAAATCCTCTGCATAGCTCAGGAATCCATCACAAAGAGAAGACCTAAAACCTCACATAGCCTTCGACAATCTTCAGTGTGTCTGGAGAATCCAGAAGCCAAACTACACTACTACTAATGCTACCCAAGTTGAAAACGAGCACAGAACAGATCCTTCACCAGATCAGCAACAAATCTGTGGAACTCTCCAGCATCATACCTGAGACCTCAACTAGCCTTACACTCCTTCAGAATAAGCTTAAACATTTTTCTATGTGTTACATCTGTCAGTCCGAGGGTTGTCTTCCCCCAAACCTTTTGCCTTGCTCCTCAATTTTTACTGATCTCATTTTTGTTGACCTAAGGACTCTGTGCACGTTACAACTGCTAACCAGTGAAAAAGTGCATGTGCTCTGTCCTCTAAACATGATGAAAATAGCTTACACCCACTTGACACATATAATTTCCTTGTAAACCCTAGTAAAGTGGTAACTGCATGTACATAGGCCCTGTAAATAAATGCTACTAGTAGTCCTGCAGCTCTGATTGGACCACCCAATCAAGTAGCTCTTTAAACAGGTCTTTGGCCTGCCATTGTGGCCTGTGTGTGCAGTTTTAAAGTGCAGATGTGACCTGGAAAAATACACCTTTGCCAGGCCTAAACCTTCCTTTTTAATGCAAAGAGTTCACAATTAGTTTAGGCCCAGAGGGCAGGGTGCACTGTGTGTAATAAGTTGGACTTATAACTTTTACATGTCCTGGTAGTGAAAAACTCTTAAATTAGTTCTTCACTGCTGCAAGGCTACCTCTCCCATAAGATTACCTTGGGGTAACTTATTACTTTTAATAAGTGATATCTTTCAATTAGGAGCAGGTGGGAATATCAAGTTTGGTGTCTAAAGAATTGGAATTTAAAACCCTCTTTAATTGTAAAGTCCGATTTAAAGTCACAATTCTGAAAATGCCACTTTTGGAAAGTTGCCATTTTCTTGTCCTAAATATTTGGTGCCTGCAGTCCGTTTCCTGGGTTACATGAGTATGTGTAGCTGGCAGTTGGTCTTTGTGAATTGCTCCCAGACAGAGAGGCATAGGTAATGGCAGAATAGGCCATCTCTGAGGGGGAGGAGCTGTCACCTCGCACATCTGCACATCACAAAGGTTCTGCCTGAGCACACTCACGAAGGGTTTGACCCTGGTCTTTTGTGACCCCATACAAACTGAAACCAGGGCAGAGAGGCAGGAAATTCCAAACACCTCTGGGATGGAAACCTCAAGAACCTTCTCTTCCTTCAAAACTGGCTCCAGGTATAAATATTGGACCCTCAGATCCAACTCTGCAGTATACCTCTGGACCTGTGGAAGACTCAGAAGGACTGCTGTGCTACTCTGCACGACGGGCTGCTACCCTGTTGCCCTGCTGCTCTGATGCCTGAGTGAAATGACTAGACCAGCATCATGAACCCAGGACCACCAGAGTGATTGCTAGGGCTAGTTGGCTGGCCTTCTGATCAGAACCTCGGAGACCGAAAAGGCTTCAACCGCCTTGAACCCAGCCCATGGACTCTGTCTGCTGTGAGTCCTACCCCACAAGTGGTGCCATTTATAACCTGTACCATTGGAAATGGGCGTGGATGTGCTCTGCCAGCCCAACTATAGTACTGTGGGCAGATGCGACACAGAGCGATACGTCTCTTCACAGCAATTTCGAAACCGCTGATGCATGACACATCCCCAACACAGGACTGCACATAATTTACTCATTGCCTCTAAGTTAAGTCTGACTGCTTTTGTGTCAAGCTACCACAGGGTTAAGCATACGTAAATTTGGGGTTTGCTTATGACTTCACCCTGACCGAAATGGTGACTGCTGCTTGAGTAGAGTTTCACCCCCCTCCACCAGTGACCTAATTTCTAACACTATGTATGTACCCACTGCGAATTCAACCTGACCCATTTCTCCTTTCATTTCTCTTAACTAACCTTCCATCTCCATATTTTTTACCTTCAACATAGCATGCCTATCTCAGCACAAACTGCAGCACTATAATATCACAATTGTTACGTATTTAGTTTTTATATTCATTGTATGTTTTGATAAAATTGTAAAGCACACTAATGCTGCAAAGTGCAGTGGAGCTATCTCAAACTTCAAAATAAATAAGATTGCATTGGGACACTAGCAGAAGGATATTGACAAATAGACACTGATATATGGATGTTGATACAGGGGCACACAAGCGGGTGCTAGGCCAAATACACTAGGACATGTACTCTGATATCAGAACATGAATGCTATCACTAAGACACTAATACTCGGAACCTGATGCAAATGCATCAATGACAATTACAGTGGGACATATACACTAACGAAGTGGTACAACACTGGGAAAGGGACACTGACACATGGCTTCACCCATTGTCATGGTGGGACTGACTCTTACACAGGGCTTCAACTATGACACTGGGACCTGGGTCTTGATACATACACTAACACTTTGGCATTAACACTATGTGACAGGGTCACCAATACAGACATGGGTATACTGACACGGGAACTATGCCAAGAACGAATTAAGATGGAGACAATAACACATTGGCTCTGAGACACAGATACTTTGGCACAATGAGCACTGATACAGGGAAATTGACACTGGGTCACTGAAACAAGAACATTGTCATTGGCCATGGTGAAATGGAGACACAGCTGTGGGGTGACTGGCACAACACTGCTCGAATTGGCTTGGGCAATTTAACACTGGAATGCTACCACTTGGACATAAGGTCACAGGGGCAATTTCAGCAGTTCCAAGTTTTTCCTTCCTTCTCCCCTTTTCCTGACCGTTCTTGTTGGCTTTAGGACTCTGAGCATTTTACTACTGCTAACTAGTGCCAAAGTGCATGTGCTCTCTGCTATAAACATGGTATAATTAGTGTATATCTGATTGGCATATTTGCTATACTGGTAAGTCCCTTGTAAAGTGCTATACCATATACCCTGGGCCTGTACGTCGATATTAGTGGGCTGCAGCACTGATATACTCACAGAAGTAGCCTTTCAAACCTGTCTCAGGCCTGCCACTGCGGTGCCTGTGTGTGCAGTTTACTGTCACTTCGATTTGACATTTAAAACTACTTAAAAAAACCAAAGGGGATGATGGACGGAGTGTTGAACATTGCAAGCACTCACCCCCAGTCAACTGATCTGGGTTTAATCCATCATCATTCTTTAGCTCACTCCGCCACCCCAGTTCAGACATGGTCAAATGCAAATCAGTCTGACCCTGTGCCTCATGGGAACAGTCCAGCCCCAACTGCCAAGCCATGTCTTCCCTGGACCGGAAACAAGCATCCTGGGACCGGTTTCTGGCTTACAGCCGTCATCAGCCAGGCTATCTTGAATCCAGTGGCAAAGTGAGCAAGGGACCCACGTCTGGGCATACCCTGCCAACTTAGGGCGAACATAGCAAAACCAAAGGGGATGATGGACGGAGTGTTGAACATTGCAAGCACTCACCCCAGTCAACTGATCTGGGTTTAATCCATCATCATTCTTTAGCTCACTCCGCCACCCCAGTTCAGACATGGCCATATGCAAATCAGTCTGACCCTGTGCCTCATGGGAACAGTCCAGCCTGAACTGCCAAGCCATGTCTTCCTGGACCGGAAACAAGCATCCTGGGACCGGTTTCTGGCTTACAGCCGTCATCAGCCAGGCTATCTTGAATCCAGTGGCAAAGTGAGCAAGAGACCAATGTCTAGGCATACCCTGCCAACTTAGGGCGAACATAGCAAAACCAAAGGGGATGATGGACGGAGTGTTCCGTCCATCATCCCCTTTGGTTTTGCTATGTTCGCCTTAAGTTGGCAGGGTATGCCCAGACGTGGGTCTCTTGCTCACTTTGCCACTGGATTCAAGATAGCCTGGCTGATGACGGCTGTAAGCCAGAAACCGGTCCCAGGATGCTTGTTTCCGGTCCAGGGAAGACATGGCTTGGCAGTTTGGGCTGGACTGTTCCCATGAGGCACAGGGTCAGACTGATTTGCATATGGCCATGTCTGAACTGGGGTGGCGGAGTGAGCTAAAGAATGATGATGGATTAAACCCAGATCAGTTGACTGGGGGTGAGTGCTTGCAATGTTCAACACTCCGTCCATCATCCCCTTTGGTTTTGCTATTTAAAACTACTTGCCAAGCCTTAAACTCCCCTTTTATTATATATGTCACCCCTAAGGTAGGCCTGAAGTAACCCTAAGGGCAGGATACCATGTAAGTAAAAGGTAAGACATGTACTTGCCACAAACTCAGGAAAGTGAGGCTCATCTGTATTTTGAGCACTCATCTTCATTCATTTGCATTTTGATGGGTCTTCCTGGGCAAGGAGGAACGGGAGGGGCTGACACACTTCAATAGGTAGTGTCCTGTCCACACACAAACCATTGATTTACCCCCCGCAGATAGCCTGGCAGACTAGGTTGAAAGGGATCCTTGTGCACTTCGGAGAGTTCCTTTGAAGTCACTCCCTACATTAAAAGCAGTTTTGGGTATAAGTACTGGATCTCTGACCCCCCTAAAATCAGACACTTCTGGATCTTGAACTGAACCTCTGTCAGAAGGACTGCTGTGCTGCTTAAAGGATTCAAATAGACTGCTTTTCTGGAAGGACTGCTTCTCTGATTGTTGCCCTGTTACCTGCTTCTCCCTGACTCTGGTGAAGGAGAGCTGGCTATGCCTTCCCTCCAATCATCTCCTGTTTTCTGAAGTCTCAGGGACACAACAAACTTCCTACAGTTCTGCTGGTGCTGCTGGGATCTGCCTTCTCTGAGTCCTACCCTTGCCTGAGGTGTCCTCTTTTTGCATAATTACATTTGTGGAAAAGATTGACGCATCGTGCCCTCATCATTGACACTTTGCTCTATCAAAGGTACTTTCTCTGCATTCCCTGTGTGGGTCCTGTAGCCGGCCTGCCCTCCATCACTGTTGGTCCGAACTTTGGGTTTGCACTGGTCCCTCGCGGCTCAAGTAACCTTTAGACCATTAGTGACTTCTAGGCACTGTTTTTGCATTTAATCTTTAGAAATACATATCTCGACTTCTACTGATTGGATTTTTGTCATTTTGGTCTCATTGTGCTCTGATAAATATTCACTAGTTTTCTAAACCTGTGTGGAGTCTTTTTGTAGTGTATTCATTGTGTTACTGTGTGTGTGTACGTTGCACAAATACTTTATACATTGCCTCTTTGTATAAGCCTGACTGCTCTCTGCCAAGCTACCAGAGGGTGAGCACAGGTTATCTTTTAGTGTATATCTAGCTTACCCTCACTAGAGTGGGGGTACCTGCCTGGCCTGGGTGAATACCTCAGCCAACCAGGAATCCCATTTCTAACAATTTTGATATTATTACATATGTCCCAAATGTGCTACTATCTGAGGACATTCTTTCCACTTGTGCCAAGGTGCTGATAGTGAGCCAGTAAATCCATACAGGAACAGAATTGCCTTATAGGAAATCAATTGGTTTTGCTTTTTGTGACCTCAACCACAACTCACATGAAATCTGGAGTCTCTTTTTTCTCTGCCGACTATATTAAATATGGAGACTCTTTCCCCTATTGATTAGCATTCCTCTTTTCAACAGTGGGTCTCTGCTGAGAGAGACCTATCAGTGGCTCAAAGAGTGAACCCAACCTGTGGCTCCACAAGTTGCTGGCAGTTCATTCAGGGCATATAGCAACATGGGTATGTTGTCCGTGCCCTCTTGCCAGAGGCATCCATCTCCTTAGCTATGCTTGTACTTCTCTGACTGCCTTTGCATAATCATTGTACATGCAGTTTAGTCACCTCTCCTCTCTGCACTAGCCAGGTGCAGCCCTTACAGGAGGCAAGGTCTTATTTCTGTTCCTGCTTGCTTGTCTCTGAGAGTACTTTGTGTTTAGAACTGTCTCTAAATCTCATTGACCGTCATCAATCCTTATAGTGAAACATGTTTAGAAATGCAGATTTTCCCAAAGGATCTCTGATGAAGGATCTACAAACATTTTAAGAAGATGTCTGAATAATTCTCAAAAACATATATCCGTGTAATTATTAAGGCAGAACCGCCATGCCATCTGCAAGATAGCATTTATATTCTATCTTGTTTTGACCGTGGTTACTGCCCCATAAAGCTTATAAACACATCATAAGAGGAACACCATGGCGGCGAACTCCCAAATCCCCTCTGAACCTATAGACATTATTGGCCAGTGTACCGTACCCATTGTACTTTAAAATGTATGTCATTCTACCAATGTTCCCAAATATTCAATGAGTTTAAATATTACCAATACCTACCTAATCGCAGATACCTTTGTAATATTGCTTAAATCATATTGTTATATTTGTTTCTCTTCTTGTGAGAGGGGCAGAGTGTTGACGCATGGCAACAAAGGCTTCTAGCCTGGGTGTAGGTGGGGAGATCGAGAATACTAGTTTGTTGGCCAACAAAGTATCAAGTGCCTTGTATATATAGGGAATAGTTGTCTGTCGCTGCAGAGTTAAGGGCCATTGATGCTGGCCTTTTTTTTTAAAACCTTGCAAGCTTCACACTTTTCAAATCAAGCAGTTCAAAAAAATGTTGCAAATGTGAGGTGTCATATTTCACAACTTCTCTTACCCATAGAATGTACTCGCTAATAAGATCAAAGGACTTCAAAACAGAAAAATCGTGTTTGCCATTGAGATGTATTATTTAAAGTGCTGATCATGTAACTTTTGCTACTTTAATTGGGAACGTCTTTGAAGACAATTTGAATATGCTTGTCCCATTACGAAAATGTCTCCTTTTAATTGACACTGCCACTTACTCTTTCTTTCATGTTGCTGTTCACATATTTTTCAACATTCTTGTACCTGTGCGTGCTAAATCTTAACCTTAGTGGGCTATTATTGCATGTGCTTTCCCACAATCTACATACATCACTTCTTTACTGATACACGGTCCACTATGCCAATGTTGCTCCCTGCCACCATATTCTGAAACCTAGTCTCACAATACTTAGTCAAAGTCTATGCACTCATACCGATTCAGCTTTATCTAATGCTTGTTGTTCTCCTCCAGAATTTTTCTGTTCTACATGCCCTTTTCGTTGTCTGAAAAGGCATCGTTTTCTCAGGGCGCTTTACTTGGAATAAAACATTTTGTTCTAGCTTTGGAAATGGCAAGACTCGCTCTTTATTCAACGTTTAAAGACTTTGCCAGAACATAGGCCTTGAGGGAGTATCCAGTGTTGTGGATAGACTGGCAAGATAACTCAGTGAGATGTATGCTCATGGCTGAAATATCCAGTATTTGTCAGGTCACAAGCTCAAATCCTGACATGGCCGACTCAGTCTTCCCTCTCTCAGAGGTCGGTAATTTGAATGCCTTTAAATCTGGAGAGAGAACACATTAGAAATTACACCAAGCACTGTATTAAAGCAAATTATAATTGTGTTGTAATTAATAATATTATCTATTTTTTGTTAATTCATCATGTTTAAAACATTTCCCCAGTACTTGCATAGTTCTGATGTTTCTTCACATTCTTTGACAAACTCTACAAAGTTGTTTTTCATGTTTTCTGTTTTTGAACTGAGAGTTTTGAACATTACCTGGCTTTGTATTATGGGGCACATGCATCAATGTAGGCAATTGCAATTATTAAGGAATCGCAATTATGGAATCGCAATTGCCTATGCATGTAGGTTTCGCTAAAATATTAGCGATTCCTACATATTCCTTAACTGCGAATTGCAAATTGCGATTCGCAATTAAGGAATAGCTTCCCATTCATTCCTATGGGCCTATAGGCCCATAGGAATGAATGGGAATTGCATGTGCAATTTGCGAGTACAAAATAGGTACTCGCAAATTGCGCATGCAATTTCAAGGGTGCAAGTCCACCCTGATGCACCCCTGAAATTGGCATGTGATCACATGTTGCGCACACACATGCCACTTTGAAAAATGCACTTTTGTGCATTTTTCAAAGTTTTCTCAAATTACCATCAACTTGAAATTGATGGTAATTTGCGATTCCAAATTACGGAATCACAATTTTGAAGTGCATCATGCATTGCATTTAGGGAATCGCAATTTGCGATTACCAAAATTGCATTTGGGTTGATGCATCCCAAATGCAAAAATACCGGTCACAAAGGTATTTTCAATGATGCATGTGCCCCTATGTCTTTTGAATGAAGTGCACCTATGCCATGGTCACTTCTGAGATAAGATATGCAAAACCTAATTTGTCATACTTGTTCCAGAAAGCATTCCAACACAATGCTTCTATAGCCTCAGATATGATGAGCATACCTTATAACGAACAAACGTAATGAGTTCTGCTCAATACTGACTGGACAGTTTTGCTTCCAAAGATTTCAGCCTCAAGAAGTGCATTGTCTATGCCACATCCACTGAGATAACTTCCTGCACACCACAACGCAACTTTTGTCATGTGAAAAATGCCCATCACTGGATAAAGAATATCAATTTCTACTAGATTGCTCATTAAAATGTCAGCTACAATACGGAAAACACCTATATCACAGAAAATTGGCAGGATATCTTGGTCTTCAAGCTGAGCACGCATATTTTGGAAATTGTTTAGAGCTGTGTATACTGTTGCGTAGTTTGTGACTGGAAATGGCATTACTGGTAAAAACCCAACCTTCTTCAGTGAGACGGGAGATCAGAACATGAATTCCAGCACACGGAGGAGCTGGCTTTTTTCCATCCTTCAGTCCGCACTGAATAAGTAATATGATAAATTCAGTTAAATCAACTTTGCAGACTGCAGCATCAGTTAAAAGAATGTCATCAGCCACTTTGAAACTTTCTGGTAGTCTGGGACATGTTGATGGCTTGTAGTGATTTTGCACATGTTGGCAAGGCAGTTGGGTTATAAGTTTGCAGCTTCATTTGTTTATGCCTACAAAACACACTGCTTGCTTTCCAGAAGCTTCTTCATTGATACAGTCTTGAAAAAGCACCATGGCAGTATCATGTGTGTTGGATGTTCCAGACAAAGAAGAGTTGTCTTCAAAATTAAAATGATCAAGAGCAGCAATTGTTAATCCTTTCCTAGTAAAGTGACTTGGAAGTGGTGTGCTGTTGGATTTGCAAAATTTTACAACAGGAACTGCTAACAAGTTCCTGCTCCGTACTGTCATTATACCTTGTTGATACACCAAACCTTTTTATTGAAGTGATTAGCTCTCTACTTTTGCACAGTGGAGTGGTATTTTTGCTGTAATGTAATTCATAAAACATGATTTGGAAAAAACAGTACATTTGCACAGCATAAGCCTGTTGGTTCATGGGATTATCTTCCACTTCTTCGCTTATATCTTCAAAGCCATCATCAATGTTGTCAGCTTCTGTTCTGAACTCAAGAACTTTAGTTTGTAACAGTTTTTCTTTTCTTTGTTGATATTAAGCAATAACTTAAAAAAAAACAAAGACAACAACAGACATTCTTGTTGAGTCCCATGATGTGCTGAGCTCTGGAGCATCATAGAATTTTTCTTTAAGTCCAAAATTTAAATCTTTCAGGATGTTTCCTTAAATGGTTCCTGCTGATTTTACTGCAGCCTGTGATCTTATTTCGGCAGCAAGAACTGCAGGAGTCAAATCAGCTGAGAACACAATAAGTGGCTCATTCTTTTTGTTAACTGACAAAAACAAATTCTGTCATTGTACATTCTCACTAGAAAAAATTATAATTTCATTATTATGGATCAATACAGTTTCATCAATGTTAACCATTATATCACTGATCTCATTGAGTGTGAATCCATAGCCAGTACTCAAGAGTGGCTTTAAAACTTAATTTGCTTTTTCAAAGAGCGCAAACTTAACAGAATGCTGGCAGTTACATAATTGTGCAATTCATATTTTTTAATGTATGCATGCATGCATTTCAGATGGGCATACAAATCCCCTGCAAATACACTCAACTCACTGTTAAGATCAGCTACTCAGCTTAAAACTTCATCTTGGAAGAAACTAGCTGCAGATAATAACGCGTTTGCCATTTGAGACTCACATACTCTGTACTTTGTTCTTTCATCAATCCCTTTGGCCCTTCTTCCGGCTAAACCACAGTTAATACAGTGAAGATCCTCTGATTTCTGATCAGTTTTTGGAGGTGGATTAGGGGTAGCCATCGATCTTCTAAGTGGATGGGCATTGGGTTAGGTTGTTGTTGCTTTCTCTGAAAACTCAGATTCTTGTTGTGATTCACTGGTTTCTGCTATTTTTCGATGATGTTTTTACTGCCTTTTTTCCATTGTATACAACTTGTAGCATTTGTTGTTACAATGATAAAATATTTGATCATCTTCACCCATCGGTTGCAATTCTTTGTGATCTTCGCCTTGCCGTATTTCTACAGTATCTCAAACTCTCCTCTGTCCAGCCGCATTTGATGATAGCTTTTCTTTTGGATTTGTTTGGCATATGACACATTTTTCTTTGTTGAAGGATTCCTTAGATTTTGTAGATAGCAACACTCTGTCAGGAGGTAAAGATCCTCTGCTACCACCTGCTTCGCTCATGTTTATGAATTTGAATCAAACAAAAACCTGAATCAAAAACAATATTAACATAAATTACCAATATGATGGCTAAAACACATCATTATAGAACCACCATTTTGGTAAATGGCAGTAGGGTTGCTCTGAGGAGTTATTTTCTCTTTCTACACGACTACTTGATCCCAACACTAATGTTTTGACACCAAAATGAAGTATATAGGTCTCATGGTTCTTGAAATCTTACATCATCACTGCAACACATCTGTCATTTTTAAAAATGTCATCCAGAAAAATTCAGCCCATATTAGCAATGTCTACCCAAGCTAAATTACTTCTCAAATGATACAAAAACACAAAAATGAAAATCTCTGGCCAATAATTTTTTTATGCGGGTATCTCAAGGGGCCAGGACTGAATCCATGAGGAAAAATGTATTTACATCATAAAAAGCAAGCCTGACCTTTTTCTTTGTGATGCAGCTAATATTTCAGCAAAACTAGGTGGTGTCAAATACCGTGCTTCCCTTTCCCTAGTGTATTTATTTTCTCAATTGTGTAACAACTTGAAAGGGAAAACATTAAGGGCACTGCCACATTTTTGCGTTCTGGTCCTACAAAAATGTCTGTCAAGGCTGTTAAGGACTTTTTCGAGCAACAAATAAGCGGAGAAACCGAATTAATCTGCTACAAGGATGATTTTCAATGTGAATTTCACTAAATTCCAATTTCTAATGTTTCTTGTGAAATAGCCCTTTCATCACCAATGATGAAAAAATAAAGCAGACTTCAGATTTGCAAGGAAGCTAGGTAACAAACCCCTGACTTCCATGACTAATATATATAATGCACAATGTCTTGCCTTGGCGACATTTGGAGCAGGCGTTTGGGGCTACTGTAATGTGGACGCCCTCCAGATGTCAGAAAATATGTTTTTCCGAACACTGCTGTGTGTCCCTAATAGCCTTCCTATATCTTTTTGCCATGCAGAGTTTAGACTTGTTCTGTTAGTAGATTATGTTAAAGCAGCACCCTTATTATTATGGAGATCGATATGGGTTAAACAAGAAACTTTGTTTAATCATGCTATAATCAATGACTGCAGGTCTTTAGACAAAGCGCAGACCCTCCCTTGGCCCTGTTGGAGAAAGAAGACTGTTATTCCAATCCACTTTGATAGCGTCCATCCCAAAAAAGCAGCTCAAACACAATCTGTTTGCTATATTTTCCCAAAAAAGGCTAGAGCACGAGTCCAAAGAGAAGCAGGTAACAGAATGTTTACGTCTCATTACCACCATGTCCATGGAACGATACCTGATGTTTCCCCTTTCCCATTCACAAAGATTTTATTTGACCATATTTAGATTTGTTATAGTTCACCTATTGGTTTCTTATCCTAGTTCTGCATACCATGATGCACACTTGGACCTTTGTCCTTGTGATTCAGTATTGTCCCAGGCTCTTTTTATTTTGTAAATTATGTCCTGTCCCTCAAAACCAGTTCCTGACTCCCTTATTGAGATATCTGAATATTAGAAGTTGTAGATCTGTGTTGTGTTCATTTGCCTTGTGGGGAAGTAAATAACTGCATCTGGAATTTCCCCTAGTTGGAACTGTTTATTAGGGACAGACAATACTTTGTTTATTGAGTAAAGACCATTCTTAGATGTTTTTATCTGCAATAGGCACATTTTTTGTTTATTTGTTATTGTAGACTGATGATCACTCTGGCATACATTTGTTTGGTGCTTATTAACTGCAAATGTATGTACTCTTTCTTTGCACAAAATGATGAATTTGGATCGTGAATTTTAATGATTTTATCGATTTTAATATATATAATCAATGCATGCTTTTATGGATATACTATTTTTGTATACGGAATATAGATTATCGGATCTACTAACGATGAGTGTTTTGCTCTACCCATAGTCATAAAGCATTTCATTTAAACACTGATAACGGTGCCATTCCACCCTTTTCTACTTCAGTAATGTCAGGTTATTGCATACGTAGCTACCATAGACATAAAGGTGGCATTCGAAACATCACTGCACATTTATTCATAGGCACAGGTTGAAGTATAGATCAATGGTGTTTTAAACAATCTACATTTAGGATGTGCACATGAAGACTACCATTAAATGTTCCTGATTGAAATTGTAGAAAACTTAGATTGTGAATATTAACAGTCACAGTTTTGTGAAACACTGAAAGTCTGACCATATTATCCATAAATATATATATTTTTTTATTGTTATTTTTAGGCCGCAAAAGAAAAACAACCACAAAAAGAATACTTCTGAAAAGTGACCAAGAAAATGGATATAAAAGACCGCAGGCATCGTTCTTTAACAAGAGGCCGATGTGGAAAGGAATGCCGTTATACCAGCTCATCACTGGACAGTGAAGACTGCCGGGTGCCCACTCAGAAATCGTATAGCTCAAGCGAGACACTGAAGGCATATGACCATGACAACAGGATGCATTATGGCAATCGCGTTTCTGATTTAGTTCACAGGGAGTCTGATGAGTTTCCAAGACCAGGTATGTTTGAACCTTGTGCTTAGATTTGTAGGCCCTTACTAATAACAAACATGCAATTCATACCAAAAAATAATCAATATTGCATCCACTGAAATACCTGCTGTGACAGTATCAAATAATTCCTGCAAGAAGCATCAGTTATATAAGAATTAACAGATAAGATAAAACAGTATTGCAACTTTATATATGCCATGGCAGTGAAAATTAATTTGCAAAATAACACGTAATTTAGAGCAACTGTACTAATAATGCAAATACTCAGTTATTATTACAGTGCAAAGATCAAATTAGAGTTTGCTACCACAACAGACCTAAATTGACAGGAGATTTTTTTTTACTGCCTCATAAACTGCATGTGACAATTACCTTACCCAGGGAAATAACTCTTCTAATAGTCAGGAGAACGTTCAAATGTGATCTTACCTACTGCACAAATTGTGCACCCATCACGCTGGTTTCCATAAAATTTCTTTTGTTAAAAAAAAATTCACATAAAAACATGGCATGGTATAAACACTAAATGCAGATGCACAGAGTATAATTTATTTATTACATTGTTTGTGTGTGTGTATATATTTTTTTTCACTAAAAAAACAAAGGTTACAGGGACATTATAGTCAACCTGAGATGTCATCAGTGATGTCACTGATCATGTCATGATTGATGTAATATGTGAGGCCATAAGCAGTGCATTGCGGGGGCGTAAGTTCTAGTTAGTTCAGGTAACTATAACTTCTGAATTTCAATGGTTTTGTAAAAGTGAAATCTGAGTCTAACTCAATTGTCCCTTAACCTTTGTTTTTATTGTGTGACTATCTAAGTTCTTATTCTATTTCCTAACTATAACGTCCCTGTAACCGTTGTTTTTTTAGTGAATTTCTACAATTTTAAATGTTATTTCCTAACTGTAACTTCCCTGTAGCCTTTGCTTTTTTAAGTGGATTTCTAAGTTTTTTAAATTTTATTTCCTAACTGTAACCTGTAACCTTTGAGAAATGGCAAATGTACGGGAGACGGCAATCTATTACAAGTCTGCTCTGTTATTCTGCCTTTCGATGGACTTGTCGACGCCCCAGCATCCCCACCTCCCACAAATTCTCATATGTGTCATCGCCACTCTGATCAAAACAAAGGATATTTGGATGCAATGCATGTGACTAAGCTTCCATGAAAGCAAAAGCCCACCTACCATTTTAGGTATATGTGCCCTAAAAAGCCCCCATCTTTCAAATGGTTTGTTTATCCTGTAACAATACGAGCAACTAAAAATGCTTAGATGGCGAAGAAGACATTTTTGCATGACGCTGCCTGTGAGACTTCAACATTATCAAATGTGGTGTGTATATTCCTGCATAGCTTTCAGCAAACTTTGAATTTGGAAAAAGCTGTAGAATAGATAAAATATCAATTCTCGACCCATACTATACATCAAATTACCTTAGCCAGTTTCTGTGATAGTTTGGGATACAGGCCACTCTTCTTTACCAAAAGCCTACATTTTTTCACCTTATATTATTACAGAGCTGAATTCTCTTGCTGTGTCCAGTTGTTGGACTTCAGCACAGCTCTGAGGGAAGCCAACAAATTGTATAAAGGAAGGCCTTGTTGATGAAGCATCCTACAACACGGGTCTAGCCTGAAAAGACATCCAATTTCCCACCTTCCTACGGTAGTGTGCTACATGTATCAACATGGAAACCATTAAGCTATCGCACTCAATAACAGAAATCATTGCTAATGAAGAAAGTCGGATCATATTATTATTTAGTGAAGGTATAGAAAATTATGTGGTCATAGCTATGGCCAACAGAGCTACTAACTTACACCGAAGGACAAAGACTGGAAAGTTCACATCTCATTTTTCACAGGCAGAAAAGTACACACTGTTTTATGTCTGTTTCAGTTATTTGCCCAGCATAAGGCCAATTTGTAAAAGAGGTGTGTGCCAGAATCCCCTTCACAAACCGAGATCAACATCCCACTTTGAAAGCACCTTTTGCCTGAATCATCAAGCATGCTTTCATGGCTCCTTACTTTCGAGGTACTGCCTGCCTAGAATTCAAATCCTTACACTTGCGCTGATTTTGTGCCACTGAATACACGATTCATGAGATACCCCAAAAAGTTCTTAAAGGTCAAAGGGAATGTTATCAGATGAAGAACAGCATCTTTAGCAATGGCAATCGGGTAGCTGAAGTCATGTGTTGTGGCAGGCAAAATATTGGCAATAAAACATTAAACATAACAAACGTTATTCCTTTGCTTGCCCAGAAAATACAAGCAAAACAATTAGTTTGTAAGAAGGAGCCTTTAGGGTAAGATTATGGCAAACGGCTAAAAGACCATTGTGCTCTTTGCAATGAATATACCACCAATGTTATGTGCACCAAGAAAAACAGTTTATGGTACTCCTGAGGATTGATAACTGTAATCTGCTGGTGCCACTGAAAGATTCTCAATTAGTCGTACTATAGCCCCACCCGCTGCCCGGGCTAAACAGCTGCCATTTAATGGTCATTTTCCCAAACAGCACATAAGCCTAAACAAAGTGTCAAACAAACAAGAACACCATGCTGCCTCTGTCACAGCTGCCGGCCCCCTGTCCCGTATTCTCTTCCGCAGGTAACACAGCAGAGCCACGCGCTCACCAAGTGGACCTATCCCACCTCATCTCACCTCACCTCTCTTCCCTCCTCAACCACACCTGTATGAGGTCCCTGACGGTGGCAACCAGTGTTAATGCTGGGGACTGCAAGGGGGTGAGGCCTCAAGGCCCCCACCGTCCTAGCCAGCTCCCTGCCTCCTTCAGGAACCGGCATTGCTCCCACATGCATGGAGCTGCTGGAAAAGCAGTTCCCTGCGTGCAGCAGCAATGCTTTAATCTCTTTTGCTTCCTGCATGGCTGCGGGCAGGAAAAGAGATGAAAACTCTGCTTCCAGCAAGTGGGAGCATTTTGATAGCTCCCACTTGCTGGAAGCGGAGTGTTTGCTTTTGCTTGGTGGGAGCTGACACAGCTCCCACCAAGCAAACGCAAGCAGCTGTCGCTTGAGGGTGAGCACCTTTGGGAGATAGCAGGAGCTGGCCCTGGTGATGCATGCAGTTATAGATTACACTGAAAAAGTTATGAACTGTGTTATAGAGATAATAAGGGAGGTGTACATGCTATTATACAGTCATTTAGATAGTAATGTGTTTAGTCTGTTGGTTAAAATCAATTTTGCAGATATTACTTTTGAATGTGGTGGTGGCTATTGAATGTCTCCATTTGTTTTGTCATTTCGCAACGCATTGGCGGCGATCGCGGCTACCAATCATCGCTATGCCTGGCATCACAGTAAAAATGAAAAATTGGTTTAAATGATTGTTTTTATACAAACTGCCTACAAAAATATGACCTTAAACAGTTCATTAATAAACCCCTAGTGTCTAAAATACTGTAAAATGTGTGCATATATGTATTTTACACCTCTTAAAAAATGTGCGATCGTCACGGATACCGAAGTCATCGCGACTCTCGGCGTCACCGCAAAAACAGGAAGTAGGGTTCAAACACAGTTTTTAAAAAAGTTATTACAGCTATATGTGTACAAATATGTTCTTTTAGTTAGTAATGTGTGTATTGTAATAGTTAGAATGAATTTTTTTATTATATTTTTTTAACGTGGTGTTGGTTGTTGAATGTATGCATTTGTTTTGCGATTTCGCTACAGGATGGCAATCATTGTGACATCGCCGCAAGGTTAAAAAATTCCCCCAAAAGATCAGTTAACAAGAAAATGAACAACATTTTCAGCTCTTGGATGGCTCTGACAGCCTTTGTGTTGAGAGTGTGTATAAGACAGCTACATATAAGACTGTATGCAAATTTTCAGCTTGCCTAGAAACACCCCGTTCCCTTTGTCATCTCTATATATATTCCATGTATGTCAAAACGCAGATTGTTGTTGTAGCTAGAGCCCATGTTATGGTCTCTGAGGAAAGCAGAAACTGTTTTATTTATAGGTTTCCTGGCTTTGTCAATCTGTGGGCAGAATTGATTTGGCCACTTCCATTTCTGGCTTTGGCCTATATTAGAGTACACCAAGATAGTGTGAGGGAAATGCCACATCAGGTCTGCAAAGGGTCCTTCATTAGGATTTCCAGCCCTACCCTAGTCAATGTGCCTAGGTCATTGCCATCACAGTGCACAGTCATGAGGTGAGGAGTTTGGAAATCCACAATGGTATCAACCAAAGCCAGCACCTGATTGAACTTTAACCCTCCCTGGCCAAACCAACTAATCTCCACATTTGGCAAACCCAAGTCTCTGTTAATACCTTTGTTTTTGCAGCCTCTTTAGCCCAATAGACATAGTTGTGGCCCACAATCTACACTGTATGCGTTTTGTAGGAAGGAGGAGTAGAATACAGGACAGATCTGCAGCTGAATATCACAATTGGTACAATGAAAGTCAGTGAAAATGCATGTGTGCTTGTAGTTTGAAAAAAAACTTGAAATTTGATTGGATGAAGGGAATGTGCAGGGGAATTAAAGGTGGTTGCATTTGGAAAAGATTAGTAAATAGATGTGTCATTGGCTCTGGTAAATAGAAAAAAATGTAATAGAGAGTAGGATATGCTTTACAGTATGTGCAGTAAACCACACCTGCTGTAGTTCATTTTGCAACTAGTATGGTCCTTCTGGAATGTGTTGTGAACTTGTGACCTACTGGTTCAAGTGGGTTTCTATGGAGATTCTGCAGAGGGTGTATTGGGAGAAGGGTGTTAAAGAAACAGGTATTATTTTGATGAATTGGAGAGGTTTAGGTTAATTTATTTATAAGGTAGGTAAGATTCCCTAGTGAGAATGTTCCAAGAAAGTGTAGTATGGTGATAGAAATATAAAAATATTAAGGAAAGTAGGTTTTCCGACTCCTGTTTTTTTCACAAATTCATCGTTCGTGATCATTATGATTACGCTGCGATTATTGCCAGAAAGGCATCCATTTTGGGCTACCTCCAAACAGGAGCGAAAGGGTTAATAGACAGTAACCATTCAGAAATGCAGTTACAAAACTGAAATATAAAAGCAATGTTTTTATTTGCTGACTTTTGCAGTATCAGGGAATACAATGTTCAGAAGGTTGCCATTTCTGGTTGCTTTGTATGAGAGTGGTGTGCCATTCTTGTGCTAAGTTTTTTACATCTACCAAATAATAGAAAAAAAGCCATTTTACCAATGTATTCAATATTCTTGTTTGTTAATTAAAAAATTTGAAAGTCAAAAAAATGATTGTTAAGGTGTATAATTGTCATATTGTAATAAAAGATTTTGAAATATATTTCATTATTTAAAAAATGAAAGGATGATATAAATCAAATTGTTAGTGTTTTTGTATATCTATTAATAGGTAACTAAGACATAGTTTGTCTCGGGTGCAGATCAGGTGACTTCCAAGTTAGTTTGTAATGTGTTTCCATGGAGGTCAATGCTGCACTTGTATTGCTTTCCTGAATTCTGGAAGTGGTAGGAGAAATAAGTGCACACTAAGAAACTATATGTAATCTTGTAGTATATCAGGTCAAAGTTTTATATGTGTATATATGATGTGCTGCATATAACTAATGTTTTTATTTGTATGCTGGGAGTTGTAGTCCTATTTGTTCCATTATAAAAGATAAATACAGCACTCAGTTTTGAAAGTGGAAACAATGCACTATAGCTGTAAATGAATTATAAATCTGAATTGATCTGTGCATGGAGGTTTATTGGAAGGGCTGTCTTATCACTTAAAACTGCTTCACAAGGTATGCATTTTTCTTTAACCATATATCACTGAACATTGATTTAGGCTGTAGCTAGGCCTTAACGCCGGGAGCGATTAGCTTAAAAAGTAAAAGATGCAGTTTGAAATTTAAGTGAGCTATATGCACTCATAGAAACCTATGTGCCCAATTATGCATCCAGCCTACACCCTGACTTAAATCTGAGATATGTAAGTAGACAGACACTGAAACACCTAGTGAGATAGAGATACATTGAAAGATTCAGTCACACAGACAGGCACAACTGATATGTATCTTTTGGTAATAAAGGCAGTTACTCACAAACTTAAATAACCCAATATCACTAGTACACCCAGGAGGCAATGTATGCAGGTGGTTACAGACACATTTAGAGAACTATGTCACCTAAAGAGAGGCAGATATTTAGTAATACATTTACATACATATGGAATCACAGTCCCAGATAGGAACTGAATGTCATTCACATGTCTGCTAAACAAGTGAGACTTTCAAGTTTATCATGCAGACAAATAGTGCTTGCATTATGTCTCAAGCCTGGTATACTTGAGCTTGGGCATGTAATTTTACTGGTAAAGCTGTCTTACCACTTAAAAGTACTACACAATGGGGAGACTTTTCTTGTACCACATTAAAGTGAACACTGAGGTAGGCTGAAGCTAGGCCATAGTGCTGGGAGCTATTCACTTAAAAAGCAAAAGATGCACTTTGATGTTTCAGTGAGCTATATGCAGACCACAAGCCCCTCAGATGGTTGATGCAAATGAGGAGTGAGAACCCAAAACTGTTGAGGTGGTCCATCTCCCTACAGCGAATGGACTTTATGGTGGAACAACGCACTGGTACAGAACACGCCAATGCTTATGTTCTGTACAGATTCTTCTGTCTTAGTGATGAGAACTCCCAAGAGGGTGGGTAGTTCTCCCCACCTATCAGCTGGAGGGGACACGTGTTAGACTTGGCATCTTTGGCATTGTTTGCCCTGATTTTTTTCCTCTACCTCCTGTATTTTAGATGCTGTGCTGAATTTCGTTTTTGCTGGCTTAGATGCTTTGCCACTGCCACTGCTTTGCCACTGCTGATCAGTGTCAAGTGTAAGTGCTCCCTGTGTAATTTGTTATTACAATTAGTTCTCCATGATTGGCATACTTGATTTACTGGTAAGTCCCTAGTAAAGAGCACTGAGTGTGCCAGGGCCTGTAAATCAAATGCTACTAGTGGGCCTGCAGCACTAATTGTGCCACCCACAAGAGTAGCCCTGAAAAAATATCTCAGACCTGCCACTGCAGTGTCTGTGCGCAGTTTTAAACTGTCATGTTGACCTAGCAAGTGCACCCACTTGCCAGGCCCTAACCTTCCCTTTTCTTACATGTAAGGCACCCCTATGGTAGGCCCAAAGTACCCCCATGGTCAGGGTGTAGTGTATGCAAAAGGCAAGACATATACTTGTGTGTATGACTTATCCTGATAGTGAAATACTGACAATTTCATTTTTCACTATTGAAAGGCTATCTGTCCCATAGGATAGAATGGGAAATACTTTGTAACATCTTATAAGTAGAGCTTTCCATTGGGACAAGATAGAGAAATAAAGTTTAGGCTCTCTGAACTCAAATTTAATAACACATCTTTTAGAAAGTAGACATTTTCTTGTTTAACCATTCTGTGTGCCTCTAACTGCTTGTGGATTGATTGTCTGGTTTTGGAGTGATAGGTGAGGGGTATGTGCATTCACTGTAGACAGCCACTGAGGGGGTTGAGGTGTGCCTGGCCCTTCCTGGATGACTCCGAGCTGAGCTGAAAAGACCGTGGCTGTATTTAGAGTAGTTGGAGGACTTTTCCTTGCACTTGAATAGGGCCTGTCTCCCTTGCACAATGCTACCGCCACCCCCTGTGGTCATACTGCACCAGTGAGAACAGAACTGGTTTGGACTGGGCTCAGAGACCCTTTCACAAAGAGAACAAAGACAAAATGGGGTATAAGTAGTAGACCTTAAACCCCAGACCTTTATATCACTTCTGGACTTAAGAGGAACATTTGCCAAGGAGAAGAGCTGAAGAGCTGTGAGGAGGAGTACAGCCCCTTTACTGTGTGTTGTGTGAAGTTGGCCTGCAGTTGCTGTTTCTACCAAGCGAAGGACAAGGACTGTAACTTTGCTGTGAACCTGCTTGAAGAACAATCTCCAAGGGCCTGTGTGTGCTGGCCTCCTGTTCTGAAGTCTCAGGGACGCAAAGACTTCACCCCAGCTCCCCTGAACTCTGCTGCTGAGCGTTCTGACCTGCCAGGAGGTGACTATTCCAGTTCTGGGCCTCTGTAGGTTGTTCCTGCTGTTGGGAGCTGGAAGAAACCTGAAGAACTAAGAAAAAATATGCATCGCTCTTCTTGCGGCCATTTATTCCGACGCAGCACCGCCGTGCGAGAAGAATCTCCACGCACCGCCGCGCCACTGCAGAGACGACACAGTGCCTGTCATTGCTGCAAGAACTGACCCATCATGGGATCACAGCTGAAGAAACCATTGCACCGCTGCTTGCCCCCGCTGCATTGATCGCCAGCGCATCCTGGATTTTCATGCATCGCACCTGTGCAGCAAGTTTTCCCGACATATCACTCGTGGACCAGAACAGTCTTGGAGTCGATGCATCACTTCCTCCTACAGTCCGGATTTGACGCATCACTTCTCATGCATGCAGCAGAACTGTCTCATCGCCTCCCCAAGAATTCAGGAACTGACGCATTTCCTTCTCGACGCTTCCCTTCTCTGCGGCTGTTTGGCTTTGTGAATTTTGACGCATCTAAAGGTACTTTGTGTAGAATCACGCATCCATAGTTTTCTATGGACCAAGTTGCTTGAAACTTTTTAAAGTCATATTCTTATTACATGTATGTTGGATTTTTGTTGTTTTGGTCTTGTTGAGTTTAGATAAAGATACTTTATTTTTCTTAAACTGGTTTGGTGTCCATTTGTGGTGTTATCACTGAATTACTGTGTGTTTTGAGTGCAAATACTTTACACATTGCCTTTGGGATAAATCTGTCTGCTCGGTGGGGTTATCTAAAGTCTGTTTCCCCCTTACCCTGACAAGAAGCAAGGGTCCCTATTTGGACAAAGGTACCTACCGCTGCCAACTAGAGACCCCCATTTCTAACACACAGGCACTGTACTTACACTTATCCAATAATCCAGGCACTGCACTTGTACTCATGCAATCATCCAGCCACTGCACTTGCACAATCACTCATGCAGTACCTATGCACTCATCGATTCAGCCAGACCCTACTAATGCACTCATCCAATCACCCTGTCACTTCCCATACATTCATCTAATCCCCTTGGCACTACTCATACACTCATTGAATCACCCAGGTACAACAAATGTACACATCGAATCATGCATGCACTAACCATGTAGTCATTCAATCACCCAAGCACTTCATATGCCCTCATCCAATAATATATACACTACCCATGCACTCATCCAATTACTCAGGCACTACACATGCACTCATCTAATCACCCCGTCACTACACATGCACTCATCCAATCACCCAGTCACTACACATGCACTCATCCAATCACCCAGGCACTCAACATGCAGTTACCCAACCACTCATACACTCAAGTCAAGTCAAAAATACTTTATTTGGCCACTAAAAGACATAAAAGCAGGCAATTAAACACATTTGAAAAACTTCAGAAAACAATCAATACATTAGGAGAGGGAAAGTGCGCGTGTCCATTACGGAAAACCCCATCATACACATATTGTATATACTACAATTAATCACTTAATCAAATAGAAATTAAACCCATTGTAAAAAATCAGATGGCAGGTATCAATACATGAATAAAAATACAACAAATAAAATACCATAAAAATAGATGCTTAACAAGAACCCCCTTAATTAGGTGTTTAAAAAGTGCTCAGAAAAACATATGGTGCCATAACCATGCTTAAATAGATGTTACGTAGCTATTGTAGGGGCATCTTCTTCCTGAATCTCATAGCCCCTAACAGAAAGCTCCCGACCCCAAAGCACACCACAGGGGAGGATAGCATTTGCAAAAATAGTAATGCAGGCCTTACTTGAACAAAGTTAGCCTCTCTAAGTAACGGCAATATAATTTTCTTGTGGAAGGGGGCATAAAATTCACAAAAGAAAATAAAATGCAAGGTATCCTGTTCCGAAAAATTGTCACAAGGCTTTAGGGTACCTGGCAGTGAATACCCCTTGGGGAAGGCTAAAATCCAGGGTACCTGATACAGCTGAAATCTAGTTAAAACAAAGCGATGTTGCACGTTGGGGACTAGTGACAAGTAGGGCTGTAACTGTGGGGTCAGACTTATAGTAACATACCTTCTCACTGAAGGCTTGGCTACTTCCAGGCCCTCCCAGATCGCCTGCTGTCTGGCCAAAAACTTCAAGTTAACATCCTTAATGGCTGCCAGGCCTAAGGGTCTAGGTTTGTTGTACATATCAGGGCAGCCCAGCCACATCATTTCCTCCCTAATGTATTTTAGCCACGGAATACGAAGGGCCCCCTCAAGGGTAATACTGTCCACTCTGGCCAACTGATTCAGAGTAGTGGAGCTGCTCGACCAGATCCTCAGCCAACGTAACAATGGTGCAGCAGCGATGTGGTCAGAAATATACCCCAAGCCAAGCTCTTCATGCAGGATAAAGGCAGGGGTGCTTGGGCGGAGAGCAAGAAGGCAACGCATAAATTTATTCTCGACCCCCTGAATATTCCTCACATCCTTATAGCCCCATACATCACACCCATATGTCGCCATAGGGATTCACTTTTCTTTATAGACCTTGGGTAGGGCAGGTATAGGTTTAGACACTAACCTTTCGGCAAAATCCCATATGGCCCCAACTGCTCTTGCCAATATGTTCTTTTTTAGTTGTCTTTGCGCAGACCAGGTCCCGTGATTATCGAACAACGCCCCCAAATAAGGAAAGGTGGACACTTTCAACAGTTTAACCCCCCTGCAGTAAATCTTGCTCTTAGCAGCCGTTTTGCTACCCAAGGTCATGGTATGTGATTTTGAGAAATTGGTTGCTAAGTCAAGTGGCTCCATAAAATCAATAAAAACTTTTAAAAGGTTTTGGAGGCCTACAGCGGTCCTTGCAAACAGCACTGCATCATCTGCGTACAGTAGTGCAGGGACCAGCTTGGCCCCTGCTCTTGGGATGTCTTTAGTACTGACTGAGAGGAGGTCCCCAAGTTTGTCTATTTAAAGTGTAAACAGCAGAGGGGCCAAAATGCACCGCTGATGTACCCCTCGATTGACCACCCAGGGGTTCGTCAACCTACCATCTTCCTTGAACCTTACCACCGCAGTGGTGTTATTATGGGCATAATGTAAAAAGGATAACAGACTTGGGTCCATACCCAACTCCCCCAGGATCTGCCACAGTTTAGATCGGTTGACTCAATCAAAAGCCGACGCTAAGTCCATAAATCCTATATGCAAGGTACCCCTCTTTGCTATAGTGTACTTCCCGATCACCAGGTTCAAATTAATGCATTGATCAAGCGTCCCTCTCCTTTGCTTAAAACCAAACTGTAAATCACTAATAACATTAAAATTTTCTAACCACAGTGATCGACGGTTCAAGATCACCTTCCCCATGATTTTATCAGCAGAATCCAAAAGAGAAATAGGTCTATATTAGGCAGGATCATCCCTTAAACCCTTTTGAAAAATTGGGATAATAATAGCCTTCGCCCATGATGGAGGAAAACCACGTGTGCTAGCCGCATTAAAAACCTGTGCAAATATTGTAGCCCAGACCTAGGGGTCTGCCTTATACAGGTTAGCTGGTACCCCCTCTGGGCCCGGTGCCTTTCCCCCGGCTGTAGCAAGGATAGCTCTATGAACCTCAGCAGCATTAAAATGAAGTGGTTCTAAAGGTAGGCTAGACTCACCTTGTGTCTCCATCCCCTCCAGATCACCACCACTATACATGCCCCTAAAAAACTCAACCCACCGTTCTGGGGCCATGATGCAATCTGTGTGCTAGCATTTACATTCTCTGAAAAAAGAGGGCTATTACCCACCGCCTATCTGAGAGTGTACTTGCTTGGCCAAGATCCGCCCAGGCCTTTTCCCTAATGGCTTTCTTCCTCTCCTGTATTGCATGCTTATGGACCGCCCTGCAGGCCCTGATCTCACTCTTGTATCTTGGGTTTTGTTTAAGAGCCAACATTAACTTCCTGTGGGCAGTAGAACAGGTGCCATCGAATCACCTCTTCACTTTAGGTCCATCACCCCTGCATGGGACAGTTAGGTTGGTAGCTATCTGGTTAGTCAGTGTTCCTAAGGGGTCTAGTACAGCTCTATCCTGCACATTGATGTCCATGCATGCTGAGACCTCAACTGCACACTCTGCATACAGGAGATCTAAGAACCTTTCCGGTACCACCTTCGTCCACTTCAGTCTATGTGATTGATCCTTGGTGCTAATATCAGAATTGGAGATACTCCTACTCTCTACTTTATAAGAGGCAGATGAGTACAATAGATCAAGTATAAGGGGGTTATGGTCACTATAGTTACTCCAGAAAGCATTAAAATTATAGACTGCAGGAGCATAGGATTCAGAGATCATTATAAAATCAGTGATACTAGAGCATCCCCTGCCGGTAAAGTTGGCAATAGGAGTGTTCACCCCGTTTGCGCTAGACAATACAAATTGTTTGCTGAGACAAGCCCTTCTATGAGTGTGCTTGACTCTGTATGTTCAAAATGTATGGTTAAAGGTACAGAATCCCCATAGGCCTTAGTTGGGGTGCAGTTAAGGTTGCACTGATGGATATTAAAGTCGCCCAAAATTAAGATCTCAAAATAAGTACATTTACTTTTTATGTAGGTGTCAAAGAAACCCTCCAGGGCGGCTAAGTGTTCTATCACGGAGGATCTGGTGAAAGAATTATAGCAATTTACTACTAGTAACGGGTAGTGATTCTTAAAAAACAGCTCTACTGCTAACATACGGGGAGAATGACACTCTAATCGGCTCATCTTGCAACTTAAATCGAGAGAAACCAATAAAAGAAGGCCTCCCCTAGCATGTCCCGATATCGAGGGAATTGCATGCTTAACAAATGAGGTAAACCCATACTGATAAAAACTCTCACCAGTATCCCATGTCTCTTGTAGGGCAATCAATTGACAGCCCAAAAGAGTCCTCCACCAGAGAACATCATCTCTCTTTGCCCCCAGACCTGCGACGTTCCACGAGAGTATCCTCAGACCGGCAGGGTCTATCCTAGAAGATACTATACTAAAAGGAGGAGCAGGCTCTGGTTTCCATGGAGAAAGAGCGTTAAGGGCTCCAGTAAGCGCTGGCCTAGGAAGTAGGACACTAATAGTTGCTGGACAAGTAACTGGGCTAAGTGGTGGAGCAGATTCTAATTTCCCAGATAAGGGAGTGGTATTGGCAGTCAAGTCCTGTGATCTTGTTCCCTGTGGCTCAACCTCGGATGATGATTGTCAATCTATGCCATCAAGCCCCTGTAAGCTTCGCAAGGGTTCAAACCTGTTGGCTAAAGGTAGGACCAATCCAGGATTATAAATCTGGGTTGGTTTAGACGTACTAGGTACCTGAAGCCAGGGGCTTTTGAGGGAAAAAGATTAGCAGGGGGTTAAACGTACTGAAGGGGACAATCCTAATCATTGTTTTAGAGCTACCCCTAAGCTCACAATCTGTCAGCACATTAACTTGGATAGGGTGTCTCATGTTGACTATCACACAGTCCCCCTCAATGTTTTTCCCCACCCTGCGACCCACCCAGCCCACCAGTGAGTAACCTTAGTACCAAATCCAGTGTAGATTCCTTGCTCCCCTGTGTGATCGGAGGGACTCCCACTAAGACTATAGCCAAAGGTGCTGCTTCCGGGGGCAAATCTATGGTCTCATGACTGTTGGCTGGGGGCTTTATAGGATTAATTGAGACAGACATATTGGGTACACGCCCCCTTGATAATGATGCCCCTCGAGGTGGGACTACCTGAGCCGTCTCCCCCGCCTGCACCACATAAGGTGGATTACAAGTTGCGCTTAAGGTCCTGGCCCCTTGGATTGCCCTTTGTTCCTTGTGCCCAATGTTTTGAATGATTTGAGTGTTTTGTAGTTCAAGGGCCACCTCAGTAGAGCAGCCAGGCACTACTAGAGGGCCCACTGTGTCTGTATCTGGTGTCCCTCTATCAGACACTTGTGACTTGGTAGGCCTAGCAGGGCCAATGTACCCGCCTCCCACAGACTTCTTTGCACTGGGATAACAGGGTATTATCAGAAGAACAGTGTCAAGTCTTGTATCCAGACCCTCCAGTTCCTTTGCAATGGAATGACAGGGTATTATCAGAAGAACAGCGTCAAGTCTTGTATCCAGACCCTCCAGTTCCTTTGCAATGGAATGACAGGGTATTATCAGAAGAACAGCGCCAAGTCTTGTATCCAGACCCTCCAGTTCCTTTGCAATGGAATGACAGGGTATTATCAGAAGAACAGCGTCAAGTCTTGTATCCAGACCCTCCAATTTTTTCCGTATCGGCGCTAAAAGGTTATCAAATATAGATTCCAGTCTTGGTAAAAGTAAGTCAATTAAATGTTCTAAATCAGAACTGGCTGGCGTTGAGGGCCTTGTGGGTGGGGGATTACGGGGGGCTCTTTTGCTGCCTGGTATCTTCCTCTTAGTAGGGGGGCTACGTAAGTTATCCTCCACCAGTGTCATAGCCGTCTCAGCATTAAGATCCACTGTAACTAGAGTAGCCGAGGGAGATAATACCAGTCCGGTGTTAGCCTCTTCCACTCCAAGGCTATCCGTTAGAAATTGGGCGGAGGTGGATTTACCCATCTCCAAGGAGAGCCTCCTTTCAGTCAGGGCTATCTCCTTTGAGATGGCACTAGCCGCCCTAGTTAAAAACGAATCAATGTTCACAGTGTTGTTGCTCCCCGCTCCTCCAACTGTTGTTTTTATTTTGACCATGATTGGTAGCTTTGAAATTAACTGCTCTTGACAAGAGAAGAGGCGGAGAGACCAGGCCTGTATCCAACTGTACATTACTTGATCTTAGGGTGAGCCGCAGAGGGGGAGCACACTTCACTTTAATAGTTGAGACTTTTCAATAGGCAATAGAAATAAATAACTACAGAGTAGAATGTATTAAAGGTGACAGTACCTTAATATTTATGTCCAAAATGCAGGGCCAAGAGACCTGGCCCAGCCCAGCCTCCTCCAGTCTCAGACGGGCCCACCCCCTTGGCCCAGGCTTTGCCCGGGCATGCCCGCGCATGTCCCGTGCTGCAGGAGCCTGAAGGTGGTTTTAAGTGCCTCCTGGAGCGCGTGCAGGTTGTGTGACGGCGGTGTAGAGGCCGCAAGGCAAGCAGGGGGTTGCGGTTCCTCTCTCCTCCTCCGGCAAACAATGGGTGTCCCGCGCTGCGGGAGCCCCAAGGTGGTTTTAAGCACCTCCTGGTGCGTGTGCAGACTGCTTGATGTCGGAGGCGTAGAGGCCGCAAGGCAAGCTGGGGGTTGCGGTCCCTCTCTCCCCGTCCGGCAAACAGGCGTCCCGCGCTGCGGGAGCCCCAAGGTGGCTTTAAGCGCCTCCTGGCGCACGTGCAGGCTGCATGAAGTCGGCGGCATAGAGGCCACAAGGCAAGCTGGGGGTTGCGGTCCCTCTCCTCCCCTCCGGCAAACAACGGGCGTCCTCATTTAATAATTCATGCACCACTTATGCACTCATTCAGTTATCTACGCACCACTCATACACTCATTCAACCAAACATGCACCACTCATACACTCATTCAATCATCAATGCACTACTCATGCACACATACAATCACCATATACATGTTCATACACTGATTTATTCAGCTTATCTTTTTTAACTGAATAGATGGTTGTTTTGGAGGTTTTTTGTGAATTTTGCATTTTTGTTTTCTTGCTGGAAACAAAAATGACAACTGGGAGTGCAAAAACGTCAACACACACTCAAAAATTTAGAAAAACTATAAAGGGCCAAAAAATAAAAATCAACCTTTTGTCATTCTTTTAAGCATTGCAAAGGGCAGTTATGGACTGCTCTCCAGCACTCGCTACAACTCCATAATCCATGCAGTACTATGGAGCCAAATCTTGAAGTTGAGATTGGACCTCTGAAGGGACTCTCTGCCCCAGTGTTGTTGCAGCTGGCATTGAAGTTGAGGGTCCTTCAGCCTCGCGTTGCCTTCCTGCTGCTTTTAGATAATTGCCATGGTATGTTCTTCGATGGTATAGCATGGATGTAGTCCTACAAGAATATTTCTTATTTGTGCTCCTTGACAATGTCTTGTCACATATTGTGCATTGCACAAATTTGGCAACTGTTTTCGATTCTCCTAATGGAATCCTTAAGAAATCCCAGGCAATGCTTGATTTCTTCTGGGGAAGCCCCTCATCTCCAGAGTCACCAGAATCTTCCTCTTGGGCTCCCTGGTCCACCTGCCATTCCACCTGATCTCCCTCTTCTGGCTGAGTTGCCATTTTTGCAAAAAAATATATGCAAAAAAACACTCCAACAAATGCTAGTGAGCTGCTCACAATGAACTCCTCTTAAAGAATGTTCAAGATAGATAAATGGGCATGTTCTTCCTATTCTTATTGTTGAAAAGTATATCATCCAATCATATTCCTTTCTTTCGCAGTCACATGATCTTCGCGATGATAGGTGTCCTCGCGAAGACCAGAAATTGAAAAGAATAATGTTTTATTTGAAAATAAGTACTCAAACATAAGTGTTAATCGACGGATATTAAACCCAAAATGTGGATCATACTATTTAATATGTATAAATATGTGCTATACACTTTACCTAAAACACGCGTTCAATGCGGTTACCAACGTTATCGCGACTTCCGGCCTCATCACGATCACATAAAACACCAAGTAAAAGGATATTAATTGAAAAAATTCTTCCAAAAGTTAGGTTTAAAGAGTATATCATTTAACTACTTGTGTTAAATATTAATTAAATATGTGTAAGTATGTGTCCCTGAGTTTTTAAAAAACACACACACTTAGCAACGACCAATGACACTGCTGTGCACTGAGTCACCGCAAATATATAGAAAACACCACATTGAAGAGGTTTTTTCACAAAACCATCAAACAAGCTCAAATATAAACTCTACATTACTAAACAACTAGTGTCTGCTATTAAGTAAAATATTTCTATATATATGTTTAAGACTTCCGTAAAAACAGGCACCTTTCGCAATGTCACAGCGGGTATCGCAAAGTTGTCACGAATATAAAAAAGGTAAAGAAAAAAAGAACTAAACTTAATAAAAATACACGTTGTAGAGCTTTTTCAGATAGAAAATACAATTTATAAACCTCAAAAATTCATAGGTTACATTGACGCTGTAGTTAGAAATTTACTGAAAAAAACAAAGGTTACAGGGACATTATAGTTAGGAAATAGAATTTAAAAAACCATAGAAATTCACTGAAAAAACCAAAGGTTACATAGACGTTATAGTTAGAAATTAGCATTTAAAAAACCTTAGAAATTCACTGAAAAAAACAAAGGTTACAGGGACATTATAGTTAGGAGATGGAATTAAAAAAACCTTAGAAATTCTCTGAAAAAAACAAAGGTTACAGAGATGTTATAGTTAGACTATTACACTCGTACAAAACCAGAGAAATTGAGTGGTTATAGTTAACTTTGCTAACTATAACTTGTGGCCCTGCAATGCACTGCTTATGACCTCATATAACATGGTCGGTGATATCACTGATGACATCAGTGATGACATCTTAAATGACATCACTGAGGACATCATTCACAGAATCTCTGGTGCACCCACTCACACCCCAATGTAACCTTTCATACACCCACTCCAACTTCCACACTACCATTCTCAAAACCATTGACACACCCATACCAATACTTACACACCCACTCACTGATTCATAGGTCTGCACACACATCCACCCATACAGCAACTCATACACCAACTCACTCACTAATACATCCACTGGTATATCCACTCATACCCCCATACTGTCAGTCACACACTGTCAGTCACTCATGAGCTACTCACACACCTACTCACCTAGAGAGTCAATAACGCAGCCATTTACTCACCTATACAGTTATAAACACACTTATGCATACAGATACTAACACATACTCACTCCCTATACAGTCACTGACACAAGCACACACTCACCCACATAGCCACTATCACAATCCCTCACTCACACATACAGTCACTCATATACTCCAACACTCACCTATACTGCCTTTCACATATCCAGTTATACACCCATATACCACTGACACATCCATTCACTCACTGACACAGCCACACACACTCAGTCACCTATACAGCCCCTCTCTTATGGACTCACTAACCCATATAGCCACTGACTAACCCACTCACTCATCCATGCAGGCAATCACACACCCTCTCACCCAGCCACACAGACAGTCATACACCCATACAGGTACTCAGGCACCCAATCAATCAATCAGCCACTCACATACCCACTCACCAACCCATACAGCCACTTAGACACCATCTGACAGACTGATAGAGACATTCTCAAAACCTAGTCACTCACCCATACATTCTCTGAGACACTTAATCATTCACTTATACCTATACAGTCAGTCACACACCCACTGAATCATCCATACAGGCACTCATACACCCACTGATTCATCAATACACCATAGTGTATATATTTAACACTCATAAACATTTTGAAAACATTCACAGTCACTAGATGTCATCAGTGATGTCATGAGTGATGTCACTGACCATGTCATGAGTGATGTAATATGTGAGGTCATAAGCAGTGCATTGCTTGCAGGGGCGTGGGTTATAGTTAGCTCAGGGATCTATAACTGCTGAATTTCTCTGGTTTTGTACGAGTGAAATGTCAGCCTAACTATGACGTCCCTGTAACCTTTGTTTTTTTCAGTGACATAGATATATATATATATATATATATATGCTGCAGACTTCGTCGCAAACTTCCTCTTGCTAGGAACAGACGAAACAGACCCAGTTGTCAGTGCAAAATGGTTAGTTTATTTCTCCATACCCTGCACTGCCGCCATATATATATATATATATATATATATATATATATATATATATATATATATATATATATATATATATATATATATATCTATATCTCTATCTATCTATCTATCCACAACAGCGTCTTCGTTAACAGAGCCCCAGACCCTGGCAGGGCGGCTTCGTCGAGCAGTAACGAAGAGTCCTGCTTTTTATCCAAACAAATTTCTAAATCAGAAATAGACGACTCCCGTGCAAAAGGAAACTCAAAGCACTTTATTTCAAACTTCGGAGACAGGCAGGCAGTCCACCATAAACACTTGCCCATAATCCTTACGCGTTTCAGCTTTCACTCAAGCCTTGGTCACAGGTAGGCATTCATCAAACAGGGGTCACATGCTTTTTTAGCATAGGTCAGACTACCGGACTGGTTGTAGTCCACCAATTACTGTGTCCGTTTCTGATGAGCACATTTTCAAACTTTTAAAAGTATTTCCTTTAACTGCATTCTTTCAAAATCGTTTTCATGTTTTTATATACTGCAGTTCATAATGTTTTATAATCATGTGAGAAAAATGTGCAAAAAATAAATCAGTGCCATGAACTTGCCTCGTGCAATTTCACTCTCCAAGTGCGTGCTTGAATGCTTTTAACACCAGCAAGCAGAATGAAATATTCTGCAGGCATCCCTTGCCCACCTCCTTCTCAAATTTCTCCTGGGTGCAATCCCGTGTTCTTTTGTGGAAGGTGGCAGGCGGGTCAGGCTCCTCTCCATAAATCCACAACAGCGTCTTTGTTAACAGAGCCCCAGACCCTGGAATTTCTCTTGTTTTGTACGAGTGAAATGTCAGCCTAACTATGACGTCCCTGTAACCTTTGTTTTTTTCAGTGACATATATATATATATATATATATATATATATATATATATATATTCCTTTCTGCATAGTCCCGTTTCCTGACTGTTGGGCGACTCTCAGGTGGTGCGTGTAGAGTACGGCAGGACCAAGCCGTTCCGAATATTGCCACAAAATCCCTTTTGACAGGGATTAGTCTCACCGCACTCGCTGCTCCTTATAGTAAACAATAAATAGGCACCGATCATCCAGTAATAGTTCAAGGGTGTTTAATTTCCAAAAGCTGCCAACACACAACCCCAACGCGTTTCAGTCTCAGCCGAGACCTTGCTCACGGGGAACAATCGACAAACACAGAGCACCATTGTCTTTCCTCTAATTTTAAACAATCGTGACCTCACTTCCTATCAAAGCCATCTGTTGCATTATGGTATTTGAAGTTCCACATGCTCTGTGTTGTCGCGTAACCTTGATACCACATTATTAAATAAAAACACATCATGGAAATAATCTCACATTACACCAAAACGATTCCATAAGTGGATGCGCAAAACTTAATTACAAATCATACTATCATTTCATCATTGCAATATATGCCGTATTTATAGTAAAAAAAGGGAGAAAGGGGGGGGGGAGAAAAGATTTTATATATATTTTTTACCCAACCCGGGGCTTGAACCCCGATTGCCTATGTACATTGATAGCGCTCCAACGTTCTGTGCTATTCTATCTTTGTTAATTTTCCTTCATCCAATTCTTATGTTGTGTCGCTCTGTATACAATTATTAATATCGAACCCAGGCAACCAGCCAATGGGATTGTCAACAAGAGTTTACACTTTCCATCATGGTATCTTACCCAATTGATAACATTCAAGCATTAATAAAAGGGAACATGTCCCATCTATCCCTTCAAAGTAAACATACTTATTCTACATTATCAACAATTTCTAACGTTGAAGCACTCGTGAACATAAGGTGATCATGCCCTCTGGTGGGCCAATGCTCTCCTTAAACATCTAATACAGCTATAGATTTTACCCCTATATTTCTTCCAATCCACTATTCCTTTGTTATTATAGTCATTAGCAATAGATTAGACCAAATTTCATGTCATGCAATAACCATATATTGTATATCATCCTTTCAGTGAATAATACCCTAAGTGCCATGAATTTATCATTACAAAAATATTTACAATTAAAAACAAATGCAAGGGAGGTTAATGTTCTTATCATTATTGTCAGATCACGTGCAATGTCACTCAATGCACACAACATCATATGTTGTCAGATTTCATTCAATCTAAAGTACTTATGTATGCATCATAAATGCGAGTGAAGCTCCTCATCCTGATTTAGCCCTCTCGGGGTCAAAGTTCGAAAATTAAGTATGTGTCTCGATTCCTTTTGCCGTAAAAAAAATGTTTTCTCTGTCACCACCTCGGACTTGATGTTCCACCTGTTCCACGGCAAAAAAGCTGAGCAATTTCCAATTCCCACCATGTTCTTTCTCCATGTGTTTTGCTATGGCGTTACTTCTGTCAACGTTCACTGTTGCCCTCACATGCTCTAGTATTCTTTTCTTTAGATCACATATGGTACTGCCCACGTATCTGAGCGGGCAGGGACACTCCACTATGTAAATCACAAATTGGCTCTTGCAGGTTATTCTCTGTTTAATTTTCCATGTTTTTTTGTTCGCCATTTCAATTTCTTTAGTATTTTTGGCTATGGTACATACTTTGCAGCTGGCGCATTTGTAAAATCCCGTACTTTGTAGCCATGTTGACTGTTTTGTTTTACTCCTAAAATGGCTATGTACCAGTATGTCTTTTAAGTTTGTTGCTCTGCGAAATGTTATACTAGGATTATTTCCCACTATTTTGGCAACTGTGGGATCCAGAGTTAAAATATTCCAATTTTTTCTTAGTATGTTTCTTATCTGTTTGTTTTCTGTGGAGTACGTTCATTACGGATGTTAGTGTACAGCGGTTTTTCATTCAGCCCAAGTTACGCCTGTTTGACAATGACAAAAGAGCCTAATTAATAATATTCCATATGGCGAATTTTTGAGAGCAAGAAGAATATGCTCACAGGAAGTGGAATGGCAAAAAAATAGTAGATCAATATCGAACAGATTTAAAAGACGAAATTACAATAAAAAACTGGTGGCAGCATGTGAACAAAAAACAACACAATTGGAACGTTCAGATTTGATCACTAAAAAACAACTTCCACCTAACATGGATTTGCCTAAACAAGAAATAAGGTTGATCACTACATACTCCACAGAAAACAAACAGATAAGAAACATACTAAGAAAAAATTGGAATATTTTAACTCTGGATCCCACAGTTGCCAAAATAGTGGGAAATAATCCTAGTATAACATTTCGCAGAGCAACAAACTTAAAAGACATACTGGTACATAGCCATTTTAGGAGTAAAACAAAACAGTCAACATGGCTACAAAGTACGGGATTTTACAAATGCGCCAGCTGCAAAGTATGTACCATAGCCAAAAATACTAAAGAAATTGAAATGGCGAACAGAAAAACATGGAAAATTAAACAGAGAATAACCTGCAAGAGCCAATTTGTGATTTACATAGTAGAGTGTCCCTGCCCGCTCAGATACGTGGGCAGTACCATATGTGATCTAAAGAAAAGAATACTAGAGCATGTGAGGGCAACAGTGAACGTTGACAGAAGTAACGCCATAGCAAAACACATGGAGAAAGAACATGGTGGGAATTGGAAATTGCTCAGCTTTTTTGCCGTGGAACAGGTGGAACATCAAGTCCGAGGTGGTGACAGAGAAAATTTTTTTTTTACGGCAAAAGGAATCGAGACACATACTTAATTTTCGAACTTTGACCCCGAGAGGGCTAAATCAGGATGAGGAGCTTCACTCGCATTTATGATGCATAAATAAGTACTTTAGATTGAATGAAATCTGACAACATATGATGTTGTGTGCATTGAGTGACATTGCACGTGATCTGACAATAATGATAAGAACATTAACCTCCCTTGCATTTGTTTTTAATTGTAAATATTTTTGTAATGATAAATTCATGGCACTTAGGGTATTATTCACTGAAAGGATGATATACAATATATGGTTATTGCATGACATGAAATTTGGTCTAATCTATTGCTAATGACTATAATAACAAAGGAATAGTGGATTGGAAGAAATATAGGGGTAAAATCTATAGCTGTATTAGATGTTTAAGGAGAGCATTGGCCCACCAGAGGGCATGATCACCTTATGTTCACGAGCGCTTCAACGTTAGAAATTGTTGATAATGTAGAATAAGTATGTTTACTTTGAAGGGATAGATGGGACATGTTCCCTTTTATTAATGCTTGAATGTTATCAATTGGGTAAGATACCATGATGGAAAGTGTAAACTCTTGTTGACAATCCCATTGGCTGGTTGCCTGGGTTCGATATTAATAATTGTATACAGAGCGACACAACATAAGAATTGGATGAAGGAAAATTAACAAAGATAGAATAGCACAGAACGTTGGAGCGCTATCAATGTACATAGGCAATCGGGGTTCAAGCCCCGGGTTGGGTAAAAAATATATATAAAATCTTTTCTCCCCCCTTCCTCCCTTTTTTTTACTATAAATACGGCATATATTGCAATGATGAAATGATAGTATGATTTGTAATTAAGTTTTGCGCATCCACTTATGGAATCGTTTTGGTGTAATGTGAGATTATTTCCATGATGTGTTTTTATTTAATAATGTGGTATCAAGGTTACGCGACAACACAGAGCATGTGGAACTTCAAATACCATAATGCAACAGATGGCTTTGATAGGAAGTGAGGTCACGATAGTTTAAAATTAGAGGAAAGACAATGGTGCTCTGTGTTTGTCGATTGTTCCCCGTGAGCAAGGTCTCGGCTGAGACTGAAACGCGTTGGGGTTGTGTGTTGGCAGCTTTTGGAAATTAAACACCCTTGAACTATTACTGGATGATCGGTGCCTATTTATTGTTTACTATAAGGAGCAGCGAGTGCGGTGAGACTAATCCCTGTCAAAAGGGATATTGTGGCAATATATATATATATATATATATATATGTATTTTGTTCATCAAGAACAGATACCGCACTCCACGAATCTCCCTCAATTTTACTTTATTCAAAGTGCAATTTTCACTGCTACCACCACCAACGTTTCAGCCAAAAAATGGCCTTGATACCATGATCAAGGCCATTTTTTGGCTGAAACGTTGGTGGTGGTAGTGGTGAAAATTGCGCTTTGAATAAAGTAAAATTGAGGGAGATTAGTGGAGTGCGGTATCTTTTCTTGATGAACAATATGTCACGAGGTTAAGTCCGACCTTGTAAACCGCACCGGCTGTGCAACAGTGCGCGCTGAATTTGGACTGTTTGGTGATTAAAAAAAAAATATATATATATATATATATATATATATATATATATATATATATATATATATACACCTCTGTAGTGGAATTAAGGGGGAACAGCACTTGAGTATGTGTCGATAGATATTTATTGTTCAAAGAAAAGCATCAACGACGTGTTTCTGCTGGTAACCATATAGATATCACTGGAAGGCTTTAATGGGATGTTATAGTTAGATGACTATATCAGTCATTATGTTTTAAACTGAAATAAAAACACTGAAATTTGCCAGTCATTGTTCATCGAGCTAACTAAAATGTACGCCCCCACCATGCACTGCTTATGACCTCACATATTACATCACTCATGATATGTTCACTGTCATCATTGAGGACATCACTAGGAATTTGAAATCCAACCTAATGGTCAAGTCATATTTTAAATTACTATTTTGAAAATGCCATTTTTACAAAGTTGACCTTTTTCTGCATAGGCCAAAGGTGCCTTTCTACAAGTGTTTTTATGGTCACCTGACTGTTCATGCCTCTCTTGTGGTGTGATGTTTAAAGCTCCCAGAATATGTACAAAGTTCTTGGGTGTGTGTGTATTGGTAGGGTAATTCTTCCTGACAGGGTGACTGGGGAGGAGCTGTGCTCCTTCCCTGATTATGCTTCAAATGGGCCTGCCTTGGCCTACACAGAAGAACCTGACTCCAGGCCTGCCCCTGCCTTTCTTTCACTAGCTAGGTGGAAGCCAATCCCAGAGGAAACTGACCTTTTAATTTCGAAATTATCAGAATGTCGAACATCAAATGTTGGTAGCCCCAAATCTAACCAAGTTATAGTAAATGATGTAGCAAGCATGAGAGTTGAGCCCAGGAGTGAGATTGGAGGGTGTCAAGAAACACAGCACGGTATACCAATAGTTACTTCATTCACAATACAAGCAGACGTCCACAGTATTAATTCAATGGAATCCTTCTCAACACTAAATTCCAGCAACTGGGAGAATCTCAGCCATGCACCAAAATGGAGAACCAACAGGACCAAACAGATGGTCTTGGGACACAGGACCAACCACTAATTGAACTGTCAGAAATGGTCTTCATTTGCATTAAGAAAGCCTATTAAAGTCCAATCACCCTATGGAGCCACTTCCTACCCCCTTGCAAGGAGAAGGGAGTCTGGTCGATGACACAACAGTGACTCTAAGCCCTTTCTTGGCTCGAAGTAGCAGTTCACTGATTAAAACTGAATTCACCTTTGGGAGTAACAACCCTAAATACGTGGGCCCTGAAGTTCCAGATCAACTATCTACCGGTGTCCCAGCGAGCACGTGGGGTGCCCTTCTGTCAAACATGGACACCATGTCAACGGCAATCCGCTATCAAGCGGATAAACAGGAACTTTAGGTGAACTTCATCATTTAAAATCATGGGTAGAAGAAATACAAATACCACAATTTCAGACAGGATTTAGAGCAGGTATGGGGACTTTAACAAATCTATCAGCTTTAACCCTCCTGGCAGAGACGGCCAAACTTAAAAAACAAGGCTATTCACGTTTTTTATAGACCTCAAGTCTGCTTTCGATCGAGTGTCCAGAGGTTGACTATGGGGAAAACTGGAAGTTTGGGGTCTCCCGAAAGATCTTTTAAGGGCGATCATTGAACTATAGTAACTTGGGCGCAAGTCAAGATAGGAGATTGCAGTAAAGTAACAAGCTAAATTGCCACAAAGAATGGCCTTAAACAAGGATGCATTTTGTCTCCAAGCCTATTTAATTTATATCTCACAGACTAAGTTGATGCTCTGGATTTGACCAACAGCCATCTGCCAATCCTCACTTCAGAGAAGTTGTGTTGTCTCAAGTATGCAGACAATATAGTTTTATTAAGCAAAAAACCAAGAGGCCTGCAATGGAGCACAGATGCTCTAAAAAACTATATGGTCAAGCAAGGGCTGAAGTTAAATCTGAACAAAACAAAAGTGATTCGGCTGGTTCATTTTAAATTTAAGTCTCACTCCTGGTTTTTAGAGGGGAAAAAGCTGGAGGAAGTTTGCTCATATAAATATCTGGGATTTATTGTGTACCAACAAATGACCTGCAAACCCACTTAGTAGCCATCCAGGCCAAAGCAGAATCACAAATCTACGGGTTCAAAATATTAAAACAGAACCTGAGCTGCCAGTCATTATCCCATCTGCTCAAGGTGATATCAGCTCGGTTACTCTCAACGTTGTCTTATGGCGCAGAAATTATGCGGGCGAGAAATAGCCATGCTTAACATGAGCCAAACGAAAGGCTACAGATCGGCTTTTAATATCCCAAAGTCAGCTTCACCAGCCGAAGTTCATCTAGAGTTTGGTTTAAAAATCTAGCATGCCATTGTAAAATAGCATTTATAAAACTGTGCTGGAGATTGCGAGCTTCCGAAAGGGGATCCATTAATAATCTATGCTGGCTTAAAATTGAGGAACAGTAAACAAGCAATGTAAAAGGCTCTTAGGGAAGTCACCTAAACCAGGCAACTAAGGATTTAGGCATTCAAGAAGCATGGGCTACAAATATGGGAAAAGCACCATTTAATCAAGTTCTAAATGCCTAAACTTGAATTTCATCTATTCTAATAGATAAGAATGCACTAGCGCAAAGGAGATATGCCTGGACAGTCATAAATTCTTACTTCATATTACACCTCAGGGTTATTTGGCAGAGCATTTTTCAATAGCCATAAAGCACAACTTCATGTTATTTCGTTTTGGACTTCATTTCCTCCTGGAAAAGCCAGGTGCAATATTTAACCTGTAGACTTTGTGGATACAGAAAAGAGACATTATCCCACATCTTTTGCATTTGTCCAGTACTCCTGCCACAAAGGAAAAGCCTTTTGAAAGCAATATTCATAAACATGGGAATATGTTCATGTAGGCAAACTGTAATCACCTGGCTAAGTGGAACGTCAGTGCCCCAAGTTTGTAGGGGGGTAAGGTTTTTAATGCCACTATTTAAAGAAATGTACAAAAAGGAGGAGTAAGGACAGACTCAGAACTGTCCTTCTCAGTTTCACAAGGCACCTGCACTAAGAGTGGTGACACAATGATGGCCAATGAACTCTTGGCCTGTGCAAGCAAATTGTTATGTAGCATGTCCAAGGGTGGGTTTAATGGCACTAATAGTGTTGAGAACTCTTTGTAAATAGTTTTTACTCCATTTGAAGGTGTATGACCGAGTTTAATAGTTTGCAATGGTTAAATTAGCTAGGTCAATAACTTTGATTTATGTTGATGGATGACAATGCCTAGAATACATTGCCCTAACCCTTGGTTTTGAGAATTTGTACCCATCTTGTATACACAGTTTTAACTCCTCGTGTGACCTCTAGAAAAGCACAAGGATGACGAATAATTACTGCTATACCCGCAAATACGCCCCCTTTTAGAACCATGAGATGTAAACATATTGCTGGTAGCCTCTGAAGGCATTTTAAACTGATTGGTACTTTCTTAGTTTAGCGTGTTTTTATATTATTTTTGGTCTATTTGAACATAAAGTGATGCCTTGTAGAAAAATCAAATAGCCATTATATTTATGGTTATGCCCTCCTCTTGAACTCAGTTAAATGCAATTATAATTGCTGCTGCTACCTGGAGGCATGTGATGGAATGATGGTATTTTATGTCTTATGCACAAGTATTTTATATTATTGAGACCTGCTTCTAGCCTCTGAAGGCCCTTTAAATTGATTTGGTGCTTTTGTAGTTTTATAGCGTGCTTTTATATTATTTTTAGTCTATTTTAAAATGAAGTGTTGCCTTGCCAAAAATTAAATAGCTGCTATAGTCACAGTTTTGCCCTCCCTTTAAACCCAGGAAAATGCAATTATAATTGCTGCTAGTACCTGGAGATATGCATTGAAATGATGGTGTTTTATGTGTCTATTAACAATTGTTTTTATGTTACTGAGGCCTCTTTAATAGACCTGTTTAATATAATTAAGATTGTTATATCCGTTATTTTTGCATTTTGTAAAGGTTTTAAATAACCATATACAATAAATATTATCAGACATACCCAAGAGCAGTTTGAACAGCATCAGATAATAAATACGGTATTTTTTTCCTAAACATCTACTTTCAGTCATTTCCATGGCACAGAAAAAGACACAGGTTTATATTACTTAAAAAGGGGATCCATTTATTTATTACTCTAGGCAAGTTTAATAAAGGTTTTTTTTTTCCACTCTAATAAATGCTTTATTTGAGACTTCATTATTTTCTATAGGAGTGGGCAGAATTCGCAGAATTTTAATCTGTGGAATTCCGCAAAGTTACCTAAAAACTCAGCTAGATTAAGCAGAGTTCCACTAAACAGCAGATTTGGGCACATTGCCCTGTTTGCACTTTGATTTAGCCCAGGGACACCGCCCCATGCCAGAGGGAGCAGCTACTCAAGTTGATTTCCCAAGTAAAGTGGGATATCATATATACAGGGCCTGTAAATTAAATACTACTGGTGGGACTGCAGCATTTATTATGCCACCCACTTAAGTAGCACGTGAAAACAAGCCACAGGTCTGCCATTGCAAAGCATATGGAGGTGCACCAGCGAAAGAAGTCCATTTAGATGTATTTTTTCAAAATCTTTATTTTTCAATCTGCTTTTCTTTATTTACACACACTGTCAAGCCAACACGTTTCGTCCCATAACCAGTAGGTACTTCATCAGAGCTTAATCTCTTATGACAGTACGTAGAGTCCTGAAAAGGTGCAATATCGTCATTCCAGCCAGGTACGCTGGCAACTAGGGATTCCCACAGGGCATCACCGTGCCTACAGTTAGATATTGTGCTTTGATTTTGCTTTCCGCCTCTGTACACCCCTTGCTGCACTCCTTACAGGTACTCAGGGCAAGAGTTACTCCATTGCAGCCTGAATTCAGTATTAAACTCCCAATTCCACTTGGCAAAATAACTTCCTTGCCAAGTCTTAAGCTCCCCTTGTATTATATGTCACCCCTAAGGTAGAACCTGGGTAGGCCATAGGGCAAGGTGCATTGTAATGAAAAGGCTGGACATGTACTTTTAAGTTTTGTATATTCTGAGTGTAAAAAACCCCTGCATTCTTTTTTCACCACTGCAAGGCCTACCTATCCCATAGGATAACATTGGGTTGCCATATTTCATTTAATAAGTTCTAACATTTGAATGGGAAGAGGAAACATTTCATGTTTGGTGTCTTAGAAATTGTATTTCAAAACGCGTATGGTAAGTCAGATACAATTATTAAAAAAGTTACAATTTTGGAAATGCGACTTTTGCAAAGTTGTCATTTTCCTGCCCTCACCTTTTTGTGCCTGCAGCCCGTTCCTGGGTCACATGACTCAGTTTAGTTGTCAGTTGGACTTAGTTTATTCCTCCCAGACAGCCACACAATAGAGGGATTAGGTGTGCCTGGTTGGGCCATCACTGGCACAATGGGGTGGATCTGGGCACAGACCCACTTACAAGTGAATAGCCTGTTTCCTGCCTTCAGACAAAGGACTTGTCACCACTGCACTGTTCATGCAGCCAGCTTTAGAGCCAGGGCAGAGAGGCAGGAAATGTCAAACACTTCAAAAGGAATTCTCTAGCATATTCTCCTACTTCAAAGAATGCACCAGGTATAAAAAATTAGCCCTCAGACCCACTCTTCAGTTCACTTTCTGGACCTGCGGAAGAACTCTCAGAGAGTTGCCTGCTGCTGTGGCTTGCCGTGCACTTCAGAAGACTGCTTTGCTGCACCTGGAAGGGCCTGCCTTGAACCTTCAGAGGCCTTCCCTGCTGCTTGAGCCCTGTTGCACTTCTATGAACCCAGGACTATCGGAGCGACTTCAAAGGATAGTTGGCTGGCTTCCTGATTAGAGTCTCAGGGACAGAGAAGGCTCCAACCATCTTGAACGCACACCTGGACCCAGCCTAGGTGAGTCCTAACCCCTCCAATTGGTGCCCCTCCAGTCCTGGACCATCGTGGTGGTGTTAAAGGTGCCCCGAAAGCCAAAATCCAAAACTTAAGACATGGAATATTTTTGGCTATAAACTGCTCTGAGAACCGAGAGGAGACCGGGACCAACCTGCTTGTCTATCTGCCAGTGGTGGCTGGTTGGCCTGATTGCTTGGCAGATACCACTATGTTCTTCTCCGCAGAAGCAAATCCTGTTCAGCGGTCCTTCACCAAATGGCTACCCGGCTTCATGAAACTCTCTTCGGCTGCAGCCTCAAGCCTCATCCCGATGGAGATTTAAAATTCCAAAAAAGAGCCTAAGTTCAAACATAAAACTCTTCACCGCAACTTCGCCCAGCAGATCCCCAAAGATAACACCTCTTCCTCGGACTCCGCCTGCAGCCTTGCCCATCTGAAGTATACCTTCTTAGACAACTTTTTATTCCAATTTCTTCTAAGTCTGAAGGTAAGCATTGACCAGGCCCATTCCACTTTTTGTATCCGGCTTGCGAACTTTGGCGTTTGGCCATATTTTTCAACTTTGTCCCAGTCTTGCACAACAGCATGCCTGTCGTTGGCACATTAATATGTTAAGCACTAGTTTTTACCTTAAAACTAACCAAAGATCTTTAACTCCAATTCTAATGATTGGATATTTATTATTTTTGTGTCAAATAATTTATTAAAACTTACTCTATTTTTCTAAATTGGTGTTATATTTTTCTTGTGTTCTGTTTTCACTTTATTGCTGTTTGCGTGTTGCATAAATACTTTACACATTGCCTCTAAATTAAGCCTGACTGCTTTTGTGCCAGGCTACAAGAGAGTTATGGACAGGATAATTTAGTGACTTTTGTGGTTCATCCTGATGGGGATTGTGACTGTTGCTTGAGCAGGGTTAGTACCCCACTCAAACAACATCCCCATTTCTCCCAAGAATTTATTGATCTTCCATAAGATTTGCATCTGATGCCCTTTACAATGCATGGTAGATAAGTGATTTCCAAAAATCTGGGAGGGGAGAAAGAAGAAGTATTTAATTCAGCTTCCATGCATAATAGTAATAAATCAAGGGGGAATGAATCACGTTTCATGGAATGCCAGGGTCTATGAGTGTTGTACAAAGGCCCTCATACACTCTAACTAGTTGGTAGAGGTATATCTTGATTCTCCGCTTGAGGTTAGGTGAGTGGTTTCATCACTGGGTCCTTTTCCGCCTGAGTTTTCCGTTCTCCAGGCAGTCAACTTTCCTCCTCCTGGAGGGAGACCATCTGGTTCTGTGATGGTCCTGATTAATATGTGAAAATTTGTGGAAAAAAGTGTGAAGTTAAAAATACCTCCTTTCCTGTAAAAAGTATTTTATTGATCAGGGAGGGGTAAGATTAAAAACAGTGACATGTGCTGTAGTGGATGTGTAAGTGGTCCACTGCACCTATATAGTATTGATATTGGTGGCAAACTAGAGGGTTTTTATAGTAAATTCCCCCATAGAAGAGTATAAGACCTGCAAAGTCAATGTGGTGTAAGCAAAGAAATACATTTTCAACAAATCGGGATACATACTTTAAAAATCATCCTACAGCCCTACCGCTTAAGCGCTAACCCACAACATTAATATTGATTAAGCACAGTGAACAATTGTGAATGAATGTACTACTGTGTACAAGTTTAAGATCCTCGAAAAATTTTACAATAGTGAGCCCATGCTAGAAGACCTCGAGAACACTGTCATTCAGTCATAAACAAATCCACATCTTGCTTGACTACATAGAGCAAAATTATAAACAAGTCATGAACATGAGGTAGCATCCATTTTAATCAAGATTGTGTCATGGGCTAGTTGATGTCTAGTTAGAATTAGCGAAGAAAAACACACTTTAACAGGTAGGTCATAACGAAATTGTTTCAATGACAATAGTACAGTTTTAACAGATACATGTGAAATAGAGTCTAAAATAATGTTTTACGCACTGTTAAAAACACTCATTCTTTATTAATGCACAAAAGCTGCCCCGTTTCTTCGCATACATTGCTGTCTTTGAGTGGCAGAGGGTACGAGACACAAATCTGATTAACTGCAAGGATGTTGCTTATCATGATATATGTTGCACAGGCTACTTTATATGCACATTCCAGTGCTAAATGTGTGCCAGTATTTGTAGATGCTTGCCACCTGCACTTATTCATAACAGTCTATTGTTTTGTGAAGCTGTCTGTCTATTTTTGAACAGACCTCATAAGCCACCCATTCTATATACTTTGAATGTACATACCAGTGCTAAATTTGTGCCAGTGTTTGGCGATGCTAAGCACCAGCACTTATTAATGACAGTTTAGTATATGGCTCATATACCACCTTTTAAAGATACTTAAAAATAATAAAAGCAGCATGTCCAGACCATATTTACAGTGTTAGTTCACTGTAATAATCAAATATTCACATTTGCAGTGTGTCTGATAGTATTTGGCAGTGCTGGCAGGTACAATAGGACTATTGCCAACCATGGTGACCTTGTGAGCAGTGTTTAATTTGAATTGGTGGTTTCCAGTGCTCTGCACTTAATTGTCAACACCAGCGCTTGTGACCATCTGCCACAAGGTGGCGATGTCTGGCTAATTTAGAGATGAACCACAGCAACAGTTAATTATTAATTCAATATACATTTAAAACGACTATTGGCTCCAACCCAAGCCATTCTTATAGCTTTGGGGGCCTGAAATTGTTCAAATTGTCACACCTGTAGGAGTGTGATGGTTAGTAGTTGTGTTGTTACTACCATTGGCCGCATAGCAGGGGCAATGTGTGGTGCAAGCTGCAATGGCCTCCTGACGAGAGCACTGGCACTTATTTTACAAACTAAGCACTTCTCCTGAGTAATACCTCGTACCCCGACACTTACATTTTTTCAAATTACCTAGTGGTAGATACGTTTACCAGACTCTCACGAACAGTTTCATCAGCTAGAAGGTCAGAAATTCTGCACATTTGAAAAGAAGACTAGAAGCCAACCTCCCAAAGGTGGGTTTGTCAATAAGATTTATTGCATAGTACAATATTTTTCAGATCCATTTTATATAGTACAGATACTTTATTGTTTGCCTAAAAGCAGTCTACTCACAACATATCCCTCTTTTTCTCTGACACCTACACCCAATAATCTATTTTTTTTTCCGCCTGGAAAGACCAGGTACATTCTAATTAAGGCTCCCTGTTTTCCATATTTACTGATTGTTACAGATAAATACAGACAGAAAACCATTTATTTTCTCTTCCGAATTTATTTTTAAATGTGGATAAAAACGGAAATTTGGTGCTTTTTGAGTGATTCTAAATACACTTTGCCATGACTGCCAGGCCAATAACTGTGTGGATTGATAGGTAAGGGGGGTTAAAAAAAAAAAAAGGAGTTTTAGTAAAGAGGCTTAAACAGCAGTGTATATGCACAAGGCTGATGCAGAAATGTGCATATTTTCATATAAGTGCATTGATTTATCTTCTGCAGGTGTTCATGTCTCTGAAACCTGGCAGGCGTTCAAGTGTGACTGCATATTTATTGGTTAAATAAATGTGGAAATATACCAGTTTTAGCTTTATTTTTTTCACAAAACCCATAATATATATGGATAAATACAGATAAAGTTGACAAAAAATAAATATGGATAAATACAGACGGAAATGTCAAAAAACAAATACCATAAAACCGGGAGCCCTAATTCTAATACAGATGACCATATTAGATATTATACTATTAGTAAAACCATTCCCTAACAATAAGCTCCCTGGCTTTGTTCTGCGCAAGTGCACCGTATATTGTGTGTTCATACAGCAGGACAGTTGTCATGATAGTGCACACGGTCTAGTTTTGCATCCTGCTCAGGTGGCTTGTATCTGTTGTTCCCTACAAAACATATAAGGGTAAAGTATCCCCTGCCGTATATTATAAGGATATCGCAAGTCACTGAGGAGTTCCATCACCATACAGAGGAACAAGCCTTTCACCTCCGTTCCTGACTCTGGCAGCAGGCACTGTGACCTCAGAACTCGACTGTAAAAACCTATAATAGTCGAGTTCTGACGTATTTTCTTCATAATAGGTGACTGGCTGCGTCACAAGTCGCTGATTATAAAGAAATCAGACACTGCCATTTATGCACGGATTACACAATCACATGTATTATAAAGAAATGAGAGACTGCCATTTATACAGGAATCACAGAATCCATCTATCATATCCACTCTGGTGAAGAGGTTCTCTTTGGTAATCAAGAAAGAGAACTGAGTTTGATATAATTTGCCGTTTATCAATCACTTGCTGTTAAGGGTGCGAGAGGTCAACTCAAGATTAACATTCTGTCTATATTTTATTAAAAAGCAAGTATGTCTGTGACTACCATGCGTTGCCAAAGTAAACCGTGAAAATGTCATGTAAATATTGAAACATTCTGTCGGTCGTCTTTACAAGCACGTATCTGGAAGTGTTGCAGATTGATGTATGCAGCAGATAGCTGCGAATCCCAACCATATTGGAAGCAGAGATTAACTGCTGTAAAGTGTACTGCTTTTTCAGCCATCTGATGAAATTTGATCACTAAACACTTTAAGAGGAATACATAAAACTGTTTTATGACAAGATGCTGTTATGAATTATTTTAGCTTTCCGTATGGTACTTTTGCTGACGCAGCTAAAGAAGTCACATGGACTAGAGCGTTTCAGAGGGAACATCAATTTGCCATTTTTCGTTCACGTTTTCTCATTGTTTTTTTCCTTTCATCTCAGAACAGTTCAAATGCAGTTTGCAGCTGTTGCGGTATACATTATTGAAGTGATTGGTGGAAATTAAATATTGTTTGTACGGGTTAGTAGCTAGAATCTTTAAAATATCCTTTCCACATTTTGCTAGGGGACGCTTCTTTGTCCGCATTAGGGCTTTAAAAACGCACCTGTTCTGCTGTGCCTACGGAAACCAGAAATGTCTCCTAGACTCAGTCATTCGCTTATATCGTCTCCTCTCCCTTCGAGCCCTCCGTCTCTGCCTAACAGAGATATCCGCACTTTAACAGTCCCCACAAAGTGCGCATTTAGGCTACGAAAGATGGCTTTGTTACCTATAGGGGGGATTATCCAGCGTTTTACTGCTCAGACAAGCCTTCATGAAGAGTGGTATGCTACTTGCTGCATCACTTTTACTTTGACTTGTAATTGATGATGATGTACACTTGTTTTTCGACCAGTTCTGAAATATGTATAGTGCATATGTATAGTGCTCTCACAAGGTTCAAGTCGCTGCCTCCCCTGAAGCGACTCCAAAAGAGAGAGACAACAGCGATTACCGTGGTTCAACCAAGACGTAGCCTTTTATTCCCATAGACAGAGTATCAGTGAGAAATGATATCCATAGTTGAGCGGATATTGTTGTTATGAGAATAGAGGACGACAGATCAGCAAAACAGCTCAAGGACTGTACAAGCAACTCAACGATTGTCTCAGCTTCCCATTATAGTGCAACACTCAGGATGCAAAATGCCAGTAGGCCCCTTTCCCTTGACCATCACCCATGCCCTGAACCAAGGGCATCTGGGAGATTATTGGCAAGCATACCTTAGTAGAAACTTTCCCCCCATCACACAGAGAGATGGGCAATACCCGCAATTCTATAACCACACATATACTGGGGCACCGCCTAGCACTCCGTCCCTGTCGGGGCACCTGTCACCACGCAAACCCTCTCAGAATGTTCCTCTCCAGGCATCCTGGGGTAGGAAAGAAAGGTCCAGGACCACCAGCAGGTCAGTCCCCCCTTCCTGCCTGCCCAGTGCCCACAGATATCAGCACCCCTCCAAGCGGTCAGTTCAGTAAATCAGTTCAAACTTTTGGGTAGCCCCCTTTTTCTGCTGCTAGAAATTCCGCAACAGGGCGATAAGGCCACTGGCGACCTCGCCCCCCCCCCCCTGCTGAAAGACTCCAGTACTGGTCTCTAAGTCAATGCGACTGCTGAATGAAGAGCTTGCGCCCCGGATGACAAAGCTCTCTATCCCCAAAAATCCCACTCCTTGGGTGCTTCAACATATACTTCTGCCCCACAATTCCCCACTGAGCACAACAGCAGGCTGACCACATCAGCACCGTACAACTGTATGCCATGCCAGCACCTTAATTTGTACTGGCCGGCTACCCTAGCTGCATGGATGGATTCAATCTGTCCCTGTCGGTTGTCCACCAAATCTCAGCTTCCTCCCCACTAAGTGGTTAATGCACCCCCACTCAACCCTCTTTGTTCAAGTATGGATGTTCTCTTCTGTGCGCCTTTTGTGTCTACATAGAGTACCTGGGAATCCATATCCAACAGGTACACCCCAGCACTGGCAGATTGCTCTGCCTCCTTGAACCTGGCGACCATTCTTTGGTTGCCGGTAAAAAACAGCCACTTCCTGTCTCACTAAATTTATCCTGCACCTCGAGACATGGACCCTTTGGCGAAGCTTACACTAGGTAAGTTCCACTGATCCAAGTTTCAATCTAGGTGTTAGCTCACCCCCTCTTGGTAGAGCCTTGGAAAGACCCTGTCCACCACCTTATGTAAAACCGATGGCCATAAACGTTTCAGCGCAGCCTGCCACAAACTCTCAGTACTAATACGAGCGCTCCCCATACTAGGTAACAGACAACAAGTTTGGTACATCCCTGGGCAGACTGCTATACATGAGGGCTCTTACCAGTTCCACACAAGGACACTCAATGAACCTTTGTACCCTGGAGCAAGGCCAATGATCATAGAAGGACAACTTTAGTCTACCCATTATCTCAGCAAAACTGTTGGGCATCATCTAACTGCCAACTACTGCTGCCTACTTATTCCCTTCCCCTTATCCAGGCCCTCCTCCATCTAGGGGCAATGGTGTGCTAGCATACATACCCCCTGTTGAGACCCTAACTAGACCAGTTATCTAAAACTGAGAGGCCAGCCCTGATAGAGTCAGTTAAGAAAACAGGTATTCTTTTAGCAGACATCCTGAAGCAGGTACCAAAATTCAAGGAGGAAGAATGGTATACTAGACAAATAACAGATTTCGCCTTTCAAGGAGCGATGACAACACCTTCACATGTGACCCGCTGTGCGCTTGTGCCAGAAAGCTGCAACTTGCGACACCCCATGGGTGCTGTCCAGGGCATCTATGTGCAATTATAAGAAGGTCTTACAGGCACACATTTGAACCAACTTTTCCAAATCTCTTCCATCCCAGAAGGATAGCACAAAGCTCAACTCCTAGGGCACTGCATAGCGCACCACCCCTACCGGTGTACCTGAACACACCACCACCCAATGTGCCAAACCCATGCATGGTGGGGAAAGGCAGGAGAGTACCAGGGCCACTGGGAGGTCAGCCCCCCTTCCCACCCACCTGCTGCCCACACAAAATAATACCTCATGCAGGGGTCCATCCCATCCCAGAATCCAATTCTGCACTGGACTTGACGGAAGAAACAAACAGAGGACCACCTTGGTACCAACTTCTCCACCCCCATCCATCCCAGAAGGGTACCACAAAACTCAAATCCAGGGTACTGCGTATCACTCCTGCTCTGCCCGGGGTACCTGAATACAGTCACAGCCCCCCCAGTTAAAATAAGGCTTAGTGGGGTAGGGTAGGAGAGTTCCAGAACAACTGGGAAGTCATCCCCCCTCCCGCCAGCCCATTGCCTAACTTCTCCACCCCTCCTCCATCCCAGAGGGGTGCCACAAAACTCAAATCACATGCACTGCATAGTGCACCAGCCCTGCTGGGGTACCTTAACACAGACGCAGCCACCCATTTCCAACAAGGCATGGCAGGGTAATGCAGGAGAGTTCCAGGACCACTAGAAGTTCAGCCCCACCACCCACCAGCCCATTTCCCACATGAATAACACCCTGCCCAGAGGACAGACTAGTCCCAGAATCCCATTCTGCACCAAGCACGATGGGAGGGACACAGGGATCACACTGGCACACATTTGTACCAACTTCTCCACCCCCCTCCATCCCTGAAGGGAACCACAAAAACTCAAATCCAGGGCACCACATATCGCCCCAGTCCTGCTGGGTTACCTGAACACAGGCACAGCCCCCATCAAACTAGACATCACGGGGTAGGGCAGGAGAGTTCCAGGGCCACTATGAGGTCATCCCCCCTCTCGCCAGCCATTTGCCCACAGAAAACCCCCTGCCCAGGGACCATTCCAGTCCCAGAATCCAATCCTGCACCAGGCACAATAGCAGGGACAAGAGGACCACAATGGCACACATTGGGAACACATTGGTACCAACTTCTCTGCATCCCCTCTCTCCTAGAGGAGTACCACAAGGATTCAATGTTGCAGATAAATAAACAGTCGTAAGGTGACTTAAAGGCCTTGCTAGGCTGGCCTAATACATTCATACAAAACTTTTAAAAACATGTACCCAAAACACCAAGTACACATCACTTTAGACCCGGACCCATTACAGCTAAGGGAGTTATACATTATCCACTGAAAAAGGCATTCACAAAATGTAAAGGACACCCACGACATATTAATGCAATAGTGCGTTTTGTCTTTGGTAATGTAAAAATTATACACAACAATTGAATATATTAAGGGTGGCCGGTGTAGTTTTTGAATAGAATGCAAATGTGTATGTTTGCCTACCCATGTTGGTACGGTGGCAGGATCTGGGATCAAACACAGATAAATACGCTCTTACTGACCCAGGCATTACCCCTGCACTCACTGGACTATCTATTCTTTAGAGAACTTCCACACACTCAGTTTCAGATCATCTTCACTAAATATTCTTTGCCTTCCCGGCCAACGTGAGTGTGAGTCTTGTACTCGGCAGAGGGGATGTTCCTGCGTACACTTGCAGTCTAGTCAGGCAGCGCTGCGCATGAAAGGCCTGATTTACTACTCCTCCATGCTTCGGCTGCTCCTGCCTAGCCTCAGATAATTAAAGATAGGCCATTGGGCGCGAGCGACATGTGGACAGTCACTTCAGCTAGCCATATAAAGAGTCAGCTAAGACAGACTGAGCAAAAAGTATTGGCGCGCTTTACATGAGGCCACCTTCATTTCTTCTAGGGACGGGGAGATGAAGTGATTTCCCAGAATCAGAAGATGTTGAGCCGACGCCAAGCCTAGAACCTGGTTCCCCAGTTCCATTGTCGGCAGCTGTGGCCATAGTGTCACATCTGCTCCTTTATTGTGACCTTCACAAACTAAGGCTGGAACCTAAGAGGGACAACAGAACAGAATTCTACTGGCATACCCAATGAAAAGAGACCTAATTTCACCACCAAAAGGGGGGCTGGACATACCAGGAAGTTTTACAGCTCTTATCCAAGACGGGAGGGGTTCAGTCATTTTCACCTAGTGCGCACCTTCACAATGCAGGCATCACAATAAGTGGCAGGGGATACTGCTGTATCTGCCGCGTGGAGAACCTCAAGTCAAACCTGGGTGGAAAAGCATAACCTCTAGTAAGGACAGACTATGCTAAAGAACTATGCAAAGAATATCAAGGAGAGGGACACATAAAAACCTATCCAGACCTCTCTGTCGTAGCGGTGTTACACAGGGCGGCTGCACTTGTATCTCCATGTGAATTAACCTCTGATTTTTACTGTTGTTTGCTGTGAATTTATCAAACGGAAAAACTGTTTTATTGTCAACAAACTAGCCTCCCACACCCAATAATTCACTAAGGCACGAGAAGCCCGAGCGGGTCTCGAACCAATGAGCTACCGTTCGCTACATACATCAGAACTTATAGATAGATCAATTCAGCAACTATAGCTAAGCACCCAAATATACCATACAAACCGATAAGCCTTACATTAACTCAGTAACCTTTCCCCATGTCTGCAGACACTTTGACTGTCTTCTGCAACCTCTCGCCATGCATTGCATCACTGCAGTAGACTGGCTTCATTCCTCCCCGATATGCCAGTCAACCTCCTGCGCCGACATTGTCATCGTCAAAGTAGTGCGCCTCTCCGTTATCGCTGACACAAAAGCCAAGAGAGCAAAAAACAAACCCTAGACAATGCAGTTATCTTCATGCTCTGTTAACTGCATTACTGAAACCATAACCGTGGCTACGCTCATGGTAGTCCACTCCACCGCACCCCTCCCTCTACCATGCTCACCTTAATAATCTTGCCCAACGCGAGTGAAAACTGCGGGATCAGTTTGATTCAGCCTGCTGAGAGCTGGAGCTTGGTGGAGAGAAAAAGAGGCTGATCCCCACCTATCAATGTCTTAAATGCACATGTCCTGGGCGCCTCCTGATAACGCTACGGCCGGCCCTCCTTTGCTTCTTGGTGACACAAACAAGGGACTCTGCACCAAGGCTCCTGCCCATGGAGCGACTCATGGCGCCCTTCGCGATTTGCAGGGGGCACCTGGCCATCTGCAGAAGTAAGTATTTCAAGCTACGTGCACCAGGACACTGGTGTGACTACTCATGCATTGCATGATATCCAAGAAAAATAGCAATCCTGTATGTCTGTCCCTGTTGCAGCAGATATATATACCTTGACTGTGGTGAATTTCTTATAATGTTGCCCATTTGTTTTATTGAGTAGATCAGCGGTACTTAACCTTTTGACTGCTGTGGACCACACTGAATCATTACTGGAATACAGGAAGTCCAGATTGGTAAATATTGGAAGCTGGGGACCCCCAGCCTCAGCAACTTCCATGATTTGAACCTCAAAACAATACACAAAAATATAAAAACATGTATTCGCCAAACAAACTCCCAAATTTTTTCATATTTCATTTAATTCAGAATCAAATTTGAAAAAGTTTTCAAATTTTACATTTTTCTTCCGCATTTGTATAACTTTTTTAATTTATTAATTGTAATATTATTTAATTTGTAAAACAGTTGTGGACCCCTGAAGATGCCTCGTGGACATCCAGGGGTCCCCGGACCAGAGGCTAAGAACCACTGTACTAGGTAATTAGTTACTCTTATGCTTAGTTGTTTACATGAACTTATGATGATGTTGCCATGTGCTTTGGTGTTTTCTTACTCTTCCACTTGGTTAGGTTGCATAGGTTTGGGATTCTGTTTCTATAGTATTTTCACTTTATTACAGTTTGTGTGCTGCATACATACGTTTTACATTGCCTCTAAGTTAAGCCTGGCTGCTCTGTACCATGTTACAATATTAAGTGACTTTTGTTGCTTCACCCAGACAAGGACTGTGTTTTTTACTTGGGTAGGGCTCTCATCCCTTTCAACTAATTATGCAATTTCATGCAGTAGCCAAGGTTGAATTTCTGTGCCCTCATCTCTCAAAACTCCTCAATTGACTCAAGGCAGCATTATATAGGATGTCAAAATCAGACCATCCTTCGTGAAGTTAATTATCAATGAATCACATTGCTGAACATCATAAATTTCTCTTCACCCCTTCAGCACCTTCTCCAATTCCCTGCGAGAAGTTGCTCTTTCCTCTGAAAATCAAGAAGAGTACTCTGCATTCAGTCATTGACACCATCACATCACCAAGCTTGGAATCAATAATGTCATGATGTAAAAAAACAATACAAACCTTCTACACACATACATACATAAAGTAGTAAATCATAGATGGCCAAATAAACTGACATTATGATAGACACTAAAGTTCCCAGAGAAAGTATCAGGACATTATTGATATGATTCAAAACTTTATTTTCAAAGTATTTCATCATTTATGGTTAGATAGATGACCAGCCACAATTTCCCCAAAGCAATGCTGATGATTTTATAGATAAAATCACATGGACACACCCCTGTTTGCAATTGTAGGAAAGTCCATCTTTTTGAGCCGTCCCATTTTCCTGACAGGATATTCTGGCATTTACCTCTGGGCACTGAGAAACAGCTAAACCTCACTGATGCATGCGCTATTGCCCCCTAACTGGCATGTCCAACCTTTAAATAAGGCCACAGTACAATGTGCCAGAATAGATTATTTGGCATAAAAGTTACATGTCACCTTTCAGTTACAGTGTAGATTTATATCATCCACATGAGTGAGTTTTTCAGCATTACTTCAGGACTGTGATTGCAGATTGAACTGCGATGAGATCATGTAAAAGGGTATAGTTTTTTTGCAAATTGAAAAGCCCATTCTGACATTAGATATGTCACATATATGTGTATTGTCATGACTCCACAAGGCCTGGGTGCATATTGTCCAAAAGTAAGACATACCTAATATTTAGATGGATATGCCACGGTAGTGAAGGAACACAAACACTCATTTTAGCTGCATAGGCTGTGGTAAAATTGGGGGAAAAATCGCATGTGTGAATTAAAATAACTATTTTTCATAGGTCAGACTAAGAAAAAACTAGAACAATCAGCAATGCGTAATTCGATTTATTATCCTAATTCTAACTCAGTGGTGAATGTAGATTTCTTTTTTAAATATGCTGCAAAGTGAAATTTAGAAAAACGGTTTTGTCCCTTCCAGAAACCCTGGACAGTAATGAATTCACTTCTGACCGGGGTCTCCCTTATCCAGTAGCATTAATTTGCTTTTTGATGAGGTATATTATACACTTTCTGGCTGGAAGGTAAGCAAGAGTATTAATGATGCTTATCATGAATGTGGTAGAGGAGATTGGATAGGAGCAGCAGATATTCCTTATAAAGAACTCAGTGTAACCTTACAGAGCAACATGTTTTTGGTAAACACTGCTACTGTGTCAATAGTGCCTTTAAAGCTGCTGAGCTTCTGACCAAACCGTCTGCTCTTACAGCAGTGGGCCTGGTTTAAGAACAAAAAGAAAGTTGTTTTTCAGTGAAGGTCTCTCAGCTACATAGGACAGCCCTTTGTTGATATTTCAGAGCTCTGCATACTAACAACAGCAACAGGCGTCTTGCCATTTTGGAAGTCCCCAAAGAATGGAGAATTCGAGGATTGATTTAAAACAAATTAAGAAGGATATTGTAAATAAAAAGGGTTTTGTGGAGAGTGAGGACGTTTGGGCGGGGATTAGATGTTGCCATCAAACACAGGCTAGTTGTCGTTAAAAGAAAAGTTTCAATAGCTCCTGTTGGAAATGGGGTTTCTGGTTGGTTAAGCTGTGCACCCAAGCCAGGCAGAACAAATCACTTAGTCAGAGTAAGCATAACTGAAATACACTGTGCTCACCCTCTGGTAGCTTGGCACAGAGCAGGCAGGTTTATCTAAGAGGCAATGTGTCAAGTATTTGTGCAACACACAAACACACTCAGTAACACAATGAATACACTACAAAAATACTCCACAAAGGTTTATAAAATTGTTTAGTATATTATAACCAACATAGGACCAAAACAAATAAAATCAAATGGATACTTCTCAAGTTATTACATTAAATGCACCACGTAAACACAGTACTTAAAAACACATTTGCTTCTCTTATATTCCGGTAATGCTAGTGCAAGTCAAATGGGTTTTCTCAATGAGGAAGCTCGAAGTTAAATGCTCCCCAAATCATTACTTAGCAGGTTTACGGTTGGTCCCTCGAGATAAGCATGCTTGAGTCACACCCAGCCGCCAGCGATATCAGGCAAGACGACTGTAGAGACCTCACGGGTCCTGTTTCAACACCCTTTCTTGTAGCAGTAGGGATGGTGGTGGGCCGTGCTGGGTTGTCATAGTGGCACGCTCAACGATCTGCGACCTGAAAGGGAGTTACTGATGCAACAACCCCTACCTGATCCGGCACCACATTTTGGGGCTGCTTCTGTGGGCAGACCTCTCACGTGTTGATGCGGATGCAGCTCCCATTGCCCAGGGACAAGCCATGCTGTTTGGAAACTGTACAAGGGACCAGGAAGATGTCGTCCTGCACCTTCAGAAGGTGGATTGTCATTTCTCCAGTGGCTCAGAACAAGATGACAAAATTCTCTAGAAAAGAGACAGCCTTGACAGTCAATATCTAATAGTTTATCCAGTTCTGAGTTTTTTAGTGGGAGGTTTGAGGCTGCCAGGAGACTTCTGAAATCAAGTATCAGACCTTGTGGAGCACTTATGAGCTTCAGCATCCTGCCATGACCCACTGTAGGATTTTGAATTCCAAAACATTTGAAGTCTGAAGGTAAATCACAAGAGTGGGAAAATGCAATAAAGTGATCGCAATAGGGCTTCTGCATACATATTTGCAAGTGTTTTCCACTTGTAGCTTTTGGTACCAAACTCAAGGGTTCAACAGGACTCAGAATAATGAGTATTCAACTCTCTGAGGTCCTCACTGGCCACAATCACCTGTCTTGGCCCACTATCACATCATGGTACCCGCTATGATTACCCAACCAGTTCTCTATTGGGGTAGGCCTGAAATTGTGTGCATGACCTCATCAACTACAACCATAGACACTTTGCAGTTCCATGTTTTCACTTAAAGAGGGCAGAACCGCAAATCTCCAGTGTAACTTTTTGTTTGAATGTTCTATTTAAAATGTACTCCTTTTTACTGATTAGGTTTGGGTATATCATCAGTATGATTTTTCACTTTAATATTATTCTGGTGGTGCTTTAATGTTTAATGGACATTACTCTGGGGTATAGTCTGCAGATTTGTGCTATGGCTACATTGACTTCAGCCCAGTGTTTCTAACTTAAAATGTTATTTGACCCAGGAATATATGAGATTACTAGTTTTGGATTTGATGGTATTTCTTATTTAGTTTAAGTCAGGGAGCAATTTGGAGATCAGGGCGACCATTTTAATATTTTGTAATGAATAAGATCAGAATAGTTTCATGCAATGCTAATGGCATCAATAATCACAATGCATTTAGATCTATTATAACAAAGTTCAGCGGATACCACAATGAATATCTCAAGCATTTTTTGCATCAGAAAGCACCGCAGTTCAGGGGGTTGCAATTCTTTTTACCAATAAATGTGTGGGAAAATTGTACAAGTCATGCGAGATCCCGAAGCTAGATGGATTAGGGTCAGCTTGAAACTTTACTATCAGGTTATTCATTTGATCAGTTTTTATGGGCCAATTGAAGATGACGTAACATCACTAGATGAAATTTACTATATGTTGTACCCCTTACAGGACTGATTCTCATTGAAGGAGATTTCAATCTCATTCAACAAGTGGGATGGGACTGCTCTCGTTTTAACAAACATCAGAATAAACCAAATTCAGCTCGGGTTTTGGCTAGTCTTCTACGAGATTTGGCATTAGTTGATCCATGGAGAGCAGACTAACCTATGAGACAGGAATGTACCTGCTTCAGAGTGGTAAAGCTTGTGGCAACGATGGTTTACCATTTGAGTTTTATAAAATCTTTGCACACCAGATCGTTGATTTTTTGGTAATATTGTTTAATGACTTTTTAAATGGGGGCGAGATTCCTGCGGAATTTACAAAAGCAGTGATTGTTAGTTTTCTAAAGAAAGATAAGCTGTCCGAACAACCTGGGTCTTACTGCCAGATAAGTTGTTTGAATGAGGAATATAAACTATTTGCAAAGAAAATCACGCTAAGACTAGCCCCTGCTGCTTTATCACTAGTACATCAAGACCAAAATGGCTTTTTGCCAGACAGAACTTTATCAACTAACAGCAACTTCCTAATACAAGCAATAGATTAATATTCTAACAACAATGTTCCAACAGCCATCATTATGTTAGAGGCCGACAAGGCATTCGACCGTGTGCAGTGGGATGTCTTTTTTATCATCCTTCAGCGGTTTGGCATATCTCCCAAAGTGGTCGAACTAGTGAGGGATATTTATTCTAAGGCCAAGGCTTTGATAATGGCGAATTCACAGTTTGCTCGAGTTATTTCCATCTTTCTGGGCACCGAGGCAAGAGTGTCCAATGTCACCCCTACCGTTCGCTCTTTTTGCTGAACCTTTAGCTGCAGCCCTTAGGCAAGATCTGAGATTCGGACACCACTGCCTAACGCGCCCAAGCTCAAGTTATTTGCCAGTGATATCTTTTTGTATTTGGCTGTAAATAGCCATAATATGAATAACGCCTTTCATAGAATCCAACCGTTCTCGGAGATTGGGGGCTATAAGATTAATCAGGCCAAGTCTGAGGTGCTTCCTTTCTATTGCCCCCACATTTTTCTTCTTATAGAAGTGAAACATAATTTATCGGCATCTCACCCTGTAAGATATCTAGGTATCTTTATATATAATGACATTGCTGATCTGTTCAAATTTAATTATTATACCACTCTTAGCAAAGTTCGCTGGCTTTTGAATAAGTGGCAGAATTCACCAATATCCATTATTGGGCGTGTGGCCATTATTAAAATGTCAATTCTCCCTGAATTTATTTTCCTTTTTTCCAATGGTATTATTTTAGTTAAACAGGCGTTTTTTCTTGAATAGATCAATTACTTTGCAAGTTTTCATGGCAGGAGAAAAAACCTCAGACAAAGTTATAGATGCAACAGATGTCAGTTGCCGATGGAGGGTTAGCACTCCCCTGTATTCGGAATTACTATAGAGCAGTCTTTTTTGGCTGGCTGAATCATGTGGCAGGGGGTTCCTCGATGAGTTATTTCTACCTCCAGTATATGCTGAATGAACAGGGTGGGCTTGTACCGTCCTTTTTGAAAACCCCTAAATTACACAAACGCTCATGATATAAAATTCCACATATAGTGGTAAGGAGATTTTGACAATTAAAGGTTGAATACTGCTTTCCATTGACCCATCCTTCTGGACCTTCATCTGAAATTAAATTTGTAAGTCTAGCCCTTCTGAACAGGATTATCAGGAAATAGGAAAAGGCAGGGTATTGGGTCATTTTCTTTTAGGAGGGAAAATTAAAACATGGGCACAGATATTTGAAGATAGGGAAAATGTTACGCCCGTTATGATATTCTCCTTCCTTCAAATTTACGAACATCTTCAGATGTACGTCCAGACAGCCGACACCGCCAAAGATGATATTAGTAGAGCATATTTTGGAATGAAACTTGTAGGCGTCAGCAGTTGGTATCAACTGTTATATTCATACATTCACAAGTATATTGCTGCGTTAGCCTCTTCCTCATTGTCATTATTTCTTGAAGGAAGGATGGATTATCCTAACTGTCAGCGGTACAATCTCAGGTCTCATAAAGCCATACGTGGAGCCAATTTTAAACATATGTCTTTCTTTTCAAATGGGCCCTATGTTATACCCTGCATCACATAAGCTTCATATACCCGTCTGCGTCGGCTAACTGCCTTAGATGCGGGCATGTCTGTGGGTATTGGGCTCACACAATATATCTCTGTCCAAAATTATTTACTTTCTGGAGCAAGGTTATGGAGGAGTTAAGTCACAAATTACAAATATTATTCAAACCAGACTTACAAGGGGCGTTATTTGGGATACCTCCCGTTGAGTGCTTGCTAACACTGCGTCAACAACAACTTTTTTATTTCGGGTCACTAATAGCCAAATCGTTGATCTTGCAGAGAGGGAAAACAGTGGATACCATGGTTTGATCTCTGGGTTGATAAATAAATCGTGTTAAGAAACATGAGGAACTTTACGCTCAAAGGCTTGGCGCAATCAAAAAAGCTGTAGGAATTTGGGCTCCGTTCTAGAGGAGCTTGAATCTAAGGGGGGCAACAATTAAGGCAGTGGTAGCGAAAAGACTTCAGGTTTTTGCATTTGCATTTGGATGCTGTTCGATTAATCATGCGTTTGTATCGATGAACTGGTCTTGCTTGTACGAATGTATTTCTTTTATCTTGATTATTAAAATAAAGATTTTTTAGAAAAAGAGAGATTACTAAATTGGAAGATCCGTTTCCCTCACATTAATAATGCAGAATCTCACAGAAGCTACCAAAGAGTTTAGACCAAGGCCAGCTTATGAGCAGATGGTGTGCAAATTTAATTGTACCCTAAATGTTTTGTCAACTGAGCAAAGCTGAAGGTCTCACCCTTTGCTTATAACATACAATGTTTAGGTGTCTGTCATTCCCTGCATTCTCAATGTTTCAATGTATATGTGGCGCAGGTCGCTGAAAAGGGCATGCCCAATGTGTTCTATATGTATATAAAACTGTGTTCTATCATCATCTATATAGTGTGCACAAGTCAGGACTGATTGAAGCCCAGCTTGGTTCTCAGGGTATTACTGAAGGGCATGCTCTTTCTGCTCAGTGCCCATCTCTGTAGCCAACATGCTTCATGACAAAAGACTACGAATTGTGTATCCTATAAATAGGCATTCCCTGGGTCTGTCTATGTGCTGTGCACATTTATGAGAGCGTTGCAGACCATTGACTGTATGCCTCAAGACTCTATTTGTAGTGAATCACAGGTTATGGCCAAAGGTCACATTTGTTGCATACCTACAATTCCTGGCCAAAGGCCATATCTAGTGTGCCCTCTGCACCTGAATGCAGCCGCCTTACATTATGCCAGATAACCACAATTTATGTGCAATACCTATTCTTTGTGTGTACTGTGCATCATTTTAAACACCAATGTTGTTGGTGATAGAATATTTGAGGATATTTGTGATGCCATCTAATATGTTATTTGTGATTTCATTTTGAAAGGATAAGTCAAATGTGATGAAAGTGTTCACATAGGTTAAAGAATGTAGTATGTGAGCACTCATTCCAGTTAGTGCAAACATTTACACAGTTGGATTCACAAAATCAAATGTGAATTTTTCTTCTTAGGCTTACATATACATTTGAAGTAGATGCACAACTTTCTTAGGATTCAAAAATAATTATATGATTTGTCCTGGGAAGCTGCAATGGTCATAGACTTTAAAGAGTGATCACATGTGTGATCTGTTATATTTTAATTTAATCTGGTGTACAATTATGTAAAATCATGAACCTGTTTGTCCATAACTCCAAAATAGTTTGTGGGTGATCCCTCCCATTCCCATCCTTGATATGGATTTACACTTGCCATTGGCAGAAGTACTTATTCAACCATAGCCAGGGTTTGGATTGCGCCTTAAAATTGTCATGAAGACATATATAATTCATTCACTTTTGGTTGCTCACACAATTCCCATGGCATGAACGATAGATTAGATTTGGCATATTCCAACATTTCAATCATTTAAACAGAGGAAAGATGCACGCAAGTGGCAATTTACGAGTAACATGGAGCATCTGGGCCTGAGAGCCCTGAACGGCCAGGTGGTCCCAGATATTACGGCGCATGCGATGCATCACTCAGCAAATTCCCAATCAGTCATAGACTACACTTTAGTATTTCTTCCTTTATTTCACATGGTGACCGATTATGAGTTGGAAAATAGGTTGGAACGTAATCACCAACTACAAATGATTCAATTAAATTTCCTTGCACGAACACATTTTACCGGACATTGGTTATCCCACAATGACCAACAGTAAAAAACTGCGTTTGTCGGCAGCGTGTATCGATAAAGTGGAATGTCAACTAGACTCCAATGGGAAACATTATGCGCAACAACTACTAACCCTTTGGAACAGTGGGCTCAATTTTCAAACTTTTACTGGAGAGTCAAGCTGGCTGTCACAGGGAAGAGCTACTAAAACCTAGGCATTAATGTGCCCCAGGAAACCATCAGCCCAACTAATAACAGCAAGAAAGAAGCTGAATCATGCTTTAAGGGTGGTGAGAAATAATTCAAATTTGAGTGTACGGAGCAAGGTCTTACCAAAATTAAGATTGTCATACAAAAAAGCTGTATGGCTCTCAGCGGAAACAAAAGTAAACCAGTATTGGTGCAAAATCCTCCTTTCCTCAAAGCAAAAGGATGCCAGAGAATTTTGGAAATTAGTGAATCAACCCGATAGTTGGACAACTCATTTTTCGTCATCAGCTTTTCAGAAGCCTCTTGGACCAATTACTTAGAGAAAATGTACGGGGTGTGGTTATAACTAAAGATCCCCCAAAAGCTGGCATCCAATAGTTGGATCGCGAAACCTCCCTCAAAGCGATTACATCAGGCGAGTTGAAAAAAATTATCAGTAAGAGTCGTCGAGATGGGGCCCTGGGCCCTAATGGTCTTCCACAGTCGCTTTATAAGCACAATCTGCAATTCTGAGTAGATCCATTGGATATTTTATTCAACTACATCCTCCACAACCCAGAAATACCTGAAAGCTGGAGGGCATCAATACTGGCCCCAATACATAAAGCTGGTCAGACCTCTCTACCTTCTAATTATAGGTTGATTGCTTTAATAGATGGAGAGGCAAAGTTTTTTGCACAATGTCTTTTCATCAAATTAACAGCATGGGTGGAGTCAAATTCCTTGGTGCCGAGACAGCAGACAGGTTTTATAAAGTGAATTGATACAGCACTAACATTCAGATGCTGGCTTTAACAATCGAACAAGCAAGTTACCGCACTGCAAATTTCCATTTGTGTTATGTTGACTTTCACTCAGCGTTCGACGCAGTGTAGAGAAATATCCTATGGGCAACAATGATGAACTGGGGAATTTCTCCTCTCCTCCTCAGAGTGATCCAACTGTTGTATACAGACACTTGGACAAGAGTTAGGCTGGGCATTGGTTTAACAGTTTTCAAAACAATCCCCACAAGGAATGGTCTAAAACAAGGCTGTGTACCAGCCTCCCCTTTTATTTAATGTATATCTTGCCGGTATCACCCCTGCTCTGAATAGTATTAATTCACATTCATTGACAGTGGCGGGTTTTATTGTCTCCCATCTGTTGTATGCTGATGATATTGTCTTGATTAGCTATACAAAGGTGGGGCTTCAGCGCTTAATTAATAAAACTGCGCAGTATGCTGTGGATCATGGGTTAAAAGTTAATCTTAATAAAACCATAACCATGCTAGTTTCAAGGGGAAGAGCTTCACCACCAAAATGTTATATAGAAGGGACAGAAATCTGTATCAGTACAGATATTTGGGGGTGATTTTTGACTCCAGAGACTCATTTAAGAATCAGTGTGCTGCAATTTTAAGAGGGAATAATTAATTTGTTATTGCGTTTGCCTCACTACGGAATTCCTTAAAAGGCTTTTCTCTTCAGCCACTCTTGCCAGTTATGGCAGCTAAACATGCCCCTTCCTTGATGTATGGTGTGGAGATATTAAGAGGAAAGCTGACAAAATCATAGACAACGTCATGGTAGGAACATAATGTCGCCTGTTTATCTAGAGTTTGGCCTTAGGAGACAGAATATAAGTTGCCTTGGAGTGTATTAGAAATTTTGTTACAAGTTAAAAAATGATACAAGATCTGTGCTTAGTACAATGTGTGGGAGGCAATAAGTGACCCAAGAAATTCTGCAGCACATGAATATTTTAACTTGGCTGTAGTCACTTTTAAGGCAGAGGAACTCTGGGCTTTATCCCTTTATCAAATTGCTTTTAGTAGAGTCATTAATGGAATGGGCAAAAAGATTCAATCTTTGATGGATAGAGAGGTGTTAGCTAAAAGAGCCCATGCATGGATGGTCATTGCTTCATATGGCCCCTTAAAACCTCAGAAATATTTAGGAGGCTTGAATGGATTAAATCCAAAACTAAAGCTTCTCCTCTTCCAGCTAAGAAACTTCCAGTTTCATTTTAATTTACCAGCTTGGAAGAGACTGACTAAAGAAACTTCATGCCCTCTCTGTAATTATTACAGGAAAGACATTTGCCATATTGTTTGCTGCTGCCCATCCTTTGTGGAAGATCATAAAAGACCGCTGAGACAGTTTTTTTAATCAGAATATATATATGTTTCGCTACATGTCGGCAAGAAGTTATAGCTTGTCTCTAAGGGGAAGATCTGGTATTTTTTAATTCATGTCCATTGCTGAGGGTAAACTTGCAAACTGCGAGCTGTAAGGGCCATTGATAGGGGCACATGTAGAGTGTACGAGGCATATCTACAATGAGCTAGTGTTATTTTGCACAATGGACTTTTCTGATGTATGATTGAATATGTTAAATATGATTTTTTAAATTTTATTTTAGTGTTTTATAGAGCGCAAACTTGACCCGTTAGGGTATCAGAGTGCTTTACAGGATTAACAAGTTGTATACAAAAAACTTAGGAGGGGGGGTGGAAACATTTGGGATAAAAACAGGTATATACATTTTACACGAACGAGAGGTCCCAGATCCCAGGGTGGGATGCTCGGAGGTGCCGGGTGGATACCATCCGGATAATCCAAGGTGTGGCAGTAATAGGAAGTAGAACAAAGTCGCTGAGGTGATTCCAATGCAAGAGTTAGGAGAGGAATTTGCCCATTAGGAAGGTTTTGGCCTCCTTTTTAAAGCGTGCCAGAGACGGGATTCTTCTAATGGCAGGCAGGAGTGAGTTCCATATTCTTGGTGCGGCCCCAGAGAAGGCCCGATAGTAAGCTTTTTTTTTCCCGCAAGCGTGCTGGTTGGAGCAAGAGGTCTCTGGCGGACCGAGAGTTTCTGGCTCCTCCGGATACCACGAGTTTCTGGGTGAGAAATGCAGGGGAATTAGTGTATAGAGCCTTGTGAGTGATACATGCCAGTTTAAGTTGGATTCTGGCCTCAAGAGGAAGCCAGTTCAGAGCTTTCAGGTGTGGTGAGATGTGGTCGAATTTCTTTGAGCCTGTTAGGAGTCTGGCGGCAGCGTTGAGGCAGGCTTTTAATGAGGCCAGGGAGATCTTGGGTAGACCCGAGAGGGTAGAGCAACCATATTCCAGTCTAGAGATGACTAGTGCCTGGACTGCCATTTTTAGGTCGGGAGTGTCAAGGAAAGGTTTCAGTTTTCTTAGATAGCTCAGGTGAAATTTGGCTGTTTTGGCCACCAAGTTGATGTGGTCATGCATGTTCAAGCTGCAGTCTAGGGTAATTCCAAGGGATTTGGCAGAGTCCACTATGGTCGGTGGGCAGTTTAAGGCTGTGATCGCCTTAATCCATTCCTGAATGTCAGGGCTGGTTTTGGGTGGGGAGATTAGAAGAAATTCTGGTTTTTTGGCGTTAAGTTTGAGCTGGTTAGAGGTGAGCCATTAGACACTCAACTTCAAGGCCTCATTCAGAGAAAGAATCTCCTCAGGAGAAGAGATATTGATGTAGATCTGGGTGTCGTCAGCATACATGTGGTAGGAGATATTGGCGGTGCGTAGTACTTCTGCTAGCGGTTCGAGGTAAAGATTGAAGAGGGTAGGGGACAGGGTTGATCCTTGGGTGACTCCAACCGTGATCGGAGAGGGAGTGGACAAGTTACAGTTGATTAGGAATCTCTGTGAGCGGTTCTGGAGGAAGGACCTAAACCAATCAAGAACGGGCCCAACCAGTCCCATCCTGAGTTTGAGGCGTTCAAGGAGTTTTTCGTGGTTGACCGTATCGAAAGCCGAGGATAGATCTAGGAGGATTAGGAGACAGGTTTTGCCTTGGTCAAGGGTTTGGAGGGCATCATCCACGATGTGGAGAAGGGTGGTGTGAGTGCTGTGCCCAGGCCTGAATCCGGATTGGAAGCCGTCTAGAAGGTGGAAGTTAGTGATGTGTTGGCTCAACTGCTGTTGCACACATTTCTCCAGAACTTTAGCTAGGAGTGGGATATTAGATATAGGTCTAAAGTTGTCAGGGGAAGCAGGATCCAGCGTAGGTTTTTTTAAGATGGGGATGACTTGGCAGGCTTTAAGAGAGTCGGGTATCGACTCCTGAAGAAGGGAGGCGTTGATTATTGCAGTCCAACTAGGAATGATAGATTGACAGGCGGCGGCTAATCAATTAGAGGGGAGTGGGTCATTAAAGTGGTTGTTCGGGTTTAAGGAGGATAGAATTTTTGAGATGGAATGTTCGTCATAAACATTGAAGTTGGACCAGTACGCTTGGTTTTTGGGTGATGTCTGGGGGGGCAGCGCGGCGAGATGAGGCAGTTCCGGAAGGGGTTGGGAGTAGGTGGCGGATCTAAGTTCATTTCCTAGGGCAGTAATTTTGTTGGAGAAGAAGGAGGAAAATTCCTCGCATGATATTAGAGATTTAGGGGTTTCTTTAGAGGTTTTAGCCAGTTTGTTAGATTGGTGTTTGACCATTTCGAAGAGCTTGCAAGGTCTGTTCTTGGCGTTCTCCAGTTCTGATCTGAAGAATTCTTTTTTTGAATTGAGGATGTTCCTATTATAGGCATTTCTGGTCTGGCGGAGAAGTTTTAAATGGGCGGCTGAAGGGTGCTGTCTCAAGTTTCTTTCTGTCTGCCGGAGGGATCTCCTCTCATTGTTGAGGGATCCGTTGAAACAGGGCTTTCTGTCTTTGATTTGGGTTCTTTTTAGTTTTAGCGGAGCAAGATCATCAAGAATGTTGGATATAGTCGTGGAATAATGTTCAGCGAGGTTGTTGACCGTTGTGATATAAGGGGGGGGGTCAGTCTCACAGCGTGCAGCCAGTTTCCCATGATCACGGTTCTTGGTGTCTCTAACCCAACGTTTTGGAATCACAGGTTGCGGTGCCCTTGTCTTGTGGGTGGCAGGTAAAAGGAAGGTGATAGTGTGGTGGTCAGACCAGTTGCATGGGTCTATAGAGATAAGCTTGACCGCTGATTCCTTAGCGATGATCCAGTCTAGAGTGGCGCCTTTCGAGTGAGTTGGGAGTGTGCAGGCTTGGGTAAGGGCTTGGTCAGCCAGGAAGTCTTTGATGGCGTTAACCTGAGGGTCCTTGAGGTCGTTCCGGTGCAGATTGAAGTCACCAAGGAAAATGTCTTTAGAATTGGGGGAAACCTTGGCTGTGATGATTTCCATGAGGTGGTCAGTGAAGGTGTCATTCCTGCCTGGGGGGTGGTAAAAGATGTGCAGTCTACACAGTTGGGTGGCGTTGCTGCATATGGAAAGTGCAAGGTATTCGCAGGAGTCTGTGGGATCTGCCAGAAGTTCAGTTACGAGGAGGTTAGAGCGGTAGATGCAGGCAATGCCTCCCCTTTTTTTTTTGATTGCCTGTCCAGCCTTGCGATATTATAGTTGGGAGGGACTAAGCGGTCTAGGCAGGGAGATGAGGATTCATTGAGCCAAGATTCGGTCAGGATTACTAAGTCAGATTTTTGGCTCAGGGTGAGATCGGCGACATCAGCGGCATGCTTTACTGTTGAGCGGCAGTTAATTAGGAGGCCGGACAAAGGGGGGTCGGGGTGAGTGTCGTGAGTTGGGGCGGAGAAGGGTACTAGCGCTAGGTTGCTATCAACAACTCCTCTGTTGCGGAGGGTAGCTGATCTGTTGGGGTTGATTGCAACCGTGCAGATAGCGTGTTCGTCACTCAAGTCTAGTGGACTTGGGGTTACTGGGGCAGATTTGTAAGTAAGGAGGAGGGCTAGAATTTCCTCCTCCGTGAGGTCTAGTGGACTTGGGGTTACAGGGGCAGATTTGTAAGTAAGGAGGAGGGCTAGAATTTCCTCCTCTGAGAGGTGGCAGGGCTGCTTGCGAGGGCGAAGGTGTCTCAGGGATAGCAGTAACAGGTGATGGAGGGGCTCGGTGAAAGAGGGGGGAGTAGAGTTCTGCGGGAGCTTGAAATTCGAGAAGGAGAGTTCGGTGAGGTGAAGGAGGTTCTTTAGTTCCAGAATGGAGTTATGGATGCTCTGAGTTAGTTTGGCTGCTCTGTGGTGCAGAGTTTCAATATCCATATAGGAGGGAAGAGCTTGCGGGCAGGAGGTCAATGGTTTGGGAACGATTCTGTTGGCATGCGCTGGTAGCATGGTAGAGGGGCTAGGTCGACCTGAGTCGTAAACCCTTGGAGGAGTTTCAATATCCATATAAGAGGGAAGAGCTTGCGGGAAGGAGGTCAATGGTTTGGGAACGATTCTGTTGGCATGCGCTGGTAGCAAGGTAGTGGGGCTGGGTCGACCTGTGTCATAGGCCCTTAGAGGAGTTTCAATAACCATATAAGAGGGAAGAGCTTGCGGGCAGGAGGTCAATGGTTTGGGAACGATTCTGTTGGCATGCACTGGTAGCATGGTAGTGGGGCTAGGTCGACCTGTGTCGTAAACCCTTAGAGGAGTGGTTTGTGAGTGGCTATGCGCGCTTGGCGGATTGGTCGAGGGATCGTTGGGGTGGGTGTTTGCTACCCTGCAGGTGTCAAGCATATGAGTCACTATGTAGGTGGGAGATGAACACTGGTTGGAGGAGGAGGGCGGCAGCAGAATCTCCTTGAGGGATGGCGGAGGTTGTGTAGGAGTGGAAGGAAAATCCCTAGTAGAGATATGGGAGACATAGCCTTGAGAGCCGTTTAGATTGGGGAACGGCCAGGGTTGGGTTGGTCTAGTCCGCACCCTTGGAGGAGATGGGGGGGAGCGGTAGGGTCTTTGGTGTGACTAAGCGTGAGGCTTTTTTCCTTACCCATAGGGCTGCATTGAACGGAGCGAGGGAGGGGGTCGGGTGGCGACAGTTGGTGTAGAGGGAGCGTGGAAGAATAAGGGTCGTGCATATGTTTTTTGAGGAGGTTAAAAAGGTCCGCAAATTTATTGAGGTCTTTGATTGGAGTTTGGATCAGGACGATGCCGTTTTTGTATAAGGTGATGGTAAGGTCAGCTCACAAGTTTGAGGAGGGTGTGATCGTGAGCCTAGTGCAGTACAGAATGTTCCTGGTTTCGTGTACGTTAAGGAGGTTTGAGATGGTTTTGCGCCATAGGGATTTTTTTCTGGAGTAGAAGATGAGGTCATTAATGACTGTGCCCTTGTCTGCTTTATATCGTAGGTCAGAGATCAGGGTCTTGGGGTGTCTTTTCAGGATGGAGTGTTTGAAGGTTTTAGCGGCGGTTTTGGAGAGATTAGGAGGATAAACAACGGTGTACGAGTTGTCCCCTGTAGAAGTCAGGCAAGGCCCTGCCATGCTGGCGAGAGTGGGGAAACTTTAGGGACAAGAGAGAGCAAAGGGAGGTTGCAGGTGTGGTTCCAGCAGTGCGGATCCCTACTCCGGGGTACCGACAAGGAGGTCCGCAGTAGTGCAGGGCTCTGGCAGTGAAGGAAACTGATCTGGGGCATAAACAGGAAGTCCGCAGAGTAGCAGGGCATCAAGAATACTGGGAGCGGGCATAAGAACAACTGGCTAGACAGTATGCTTGTGAGTAGGGTGTGGCTGGGGAGGACGGCCACCCTCCAGATGGCTCCGTTGGTGGTAAGTAGAGGGAAAATCTCAATGGGTCATTGAGCTAACAAACAGGCAAGTCTCCACATCCAGGACGTTGCCAAGTTAAGGGATCAATCCATTTGGATCCCGAAAGCGATCGCCATGAGAACGCAGGTCTGCCAAAGCACTGCAGATTAGGCCGATGCCACACTCGAAATGGGCCGAGGTGGCAGAACTGAGAGGCCTGACAAGGCTTACATAGGGCTTACCAGGGCTGCGACCGCCCCAAAGTGAGGCGAACCCGGCTGGGTGAGGATCGCCTTGGAGGCAAGCGGTACGCAGCCGGCGCCGCAGGGCTCTGGGCCCAGGCTGGAAAAAGGAGGCAGTAGGCTGCGGGGGTGAGGCAGCAGCGGGCCAAGTAGGGTAGGCGTCGCCTCAGAGGCAAGAGGCACGCAGCCGGCGCCGCAGGTCTCCGGGCCGACCCACCGGCAGGCTAGAGAACGCTGATGCAGGAGGCCGCGGGGTGAGGCTGCAGTGGGCCAGGTCAAGTAGGGGTCCGCGGGGGCGAGGCTGCAACGGGCCAAGCCGAGCCGGTCCCGGCCTCAACGCCTCAAGCCCCGGATTGAAGTTAAGACAACAGGGACCCAGCAGAAGTCAGGCACGCACAGGCCCGGACGTCGAGGCCCTGCTCCCTGGCAAACCAGCAACCACTCCGGGGGACCCAGCCGAGAAGCCGCCAGGCCACGGTCCCCAAAGTACCCGGCCGGGCAGTGAGCGTGGGGGAAGGACTCACCAATACTGGTTGCCGGACTTCGGCAGGTCCAAGGTGAGGAACTGCAAGCGGTGCCGGAAACAAGAAACAAGGCCCCCCTGCTGGCACCAGGCGAGCGTCGATCCTCCGGAGGTGAGGGGAAGGACTCACCGTCCCAACGCTTGCCACCGGACTTCAGGCAGGTCCCAGGTGACGCAGATCGTCGGCAGCAGGCCGGGACTCATCTCCGTCAATGCTAGTCACCGGGAGAGTCGCTGCAAGTGGCGCCGGCATCCGGGGTCACCCACTGGCACCCGGAGGCCTCGATCCTCCTGAGGCAACCAGGCACTGGATCAGACGAGCCCACAGCGGGCAGCCGGAACTCCGGGCAGGTCCAAGGCGTAGCAGTGTTGAAGGCTGCAAAATGGTGCCAGAAGCCAAATGGCGCTGGTAACCAAGGCCCCCCTGCTGACCCCAGGCGAGACGTCGATCTTCCGGGAGTGGAGGGGAAGGATTCACCGTCCAAATGCTGGCTGCCAGACTCCAGACAGGTCCTCGGGGACGCGGATCGTCGGCAGCAGGCAGGGACTCGCCGACGACGCTGGCCAACGGGAGAATCACTGCAAATGGCGCCGGCATCCAGGGTCACCCACTGGCATCAGGAGACCTCGATCCTCTGGAGGCAGGCAGGCACAGGATCGGAGGAGCCAACAGCGGGCGTCAGAACCAAGGGATCATTACAGTGGATGTCTACCTTCCAGCAGCAGACAGGCCCCGGAGCAGGAGACCAGCCGAGCAGTGCCGGAATCCAGACAGCGTAGGTACAGACCGGGGCATCAGCGGCAGTCGGTCCAGCGGGTAAGTCGGATGTCAAATTATGCTTCAGTGGTATGCTTCAGTTGGAGTGAGCAGTCGGGTCCTAGGGCAGGGGGGTGGAGGGCCGATGATGCGGTTTTTACGGGGATAACTACCAATGTGGTAATCCCCAAACCGGGAGCTCTTCGGGAGGCTCGTACTCGGCGGCCATCTTAGATTGGATCTAATGGTTTTAACTATGATTATTATTTAGTATTAGGATGAGAAAGGATTTTATCAAAGACACATTGCACTTTAGCGATTATTTTGCACAAATCAAATTATTGTTTAACCTTCAATAGGGTTGGTAGTATTCTTTAGGTGCAATGGTTCTAAATAATTGCAATAAGGTTTATGAAATGCAAAAACTCTAGATCAGTGTCCTTATAATTAGCTCTCACCTTGACACTTGATCAATTCTGAAGCTTTTCAACTGTTTGAAGATGGTTTTTAAAAATATTATTTATTGATGATGTGCTACTCAGTGATTACTTTGTGTTTTATTGTAAGTTTTAATTAACTAAACAATAAAGTATCATTCACTCATTCATTCCATGGCATTCATGCCATACAATGCCCATTATTCACCCAGTAAAAGATACACTATGATGATGTCTTATTCATCTTAGTAGATGGATTTACTAGTGTGTGTTTGCATGGTCTCCCTTTTATTTTGCTGAATTGTATTGCTGGTTTGTAAGCATTGAACACGGGGGAACTGCTGTCCAATTCCCATTGCCCAGTGTATATGCTCTCACCCCTAACACATTAGAAATTGACTAATCCCTGATTGGGTTATTTATTTTTCCTTTAATGCCAGAGTATCTGGCGTAGAAATTGCACCCATGGCATGGAAATGTAATGTCACCAGTGGGCTGCAGGTCTACCATTGTAGCCTTATGGCTGAAGTTTAAACCTGCAGTGCAGCCTGTTAAAATAACCTATTTTGACGGGTAAAAACCTCCCTTTTATATATAAGTAAGTGTCTTTTATGCATTTTATTGTGAGTTTTTATCTTGACCACTTTTTTTATTGCATATTTTAATCAAAGCATCGGAAATGTATTTTTATTCTTTTAGATTGTAAATTCATGATTGTTGCATTTTTGTATACTTTGATGGTTTGAGACAAATAACTGAATAAAGTTATTTGATGATGAAGTAAGTGATCCCTATGCAGGCCTTGAGTGTATTGTATACAAAAGTGGGACTAGGGAAATTAATGTTAGTATGTCCCTATGGTGACAAGGACCTAAAATCTGTTTTCACTGTGCCAAGCCTTGCTTCTCTATGCAGAAAATAACTCTACAGATTAAAATACTACTAATACTGTATCTCAGAAATGGGGCTAGCTAGTAATTAAATGTAACTGCTATTTTAATAGCTACTGAAAATCCAATTCAATGAAAAAGTATAATTTTTTAATAAATATTTAGGCAAGTAACTATATAAAAGTTACATGTCCCTGTTGAAGTTCCTGGAGGCTAATTTGAATTAACTATCCATCATCTCCTAGCATTCACTGGCTTGAATAAGGTGTAAACTTCCTCCCAAGAGCTACAGAATAGGTCATTGTGATTGGTTGGTCGACCTGACTGAGAAGGGATACTCATTTGAGCTCAACAGGTTGGGGACCTTCCATGCTGTTGGTGCCACAATGTCAGACCCTGCCTGACAGTTCTGTTTGAGCCACATGTAACACTTTGGCACATTTGAAAGAGAGTTAATGGGATGCCAGGACATTTCTTTTGCATCCCTTATCTGGTTGCTGAAGGGCCTTACAAAAATATTTGCCTTTCAGACCTCTGGCTCTTGGTTTATTGTGGGTACAGGGCCTGCTTCAAACTAACTGGATTTTGGTGTTTGATGTGGGTAAATACTGGTGTTTTCCATAGTCCACTCCCTTACAACCCCTCAGTACCCAAGATTGGTGTGGCTTAAGACTTTTACCATCTTGAAAATATCCTGACACATTGCATTTTGGGCCTGTTTTCAGTGTGTGATTTTAGCCACAATTTGAGGTTTGCCAGTCATTGTAGATAAGAAGTATTTGTGAGATCCACACAAGTGACACCACCATGCACTCCCCTGGATGCTTAGTTATCAGAAATTTTGGGGTTTACTAGGTTTCCCTGTGTGGAAGCCGGGCTGTGTCCTAAAACCGCAGCCACACCATCATTAAAACAGGGCTTTTTTACTTGATAGGAAATGTTGATGTCTCCACTTTGTATTATATGGCCATTTCTGGTGCGGGTACTAGGCCAAACCACATTTGTGGGATAGCATTTCATCTGGAGAAGTAGGTGAACACTGGGTGATAGGAAGTTGGTGGATCACCACAGAGTCCAGACATATTCTTTTACCAATATGAGGAAAATGCATGATTGTAGTTAAAGATTGAGGTATGCAGGACATTGTGTAAGCTCTAGTAGTCAAGTAATTTATGCTCATGCACCTCACCTAGAGAGTTCTGTGAATATAGGGGTGAGAGGCTAAATGCACTCTCCACATTCTGTAATTTATCCCAAACACTTCATGTGAAAGCAGAGTTGCTGTAGCTATGCCCCAAGTAAAAAACAAAGTTACATCAAATAAAGGAGCCTTTGCAATTTTTGTCTTAAAGAGCATTCCAGCAGTTGCATTAGTATTAGGCTTTTTGTTTTTAATAGGATCATGTTTTATGTATGTATGTATGTGGTATTTGTAAATCGTGAACCTAGCCAAAAAGCAGCAGAGTGCTGTGAGGATCAAAGTCAAGCATACAGTCAGCAACTGATAGGAGAGAGAGCTTGTGGTCAATTCTTGTAGTACTGTTTCTTCTGTATCTTGTGGCTCTGCATGTAGAAATGTTGCAGCTGGACAGGTTATCAAAGAAAATTATCTCACAATGGATGACCCAATCTTTTCAGCTAGGTATTCTTAGGAGAAGTTTGCATTTGCCTTCATTAAAGTTTTTTTTGCCCCTCATTTTTGTACCCTCAGCACTGGTACAAGACTTGGTAGAGGGTTTTCAATTTCAACCACTAGACACTTGTAAGCTTCTCTATTAGCAAGCCATATTTTCATGTCACAAGACATGATCTCAAGTATCAAGGATTCCAGCACAACAAATCACTTGAACTTGATTTATTCCTTCTTGTAATTCGATGTGTGCTCTGTGTTGATATTTCTGTTTCAAAAGCTTTTTTTATGAAGTATACACTGCCCATTGTAGTGGGTTAGGAAAGTTTCCTTCTGAATTGCTAGTTTTACGAGTATTGACCTGCCTGTGGTCCAGTCCTTTCCTCAATAATAGTGTACAGAGGTCCTTCAAGTTAAAAGGTGTTCTTGGAAACCTGGGCAAAAACGGCCACCTTAATCCAGAGACAGTGACAGTGAGTTGATGTGAGTCAGGCTAAAAGCAACAATTGACATTTTTGAGGGATCCATCTGGAAAAATATGTTTTCATTATGCAGAGGCACACTTCTGTGGTGATGGCTTTAAGGTCGAACTGTCCATTTGGTCTGCATGTCTGTCACAGAGAGTTTTGAACAGTTAATGTGTTAAAGGTCACTCATAGAAGACCTTGTTAAAATTAACTGTGGTTCAGGCAATACGCACTAAGCTGAATACAAAGAAAGACGAAACTACAAATAACACTGTAAATAGTCTTTTGGGTTACCTGGTTACCACAATTACAGGAATGTTGGACAAATTACGCCCTAGTAAAATCAATCAGGTCATGGAAAGATGAATCCTTGGCTTTCCCAAGACCTGGTAAATAGTAAACTTGCAGTTCTTCAAGCAGAAAGACTCTGGTGAAGAGTGTATATTCCTCTAGCAAAAAGCTATTTCTCAGCCTTGGCAAATGATTATCACCTGATGAAAGAGAAAGAAAATATTTTCAATTGGTTAGCAACTGCTCCCAATCTTACTAGAGAGCTTTTTAGAATTGTTTTGGAACTCCATGTACCCATTGCCTGCTCTGCAGAAGTGACACTTTCTCCAAATGTTAGTTAAAACACTCTGATTTTTTTCATTGATAAAGAAAGAAAAATCAGAACAAAAACTACAGCAGAATCAGTTAGTCACCCTTTCTGCTAACTGAGACTGTTTACCCTGCAAAGTTTCAGTATACAAAAGGCAGACTAAGCCAACTCTTACAAAATGTACTCTTTCCTATGAGAAAGATTACATCATTTTGAATCAGATATTCCGATCAACAGGTTCACCCTCGGATATGTGGCAAACAAATTATTTCCAACAACTAACACATCTAATTGGGAAACAAATTCTAAACATCTTTTCTTACTCATTTTTAAATAGCTCTATTGCCACCATTCTAGGAAGCTGTGGCATGACCTGTACTAAAGAAACCATTGTTGGGTCCTATGATTCTCAGTAACTTAGACCCATTTCATTGTTTTTCTGGAAGCCAATACATTGCTGGAAAATCAACAAGCTAGGTTCTGCCCAAGACACATCACTGAGCTGGTTGTTGTACCTGTCCTGGATGATCTTAGAAGGATGATGGAGGTGAGAGGCCTAGGAGTTTTGGTACTCCTTGGCCTGTCAACAGTGATTGATTCCATTGATCAAATGATCCTTCCAAACAGGTCATCAGACAGTGATATAAAGGGCTATGCTTCTGCATGGATTGACTCCGTCTCCAACAGACAAAAAAAGTGACACCTCAGTATCTTTCCAGTTGACATTAGGGTGCTTCAGGGTTCCATTCTTTTGCCATTACTTTTCAATGCCCCTGGCTAATCTACTGCACAATCTATGCACAAAATGTGTCATGCATTCTGTGAGAAATTGGGTTGCTGGTTGAGAGGGGATGAATCCCTGCTTAAGCAACAGCCACAATCCTTGCCAGAGTGAACCATAAAAAGTCACTAAATTAATCTGTAGTTAACCCTCTGGTAAGGTGGCACAAAAGCAGCCAGGTTTAATTTAGATGCAAAAAGAACTATTGATGAACAGAATGCTGCACACTGTCAAACATTCACCCCAGTACAGAGATCTGGGTCTAAATCCATTGTTTTTTTGCTCCCCATACCATTCCAGTACAGACCCAGCAATTTGCAAATCAGTCTTGACCCTGTTCCCCATGGGAACAAGTCCAGCCCGAACTGCCAGGCCAGGACCTCCCTGGACTATAAAAAAGAATCCTGGAACCAGTTTCGGGGCATCACCCCTCATCAGCCAGGCTAGCTTGACTCCAGTGGCATGGAAAGCATGGGACCCACGTCTGGGTATACCCATCCCACTCAGGTGACAAATGCAAAAAGAACAATTGATGGACAGAATGCTGCACAATGTCAAACATTCACCCCAGTACAGAGATCTGGACCTAAATCCATCATTTTTATGCTCCCTGTGCCATTTCACTTCAGACCCAGCCTTAATTTAGAGGCAATGTCGAAAGTGTTTATGCAGCACACAAAGTAATAAAGTGAAAATACATCACAAGAAAAATCCCACACCAGTTTAGAAAAATAGAGTAAACTTGAATAAAGTATTTGATACAAAAATGACAAAAATCCAATCAGTATAACTGGAGATAAGCAATTTAAAAGATGTCAGGTAAGTATAGCGCCTAAAAACACAAAACACCACTTGCGGTTATCTGATTGTGTCAGATCTGGTGAAAGTCACAAGTTCAGGCTGACTTTGGAGTGTGGGCTGGTTTCAGAGACCAGGCTAGTCCTGCTGGAAAGGTTACCTTCTAAAGTCCAGTGCGAAGAGTTTCGTTCATGGTGGAGGAGGCTGCGAGGAGTAGGGAGAGCATCATAGATGGACTTCGCTGTAGCGTGAAGAGCAGGTCAAGTGTCGCGAATGATCATCACTGTAATGCAAAGAATAGGGTTCAACTAAGCTTTGCTTCAGCACGAACTGCAAGATCTTGGCACGAATGGGCCAGTTCTCTGTCGCATAGAGCCTAAAACTTCGGGATTCCTCCTTTTCTTCAAGGAGGAGCTCCACTTATGCCACATCAAGGATCCAGTACCTAGGAGGGACCTCTTAGGGATCAGGAACTCCCTCCATCAGAGGCCAGCAGGGCTCAGGCAGGGCCAGTTTCGGGCCCAGGCAGGCCCAGTTTATGACAGAACCATCTTTAAGATGAAGCTATTAATGCTTACCTGCTTGACTTTATGGCTAATAATTTCCAGTGCACAATATTCCAAAAATTTAAGATCCAGCATTCTTATTCTTCTTTTCTCCAAAATCTCAGTTAAACGTTTTCTGGACAATACTTTTTTTGTGACTAAAGCAAAAATGTGGAACTCTCTTCTCCTTAGCATAGATAGTATTACACCCATTCCTCATTTTAGAAAAGTGTTAAAAACTGTAAACAATAAACCTTTTACTGTTTTTGCTTCCTCTAATGTAACTGCAAAGTAACCATTTCCAGGTGGACGTTGTGCTATATTAAATATACTACAAATTTAACATCAAAATATAAAAACAACATAAATACGAGATACCAAGGACAGCCAGGCAACCAATTTGTTCTGTTGATCTGTTTGGTAGTGGTCATGTCCTTAGCCAATCTCTTTAATGGGCCAATGTTGGCCCTAGGACTCTGAGCACTTTACCACTGCTAATCAGTGCTTAAGTGTATTTGCTCTCACCCCTAAAACTTGGTAGGATTGACTTTCACCTGTTTGACACATTTAATTTACTTGTAAGTCCCTTGTAAAGTGGTATCCCATATACCCAGGGCCTAAAAATTAAATGCTACTAGTAGGCGTCAGCGCTGATTGCGCCACCCACAGAAGTAGCCGTTCAAAGCTATCTCAGGCCTGCCACTGCAGTGCCTGCGTGTGCAGTTTACTGCCACATTTACTTGGCATTTAAAACTCCTTGCCAAACCTTAAACTATCCTTTTAGTACAAATATGTAACCCGTAAAGTAGGCCCTAAGTAGCTGTATGGGAAGGGTGCTGTGTAAGTAAAAGGATGCTTGTTTCCGGTCCAGGGAGGACCTGGCTTGGCAGTTTGGGCTGGACTGTTCCTATGAGGCACATGGTCAAGACTGATTTGCATATGGCCAGGTCTAAACTGGAGTGGCATGGTGAGCAAAAGAATGATGGATTTAACCCAGATCTCTTGACTGGGGGTGAATGTTTTCATTTGTTCTGCATTCCGTCCATCCATTGTGTGTCTTTTGCTATCTCGCCCTAAGTGCGCCGGGTTTGCCCAGACGTGGGTCCCGGGCTCACTGTGCCACTTGATTCAAGCTATCCTGGCTGATGAGGGATGAAACCCCAAAACGGTCCTAGGATGCTTGTTTCCGGTCCAGGGAGGACCTGGCTTGGCAGTTTGATCTGCACTGTTCCCATGAGGCACAGGTTCAAAACAGATTTGCATATGGCCAGGTCTAAACTGGGGTGGCATGGTGAGCAAAAGAATGATGGATTTATCCTAGATCTCTTGACTGGGGGTGAATGATTTGATTTGTTCTGCATTCCGTCCATCAATTGTGTGTCTTTTGCTTTAAGTAAAAGGTAGGACATGTGACTTTAATGTGTGGCATGTCCTAGCAGTGACAAAAAACCTAGTTTGGTTCTCACTATTGTGAGGGCTACTCCTCTCACAGGCTAGCATTGGGAATTCCCTTATATATGCTTATGTGGTAATTCCTGATCTGAAAGGAGTAGCCTTGACATGTTTGGTATGTTTAGAATGGAAAGTGATGAATCATGCTTACTGGTGTAGATGGATTTTTTACTACTATTTTAGAAAGCAGGCATTTCTCTGTGCTTATAACTGTATATACTTTGCAGCCTCACTTCAATACACATTTGGGACTGGTTGACAGCTACACTTTTTGCATGCTTTCCAGACAGCCACAACACAGGGAGGGCAGGGAGTGACAGGAGAGGCATCTGCATCCATCTGCATACTGATAGTCTTCTTGGCCTGGGAGAGAGATAGGTGGGGCACAGTTACATTTATATAGGCTGTGTCCTGCCCTCACAGAAAGGGCTGATTTACCCCCTACTGTACGTCTGGAGCCAGGGCTGAGTTCAAAGGGGGTGCTGTGCACTAAAGTTTCTTTTGAAGCCCACTCTAGATCAAAGACATTTTAATTATAAGTACAGGGGCTCTGACCCCATGATTTTAGACACTGCATGGGACATGTAACCAGATGCTGCTGGCTCTACATGCTGCACACTGCCAGAAGGAACTGCTGTGTTACCAGGAGGAACTGCCACTCTACTAACTGCTTTGCTGGGTTGGCCTGCTGCTTGCTGTGGACTGAGATGCAGGAGGGACTGCCACTCTGTGACCTGTTTCTATATGTTGGTCTGTTGCCTGTTGCCTTGCTGCTTTCGTGCCCCCACTTCTCTCCAGCGGCTGTGGACCTTGCCTACCCTCCCCCTGTTCATGTAAGGGTTTTTCAGGGGTACAGCAGGGTCCCTTTCGAACTGTCTAGAACCTGGCTATCTTTGGTGTGTAATTTACGTGCCCTGACTAGAGTGGTGGTTCTGCCTTGTTTATTTGGAATACCCAAGCCAACCAGAAACACCATTTCTAACACAATGCAAGCAACTGCAGCCCCATTTCCAGTATGATTGGTAAAAACCTTGGGAGTAAGGCTCAATCCTAAACTGCAGTGGCAAATAATGCTGACTTTCGACTCGTGATTAAGATAAAGGTTCTATTCTACTGCCTTTAAACCACAAAAATAAACTCAAAAGGCTGTAGTCCTGTCTAAGCTGAACTACTAAAACACAAAAACCTTCATTGCCCCTATGAATATACTGAAGCACCAAATTATAAAACTCTTGGCACAAGACTCTGGATCAATCTGTGGGAACAAGAGCACTTTACTGCAGTCTGACTAGGACATCAATGCTTACGGGTAGAATAAAGGATATGATTCAATGTTCTGTGTACCGTCTTGAAATCCCTTCAGAAGCTTGCAAGTACTTCCAATTCCTGAGCTCCCCACTACATCTCCAATCAAGATCTTGGACCCAGCAGCGCAAATGTGATCCTGATATATTTTTACAGCCTCAGAAACAAATACAATTTAGTTTTAGATACTTAAACCCTCTGGCCAAGTGCAGCCTTAGCCAACTTACCAACCACATCCAGGAAATCTGGCAGACTGTAACCGATGAACCTCCAACACATTACTTGAAGATGCCAGGACAACCATCAGTTCTGTGAGAAACAGAATTATTTGTTGTATTAGTAAATTCTGAACTACTGTCACCTTGGATGGAGACCGAGAAGAAATCTACATTTTCCACACTCTATATTTAAAAAGATTGGTTAAACAATAATGGTCTTAACTAATGCAGATTACATGCAAAGATGTATCTATAAAAAATGAAAACACTAGTGGCAATAATACTGATTAAGAAACAATGCAGCAAAAAGAACTGCAAAATTGTTGAAGACATTCATTCAAGTATTAAATGATGAAACCAGTCTTAAATAACCAGGCCGGCCCTCCCTTCTAGACCCTAGCAAAACTTTCTTAGCACTGCATTTACCATCTGGCATGTTGCTTCTAACCTGCATATCTTAGCTAAATAACAGAATTGTTTTCTGTTAGCTTTTGTGTTTTGAAAAGACCTTGTAGTGTGAGTTGTGACTTTTTTCAAGCTGAGAAATAAATATAAGAGTCTGGTTCCGGGAGTCAATAGCCTTCAGTAGAAATGTTTGCACCACGCACCACCATCAATCCTTCCAGGGAAAGCAGAAGATGACTCTCCCCAAACATATATCTGTACAAGACTTAAATACCCTTTTCTGATTATTATGAAATTGATGAATGACGTAAAAAGCTAGAAATGGCATTGAAGAATACACCACACACTAAAAGTCATGTTAATATCACCTGGCTTACTTGATTGAGGCCGAGATCAGATTTTATAATTGCTGCTGCAGAGTGACTGTACCACTTTGGTCCAGACGAATGCCCCTGAACCCCATGTAGGGTCACTCTAGGGCAGAAACATTTTGACCTCGCATAGGAGTATTTTTTTCAAACTCCCTTTCACTTCTGTATTCTAACCCTATCCACTGAGGGCACCATAATAAAACTGATATTCAGCCCACCAGGAGATCATTTTACTCACACCACTCTTTTTATTTACACGTGATAGCACTCTGCCCCTCACTCAAGCAAATTGCTCATCTAACCAAAAACACCTCAGGTCCTCTCCATTGCATAGCCCACACCATGCAGTGCAGGGGTGAGGAGGGAACTCAATAATGAAGCATGTCACCTTCGGGTGAATGAGGGTTCTTGTCCTATAAAAAGCATTCTCTAATGGAGAACTGTCACTTCCCCTTTTCCATTTATGTACCAGGCATACTTTGTGTGTACTTTTGTTTGGCTCTAAGGAATGCCATTATGGGAAATAGAGCTAGTGTATTGTCTACCCAGCGACAACCATCTCTAAGCCACTTTACAGTGTGCTAATATTTAGCATGCCCAGTTTTATGATTTAAGCCTCCAGTCATGTGGTCTTACAGGGCACCGACCTATCCAATGTATACAAATAGTTTTTTTTACATGGCATTGCACTTTCATTGCCATGTGTTACTGTAGTGATTTTAAAACTGCAGCGTAGCCAGTATTCAATAGTATATATATATATCATTAAGGCATTTAGTTCCAGTGAGGTCATTGTGGATATTACATTTGGTTGTTTCCAAATTATGTCTGGCTACTTTTCAGAACTTAGTGGTGTACTCAGCAGGATGTTCTTTCTGCCAGGAGACCCCAACACAAACCTCTCCTCACCTGTTTGTAAAGGGAGGTAGGATGTATGCTCCCATATGCTGGGTACTATTCTAAAGAGCCCTACAACCCAGTGAATAATATGAAGCAATTTTACATATTTAGCATTCAGTTTGGAGATAATACGCTGGCAATACAAGAGTGGAACCAGATTAGAGAAGAGGGAAACATTTTCAAATTGTTTGTAATAACATTGTAGAGAAATATGTGAGTTCCCAAAGGACATATTTAGTTAGTATGTAGACTAAACAAATCTGAGGTAAATGCCTCTCGTTGCCTACACTTTAATGGCATGTTTTCCCAATTGGAGTTATTCAGTAAGGAAAAAAATGAAACTCTACAGATTTCTTTTAGTGGTCATGAATCGCTACTAAAAATTAATTGATTCAAGCTTCATCTACTGGGCCTGACTTAAAAAAAAATGTTGTACTGTTTCCAGCCCAAGGTTAAGCATTGTATACTACAAATGCAGGTTCTCCATTGTTGTATTGTTTTTATTTCTGTGGTAGTGTCAATTATTAGAAAGCATGTGTTTTGTAGTTTATTGTTTTAAACATACACATTGTGGTTATGTACTGATGATTACTAGACTAAGAAAATCAAGTTTAGTATTTCACTCTAGTCGTTGTGCTATGTCTTTGTTTTCTTGGTATGTGGCCTCATACAATTGTTTTCAAAACCATCATGTTTTTCATTTACATCTTTTATAATTGTAATATTTGCTATAGCTTTATTTACATGTGTATCCGTTACTCTATGATCGTCTAGCTGTGAAATCTGTACAGCAAGTAAATATTATTATGACATGTTTTCTACTCCCCTGCAGAAACCTTTAGTATAAACACAGGATTTAACCCCTTCGCTGCTAGGCCTTTTCCCCCCCTGTGCTAAGCCTGTTTTGGGCTATTTGGGATAGTTTGCGCTTAGGCCCCTGTAACTTTTTGACCACATAAGGTATCCACGCCAAATTTGCGTCCTTTTTTTCCAACATCAAGGGGATTCTAAAGGTACTCAGGGTTTGTGGATTCCCCTGGAAGGGACCCAGAAATTAGCCAAAATACAGCAAAAGCTTTTTTTTTTTTTGAAAAATGCGAAAAAAGGGCTACAGATGAAAGCTTCTGAATTTTTCCCTGCAAATGGTATCAAAAAAGGGGTTGTGGGGCTGAAATCACCATCTTCCCAGCTTTAAGGGACAAGCAGACTTTTGTCAGAAAACCAAAATTTGTTACACAGTTTTGGCATTTTTCTGGGACATAGCCTATTTTTGCTATTTTTTGTGCTTTCAACCTCCTTCCAGTTAATGGTAGAAATGGATATGAAAGCAATAATGGATCCAGGAAAGCTATACATTTTTAAAAAGTAGACAAAATTCTGCTTTCAGCAAGGGGTCATTTGTGTAGATCCTTCAAGGTTTCTTTATAGAAACTTAGTTAAATAGGAAAAATTGAAAATTAGTTGAAAAAAACAACCATTTGTGCCAACGGTTTCACCTGTAACTTCTTCTAATTATGACAGCTATTTGAAAGCAATATACCGTTACATCCGCTGGACCTTTCTGGTTGTGGCGATATATAGGACTTGTAGGTTCACCAAGAACCCGACGAGCCCAGAGCCAATAACTGAGCAGCATCTTGCAATGTTTTTTTATTATGTAATGGGTATATAGCAATTATTCTGGGAAAATTTATACATGGAACAATCGGTATGAAAGACACCTATGTATTTCTGAAATGGGAACAAAATATAGAGTTTAGAAACAGTAGATATTTGCACATTTCCGAAATAGGGAGTACCCATACTAGCATGAGAATTATAGGTCATTTTTCAAAATGACTTCTTTTTTACACATTGTCTTTCATTTTGAAGGCAGAAATGCATCGAAAGTCAATAGGTAATAACAGTTGCTCTACAATTCTGTGTTACCCTAAGTCTCCCGATAAAAATGGTACCTCATTTGTGTGGGTAGGCCTAGTGCCCGCGACAGGAAACGGCCCAAAACACAACGTGGACACACCACATTTTCACAGTGAAAAATGACCCTTTTTTTGCAAAGTGCCTAGCTGTAGTTTTTCAACCCTAGCTCTGCCGGCACCTAGGGAAACGTAGCAAACCTATACATTTTTGAAAACTAGACACGCAGGAGAATCCAGGATGGGGTGACTTGACTGGCTCTCACCAGGTTCTGTTACCCAGAATCCCTTCCAAACCTAAAGAATTGTCAAAAAAACACATTTTCTTCAAATTTCTGTGGTGGAAAGTTCTGGAATCTGCATGGATCCACAAAATTCCACCCACCCCGCATCCCCCAAAGTCTTTCGAGAAAAACGGTACCTCATTTGTGTGGGTAGGCCTAGTGCCCGCGAAAGGAAACAGCGCAAAACTCAACGTGGACACACCACATTTTCACAGTGAGAAATGACCCTTTCTATTGCAAAGTGCCTAGCTGTAGTTTTTGAACCCTAGCTCTGCCGGCACCTAGGGAAACCTAGCAAACCTATACATTTTTGAAAACTGGACACCCAGGGAAATCCAGAATGGGGTGACTTGACTGGCTCTCACCAGGTTCTGTTACCCACAATCCCTTGCAAACCTAAAACATTGTAAAAAAAAACACATTTTCCTCACATTTCTGTGGTGGAAAGTTCTGGAATCTGCGTAGATTCACAAAATTCCACCCACCCCGCGTTCCCCAAAGTCTTTCGAGAAAAATGGTACCTTACTTGCGTGGGTGGGTCAAGTACCCGCGACAGGCAAGGGCCCAAAACCTATTGAGGCGACATCAAAATTGCCTATCAGAAAACGACCTAGTTTTGCAAGGGGGATCCCATGACGTTTCGGCCCGAGGCTCGGCGGCCACCTAGGGAAACCTACCAAATCCACACATTTATGAAAACTAGAGACCCGGGGGATTCCAGGGAGGTATGGCTTGCGTGGATCCCCCAACGTTTTCTTACCCAGAAACCCCTGCAAACCTGAAATTTAGCTGAAAAGCACTTTTTCACACATTTTTGTGTGGGAAAGTTGTGGCATCACCGGGCTGACACAAATTTCCTACCACTCAGCGTTCCCAGGTCTCCCGATAAAAATGGTGCCTCACTCGTGTGGGAGGCCCAAGTACCCGCGACAGGCAAGGGCCCAAAACATTTTGTGATAGGCAATTTTGATGTCGCCTCAATACGTTTTGGGCCCTTGCCTGTCGCGGGTACTTGGGCCTCCCACACGAGTGAGGCACCATTTTTATCGGGAGACCTGGGGAAACGCTGGGTGGTAGGAAATATGTGTCAGCCCCGTGATGCCACAACTTTCCCACACAAAAATGTGTGAAAAAAGTGATTTTTTTCAGGTTTGCAGGGGATTCTTGGTAAGAAAACGTTGGGGGATCCAAGCAAGCCATACCTCCCTGGAATCCCCCGGGTGTCTACTTTTCAGAAATGTGTGGGTTTGGTAGGTTTCCCTAGGTGGCCACCAACCCCAGGGCCAAAACCTCATGGGACCCTACCCTAGTTTGTGATAGGTAATTTTGATGTCGCCTCACTAGGTTTTGGGCCCTTGCCTGTCGCGGGTCCTTGACCCACCCACGCAAGTGAGGTACCATTTCTATTGGGATACTTGGAAAAAAGTGGAGGGGACGGTAGGAAATTTGTTGTTTCTGTCTGTAACATGAAAATTTTGGCACAATAATGCAAGAAAAATGTGACAGACACAATTTGAGGTTTGCAGGACATTGTGGGTAAGATAACTTGTTGGGATCCACAAGAGAGACATCACCATGTATTCCCATGGGTGTTTAGTTTATGACAATATCTACAGTTGGTATGTTATTCTTAGATGGAATGTACACCTTGGCAGAGAGACAAAAAAGACAAATATTACTGCACAGCCATGTATTCCTCAAGCACACACACATACTGGTTGGATTTGGCACGAGGGCGAGTGATGGTTCAGTATAAAAAAATTTATTAACAAGATATTTCACAAAAATGAAATGCACTGTCAATAATTGAAAGGACAAAAAACTGAACCTATGACTCGCAGCTCGTGAGCTGTAAAGCCACGACAAGGCACCAACCGCTTTACAGGCCATTCACACACCTTTCATACGTGATACACACAAGACCATTCACACCACCAGGCACGAAACCAACACATTACAACATTCACAAAAAGGGACAAGGTACACCCGGCTTGAGAAAGATAGAAAAAACAAATATTTCTGCACAACCACCTATTCCTCAAACACACAGACATACCGGTTGGATTTGGCACGAGGGTGAGTGATGGTTCAGTAAATACAGTTATATTAACCAGAGATTTCACAAAAATGAAATGCACTGTTAATAATTGAAAGGACGAGAAACTGAACCATTGACTCACAGCTCGTGAGCTGTAAAGCCATGACAAGGCACCAACCTCTTTACATGCCATTCATACACCTTTCATACGTGTGACACATACAAAACCATTCACACCGCCAGTCGCGGGCCCAGCACATTACAACACCATTCACACCAGCCGACAGCGCCATTCAAGGGCCCATCACTTTCACACGCCCACATTCCTGTCACAGCAACCACACCAGCTCACGGATTGCGTGGAGTGGCGTTTAGCTAGCAGTGTGTGTAGTGACCAGCAGCAAGTCACTACTCGCACACCACCAGCCAAGCGCCCGTCCACGCACACCACCAGCCAAGCGCCCGTCCACGCACACCGCCAGCCAAGCGCCCGTCCACGCACACCGCCAGCCAAGCGCCAGTCCACACACACCGCCAGCCAAGCACCAGTCCACACACACTGCCAGCCAAGCACCAGTCCACACACACTGCCAGCCAAGCGCCAGTCCACACACACCGCCAGCCAAGCGCCAGTCCACGCACACCGCCAGCCATGCGACAATCCACGCACACCGCCAGCCAAGCGCCAGTCCATGCACACCTTTATAAAAAAAATTTAAACAAGAAAGAAAACACAAACCAATTGCAACTAAATACAAAACTATAACTACAAAAACAACAGCAGTAACTAAAGACATCATTCTATTGCCAAACGTGAAACTGAACAACTATATAAAACCATACAGACCAGGCAGTACACTATTAGACTTACGGTTGCTCTCAAAAACTCTTTTTAGTGTGATACAATCTGAAACATGAGGGCACACACAGCCCAGGATTAGAAGGACAATCGGCACAGTGCATACGACTCTCCTTCCGCACACCTCTTCGCAAGCAGACTCGTCATCTCTTACAGGGATTGGTTTTTTTGGGCGTGGGAGGAATTAAATCAGGAAAGTGGCGATCTTTCAATCTAGCCACATCCTCCACCACTCCAACTCTAGGAACACTTGCCTGTTCCACAACAACAAGGCTGCCTATCACAGACTGCTGAAACTGAACAAAAGTCAACTTTGACTCAGGAGAACACTCCTTGTACACAACAAAAGCATTGAAAGTTGCTAAATTAAAGAGATGGATGGCCAACTTCTTATACCAATTGTAAGCCTTACGAATAGCCGTGTAAGGTTCCAACCTCTGATCTACTCTATCAACACCACCCATGTGCTTATTGTAGTCTAAAATGCACACATGTTTGCGTACTTCCAGCAATCTGACCCCAAACAGCCACAGGTGAAGTACTATCATCATGGATGGTAGTCAGCATGTACACATCCCTCCTGTCCACAAATTTCACAGCTAGTAGTTCATCACTACGCAAGGAACTGCACTGTCCCCTCTGAAGTTTTTTGCAAACAAGCTCTTTTGGATAGCCTTTACGGTTAGAGCGTATTGTGCCACAAGCAAAAGTGTCCACTTTGAACAATTCCTTAAACAATTGCACAGCAGTGTAGAAGTTATCAAGGTACAAATGGTGGCCTCTGTTAAACAGTCCTCTAGCAAGATCCCACACAATTTTCTCTGAAACTCCAAAAGTGTACGGACAACCAGGGGGGTCAATAGTGGAATCCCTACCAGTGTACACCCGGAAATTAAAGACATATCCTGTCCTACTCTCAGACAACAATTACAGCTTAATTCCATAACGTGCCCTCTTGCTGGGAATGTACTAACTAAAAACCAAACGGCCCTTGAACAGGACCAAAGACTCATCAATAGCTATTTCTTTCCCTGGAGTACATATCTCTGAAAAAAGATCTACAAAGTGATCAAGAACAGGCCGAATCTTAAAAAGACGGTCACAGTCAAGGTGATCTCGTGGCAACGTCAAACTATTATCAACAAAATGCAGCATCCAAAGCAAAAGTAAATACCGATCACGGCTCATAATCGCAGGAAATATGGCCGTTGCCATCAAGGGACTGGTAGACCAATATGAAGCCATGGACTGCTTCCTTATCAAGCCCATCAAAAAAGTCAAACCCAAAAACTTCTTCATCTTTTCCAGATTTGTGGGAGTCCACCGGGTAGCTCTAGAGCGGGGCTTAAGTCTCGCACTGTTGTCCCCTCAAAAACTGTTCAGCATACAAATTAGTCTGCTCAACAATCTCAGCCAAAAATACATCATCCATAAACAACTGAAAAAACTGTATAGGCAAAAAAAATTCACAATCCACTCTACACCCTGCATCCACACTAAAGGCAGGCAACACCGGCTGCACCATGTTTGGATCAACCCAGAGTCCAGCACTTCCAGTAAGAAGCCTTGCAGCCTCAGGCTGCAATACCGATGTCTCTTGCTGCACCATCGGCACATCACTGTCCCCCTCTAAAACAGGCACTTCATCCGCACTGAGAGTACCTTCATCTGCACTGAGAGTAGCTTCATCATCCGATGATTCCATGTGGAGAGAAAACTCACTGCCTGAATCTTCCCCTCCCTCCTCTCCCTCAAACTCACTGTCAGTCTCATAATCCTGCTCAGAGGAAGATTCAAGAAGCCTACCAACCACCTGCTGAGCAGTAATTCTACGGCTAGCCATAATGCTTACTAATAAAGGTAACTTGTCAAACAAGTCAACAACAACAAACCCTTTGTAAAAAAAGAAATAAAAAAATGTAGCTTTATCACAAAGACCTATATACTCCAACACTATACCACTCACTTGCCAGAAGCAGCTAGACTCACCACCTCATACTCTGGACAGACACAGTAAGAACCAACAGTATCCCACTAAAAAAGAAAAAAAAAATTACACTTAAGACAACGCAAAACACCTCGCAAACAATTTCATGCACAAAACACTAACGAAATATGCTGCTATTATGACACCACTTACAAAAACTTCATTCATGCATGACATTAATACTCAATTGGAGTGAACACAACGAAAAAGTTTTTCTTACCAAAAAAATGCAACTACGCAAAACTGCAGATCAACCGCTGCCGAAACCACAAACAAGAATCCAAAGCTTTGCACTAGAATAAAAAGGAGAAAAAACACATTACAATCACATATGGAAATAATGCACTAGTCCACACACTATCCACCAGCCAAGCAAAGTTGGTAGGTGGCCCTAAAAGCATAAGGCCGATCTGCCCCCGCGGGGAGCAGAAACAGCCAAAACATTCACCATCATAAAGGGGGAGAGACCCTTGCCCAAGGGGTCACTCCCCAACATCAACATTTAAAAAGCCCTGGTGTCTAGTGGCTTCTTCCCCCAGGGGACAGATGGGCCTGAAAACATATGGCCAAGCTGCCCCCAAAGGGGGCAGAAATGGCCACAATATGCTCCCCATAAAGGGGAGCGACCCTTGTCCAAGGGGCCGCTCCCAACAACACTAAAACAAACCCTGGTGGCCTAGTGGGCATACAATAAAATTAATTGTTTATTTGGGTCGATCTGCCCATCCAGGGGATCAGAAATGGCCCAAATAAATGCTTCCCAAAGGGGAGCGACCCTTGCCGAAGGGGCCGCTCCCCAAAAACATATTGCTCCCCCATAGGGAGCGACCCTTGGCCAAGGGGCTGCTCCCCAACAAAACTAAAACAATCCCTGGCATCTAATGGCTTCTGCCCCCTTGGGAGCAGATTGGCCTAGACTCACAAGGCCAATCTGCCCACAAGGGGGCCAGAAACGGGCAAAATAAATGATCCCCAAAGGGGAGCGACCCTTGCCAAAGGGGCCGCTCCCCAAAAACATATTGCTCCCCCAAAGGGAGTGACCCTTGCCCAAGGGGCCGCTCCCTGATACAAAAATGACATTTAAAAAAAAAATCCCTGGTGGCCCAGTGGGGGCACACATACTTTTTTTTTTTTTTTAATTACCACATCTGCCCCCTACACACATTGCCCCCCCCCCAAGGGGAGCAACCCTTGCCCAAGGGGCCGCTCCCCAACACACAAAGGGCATTAAAAAAAAAAAAACCCTGGTGGCCCAGTGGGCCCTTACTAATTATTACTTTTTAAAATCAAGGCATCTGCCCCCCGCTCCCCCAGGAACCAACTAAACACATTTCTCCCCCAAGGGGAGCGGCCCTTGCCCAAGGGGCCGCTCCCCAAAACAAAATGGCCATTGAGAAAAAAAAAAATCATTGGTGGTCCAGTGGGCACAAATATATATATATTTATTTATTTTTTAACCCGGATCTGTCCCCCCCCCCCCAAAGGGGCAGATCGAAGTAAATACATTTCACCCCCAAGGGGAGCGACCCTTGCCCAAGGGGACGCTCCCCGAAACAAAATGGCCATTGAGAAGAAGAAAAAATCAATGGTGGTCCAGTGGGCACAAATATAGATATATATATATTTTTTTTAAACTCGGATCTGCCCCCCCCAAGGGGGGCAGATCGAAGTACATACATTTCACCCCCAAGGGAAGCGACCCTTGCTCAAGGGGCCGCTCCCCGAAACAAAATAGGCATTAAAAAAAACAAAAAACGGGCATTCCTGCTGCACGATCGCGCCCCAGGCGCGATCGTGCAACAGGAATGCTTTTTTAAAAGACATCGGGGGGAAAGGAAAACCCTTCCTTTCCTCCGATGCCTTTTAAAATGTAGCCCCCCCCGTCCCCGAGGAGAAACTTACCTCCTCTTACACCGATGCACTGGAAGCAAATGGCTTCCAGTGCATCCGGAATCCTCAAATGACGTCAGCGCGCGGGGGTGGAGGGGGGGCGTCCCACGGGGGGAGCGCCAGCGCTTCCCCCGTGGGTGGGTGCCAGGACGGCTGGGAGCCGTTGTGAGCACACGCCCACTGTGACTCAGGACGGCTCCCGGCCGTCCTGAGCACCGAACGGGTTAAAACCCAGTTATTTAATGCTCTGACGGCAGAGCAGAGAAAAGACATATTTTCGTTTTCAGCGCCCTGAGCCTGTAACTGATGCTCTGGTGGATGCTGATTCCAGAGATACAAAGGTGGGGATGAAATGGCCATTGATGGCCTACCATATTGCCCACCTGCCCCATCTTATCTTGAGTCTCTGTAGAGCTGCGCGATGGAGTGTAATGCTAGTGGCACTCTTTGGCCGCTTCTGCTTCCCTAATGAGCTGTGGGTCTACAAAGACCCACTGCTGAGAGGGGATGGCAAGGCAGAGTTACTGTGCCTTTGTCGGCACACTGTTGGCTTTTTGTTCCCAATTTGAGATTGGCGAAAGGGGCCCAGGGTGTGGAAGGGGAAGGATGAATCGGTCAGTTGTCATGAGTGTGGTAGTTCTGGGACCCCACACAGATTATAATTATATAGTCATTATCTGTACGTAAACCATTTGAAAGGAAAAGACTACCCGTTTGATCAGATGGTAGCATTTTTATGAGTGGGCAAACAAAAGGGTACATTACCAGAATGGTGGAGGTGTTTGGCAAAACACCAGGTATATTTGATGAGTACTATACAGTTTAAAATGAAAGTCTCTGGCTCACTATTTAGCTTAGAATAGAGAAACATCTTTCTTTGTCAATGAATTTCCCCTGTACATTTTCTTTGATAGACCTTAATCTCTATGCATGTGACAAACTACAGATTGGAGGTACATTCAGTCATACTTTAGGGTAACAAAGAAAACTTTAGTTTCAAAGACTCCCCTGTTTGTAAATTTAGTCCAAACCGTCAGGCTGATGGGGGGGCCTCTTCAATTTTTATAAAATGTAATGTTTGTATAAAAAGTACAGTCATCACAAACCTAGCCCTTTTTGGACATTTGCATAAATGACTTTCAATTAAGGGGTTTGCGAACATTACTGGTGCATCTGCTGTTAGTCTTAAGAATAAAATGTACGTTAACATTTACTTTAAAGCTTGAATATAATAAGCAAGGTGAAGATGGGTGCTGCTAACGGAAGATACTCCAGTCTTCCACTACTTAAAGGCCTCTTTTACAAGGGAAATTATTTCCCAGCCTGATTGAATGATCGCCTGAATTTTTTAGATGTATTGGGCACTGGTGAGCAATTTGCATCTAGGAGAGAGTACTATATTTTTAGATCCCTTTCACCAGAGCTTTAGCTAACAGAAAATTCACGTTCATTATATATTAAAATGAGATGTTGATAGGTACCAGATTTTTTATTGCAGTGCTTGAATTTAGTGCAGGAATGTAGAAACTGTCTGCCAGTTGTCACACATTTTGAAACTGAAAACTAATTTTAAAACTGAAAAGTATTTTTAACAGTGACATACATTAAAAGCCTTAAAAAGGTATAACAAAATATAAGCTATGTACAGATGTCTGTTTGTCCACAATACAGTTTTTTTTTATTTTTTTTATTTACTCAATACATGTCATAGCAGTTATAATCCATACCGACAAAATAATTAATATAATACCATTAACAATCACGAAGTAGATCAGCACAAGCAGCATCAGCAAAGCAGATTGAGATCATATTATCATTAAACATCATAAATCAACTGATTATTTCATATATTGTATCATAGACTCCCATATCTGAATCCCAAGTTTTTGCCGTTTGACTGATTTTAAGGCATATAAATTATATTCCATATTAAAGACATGAAAAAATGTTGCCCTCCACATCACAAATGTGGGAGCCTCACAGGCACCTCTATATCAATGACGAAGGCTATGATGCTATTAGGGATATGGGTAAATATCTCACATGAGCAACCAGTGTACAAATTTAGATACTTAGCATTTATTGCCGCAGCTGTGGCGCGTTTATGTATTGCTTCATGTTGGGGTTCACAATACAGTTTTGATGTGTGTTATATATAAATTTATCTGGATGTTCTCTAACATTCAAGGAGCAAAAAGACTAAGGGGCGTATTACAAGTTCAGTGGTCCATCGGACCACTGAAGCCATGGTGGTGGTCCCTGGACCAACAGACTGGCGGTCCACCCACTGTATTATGCTTTTAGCGGTGGGACCACCAGCAGTGGTAAGAGGCACTAATATGCTGGCAGTGCCACTGCAGCACCACCGAGCATATTAGGAGTTTCCTCACCACCACATTTGTCATGGCGTGAGCCCGCCATGAAAACTGGAGCAGTGAAGAAACAAAGGGGGGTCTACAGGGCCCACTGTTTCCTCAGGACCTTGGGGTGCCTGCAGGGGGGCACAATTTATTCCCCCCTGAATGTATTCAACATCTTTCCTTCATGGCATGGACTGCACAATCCATGCCATGCAGGAACGGCCTTTGGTGCTCCTTTGGACCCAAGGGGCGGGCATTTTTAAGGTTTTAACTCACTGCTCAGTAAACACGCCGTCTCACGCCCTTCACGCCAATGCCTGGTCCACTATGGAACATTCCGGTTATGTGGAGGGAGACAGCGAGAGGAGGCGGGGCACAGGTCAGGCAGGCAAAGCCACTGACTACTTCAGTCGCATGGCAGCGCGGACGCTCACAGCGGGTGCGCCTAAGGCAAGCCCGTCTGCGCCCGTCTGCGCCCATCCGGGGCCAGGACCCCTGGCCCAAAAAAAGATTTTTTAAGATACTCAGCAGCCCAATTGTAAGCATTACGCACACCCCACAAAGACATATGCAGGCACTCTATTACCTTTCCAAGTGGGTCCAGATCTTGCTCCCACTGCCCCTTTAATTTAGGTTACGCCCGCAGCGGTATACCATAACGCAGAATACGACGGAGCTTAAACTGTTTCTTCTTAACTGTAGGTCCTTGCCAAAACATATCCCAGAAATCAACTTACTCCTGAGCGGAGAACAGCCGGATGCTCTGTTTCTAACAGAAACATGACTGCTTAAAGACGCCGAACCTGATGTGGTGCAGGCACTACCTCCAGATTATCACATTCTAAGGAAAGATAGGGTGTTACGGAAGGGCGGTGGGATTGCCGTTATATTTAAGGACCATGTGAAAGGGCGCATTGAGGCCGACATCATACAGTACTGCGAAAGCATGGCATTCACACTCACTTTTTCTCCCATCTGCTCGTTATCAGGAATTCTGATCTATCGCCCCCCGGGCCCATGTGGGATGTTTGTAGAATCCCTCACAGACACTGCTGCATCACTAGCAAGTACCACACCTAACTTTACTATTCTAGGTGACCTTAACCTGCACTTAGAGGACCCTAGTAAATCTGATGCTCTGAGCCTTGCCCAAAATTTAAAGGCCATACAACTAATACAAAAAGTCACAAGCCCAACGCACTACAAGGGCCATATCCTAGATCCGGTCTTCTCGAACGACGATCAGCTCTCAGTAGACAGTCCCATTCCAGTGCCATGGTCCGACCATTTTGTAATCCCGATGTACTGGAAGACTCCAAATCTAACCACTAACAGGCAACCTTCTAAGAACTGGGAACGAGCGTAGGCGAAACTTTCGCCTGAGAGTTGGTCAACAACTTTACTGAATTCTAAACCTTTAGGAGACCCCGACCCTAGTATAGCTTCTGACAATTTTAATCAATGTATTTAATCCTCCCTGGACTCCATTATACCACACAAATGGAGTAAAAAAAAGCCTAAGGACAAGCGATCACCGTGGTACACCCCTAAAGTACGAGAAAGTAAACAAAAATGTGAAAAAATTTGAGAAAGCCTGGAGGAAAGAATACAGCTTAGAAAAAAAACAGAAGTACAGAGAAGCTATTAAAATTTATCAGGCAGAAACAAAGAGATCACAAGCACAATATTATGAGGATAAAATCACAGCGGCAGCCAGCGCTCCAAGGGAAATCTTCCTAATAGCGAAAAACCTGACAAACTGCCCCTCACCTGAATTACCCACAGAATCCGCACCGCAACGTTGCAAGGAACTAGCAGAATTTTTTGATAGTAAAATCTTAGATATTTACAACACATTTCCCCACGCCTATGGCCCCGAGAACCTGGACATAGAAGTAGAAACTTGGGGGGGTGGCTCCTCTCATCTAGAAGATCTTCCCATTATAGACGAGGATACTCTATCCCAACTTTTCACTAAAACCAAATCGGGATCCCCCCTTGATGCAGCTCCTATGCAAATGTTGCGCAAGGTGGAGGATGTCATATTACCTGTGCTACTGGAAGTACTAAACTCTTCCATAATCTCCGGCCAAGTGCCCAGGTCATGGAAACATGCCATGGTAAGAGCACTACTAAAAAAAAACAACCTTAACCCTGAACTTTGGAGTAACTATCGGCCGGTTTCCCTTCTCCCCATGACCAATAAAATCATAGAGAAACATGTAAACAGAATCCTCTCTGAGTACCTTGAATCCCACTCGATTTTACATACTTCCCAGACTGGCTTTCGACCTAACCACGGCACAGAAACTGCCCTGTTAGCAGTAGTGGAGGAATCACGGAAAATCCTTGATCAGGGAGGCACAGTGGCGATCATCTTGCTGGACTCGAGCTCCGCATTCGATACGGTCAACTACAACATCCTTTCTGACAGACTCAGAATGGTGGGAGTGTCAGGTAAAGTCCTCACCTGGATCAAATCCTTTTTAAAAGATAGATCATATCAGGTCTTTGAGGGCAACCACACCTCAAGAAGGGTACCACTCACATGTGGAGTCCCACAGGGCTCCTCATTGAGCCCCACCCTTTTTAATGTTTATTTAAGGCCCCTTGCTGAGCTAGTCCTGCCATATGGGATCCAGATTGTGACCTATGCAGACGACACACAACTAGTGGTAGCTTTAAGCCACCCAAAGAAGGCGCCAGCCAACTTGGAATCTTGCTTGGGAACGGTGGCCACCTGGATGGACCAGTTGTGTCTCAAACTCAATGGAGACAAGACTGAGTTAATGGTCCGTGGTAACTACTCCACCATTACTCCCGCACTGAGTTGGCCCAAACGTCTTGGCCCGTCTCCAAAACCCAAAGAAAGGATTAAAAGCCTGGGAGTATGGCTGGACAAGGCACTTAAATTTCAACACCAAGCAGTACAATTAGCAGCCTCTTGTTACGGCATCATCAGACAGATGCAGAAAATTCTCCCACTGCTTCCTGAAACTGCACGAAGGACCATGGTACAGAGGCACTGGTGTTGTCCCGGTTAGATTACGGAAACTCTCTCTACCTGGGCACCCCAAAGGCCACCACAAGAAAACTGCAGGTTGTGAAGAACTGTGCAGCCAGGCTGCTGCACAACATCCCCAGATCACAGTCTGCTAGGCCGGCGTTGAAATCATTACACTGGCTACCAATAAAGGAACGCATAATGTTGAAATCTTGATGCATTTCACACAAAACACTGTGGGGAATTGGCCCTAAAATAAATTTCGCCCTTATGGCCATTCACCTGCCCTCGAGATGCCTGCGATCAGCTAATTTGTTCCTGGCAACAGTACCTAAAATCAAAAGAGCTCGAACTGGAGGCCGTATGTTTGCCTACAATGCGACGCGACTATGGAACACGCTCCCGACCTATCTCCGTTCATTGACCCATCATTTCTCATTTCGGAAGCAATTAAAAACATTGCTCTTTCAGAACATGCCGTGAGAATTCTCTCCTTCGCTTGCTGACGCTAGCGCTGGGATGCCTAAGGGTAGCCATGCGCTTTATCAAATGCGAATTAATAATTGCGGTGCCATTTTAATGGGCACCGTTGTGGGACTGCAAAAGCACTTCCCACCAGACACGAGGAATATTGTAATCTGGTGGACGTAGTCAGTACGGCTTTGGCAGTGTGGGAGTTTGGCACTGGCGTGGCGGCCCGCTCCCTCACGTCCAAAGTCGTAATTAGGCCTTAATGTTTTTAATATATGGTGGTTGATGTTTTGATCATAACGTTTAAGGAATTAAATACTTCTCTCTGTACATAAAACAAACATTGCACGTCTTCTCAGAGTTAAGTGACCTTTTGAATTGCAAAAGGTTACACTGACATTATAGTTAGATATGGTAATAAGACCTTAGCTTGTGTTAAAAAAATTCAAGAAAATCACTGAAAAAAAACAAAGTTTAGAGTGATGATAGTTAGGTAAAAGGGAAGCGAGCTTCCCTGTCTTGGATTTTGAGAATAAGGTGCACTTTGGGATTGTTTGCAGTAGGGCAAACAGGAACCGCTGCAAAAGTAGGAAGTGTTGTGCCTGAGAACATTTACCTCATTGGTTAGGGAAGAGCCAGCAGCCACCACTAGTCACTAGCTGGTGTCAGTAATTAATATGGGAACGTGGACTTCATTAATCAGTTAGCTCCTCTTCTGTGTGGCAACCGAGACACAACAAGCTGCACAATGCCATTTTCCTGAAGTGCCCAGCTGACCAGTGGCAACTGCCCTGGAATGGACCCTGCTGTTTGCTTCTGCCTGACACCCAGAGTGTTTCTGAATTCCTCCGCTGAGGTTGTGGGGTCCTTAGAAGTGTAGTCCTGTGATTGTTTGGATACTTTTGAAATCTTTTCCTCTAGAGCTTCATTGGGACCCCCCTGAAACGTATTCAACCAGCATTCCCACAGTATTAGATTGAATTTAATGATATTCTCTTTTGGAGCTTAAAGATTATTCAGTGTGAAATCTCCAAGAGCTCCAGGGAGCCAGTGGGACCAACCTGCTTCAGGTATCTGGCATCAGATCCACGGCGGTGGCTACAGTTTCAGTAGTGACCTATGCAAGAAGCATTTTTATTCTCAAAATCCAAATTCTGCATCGAACTTTAGAAGAAACGTCAAAGCCTTTCTTCAAAAAGTAACACAGTCCCTTTCTGAAGTAGGACCTAGCAACTTTTTCAAACTCTTTGACTTGCAGACTTTCACTGGGACCCATCCACTTGGCAATTCAGACACAGGCTGTATTGTGATCAGCCAGAAATAGGTCCTGGTGAACAGCGGCCCGCTGTTTGGATAGTAGAAGCCCATCATTAGTTTGGAAGCAATGTGTATGAAACCATTTTAGTTGTGAGGCAGAACCTCTATATCTAATGGTGTGAGCTGTGATGACTGTGTCAAAATAATTCCTCTATAATCTGCCCAACATTGCCATGTGCATGGCAACCACGAGCTTTAAAGACCAGTTCCTCCAATCCCATGCAGAAATCAAATCCTCGCTTCCACACCCCCAAGAGGGGTGGGGATGGTGCCTTCCAGGAGCGAGCTATATCTCGTTTAGCTACATTCAGACCCAGGAACAGAAGGCGTCGCTTGTATCTGTTACCCCCAATGTCTTCTGTGAAATGAATTGAAAATAAAATGTATAGAGTGCAACAAATTACCCGGGGGTATCTAGGTGCTGAGCAGATACTAAAGCTCGGAAGATCCAGAGAAACCAAAGTTATTTACTGAAAAGCCAGGTTTTCAGAAGTTTCCTGAAATCCAGCAGATTTGTCTTGAGTTTAAGTTCTATTGGAAGATAGTTCCATAGCCTTGAAGTGCATACAATGAAGCCTCTCCCTCCCCAGTTAGCTTTTTTAAATCTGGAGACTATGAGATTGCCGCTAGTGGATGAGCGTAGGGGGCGTGTCGGAGTATGACTTGAAAGCGTTGTATCAAGTAGTCAGGGCTGACAGCTTGTTGATCCCTGAAGGCAATGCAAAGTGCCTTAAACTGAATGCGTTTATCTATGGGGAGCCAGTGTAATTGGATCAGTGCTTGGGAAGCTGATTTATGTTTCGGAATACCCAATAGTAATCGAACTGCTGCATTCTGTAGGGTTTGCAGTTTGTGAAGAAAACGCTTTTGGATATTAATAAAGAGGGCTGTGCCATAATCTCCTTTGGAAGAGATGAGAATTGTAACTACCCTCTTATGCAGGTTTGAAGGAATATAAGGCAACCCTTTCCTTAGAGTTTTCAAGATGAAGAAACCTGAGGAGGTGATGTGATTTATTTGTCCTTTGAAGGACAAATTGGTGTCAACAATCCCCCAAGGTATTTTACCTTGTCGCTAGGGGTAGGCAAAGTCCCTAGTTCTTGGGGCCACCATTTGATAGACCAAAAAGGATTGTTGCCAAACAGCAGGACCTCTGTTTTTGAGGAATTTAGTCCAAGACAATTGCTACTCATCCATTTCCCAATGTGAAGCATGCAGTTGTGGAACTGAGCTGCTGTGGCTCCATGGTTGTCAGTAACGGATTCAGCAATCTGCGTATCATCCACGTAGGAAACTAAGGAGAAGCCAAATGATCTAATTCGGACTGCAAGTGGGGTGATTTGGGACTTGGCCCTTTTGGCTAAAGTTCCCTAAACTTTTTGCTTTCCCCCTAGACCTTTTTTCTGACATTGTGTTGCCAACTTAGATGCTTTGGACACTTTGCCACTGCTAAACAGTGTCAAAGTGCAAGTGCTCCCTGTATAAACTGTAATGGTAATTGGTTGTCCATGATTGGTATGTTTGACTTACTAGTAAAGTCCCTAGTAAAGGGCACTATGTGTGCTAGGGCTGGTAATGCAAATGCTACTAGTGGGCCTGCAGCACTATTTGTGCCACCCACACAAGTAGCTTTGAAAAGGGAACTCAGGCCTGCCATTGCAGGGCCTGCGCGCAGTTTGTTAAACTGCCATGTTATTCTGACAAGTGCACCCACTTGCCAGACCTTACCCTTCCCTTTCTATGCACAACAGACACCTCTATGGTAGATCCAGGGTACCCCCTGGGCAGGGTGCAGTGCATGTGAAAGGTAGGACATGTACTAAGGTGTCCTGACAGTGAAAGTGGTACCATGTCCTGACAGTGAAATAATCTCCATTTCGTTTTTCACTGTTGAAAGGCCATCTTGCCCATAGGACAGAATGGGGAGGCTGTGTAATATGTTTTCCAGCCTATCTTCCCAAAGGCTTAAGATGGAGAGGTGAGGTTTAGTATGCCTGAACTCACAATGTAATAACACATCTTTTTATGAAGGTGGTTTTTGCATTGTATGTTTAGAAGTCACTCTTTTAGAAGTGGCTGGGTTTTTGTGCTCTAACTTCTGTGTCTCTCTGCCTGGTTGTGGATTGACTGTCTGGATTTCAAAATGACAGGATCTGGGGAATGTCTTGACCCAGGGGAGGAGGTGAGACAGCAACAGGCTGACCTGCATCTGGAGTGTAGGGGGAGGAGTAGCCCCTAGAGGTGAAGAGGCCTGGGCTGCAGCCATAAACCAATGGCTCCGGCCCCTGCTGAGTGATTGAGGATCCAGACCCCCACTATCAAAGGAATAAAGGTGTCACTGGCAGGGAGGCACCCAGAACTGGTTTGAACCGGGGTCAGTGCCCCCTGAACACAAAGACTTCAAAGCCATTGAGGGGTATAACTATGAGAGCTGAAGCCCCTGAACTTTGGAGAATGGCTTGATCAAGATTGAACAAGACTGGAGCTACTTCATGGTCAAGAGGAACCTTTGCCAAGGAAGAAACAACTGAAGAGACTGAAGGATAGGACTGACCCTTGCTGTGTGTTCTGGGGCTGGCCTGCAGTTTGCTGTTTTAACCAAGGAAAGGCTAAAGGGACTTTGCTGTGTGCTGTGTCCCCCTGCTTGAAAGGACTTTGCTGTGCCCTGAAGTAACTTATCCCCAAGGGCCCGAGGTGAGCTGGCTCCCTGTTGCGGAAACTCAGGAACACAAAAGTTTCCAGGAGAGTCTCAGTCTCAGTGTGCTTGTTGCAACCTGAGACCCTCGTAAGAAGTGCCCTGTGATCGTGGGCACCTGGAGTCCAAGCGAGGATCAGCGACGCTGTGTGCGTGTGCTTTTTGCAGCCTGAACCTTTTGTGAGGATTGTCCAGTTATTATGTGCACCGGAATCCAAGTGAGTCTCAGCGACGCTGTGCGCGTGTTCTTCGTGCAGCCTGAGACCTTCGTGTGGAGTGCCCGGTGATCGTGCACCCGAAGCTCAAGGGAGTCTCAGCGACGCTGTGTGCATGTGCCCTGTGGCAGCCTGAGATCTTCGTAGCAGTAGCAGCCCGGACCGGCAGCCTCGGAGGAGCTGAGCCGCCGGCCCGAGCCCGCCATTGCCCATTCACAAAGATTGCATCGGAGGCCGAAGTCATTGGGCGAGGAGAGGAGAGTGGGTTCGCGCCCCCCAGGTAACGTGTGTCGACTCCTGGGGCGGGGTGCGGGCTCGGAGGGAGACGCTCTTGGCCTCTCTCTGTCCATTAGCGCGAGCCTCTGCTTCGGCTCGTATTGCGCCCGTATTGCCAAGGGAGTGGCAGTACCGGGGCCGGAGTGCGGAGCTGCACTTTTTGTTACACCATACCCGTGTTGGGGGCAACTGTTGACAGAGGCTGACTGCGAGTCAGAAGGAGTGCCGGAGAGACCGCCTAAGGCACAGTGATCAGTGCCGGAGTGTATTACGCATTATCTTATTTCTGCATAACGAACTACCTGATTGTCGTATTACACACTGCATCATTGCTGCATAACGAACTACCTGATTGTCATATGACGCATTGTATTGTTATTGCCTAACAAACTACCTGATTAGCGTATTACGCATTGCATTATTCCTGCATAACGAACTACCTGATTAGTGTATTACGCATTGCCTTATTTCTGCATACCAACGCACCTGGTGGTTGTATTACGCATTGCATTATTTTTACATTGCAAAGTGCCTGATTGTTGCATTACGCATTGCATTATTCTTACATTGCAAAGTGCCTGATTCTAGCATTACGAACTGCATAACATGGTATTAGGATTACAGTGGAATGTGTAGAAGTGCTCATTAATATCGTCAGAACTTACAAGGGCTGGCTGGCCTAACAACCAGCCAGGAGAGATATTACACATACTCATATGTTGGATTTATATTGTGTGGTCTTATCGTATATCTTTTTAGATAAAATGTATACTCGTTTTTTATAAAACTCGTGTGGAGTCTATTTGTGGTGTCATCATTGGGTTGCTGTGAACGTGGTTGCAAATACTTTACACATGTGCCTTGAAGATAAGCCTGGCTGCTCGTGCCAAGCTACCAAGGGGGTGAGCGGGGGCTATCTCAGAAGGTGACCTTCCTTTCCCTGTCGTGGAAACGCGGGTCCCTATTTGGCCTAAGGTACCTACCTCAGCCAACCGGGGATCCCAGGTCTAACGGATGACATAAAGATTGAACAAGTTGGGGCTCAGAGATGAGCCCTGGGGGACCCCACAAGGCAATGAAAAGGCTGGCAAAGTGAATTCACCAAGGGAGACCGTCTGGATGTGGTCACCCAGGAATGAAGAAATAAACTTAAGTGTGTTGCCTTTGATCCCAATTGAATCAAGGTGATCAATTAGGAGAGCGTGGTTGACCGTATCAAATGCAGCTGAAGATCCAAAAGGATCAAAGCTGCATTACCTCCGCTGTCTATTGTCTGCCTGATTTCTTCCGTAGCTGTGATCAATGCTAGCTCGGTACTATGGTGACTAAGCAAACCAAACTGTGTAGAGTCCAGACAGTTTGTTTTATCTAGGAAGGTGCTCAGTTCATTGTTGACAATTTTTTCGACCAGTTTGGCGGGGAATGGAAGTCGAGTGATTGGTCGATAGTTGTTGGGGTCACCCATGTCTAAGTTGATATTTTTTAATAATGGTAGGATAGAGCCTCCCTTCCAGTCTTTAGGATAATATCCTGCTTTAAAGAGATTGTTAAATATGGCCTTGAGGTGAGTAGCTGTTACCTCAGGGACCAAATTAATAATTCTGACAAGGGACATGAGTAGAACCTGATTTCATCAGCATCAGTGTCCTTAGCATCTCATCCGTCGCCAAAGGCCCAAAGTGGGATAGTGTGTTGACGTTAGAAGCGCCCATCGTGGACATGTTATTTAGATCGTCAGTTTGACTGGTATCTAAGAAGGAATCATAAATAGATTTAACTTTGTCTTGAAAGTGAAGTGCTAACTTAATACAGAATTGTTGGTTTAGGTTTGGGTTATTAGACTCAGGGAGTTTTGACTGTCGCAAACAGTTCTTTGGAGGAGTTTATGGCTCCTTCTATTTTTTCTGCAAAGTAGATCTTATTTGATGTTAGTATCAACTTTTTGTAAGTCTACAGCTTAATATTGTATAACTCTTTATCAACTGACTTGTAATCAAGTCTCCATCTACGTTCTACTCTCCTACATTCCTGTTTTATCCATCTGAGGTCATTGTTGAACCAAGGTTCAGAAGGATTAGACTTATGGCTATGTGATTTTTTTTACAGGGGCTAGCTTAGTTAGTTATACATTCAGCCATTGATGGTAGCTGTGAGACGCTGTATCCGAATCATGGCAGACCGTTGGGGTGGACTGAATAAGGGATGCGTTTAGCTGCCCAGCATCAATGACACTCCACGGGCGCCTTGTAGAACTCCCAATGTGCGGGCAAATTGTTTGTGCCTCGGGTAGCCCATTTATTTCAAACATGATTGTGTTGTGGTCTGACCATAACAGGGGAGAGAGGATATCCAGTGGAGCCGAGAGTTATCTGTGAAAATGACGTCTAAAAGATGACCCGCTTTGTGAGGATCCCTGAACAATTTGTGTTAAACCTGCCCAGCCATGTGATCTAGTAAATTCCTGGAATCTGGATCAAGAGCATTTTCCATATGGAAATTAAAATCACCTAGAATGGTAAAATCAACCTCATCTACTTTATATTCTATGAGATTGCCAATGGATTGGATTAAAGCTGTTTTGGAACCGGGCGGCCGATAAATAAGAAGTCCATTAAAAGAATAGTGGTTGTTTACTTCAATTTTAAAATGTATTGCTTCACAGAGAGGCACATTAGAAAGAGTGTTAAAACATTTTTTTAAATGTTCTCTAAATATAATTTCAAGGCCTCCGCTTTTTTTTGGAGGGCAGTCATGTCTAAATATCCTAAAGCCTGTAGGTAGTGCTGATAATATCTCCGGGTCAGATGTAGAATCTGCCCAGGTTTCAGTGATAAAGGCTAGGCCGATGTTCTGGTTTTCCATAAACTCCGCAAATTCTAGTGCATGCTTAACTAGCGATCTAGCATTAATAAGTGTGCAGCTGCAACTAGTTTTTGTTTGTTTTAGGGGTGGCTTTAATGAGTTAACGGCAGTGAAGGACATACAATACAAGTTGGTTAAAGAGAAGTTGCAAACCGGGCATTTAGAACCCGTATTGCCGCAGTGAGGGTCTAACTGAGGACCTGTACATGGCTTACATAAGTGGTTAATAGTTAACAGGCTATCCCTAGAGCAGATGATTTGACCCTTGGTGTCTGAAGCTAAACTGACAGGGGGGCTGGCGCTGAGCATGGTCTGTGTGCGGACGGGCGCAGAAGGGCTTGCATTTAGCATGCCTTTGGCGCGCCAGCGGCACGTCCGCTGTGCGCCCGGAGCTGCATCCGATTAAACCCCCCCCAACCGGAAGTGAAAAGAGAGCTGGGCAGTCACTCACACAAGATGGCGGCCAGCAAAGGAGCAACAAGAGTAAAGACAATAGAAGGACTCCCTCCACTCAAACGGGGACCGCGGCGGACCGGAGAGTCGATAGCAGCAAGAGTGAAGAGCACTTTTCTGAGAGGGCGTAAAAGGTGAGAGAATCGGCCTTGTTAGCAGGTGAGAGTGATCATTTTAAAAATAAGTTTAAAAGAAGTAGATTAAACTAAAACAAATAAGAGCAGCAATATAAAGTGCAGTGGTGTTTAAAAGAGGAGCAAGACTTACTAGTGTAAGTATCCGCTGCGCACACGGAGCTGCATCCGATTAAAGGCCCCCCCCAACCGGACTTGAAAAAAGAGCTGGACCGTCACTTGCACAAGATCGCGGCCAGCAAAGGAGCAACGAGAGTACAGACAATAGAAGGACTCTCTCCGCTCAAACGGGGACTGCAGCAGACCTGAGAGTCAATAGCAGCAAGAGTGAAGAGCACTTTTCTGAGAGGGAGTAAAAGGCGAGAGAATCAGCCTTGTTAGCAGGTGAAAGCGATCATTTTAAAAATAAATGTAAAAGAAGTTGATAAAACTAAAACAAATAAGAGCAGCAATATAAAGTGCAGTGGTGTTTAAAAGAGGAGCGCGATTTACTAGTGTAAGTATTTGCGATGTGCAGCAGCACCAGCCGTGGTGTACTTGGTATATCCCATTCCAGCACTTCAGCCAGACATCTATTCACACCATTCCAAGGCCCGGGCATGTCCACACTGTATGTATAAATGTAGCCTTGTCTGCTCCGCAGTGGAGACACACTGGGGAGGCAATAAGCCCAGCCCTGTGTAGCCGCAAGTGGGTAAAATATGTTCTATGTAAATATTTCAACTGTATTAGCCGTAGTCGTGAGGAGACAGCGGCCCCTCGAGGGGACTCCACTGACTCCCGCAAATAATCATTGTCAAAAGGGCCCAGGTCTGTTTGCCAAGCTTCCCTAAGGGATTCCAGTGTCGATGCACTATGAGTGACTAAAGTTTGATATATTTTAGATATTTTGTGATCAACCAGATCTCCCATAAGGAGCTTTCCTTCCAATGGGCAGAATTCAGGAAGGGAAGTAAGATCCCTAAGATATGGAGTGATTGCATGATGGAACTGTAAGTATTTGTAAAATTGGGTGTGTGGCATGGAATATTCATCTTGAAGGTCAGAGAAGGATCTGAGAGAGAGACCCTGAAGAATGTCCGCTAGTGTGGAAATACTGATTCGGTCCCAATCTTGGAACCCCTGTAGCCGTTGCAATTGCGGAAGAAGACGGTTACACCATAACGGGGCTTCACCTGTAAGACGGTTCAACCAGCCTATATGGCGAATAGATTGACGCCATATTGCCAATACTACCTTGGTAGCCGGGGGAAGAGCATGGGAGCTGGCACGGCCATATGAATATTTGTACAGTGACGGATCACCCAGTAGCCACCGTTCCAGCGCGTAGGCCGGCTCGTCCCTGGGGCAGTACCACCAGTCGTTAAGAACCTGTAGGTGGGAAGTAGCGTAGTACGACTGAACATCGGCGGCCGCAATGCCCCAGCAGTAAGTAGAGAGGAAACATGTGTGAAGCGCCATTCTAATTCCTCCTCCCCCCACAGAAATCCATTAAACATAGCATTTAGTTGCCTAAACCACGTCTGTGAGAGAGGATAGGGGTGGTTGTGTAGTTGGTATAGAAGCCAAGGAAGGGATATCATTTAAAAAATTGCCCAGCGACCATACAAGGATAAGGGCAAACCCGCCCATGACTTTAGCTCTACCTTGACCCTAGCGAGAACCGTATCAATGTTGCGCGCCCTAGATATCTCCTATCTGTCGGCTATGAAGACTCCCAGATATTTCATACTTTCACCGAGTCTGAGAAAGGTCCGAGGCCCATGTATAGTCAGCTGAGGACACATGCAGAGGCCATAGTGTGGACTTGTTAACATTCATAAAGAGCCCTGAGGTCTCACCAAAAATTCATATGATTTGAAGAATGCGGGGGCCTGATCTCCGAGGGTCGGTCAGGAAAAAGAGGACATCATCCGCGTAGAGCGCGATTCTGTCGGAGACCTCGGCAGACCACTCAAAGCCCTTAATCTGGGTGTCCATGCATACCCACGCTGCCAACGGCTCGATGGCCAGTGCGAACAATAATGGAGAGAGTGGGCACCCTTGTCTGGTACCTCAACTGATTGGGAATGTTGGGGACACCCTGCCGGAGGCAGTTAGCCCGTGGTATAACATGCGGATATGTGATATAAATTTGGGGCAGAAGTTGAGACACTCCAGAAGAATAAATAAATACGTCCAACTAACCGAATCAAAGGCGCGGTCAATGTCGGCCAAAAGGAGAGCCGCAGGGTGACTGAGACGGTCCACGGCGGCTATCGCTTTATGAACCCAACGAATGTTATGTGGTGCATTTCGCTGGGGCATAAATCCGGCCTGATCTGGGTGGATCAGGTCGGGGAGATGTGCCAGCAGTCTGGTGGCAAGCGCTTTGGCCAAGAGCTTTACTTCTATATTTAATAGAGAGATTGGTCGATAGGAAGCATGGAGTTCCGGCGGACGACACCATTTTTGGAACACGACAATTTCCGCATGTCTCCAATCAGGCGGCATGAGTGCGGTCTGGGCGGCTTCTTGTATAGCTGCAAGGCAATGTGGGCCCAGCAGGGCCATGTAGACTTTATAAAATTGTCAGGGGAAGACGTTGGGGCCTGGCGCTTTTCCAGAATGTAAATCAGCAGTGGCCTTGGTCAGTTCCTCTAGGTTTAGAGGGGCTTCAAGTGAGTTTCGAGCCTCCTCTGAGAGGGCAAGCGGAGGGAGATCTATAAAGAACTGCTCAATCTCGGAGGAATCAAGAACCTCGCGGGCCATGTATAAAGACTGATAGTAGCTTGCAAAGCTATCAGTGAGCACCGCTGGGTACGTTACAAGCCATCTACAGAATCTCGGAGTCCCGGATGTGGGATATGTGCCTGCGCTTGTTGACATAGTCTAAAGAGGAGTTTCCCAGATTTGTAGCCCCACTGGTATATTCTACTTTGCGTAGCGAGCCACGCACCCCGCGCCTCATCCATCACGACGCTATGATACTGTTGTTGGAAAAGGCGCAGCTGTCGGCGCGCCACAGTCCCATCTGCACCACGTGCCCGGTGTTCCATGGCCATGATTTGTGCTTCTAATTGGATCAGCGACTGTCTCCGCTATCTATGCTCAGCGGTGCAAAAACTAATGTCAACCCCTCGCAGCGTGGGCTTCATCGCCTCCCAAAAAGTGCACACCGAAGTTACCGACCCTTCATTATGAGAAATATAATCTGAGAGCGCGCCCTGAATTTGTGCACGGTATGTTGGGTTCTGCAAATTCCAAGTCGAAAACCGCCACCGGAAAGGGGGCCGGCATGGGCCTATCAAAAGATGGATGGCCACAGGAGAATGATCTGACAAACCCCTAGGTAGATCGTAGCCGTAGGCACTTTATGAACAAATGTGCCTGGCACAAATATGTAGTCTAACCTAGAGTATGAGGTGTGGGTGTGGAAGAAGTATGTGTAGCTGGCATTCGTGGACCATTTCTATTTTTACATCATAAAAACATCAACATATAATTTAAAATCCAATTTGTAATACATGTGTTAAATATATAATAACATTGCTCCAACGGTCATACTATTATATGGACTTTTCACACAGATTTGACAAAGATAGGTTTGCCAGGTGAATATACTTTGGAAAATGACCCATGCTTTATAGGTGCACTCGATGGAGCTCTAAAAAATCCTCATTGTGACTTGTGATGCTGTTACTCACATACACTAATCTTGTGACTGTGTAATAAAATAATATAGAAATAAACTAATACTAAGAATAATATCACTGAATATCTGTCACGTGGTTTATATCATCACTTGATGACACTAATTGAATTATGTAATATTTGGTTTTCATCATGAATCAAGAATGTGTTTGTTTTCTTTGCCAGGCTCATGAGTAAACCTTTGTTCTAGGCTGCCTGGAAATAATTCAAATCAACATAGCGAGAATAAATTATGACCGCAATCTGCTTGTAAGAACTGAATTACTAAATAAGTCTCTTAATAAAATGGGGGTGGTATCACGACTCCCTGGTGTATCACCCATACTAATGAAGATTTCTAATTTGCCTAGTGATAAATCAGAATGTTGTTAGTGTATCTTGCACTTTGTGATTGTGTTTGTAGTTTGCTTTATAAAATGGTGCAAGAAAGAACAGGAAATAACAATCAGCAGTTTCTAAACTTATAGAACGCAGAGTTATCACTTACCTAAGATATTGAATTGTGTATATTATGGGAATCTGAGCTCCACTTTCTTTATCCATGTGAGCCTAAAGCACTTAAAGTAATCGTCTTTGATTCCTTTGATATGTCATAAGTGTATACACTTAGACTAAGAATAAATTCAACAGAAACTTGGATAAAGCTATTAATTTTTCGAAGTATGTGCAGAAAGAACTGCATTTGTTTTTATTCTAGTGAAATTGAAAGGAAGCTATTTCTACTTTCTGAGCAAATTCAGGGAACAAACGTAAAACAGAAGGATATATTTACAATGTATAGGGGACTATTTAGGACTTGTAATTTGAATTAAAGGTCTACAAGGAAAACTAAAGAAAAATGGAATCCTTCAAGTTTAAATTGAAAAATTGAATACTTATGTGCGCAGAAGTCATGCCAATTCAAAGGGCAAATACTCAGCTTACTTAAAATAATTTAGAACAGGATATAAATATATTTCACAACAAAATAGCAATAAACATTTTAGCGGTGTGGCAAAGGGGGATTTTTTTCTGATGAAATTTCATGAAATTCCGTAAAACTTTGCAAAATTGCGAAAAGTGTGTTCAGGTATGTTGCATGATTTTTTATTTTTTTTTAAATGAGTGTGCATCTCTGCTAAAAAACGTACTGCTATCCAGTCATGGGTTCTCACAGAAGATGTCTCTCTGAGAGACATTTCCTTTGAGAAATGGCCCGCTGGTACTGTGTGACTTCTTTCTGCAAATTTTCAGGGAATTTCTAAAAATTCACATAATTACATGAATTTTCAAGTGTAATCAAAATTTCACTAAGGCCTGATGCAAGTGCAATTTCTTCTAAAATGGTACCAGCTAACAGCACAAGCATGATATAAATGCAAATATTATGATTAAGAACTGTCTTATTCTATACAGATAAAGGGTATGTATTCATAAGCCAGATCTGACTTGCTAAAAAATCTCAAGGAGTATGCACCAGAGAGTGGCCGAAGTCATGTACCTCAATGTCTGTGCACCCAATTCCCAATAATGGCTTGTTCGCTTTGAAGGATACCCTAGTGCTTGCAGTCAGCTGGGGCATGGTTAACCTCCCATGCTTCCAATCGCTCATGTGCCTACAATACCACACATCCAACCCTCATGATGGAGGACCTTTGGCCATATGCATCTGGTGTTAGCCACTGGACAATGACTTCAGCCTGGCCCTGTGTCAAAACTCCAATGCACCCATTTCCCACTGCACGGTCCTCAGCCATGTAGAGTAGTTCGCCAAAGGGCCTGTGCGTAACCTCCCATGTGTCTGATTCCCACAGTTCAGTCTTCAACATGTGAAGAAGCCTGTGACACGGTCCTGTGTCTAATCTGCCATGCAAACAACCTCTTCTGCCTTCGCCTGTGCATAGTAGGCCAATGTGCCACTGTAGCACACTTCAGGTGCAATGACTGCATCAACCTTTACAACACTAAAGCTGTTGTACATGGCCTTTGATTGTTTGCAGTGGGCATCTGCAGCTCGACTAGACCTGCCACCAGGCACTGTGCTGCCCCCTGTGCCACTGAGCCACATGCATACGACTTTCGGCCAGCAACTGCTGCCTGTGATCCGGACACCAGTCCAGTGCTTACTCTAAATGAACTTTGCCAAACACAGTTGCTCTGTAATTATTTTTATTATAAATCTGTTTTCAGGATTTGTCAAAAAAGTGTTTTCCTAAATCCTTTGGCCCATATCGCTCCCTTGTCTGGATGCATTTTCGCAGCCCCATTGTACTTCCTCTGTCACTTTTTTTTTTATCACATTGCAGACTTTGGTGCTTGGCTTCCTGTAATGTCCATTGTAACAAAGGTTCTCATTTGCTACTGCCAGTCGGATGCCTAAATGCTGCAACTCTCTGAGGCTCCATGGATTCCATATTAAAAGGAATAAAAATACATCACTTTTGGAAGGCACAAGTGCTTGGTTTCATAAGTGCCTTTTTCTTGTTAGGTTAATGTTGTAAATTAGTTCTTCATGTAACATGGCTGAAAGTGGTCGTTATCCCTTCCTTTATGTTCTTACCACCTTAGCCTCACAGAATACCTATGTGTGTTCTAACTTGTACCGGAGTGTTCCACTCTTGTCAGTTGATGGTCTGGTCAGCTGGCGAGGTGTGCGCTTAGAGGTGTCCTACAATAAATCTACATGTAACTAACTAGAAGTGTCCTGAGATCTATCTACAACAGTTAAACTTCATCCAGATATTTATAAGAACCAAAAGAAACAAAAATTGAGGTTCATTACCCATATGCGCATTGTGTTTTTCCATTAAATATTTTGAGAAGAACAGATGAAACAAACGACGAAACAAATTGGCTGATTTGCCCCAATATTTTCAAACAGTGACATTTAGTAACCAATCTGAAGAAAGGTGCAAAGGAATGATTACTAGAAACGATGACAAGTACCTCATTTTTTTAATGAAACATGTTTGTGAGCGTTTAGGATCAATTTATGGTCGTCCACCACAGTGTATCAGAGCCACGCATGTCCTTCACTGCCATCAAATGGATGAAATATGTAATCATTTAACCATTTAAGTAGTCTCATAGGTGTTCACAAGCCATTGTAATGGCCCTATTGTAATAAATGTTGCAAAACGTTATGATTCAAACTAAATGGTGGCATTACAATGCAGTAGCAGCCCGTGGTGGGAGTGCTGCCGGGCGGTGACGTGGGGCGGGGGAGGGGCAGGGTGCGGGGTAGTAAACTACGGAATACGGCCGAATAGAGGTAAGTAAACATATAAATAAATAAAACGAATTTCGTTGCGCGCGCTGCATCGCATTTGGCGAGGCAGCGCGCGCAACAAAATAAGTTTTATTTATTTATATGTTTACTTACCTCTATTCGGTCGTATTCCGTAGTTTACTACCCCCCACCCTGCCCCTCTCCCGCCCCACGTCACCGCCCGGCAGCACTCCCACCTCGGGCCGCTACTGTTACAATGATTGTGAACACACCAGAGACAATATATAATTGTGGGCCTGCGCCCATTATGTCACTGGGGGACAAAGGACACATAGTATAAACAGGACCCCTGTGGCATACTGTGGTAAGAAGGCTGGTTAACCCCTTGAGTGTGATGGAGCAAGGTAACTGAGAAAATTTTGAATCTCCTAATATTAATTATTAACGTCATTAATTGATTTGAAAATTAATCAACATTTTACGTTTTCTTATGAAACATTTTTCCTAACTTGCAATTCATGTGCAAACTAACCTACTTACAAATGTAAAAGTGGAATAATAGTAACATAATGGTTTGCGTACTAATTAGAGTGATATTGCATGATTTGTGCTATGTAGTGAATTGTATTGTGGCAAAAGAATGCGGATGGTAAGTAAAACTTAGCTTTATATGTCGCTTTTGCTAGATAACACCTAATTGGGGTACGTAGAATGACGGGTGGGAAACGAAAAGGCTTATTTTCTTTATTCTTAACTATTATTGTGTTTGTTTTCATAATAGTTCGCTCGGGCCTATTAGGCCGCGCTGTAAAAATGGCTGCCGAGGTAGATGAGCTTAATGCGCAAGTGCAAAATGGCTTCCAAGCGGAAGAAAAGCTGCAGAAATATACCACGTGATTGCTTATAGAAGCCCAGAATGAAAAAGGGATCAAGGTCAACATGACCTATCATCAAAACGTGTGCCAAAAAGGACTCCGCGAGAATGTGTGAGAACCAGAAATGCAGCTGTGAATTAACAATGAACTGTTTAAAATAAAGATACAAAAGAAGATACATAAGAGGAGCTGTCAATCGGATTGGTAATGTCCTAAAACCGTGCGAAAGGACAAAATTATAAACATTTTTCGGAACTGGTTTGAACAAGGAGGGCAATGAGGAGATGTTTGCCACCCCTCCAATGGACCAATTAGCGTGAATCTCGCCCCCAAAGTTTGAAACATTTCTGTTTAGTAAGCTAGTAATAGGGTATAAGAGGACCTACACTTAAGTAGGAGGAGCGCGATTCCTACATCATTTTTGAGCACTGGACGCTGACGCTTGAGAGCTGCTGCTATTTTCCATAGGCAATTATTTTAATATAATTAATCTTTTACTTTAAAATCTGACTGGGAAGAAACGAGAACGTTGCGGGAAACCTGTATAGGTGGCCCGTCTAGGAGTCCTGTTTTAGCGGGACAGTCCGTCAGTTTTTGGGAGTTCTATGCTGTGATCTGCAATTTAACTGCTGTGACGAACTTTATTTTTCATCCAAAAGGGTATGCATTGCATTCTTTAAGTTTATTCCTTATAATGATATTAATTGTATTGAACTGATTAATAAAACTGAATTTTATTCATGCCTTTTAAATTTAGATAAACTTTATTATAATTAAAACTACGAGTCTGTGGTTCTTTAGCTCAATAATAAATGCAAATGTTTTAATAGGTTTAAAGTGATTGAGCTGGTCTTAATCACCATCAACTTATTCTCACTAGTTGGTCCATCGACCAAAGAGCGGAATACCTTGATGTCTTAGAAATCGACAGGATTAAAACTACTTATGTATGATGTTTGAGAAATTATCTTGTCGACTTTAAAAAGGTATCCCGTTTTCTTCCAGCAGTCATTTAATTTCTTCTCCTAGGTGAAGGTGGATGGGATCCAGGGAATATTTGAGTGAGTGAACGTTTTATGCGGTGTTATGGGCCCCACCGTCATATTGGTATGATTGTTAAAAGAGTGTTTTTCAACCTGGATGTCATGTCCAAAGGAAAAGAAATTATATTAGTTGCGCTGGATCAGATTTCTTGGTAGCAGAGTTATGGTTACTATAGATTAGTTTGGTGATTATTGATTATTTCATGTCTAACACTTTATGTCGAAGTGTATTATGTTATATGTAAATCGGAAATTTTGAAGCTTCCGGGAAGTAGGAAGTGGACACATGTGGCAAGAGAAGTCACATGGAATAGTGCATTGTTTGGTTTTCAAATTGGTGATAACACAGGCTGTTTTATGATAGGGACATTTTCTGTATGAAACGTGTATGAGTGAAATAGCAATCGGTTTTCTTGTGAAACTCTGGCCTTAATTCTCAGGAGCAGTGTAGTCTCCACACGTGTTTTATCCCCAGAGAAACGGGTTTACCCCTTGCTTGAAAGAAGGGTAAGGTAGAGGGAAGTGCTACAATTATCGAATGAAACTGTATTCTTGCAAATTAGAGTAAACTATCACTTTGTTTAGCGAAAACAGACAATGGAAATGTGTTTTTAATGTTGTAACTAACCAAAAACAGTCGAGAACAAATTGCCGATAAATTTTGTAAAGGAGGGGTCAGGAGCAGAACTGACGTTGACAAAAGGCTGCGCTGGGATTGGCCAGTGCACTAGGAACACGGAAAACGCCCTGATTGGTGCGTTGGTGTGAGACGCGCTGGGATAGGTTGGAAAAGCAGTGACGTACAAGCTTCGGATTGGTGCGTTGGTGTGAGACGCGCTGGGATAGGTCCGAATAGCACATAGAGATCAGAGCTGAGTTACGAGTTTGCAGAAGGGAAAGAAATCGTGAAAAATGGCTTATTATGAGTATGGTAGAGAGAAAACTTCGTGGATGGCGAAAATTAAGAACTTTTTTAAGAAAGACAAAAAGGTAGTAACTAGAGAGGGACAGGTAATTCCTCCGCCGAAAACACCAGCTTCGCATATGATGCTGAAATATGGTTATCATACTTGCATTTGGTTAGAAAATTGGACAAAATATACTCAGAATGATGGAGTATTGGCTTTTCCAGAGAAGGGTTCGTTTAATGTGGCAATACTTCGAAATTTGAGAGAAAAGATGATGAAGCTTGTGCCAAAACCTAGACCGACTCAATTTGAAGCATTAGGTGAATGGGAAGACGAGATGTATGAACGTGAGCGATACAGAGGTGCAAAGAATCATGGTTTTGTTCCTGGAAGATTGTGGGGAGTGAATCATGAGGACAGAATGAAGCGTTGGAGATATGCTAACATGACAGAGGGTTTGTTTCCAGCTTTTACAGTTGAGGAGGGTACACGAAAGAAGTGTACAGAGAAAAAGAAACATACAGTTACAGAAAGGTACGGGTATGGAGGTAGCGAAACAGAGGATGAGTTGCTGGAAGATATTTTAAACAGAAACCCACCTCCATATCAACAGAATTCAGCGGTGGTGACACCCAATGCACCACCAATGGAAACTGGGAGGAATAAAAGTCCAGAACGTAGATATACGATAAATAGGTCAAATGAACAGTTGAAAACCCAACAAAGTGAAAAATGTGACAGTGCAGCGGAGTTAGCAAAAACTACAAAAGAATTGACTGAGAAAATAAGAGAGTTAACAATGAACATGGAAGCTGTAACTGTGCCAGTGACAATAGGACCAGTAATACCAGTTTTTGAAAACCAGAAAATAGATGAACATTACTTAGTTATCCCCATGAACTCAAATTTGCAAAGAATGAGAGAAGGGATGGAACTAGAAACTGAAGGGGCAAGGAATTTGGTCAGTTCATATAGACCGAGTCCACCTACTAACTTGACAGTGAATGAAAGTGAAATAAGAAGAAGTCCTATGGGAACTGAGTCTGCATCAGAAACACCAGAAAGGAATAGAAATTGGATAGAAATAAATAGTATACCTGTAGGTCCAACTCCAGACGAATTAAATGAGTGGATGAGAAACTTGCAAAAGAAAGAGACAGAACCAAAACCATTAGATGTAATTAGGCTAAAAATAGATATGGAAGAGTTAATTTTAGGGACCATTGGTACAGAAAAACTGAAGACCTATCAGGACGACAAGATAATGTTCTTGTGCAAGAGCGTTACTTGGAGAGCTAGAAATTTACATGACAAACTGGAAGAGACAGCGAATGAACTAGGAGTAGAATTTGTAAAAGTCAGGAGTTTGCAGAAACCGTATAGAGTACATTTTTGTGAAAAAGATGTAGAAAATCTGAACACATCAGGACGGTTAACCCAGATAAAAGAACTGATTGTTTTGCTGAGAAAGTGGGGTGATGTGGACAGATGGAGAAGCAGGTGGACTAAAAGGAATGAGAGATCAACTGACAAAGCGTCTTTAGCTTTTGCGGTGACAGACAAGCAATCGGTTGTAAGGGAGTATCCGATGAGAGAAACTCCAGGAGGTAGTTTGTACATGTCCCCTGGTCCAGACAAGACATACTGTCATTTACAAATGACTTTCCAAAATTGAGAGAGAAACCTGTAGAATGGTATAGACAAGTGGAAAGGTTTGTCAAAGTTTCGAAGGTGTTGTGGGTAGATTTGGATGGATTGTTTGACATTGTGGTACCAGCCGATTTATGGACAGAATGTAAAATTACCATTGATTGGCCAACTGTAGAATACCCCAGAGATGCAAAAACAGGAGCGCCAGGACCCGAGGTCATGAGGAAATATGACCAAGTCATTACTTTTTTGAAAACAAAATTCCGCCCAAAGAAACTGATTGGGTAAAAATTGACAGACCTACGCAGGAGAGTAAGGAATCTGTACATGCCTATTATGAGAGGCTACTATTGGTTTTCAAACAGTATAGTGGTTATGAGACTCTGAATGAGATGGAAATGAGTCATTTTGTATATAGATTTGTTTATGGGCTGAAACCAGAAATAAGTGAAATGATTAAACAGCATATGATATGCTGGCAAAACAGTACAGTGGATGAAGTGTTGAGGTATGCTAAGTATTGTAGCGATGACATTGAGTGTAGACAACGTAAATTAAAAGAGAAAGCAATGTGGGCACAAGTGAAAGTTGCAGAAAAACAAGAAGCTCAACTGAATAATCAGGTTAATGAGACAGGACAAACTAAATCTAAACCGAATATAGGTAAAGGCAAAGGCCAAATGAGCAGAGAAGAAGCAAAGAAAAAGTGGCCATGCCACAATTGCGGAAAGTTAGGGCATTGGAGAAACGAGTGTAAATTTCCAGCAAAAGCTAATGCAGAAAATCAATCATTAAATCCACAGGTGCAGAGTGAGGTGAGTTACCAACAGCTGCAGCAACCGCAGGTAGTTACTCAGCAGAGTCAGGTGCCACAACCACCACGTCCCAAGAGTGTAAACCCACAGAGATACAGTGCAGAGACAGGATTCTACGGAGGAGAGCAGGTAACACAACTGCCGCGCGCAGCTGCGATATCGCAGTATTGGTTACGACAGGATGGGAATGAATCGGATGAAAGTTTATGACGGTGCCTAAGAGAGGAAGAAGAGTGCGTGCTTGGCGCAACTCTAGAGGTAGATCAGGCAGGTCCATTTGTGGATGGAGAAGTGAATGGTGCAAATGTAACATTCCTTGTGGACACTGGCGCTACCCGTTCTACTGTTAGATCAGTGGAAATTCCAAACCTTCCTCTCTCAGGTGAAAATATCCAAGTTGTTGGTGTCTCAAACCAGCAAATAAAGGCGCCTCTTACCAAATTAGTAGAGGTAAAAGTTGGACCGTTCAGAGAAATGCACCGATTTGTGGTGTGTGATTGCAGTCCTGTAAATTTACTTGGACGCGATCTGCTTTGTAAAATGAATTGCACCATCTATTGTACTCCGGATGGGATTGCATTCCAGACACCAGATGAAGATGTACTATATAAAATGACAATGGCAGATTTAGAGACAGGAGTGAATGACTTGTTTCCTATGTTCGATGTAGAGAAAATCCCAATTGAGTTAAAAGAAACAGTGAAACAGGAGGTGTGGGATTTTACGGGTGAAGATATTGGGTTAATGAGAGGATAAATTAAAATTTCTGTTAGAGAGGGAACAAACTACCCAAATACTCCACAATATAAATTGACGCCAGAAATCATTGAAGGAATAACACCCATAATAAATAAAATGATTGAACAAGGAATTTTGAAAGAAATAATGAGCAGTCCATGTAATTTGCCTAAAATGGGACTGAAAAAGCCAAATGGAGCATCTAGGATAGTGCAAGACTTAAGAAAGGTTAATAAAAGTGTTGTTCCTTGTTGTCCAATTGTACCAAACCCTGCTGTAATACTGTATCAGATTCCACGTGAGGCAGAATGGTACACTGTCATTGATTTGTGCCATGCATTTTTCTCTATCCCGTTACATCCAGATAGCCAGCCATTATTTGCATTCAGGTTCGGAGAGCGTATTTTGGCATGGTGCCGAATTCCTCAGGGGTATACAGAAAGCCCCTCGATCTTTAATCAGATCTTAAAGAAATTGTTGGAAGATTTAAAAATGCCCGAAAAATCTGTGATGGTTCAATATATTGATGATCTGTTAGTGGCATCAAAAACCAGAGAAGCATGTGTTACAGACACAATTGCTTTATTGAACCATTTAGCAGGAGGAGGACATAAGGTGTCCCCAACAAAATTACAGTTTTGTCAACAGGAAGTTCAATACCTAGGTCATAAAATTGAAAAGGGAGTGAGAAAGGTAACAACTGAGAGAATAAAAATTATACGAGGAATGAGAGCTCCAATGACACAAAGAGAGGTAAGAATGTTCCTGGGAATGGTTGGATATTGCCGACAGTGGATAAGTGGATTTTCGCTAATTGCAAAACCATTACAGCGGTTAACAAAAAAGGATGTTAAAGATCCGTTTGAATTGAATGATGAAGAAATGAGAGCATTCAGAGAACTAAAAGCGAGACTGTGTGAAGCACCGGCACTGGGAATGCCTGACTACGAAAAAGGTTTTGAGCTGTACTGTAGTGAGAGAGATGGGTGCGCACTTTCAGTTCTAGTGCAAAGACATGGAAATATGAAAAGACCTATTGCATATTTCTCAGCTGTTTTAGACCCGGTAGCAAAGGCGTTGCCTGGATGTCTGAAAGCAGTAGCTGCTACTTGTGTGAGTCTGGAGCAAAGTGAAGGTATTGTGATGGGATACCCATTGAGAGTATATGTTCCTCATTCGGTCGAAATTCTCTTGACAAGGACCAAAACTCAATACATGACACATAGTCGGCTGACTAGGTATGAAAAAGTGATTTTAAGTGAAGACAATGTAACCATTGACAGATGCACAAGCGTGAATCCTTCAACATCATTGCCGGATGAAGAGAGTGTGATAGACAAAGATGAAGTTGACCATGATTGCTTGAATGTACTTGAATATTGTACAAAACCAAGGCCCGATATCAGAGAAGAACCTTTGAAAGAATCAGATTATGTGATGTTTGTGGATGGCTCATGTTTGAGAACAAGTGAAGGAGTTTTGAGTGCGGCGTATGCTGTGTGTACAGTAGCTGACATAATGGAAGCATCTTGTTTGAGAGGGATACGTTCCGCCCAAGTGGCTGAACTAATTGCTCTAATTCAGGCATGCAAACTGGGAAAGAATGGCTGAATCACAGTGATCACAGATAGCCAGTATGGCTTTGGAGTGGTTCATGATTTTGGGCAGATCTGGCCCCAAAGAGGTTTCTTGACGTCTGCAGGAACTCCAATTCGAAATGGTGAGTTTGTGAAGAAATTACTTGAGGCGATACAGCTGCCTAAACAAATTGCGGTGGTAAAGTGCAATGCACACAAAAATGGGGAAGACTACATAACCGTGGGCAATAAATATGCCAAGATAGCTCAGTATTGTGCTAAAAATGTAGTCTCTTTGAACAGAAGGAGAGAAAGAGAGCATGTTTCATGTCCTTTGCTTTTTACTAACCCTGTTGAAACATGGGCTGAGGTGAGACAATTACAGGAAGCAGCAGATGATGAAGAAAAAGATAGCTGGATAAAAGCAGGATGCAGGAAAAGGGAGGAAGATGATGTTTGGGTTTATAGAGATGAAAGACCAGTTATGCCTGGTAGCATGATTTCTGACATGGCACGGATGTACCATGGACAAGCTCATATTGGAAGGGATGCAATGATCCGACTTTTCAGACAAACCTGGTACAACCCAAAATTCAGAGCCATAGCTGAAATTCTTTGTCAAAGATGTCTTATCTGCCAACAAATAAATCCTGGAAGGAAGACAGTAGTGAGTTTAGGAACAATAGGACGAGGGGGAGGTCCTTTCACAAGAATGCAACTGGATTTTATAGAAATGCCCCCAAGCAATAGACTGAGGTATGTTCTTGTGGTCGTTTGTTTGTTTTCCCGTTGGGTGGAAGCCTACCCGACCAGAAGGAATGATGGGATCACAGTAGCTAAGCTTTTGCTAAGAGAATTCATTCCAAGGTATGGTTTTCCAGTAACGATTGAAACAGACAGAGGGACACATTTTCAAAACGAACTGATTCAACTGATATGTGAAGCTCTTGGCATTCAACAGAAATTGCACTGTGCATACAGACCAGAGGCTTCTGGAGTGGTAGAACAAGTGAATGGAACAATAAAGAATAGGTTAGGGAAAATGTGTCAAGCCACAGGACTCAAATGGCCAGATGCCCTTCCACTGGTACTCATGACTATCAGAAGCATACCTGATAGAAAAACAGGTTTGAGTCCCCACGAGATAATCATGGGACGAGCAATGAGACAAGCACATGTACCTGTCAACAAACTGCTGACTATAACTGATGATCTCGTGTTGGATTATTGCAAAGTATTGGCTGATGTGGTACATTCTGTGTTTCATCAGGTTGGACCGGATGCAACCACTCTTGAAAGAAAACCAGCTCATGATTTGAATCCAGGAGATTGGGTCCGCATAAAAGTCCACAGAAGAAGAAACTGTTTGGTTCCTCGCTGGGACCAACCACGACAAGTGATCCTGGTGACAACAACTGCAGTCAAGTGTGCAGGAGTGAAAAACTGGGTTCATGCCAGCCATACTATCAGAGTTCCAGATCCTGAAGCTCGACCTGTAAGTCGACATCTGGAGATATCTGATACCAGTTCAGCATCCGATGCAGAAGAAGAAACAAACCGGGTTCCAGAACTTGAAGATCGACCTGTAAGTCGACATCTGGAAGACCCAGGTACAAGTTTAACAACAGGAGAAGAATCTGAAGTAACAAAAGTTCCAGAACTTGAAGATCGACCTGTAAGTCGACATCTGGAAATATCAGACACCAGTTCAGCATCTGATACAGACCAATCAGATTGTGATGAAAAGATAAAGAAATGGAACAGTGACACCATAAACAAAGAAACTGAACCAAGAAACAGTGACAGTGAACAGCCAAGCGCAAGTTATGGTAAAAACACTAGAGAAATTGTCAATTTAGACAAGGGAGGGATAGGTGCAAATAGGAAGAATGGAAGAACCCCGAGGAGCAATAGGGACAGATAAACAAACAAAAGAACAGGGAAATATAGAAACAGACAGAGAGATCAACGAGAATTCGGAAGAAACTCGAGGAGGGATAGAAACAAGTGATCAAACAGAAAAGACACAGGATGAATCAGAGCTAGACAAAGAAGGAGAAATCATAAAGTTCAAGATAAGAGGTAATGAAGTAAGGTCTGAAACAGAATCAGAAGAAAGTGAAGAAGAGAGAAAACAGAGAGTAGGACCAAGAAAAAGAACTTGGAGAGCTGAACGAGAAGAAAAAGAAAGTGAACCGAAAAGGCCAAGAAAAGGAGATAATTGGCCCCACGAAGTCAAAAGATTGAGATACAAAATCATAAACATAAACAGAGATAATGCAGAACAAGTAAACGAGATAACAAGTCAAAAGGAACAAGGAAAACAAAGTGGAAAACAATTACAGAAAACGAAAAGAATAAAGAAAGCTAATTTGAAATATGTCACCTGAATGGATATACATTGCCTTGACTGATATCAAGGAAGAAGAAATCACTCACGAGAACCCAGAACAAAGCTGCAACCCCATGGGTGAAAGTGAAGTGCAACAAGTTTGAAAAGAATAAAAAGAAGTTCTTTTTGCCGGACTGGACACTAAAAACCGAATAAGACAAAGAGTTCTGAGAAGAACTAAAGAAAGTACCAAACGAGACAAAGTGAGAAAGTAAAGTGGCTGAAACGTCATTTTGAGGTGTGGTGACACATTTACTGTATATATATATATATATATATATATATATATATATATCTATATATATATATATATATATATATCTAGGTGATAGAACAAGATGGTAGACACAGAGAATAGATGTGAGTTTTTACATAGGTGGTGTAGAATGTGTTTCTTTTGTACAGGTTTATTAATGTTCGTATGGCTTATCTTAGCAATCACTATTCCAATTAGACTAGCTGTAGAAGAAACGCCCATATTAGAGAACAGCACAAAGAAAGATAAAGAAGTTAACATACAAAAACACAGCCACATTAATAGACAGTGTAGAGTTACATAAGGATAGATCCATAACTGATTTTTCAAAGAACGTTTTCACAAAATTACTATATGAATATGTAGAAACAATGGATGTAAGAGATTGTTATGTTTGTATGAAATTACCTGCGTCTGTTTCCGAAGGGGTGACCGATCATCACCTTCCGTTGACGTATGGAATAACATGTAGTGTTTTAGCTAGTTTGTTTTATAGAACAGGTAGATTAGAATATTATTATACTGACATAAGATTTTTGCAAAAATTTCTATAATTCCTGAATTGAACAAGGTAAAAGGAGCAAGGATGTTTGGTGAATTTTTCTTAGAAAATAAATATTTGACATCAGATGACATAGTTAAACACAACCTTACCTGTGAGTTAAAGAAAGAAGAAAAGGTATTTTTTAGAGATGGTAGAAAGTAGAAGAGTCAAATTTCAAAGAAAGGTCATTGAGGAAGAGACAAAAACACCCCTTTGGGCATTTGAAGGAGAAAGTAATGATAAGAAAAAGACAAATGCAGCTATAACTTTAGATTGGCCACAACAGGGAAAGTTGTGTATCAGTAGAAATAGAACCAGGTATGACAACTATTTCGTGGGTTCCAGTGACTGCCGGGATAATTATAAAATTTTAGGAGGATGGGGATTCAAAGGAGGAAAAGATCCAATATTTCCAGGGATCTATTATATTTGTGGGAACAGAGCTTATTACAGGTTGCCGGACCATTGGTATGGGTCATGCTACTTAGGCCTGGTCTTTCCAAAGATTTTTCATGTAGACAGAGAAGAAAAAGGAACACACGAAATGGGTGAAACATTTACACGTAGAAAGAGGGAAAGTTTTTCAGAAATAGTGGGTGACATTTTTGGAGCAATGATACCAGCAGTGGGAATATCTTTGAATGCATTTAAAATTTGGAAATTGTCCACAGTAGTAGATCGTTTATCAATGAATACTGCTGGAGGGTTCTTGATGGTAAATACCGAGATGGTTTCCATGAGAGCTATGGTGATGCAAAATCGACTTGCCCTTGACATTCTTTTGGCAAAAGAGGGAGGAGTCTGTGGAATGCTGAAAGTTCAACATTGTTGCACTTACATTCCAGATAAAAGCTAGAATATACAAAAGTATATAAAGAATATTACAAATTTGCACAAAGAACTTGTTCCACTGGAGGTTGAAAATGCCTGGGAGAAACTTGGTAAGAGTTTTTCCTCAATACCAAAATGGTTCACTGAGATAGGTAGTTCCATTATAGGGAAAGTTTTGATATCAGCAACAGTAGTAATCTTAGTGGTGCTATTTGCTAAATTTGTTATTATATGTATCAAGAGGAGAAAAAGACAAAACAAAATAAAAAGAGAAAATAAGATGAATAAAGAAAGAGAACGAGAAATAGGTGAAACAGAACTGGAAGAACTAAAAGAAAGCATGTATGAGAGAACAAAAAGACAAGATGAAAGGGATACAGATGTGTAAAAACTAACCAGAAGCAAATGGACAAGAAACAATGCTATCTGAAAAATTGTGACGTGGGTTTTTTGTGGTGATATTAAAAATCACCAAAGGGGGGAGTTGATGGAGCAAGGTAACTGAGAAAATTTTGAACCTCCTAATATTAATATTAATTATTAACGTCATTAATTGATTTGAAAAGTAATCAACATTTTGTTTTCTTATGAAACATTTTTCTTAACTTGCAATTCATGTGCAAACTAACCTACTTACAAATGTAAAAGTGGAATAATAGTAACATAATGGTTTGCGTACTAATTAGAGTGATATTGCATGATTTGTGCTATGTAGTGAATTGTATTGTGGCAAAAGAATGCGGATGGAAAGTAAAACTTAGCTTTATATGTCGCTTTTGCTAGATAACACCTAATTGGGGTACGTAGAATGACGGGTGGGAAACGAAAAGGCTTGTTTTCTTTATTCTTAACTATTATTGTGTTTGTTTTCATAATAGTTCGCTCGGGCCTGTTAGGCCGCGCTGTAAAAATGGCTGCCGAGGTAGATGAGCTTAATGCGCAAGTGCAAAATGGCTTCCAAGCGGAAGAAAAGCTGCAGAAATATACCACGTGATTGCTTATAGAAGCCCAGAATGAAAAAGGGATCAAGGTCAACATGACCTATCATCAAAACGTGTGCCAAAAGGGACTCAGCGAGAATGTGTGAGAACCAGAAATGCAGCTGTGAATTAACAATGAACTGTTTAAAATAAAGATACAAAAGAAGATACATAAGAGGAGCTGTCAATCGGATTGGTAATGTCCTAAAACCGTGCGAAAGGACAAAATTATAAACATTTTTCGGAACTGGTTTGAACAAGGAGGGCAATGAGGAGATGTTTGCCACCCCTCCAATGGACCAATTAGCGTGAATCTCGCCCCCAAAGTTTGAAACATTTCTGTTTAGTAAGCTAGTAATAGGGTATAAGAGGACCTACACTTAAGTAGGAGGAGCGCTATTCATACATAATTTTTGAGCACTGGACGCTGACGCTGGAGAGCTGCTGCTATTTTCCATAGGCCATTATTTTAATAAAATTAATCTTTTACTTTAAAATCTGACTGGGAAGAAACGAGAACGTTGCGGGAAACCTGTATAGGTGGCCCGTCGAGGAGGCCTGTTTTAGCGGGACAGTCCGTCAGTTTTTGGGAGTTCTATGCTGTGATCTGCAATTTAACTGCTGTGACAAACTTTATTTTTCATCCAAAAGGGTATGCATTGCATTCTTTAAGTTTATTCCTTATAATGATATTAATTGTATTGAACTGATTTATAAAACTGAATTTTATTCATGCCTTTTAAATTTAGATAAACTTTATTATAATTAAAACTACGAGTCTGTGGTTCTTTAGCTCAATAATAAATGCAAATGTTTTAATAGGTTTAAAGTGATTGAGCTGGTCTTAATCACCATCAACTTATTCTCACTAGTTGGTCCATCGACCACAGAGCGGAATACCTTGATGTCTTAGAAATCGACAGGATTAAAATTACTTATGTATGATGTTTGAGAAATTATCTTGTCGACTTTAAAAAGGTATCCCGTTTTCTTCCAGCAGTCATTTAATTTCTTCTCCTAGGTGAAGGTGGATGGGATCCAGGGAATATTTGAGTGAGTGAACGTTTTATGCGGTGTTATGGGCCCCACCGTCATATTGGTATGATTGTTAAAAGAGTGTTTTTCAACCTGGATGTCATGTCCAAAGGAAAAGAAATTATATTAGTCGCGCTGGATCAAGTGCTTATGACGGAACCACGCCGTCATGAGTCACGGGCGGCGTGTGCTCATGACGGCGTGGTTCCGTCATGCCGCTGCCGCTCTGCCCACGCGGTACTAATTCCCCACCTGTGCGGGCGAATTAATGAGCGCGCGAACGGAACCACGCCGTCATGAGCACACGTCGCGCTCACCCCCTAGGCCCCCCGCGCCGTGGCGGAATTTGCGCCGCGGCGAAGGGGTTAAGTGCTGCAGACAAAGGTTTGCAAGACCCATTGGGGCACTACAAAAGGCACTGCATGTGGGATCCGTGTGCTCTGGGACTGAGTGCAACTACAATCAAATAGCAACCTCTCCATGGTTCGAGCTCATGTGCTGAGTAAGGAGTGGTTTGTGACAGAGGAGCTCTGCAGGCCGCGCCTTCTGGTTTTTGGACAGTGTGTGCAGGTGGGATTGCAAGCACTTGGTAGCTCTTGTGGGATGTGAATAAAAGGGGGCTCACACGGTGCGGTCCCTCAGGCTTGGATATGTTCTCACAGCCAGGGGACACACTAACGGGGCATTCTCTCTGAATGGAGGGGTATGAGAAGTTGTAAAACGAGTTTTCCCATCCATGAAAAGTTGTATACAAGTCACACTTATTTCAAAGTTTTTTTTAATGTGCCACTTCTGTGTGAAATTTATGCTGCACATATCCATGGTTCACACTAAGAAAATGTCTCTCCATAGGAAATACGTTACATAAAACAGTAAGAGATATTGCCCAGCTTAATGTAATTGGGGATAGAAAACATTTGCATAAAGTAAACTTTCAGAAGAATAGCCTGCATACACCTTTCGGCTTGGCTCAGATTAGATTAAAAATTAAATTTGATTAGATTAAAAATGATCTTGCTATGATTTAAATATTCTTACAAAACTGAAACAACTTTGCAATTATGATGTAGGAAACTTTACAATTTCTGAAAAAGGCCAAAATTCGGATCTGTGCAAAACATTGGATAAGAAATATTATTTAGGTCCCCTCACCAGTCTCTGGACTATGAGGGTGGAGAAAGTAACGAAAAGGTTCCTGCAGTAAAAACCCTCATGTCAAGGCCAAAGATTTACCCCTGAGTGTTTATTCAGGGGCTGGCGTTGAATTGTTCTGCAGAAAGAGTTATTTTTGGTATTAAGCGTTGATCAGATAGTCAAGTCTATGGGTAAACCAAAGGATGATATTAACTAAGTTTTGACTCTTTAATGTAGCAAAAAGAAAATGTTTTTATTTCTTAATTTTAGGTCTGACATGAGCCAGGCCCTTTCATTTTCCACACAAAAAATCTTTAAAAATTGCATGCTTCTATTTATACATACATAAAGAAGCTTTTAGTCAATCCTTTACTTACATTGGATGATATAGTGTCATTCGATTTTTGCTTTTGCCCACCACAACATATACCATAGAGCAATTAGTCAGCTCACTTCATTCATTTTTTTAAGTTTAAGTTTATTAAGGAATGACAAAATTTAAAGGAACAAGAAAAACAGCATATACTGAAAAATACATTACATCAAGAATATAGTCCTTACATAGTAACAGTTTATAATAATGAAGAGGAAAAGAGGGGGAGGGAGGGAGGGGAGAGAAAAACAAGGGAAGAAAAATGCATTATAATAGATTTATTTCTGAGAGCATAAAAGGCATTTTTTTTTTTTTTTTTTTTATAAAGTAAAAAGTAAACTGTAATATGAAATACAACGGAAGGAGTATTAACAAGAATTTATGTAAGGGAATAAAAAAGACAACTAGTAAATTATGGCGGTTTCCGGACTTCATCCGAAGAATTAGCCGGTGCAACATAGGATGCGGCAAAGCAAGTTAAGTATGTGGATAGAGGAAGCCATAAAAGGTCTCTTTTAATGGACACAGATATGGGAGTAATGTAACTAGTGTCAAGTCTGTGATGGAAACAGACGGCGTTCCACCATGCCCTAAAAGTAACTTTATCAGCCTGTTTCCAATTGGAAGTTATTAAATGGAGGGCTACTGCTAATAGTAAATCTATTTGAAGTTAGATGGTGATTGGGGCCAGGAAGATGATAAAGATCCTAAGAAAACAATAGAGGGTGAGAATAATACTTTGGTTTTGAAAATTTTATTAATTTGCGACCAAACTGATTTCCAAAAACGGTGTATGGGAGGACATTCAAAAAGCATGTGTTTTAAATGTGCATTTGTGCATGGGCAAGACCAGCAAGCCGGAGTAAAATTTGTAGAGAAAGAAGCCAACTTTGCAGGAGTAAACAAAAGGCGTTGGTAAACAAAATAAAGAGTTTGAGAAGTGTTAGCTGCTCTAGATGTTTTATGAATTTTGAACCATATCTTGTCCCAGAAGGAAGTCGACCAACATTCTGTTAGATCCCTTTCCCAAGCCAATTCAGCCTTTGTTTTGTCTCTGTCAGAGGAAGGAAAAAGACACTTATATAAAGATGAAGCAGAGGGAGAAGTAGATAGTAAGGGAAAGAGAGTAGAACATCTGGCAGGAGGAGTGGGAGTAGATGGTACGGAAAGAAGATATTGGGAAAGAGCGGGAATTAGTAGATTGTAATGCGCTCTACAAGAAGATGGTAAGGAAAACGTTTTTTGAAGATCCAAAAAGGATAGAGGAACATCAGTGAATAATAATTGTGAGATCCAGAGTAATCCCTTGAGTCTCCATGATTTCCAGTAAATAGTGCGATTATTAATGCGTAATAAGTTATTATGCCAAATGGGCTGTTGATCTAATGAGGAATGAGAGGGATATGAGGAAGGTAAAAGAGGAGCGAGAATTTTACGTGTATAAGAAATAACAGGGGTGCGAAAAGAGGAAATCTTATTAGTGAAAGCAAGAGATTCTTTAAAATCAAAAGGGGACATGTAATACTTTTCTACAGACATCCAGATGGGAGGGTGTATACACTGATTAGGAGAAAGCCAACGGGAAGATTGCTTTAAAGAGAAAGCATAATGGTAAGACTTGAAATCCGGAAATTTAAGACCCCCAGAGGTCTTGTCTGTCTTCAACGTAGACAGAGCTATTCGGGGGTTTGTTCTTCCAAAGAAATTTTATTAAAAGAGAATCAATTTTCTTAAAATAGAATCCAGGAATACTAACAGGAATCATAGAGAGAATATATAAAATCAAAGGAGAAAGCATCATCTTGATGGAATCTAGTCGTCCCCACCAGGAAAGAAAAAGTGGGTGCCAACGATCAATAGAGTCAGATAGAATTTTGATAATATGGTCAAAATTTCGTTTTATTGTTTCCGGAATGTTTGAAGAGAACCATAGGCCCAGATATTTTATCTTAGATATTTGCCAAGCGAAGCCAGTAGAAGCAAAATCTTGCTTAGGGCAAAGCACATTGAGAGGAAGCACTTCACATTTGTCTGGGTTAAGGCGATAGCCAGACAATTTGGAAAATGTATCAACCTGTTTTATAAAAGAGGGAATGGACGTAGAAGGGTTAGAACAATATAGGAGAATATCATCCGCATAAACGGACATTTTGACCTGAGATGTTCCAAGTTGAAAACCAGAAATTTGAGTATCTTGCCGAATTTTGGTCAAAAAGGGTTCTAATGCAATGATGAATAGGAGAGGTGAAAGGGGGCAACCCTGACGTACTCCCCTGAAGAGAGGAAAATAGTCCGAAGTTTTGCCATTAACGAAAATAGAAGCTCTAGGATTAGAATACAATAGTGAAATAAAAGATATTAATTTAGGAGGAAACCCTATCCACTTTAATGCCCGAAACATGAAATCCCACCCAATCCTATCAAACGCTTTTTCTGCGTCCAATGCTATAGCTGCAATGGGGTAATCAAGAGAGGAAGCTTTGCTAAGAATATTAAAAAAGACTCTGGAGTTATCGGATGATAGACGACCCTTTACAAATCCCGATTGTTCAGGGCCAATAAGGTTAGGTAAAATAGGATCAATACGAAGAGCGAGGATTTTTGCAAATATCTTATAATCCATATTGACTAAGGAGATTGGACGATAGTTTTTGCAAAGGGAGGGGTCCTTATTCTCTTTTGGTATTAAACAGATCATGGCCTCCTGAAAAGTTCCAGAGGAAGAGCCATCTGAAATAAAAGAATTAAAAAGGGATAAGAGATTCGGGAGAAGCAGATTAGCAAAGTGCGCATAAAATTCAATAGTGAATCCGTCCGGACCTGGAGCTTTTCCTCTTTTAATACCGAGACTGCATGTGTGATTTCGGATAAAGTGATATCGGATTCTAATGAATTAAAATCCGTATCATGAGGAGGAGGGGTTCAATAGATTGAAAATAAGAAGAGAGATTGCTTGAAGACGGTTGCTGCTCAGGGGTATATAAATTTTTATAAAATGAAACAAACTCGTTTAAAATATCGTTATCTTTAAATAAAGAGGTACCGGCAGTATTCCGCAGAGATTCTATTTTGGTCCGTTCGCGTCGTATTTTAAGGTAGTTAGCTAGTAATTTCCCCATTTTATTTTGGCCCCCATAATAACGAGCACTGCTTTTTAAAAGATAAGAAGTTGCAGCTTCAGTAGATAATTTATTAAAGGTAAACTTTGCGTCAATAAGGTTTTTTAACGAAATTTCAGAATTTGAGTGATAATAAATATATTCAAGTTGCTTGATCTTGGTAAGTAACTGGGAGTTTTTGGCTTTAAAATATTTCTTCTTTTGTGAGACAAAGTTAATAACAAAGCCTCTAGCGGCAGCTTTGAAGGAATCCCAGATCATTACGGGAGGAGAGTCCGGAGTAGTGTTGAAAGAAAAGAACTCAGACACAAAGGAAGTGAATTGGCTTGAAAAATTAGGATCAGATAGTAGAGTATTATTGAAACGCCATCTACCTGCATGGGGGGAAAAAGGTAGCAATTCGAAATCAACATAAACTGGGGCGTGATCTGAAATTAGAATAGAGCCAATTTCGGAATGAGAGACCTGTTGAGATAGGGATTTGCTAAAAAAGAGGTAATCTATTCGGGATTGTGAATGATACGGGGTGGAATAAAAGCTATATTCTCGAATGTCTGGATTGCACAGCCTCCATATGTCAACTAAAGATTTACGACGTATGGTGGAAGTAAATTGTGAATGCATCTTGGTGTTAAAGAATTTAACAGAAGAATGCCTGTCTAATATAGGGTCAATAACCTGGTTACAATCTCCACCGAAAATAACATATTCATCATCAAACATAAGAAGTTTATCAGATACATAAGTCCAAAAAGCATTGTCGACAGTAACTGGTGCATAAATATTAAAAAGAATTAAAGGTATTTGATTTATGAGAAGTTTAACAATTACCCAACGACCCTCCGAATCTGATTCTTGGTGAACAACTGAGATCTGATGTTTCTTATGACACAAAATAGAGACTCCATTCTTCTTACCTAGAGCTGGAGAAGATAAAACATTACCCACCCAGCCTCGTTTCAATTTAGATGCTTCAGCATCCGACAAATGTGTTTCTTGAATTAGTGCAATGTCCGCATCTAATTTAGCTAAATGGGTTAAAATCCGTTGTCTTTTTATAGGATTATTTACTCCTTTAACGTTCCATGTAATAACTCTGAATATAACCAATAAAATTTAACATGCACAGTTACTATGCAAATAACAAGAGAACCAAATTCATTAGTGAGAGAAAGAAGAAATGTGGATAGAAAAAGATTTAAAAGGAATTTCAGAATTAGAAAGCGAAAAGAAAGAGGAATAAATACACTTTCCTTGAATACAAAAAAGAAAAAAGGGAAAAGAGAGAAAGAAGAGAAGAGGGAAAGGAGGAAAAAGGAAGAGGAGAGAACATAACAAGAAACAGAAATATAATTAAAATCCAACATATGGTAATAACGAAAAATACCAAAAAGACATACCACATAGAGACAATGAGAACGGGGATGGAGGAGCCACATGAGGGAGGTAGCACACCGGACGGGCGACTCTAGGAGAAGGCGGCAAAGGGAAATCCTCCAGGAATAAACAAGAGGGAGCATACATCAAAGGACCACCGAACCGCACCTGATACGAGGGAAAAGAATTAAATTAACAGAGGATCTCAAGACATAACCAAAGACAACAAGAAAGAGAATAAAAACATGCAACGACAAACATCCTTGAAATACTCAAGACTATTATGGTCGAGGAATGTCCATGGATTCAACTCTGCAGGTGTCCAGAAAGTGTTGAAGAAGAGCAGGATCTTCATAGTTTGTCGTTTTATTGTTATATGTGACCTTGAAGTGGCACGGATGAAATAAGCCATATCTAGCGTTTAGGCTACGGAGAGTAGGCCTCATATCCAGAAATTTCTTCCGACGGTCCGCTGTGACTTTGGCATAGTCCTGAGCGAAAAAAAGACTAGAACCATTCCAAGTGATCCTCCCCTTTTGTTTGCCAGCTTGAATGACTTTAAGCAGATCTGTGTATTCTAGAAAGTATAATATTACACCTCTAGGTTTCATTGGAGAGGACGAGGAGCTGGCAGAGCGAGATATCTGACCTAAGCGATGAGCTCGTTGAATGTTCAAAGTGGGAGAGTCTGGAAGTCCCAGAAGCGTTGGCAGAAAGGATTGAAAAAAGGAAATAGGATTAGCACCTTCAAGACCCTCCGCAAGACCGTAAATGCGTAGGTTGTTCCGCCTGTTACGGTTTTCCAAGTTTTCAACTTGTTGTTTAAGACGTTGTACTTCTCTGTCCAAGTAGGGAACCTGGTCGGTGATCACTTGGACTGAAGTAACTCTTCTGTCAAGGTCTTCAACTTTTTGTTCGGTATGAGACCAGTTATCCTCAAGGCTTTGAAGACGAGAATTTGTTTCCGCCATATAAGGCTTGAGAGAGCGGATTTCTTCAAGTAAAAGTTCCATGGAGATTGAGGAGGAAGAGTTGGTGGGGGAAGGAGGGTTCGTCTTCACTCGTTTACCTGGTGTAGAAGTAGACGCAGAAGGTATTTTGGAATTAATTTTAGAGCCAGAACGAGAATTATTAGGGGATGAACCCTTTGTTGCAACAGCATCCTTGACCACCTCATCCATGTTGTCTTGCAACACACTGAAAGGATTATTGTCTTCTAATGATGCGCAGCTAGTATTAATGGGTTGAGCACCGCTGCGATTGGAACGTAACATTGTCGTTGAAGGAAAGTGAGGAGAAGAGAACTGGAGTGTGAGTTCCAAAACCTAAAATGGAGGCGAAAAGTACAATATGCACTTCTGAGGAGAGTGGAGACTGTGCCCTAAATCAGCCAAAAAGAAGCACTGCAGGTACAAGCTCAATAGCAGAGGAAAATGAGGTGGAAGCTCAAGTATATTTCCTGTGAAGCATATCTCAGGGCGGAACGTGCATCAGATTATCAAGCGAGAAGCAGGGGGAGCGAAAAAAAAAAAAAAAAAATGGCGGCCGCGAGTCATGAGCGGGCCGCGATCCATAAAAAAGCTGAAAAAGTCATTTTTCGCTCACCCCATGCAGCCGCGAAGGTCTCCTTTAAGGCAGAAGAGGTTCCGCTACATAGATTTGCGGTTCTGCGGCTCGTGCAACCGGGTTGGAGTCCCGGAGGATTTCCGTCGCGTTATATCCCCACGGAGCTCTCCAGAGCGGCGGCCATCTCCTCTGGCTCCTAAGCCACGCCCCCAGCTCACTTCATTCATATGCTACCTCCAGTGTCAGTGACAGCATCTGCCTGTGCCCATATACACATAATTCACTTTTGTTGCAGGGATGGTGGGTCTGTTTCTATTAATTTGTTTTGATTTATCCAACATCCTTTATTTATTTATTTACTTTCGTGAGGGCCCAGCACCAAACCCCCCGCGCACTGTTACATGGCCCAAACTGCTGATTGCAGTGTCCCAAATCCTGCATGGTCTCTACTGGAGGCGAACATCTTGAAATAAGATTTCAAACCATTTTAAGATTATTGCCTTTGCATGTGCATCCGTGCATGTGCGTGCATACAAACACACTTGTGACATTGTTGCAATGCTTTATATGACAAAAAGGCATAAAAAGGTAGCCGACCATTTGTGCACATACATTTTTTGTCTTTGCCAGTGATTGTTTAGCTGTGGTATATTCTACTGTGGAGAAACTATTTTCTCGCATATATTTATACCTTGAGTTGTCTCCTTCTTAGTAAGTTTACCATAGTGTAAAGAGGACCCAAATGCACAATGATTTCACAAATGTTCTAATAAACTGTCAGGTACTCAGAACGTGGTTTATGTGTGAGAATAGCCCAAACGGCTGAAATCCATGTCAAAGTGTGCAAATGGCACTAAAACGTTGGCATAAGCATTTTTCAAAATGCAGATTGTAACCATTTCTGTCCCCATTCAAATGCTCAAAACATTCACTAAGAAAACTATCAGAGCAATGAGACCTCCCTGCCATGAAATCGCAAAATAATTAACTCTCCCGAGCACCACTGAATTCAAGCTAGCCTGGCTGATGATGGGTGATACCCCGAAACCGGTCGCAAGATGCTTATTTCTGGTCCAGGTAGGACCTGGCTTGGCAGTTCTGGCTGGACTGTTCTCATGAGGAACAGGGTCAAGACTGATTTGCATATGGCTGGGTCCAAACTGGGGTGGCGTGGTGAGCAAAAGAACGATGGATTAAACCCAGATCCTTGTGACTCAGGGTGACTATTTGCATTATTCAGCATTCCATCCATCATTTATTCCTTTTGCTTTTGTCACCCTAAGTAGGAAGGGTATGCCCAGACGTGGGTCCAGTGCTCACTGCACCACTGGATTCAAGCTAGCCTGGCTGATGAGGGGTGACGCTCCGAAACCGGTCCCAGGATGCTTGTTTCTGGTCCAGGGAGGACTTGGCAGTTCAGGCTGGATTGTTCCCAAAAGGAACAGGGTCAAGACTGATTTGAATATGGCTGGGTCCAAATTGGGGTGGCGTTGTGAGCAAAAGAACAATGGATTAAACCCAGATCCTTGTGACTCGGGGTGACTGTTTGCATTATTCAGCATTCCGTCCATCATTTGTTCCTTTTGTCGCCCTAAGTAGGAAGGGTATGCCCAGACGTGGGTCCAGTGCTCACTGCACCACTGCATTCAAGCTGGCCTGGCTGATGAGGGGTGATGCTCCGAAACCGGTCCCAGGATGCTTGTTTCTGGTCCAGGGAGGACTTGGCAGTTCAGGCTGGATTGTTCCCAAAAGGAACAGGGTCAAGACTGATTTGCATATGGCTGGATCCAAACTGGGGTGGCGTGGTGAGCAAAAGAACAATGGATTAAATCCAGATCCTTGTGACTGGGGTGAATGCTTGCATTGTTCAGCATTCCGTCCATCATTTGTTACTTTTGCTGGTTCCAAGCAGGGCACCCGCAACACTATCATCATGGGTTCAAAATGAGCCCCACAGCCCTCACAGTCCATGATTGCTCCCCACTTGTCTTGCCCTTCTCTGATTTCAGGCTCTTCATTTTCCTGCCCACACAGACCTTCTGGGGGACTTGCTAATGATACATGTCTCGCCAGCCGTAAGAATGAAGCATATGAGCAGTGGTTGAAAAGTGGGACAACTAAGGCCCTGCTGGGCCAGGTTGCTTGGGATTTTCTGCATTGTGCTCCTGGGTGCATAGACGCTTTCTCAAGCCCACACCACAGCTAGACTTTCTATCTCAGGTTGGGAATAACCACCCTTGGTCTTCAACAGACTCTGGCTTGCATAATCCTCAATGTGCCTTTGAGCATTGTCGTATCCACTGTGCTGGGCAAGGATTGCACCAAACCCCACTGGCTGGCATCTACTACAATCTCAGGATGGAGTTCTAGATAAAAATAGGCCATTTCAGTAGTGTTCTCAAGTGCTTGTTTGATTTTCTAAAGCTGCGGTTGCTTTCAGGTGACCACTTGAGACACAGCTTTCTCTTTTGTCAAGTCTCTCAATGCAACATGGACCATGGCAAAATCATGAATATACCTGGGACAGTAACTCGCCATGCCAAGGAAGAATTGCAGCATAGTCACATCCTGTGGTGGAGTAGTGGACAACAAGAATTGTACTTTAGCCGGATCTGATGTCAAACTGTTTTCACAAAAAATATGTCCAAAGAATTTGAGTTTCTTTTGGTTAAACTCACACTTTTCTACATTCAAAGTGAGACCGGCATCAGCCAGCAAGTGGCATATTTGTGTAAGGACTTTGTCATGTTGTCTTTGAGTGGCTCTAAATACCAGCATATCATCACTATAGTTAAAAGCATGTGTGACAGGCTGTACTATGCGTCAAATGACATCCTGAAAAGTTCTGCCCCTGACAACACACCAAAACTTAGGGCCTGATTTAGACCTTGGTGTACGGGTAACTCTGTCACAACAGTGACGGATATACTGTCCGCCGAAATTTTAATCCCTTAGGATATAATGGGATTTATTGTCTTTTATATTTGAAAAAGCCAGTAAGGGTCAAAAAGGTGGTAATATACCTGCAGTTTTCCTCTAGTTTGAGTTGATGATGCATCTTGTTCAGATTGAGATGAGAAAAGATTTGGCACCCTTCAGCTGGGTGATTATATCTGCAATGTGCGGACCGTTATGTCGTTCTCTCTCAATTGCCTTGCTAGCTTGGCGTATGTCAACGCAGAAGTGCATGGACCTCCACTGTCTTTTTTGGGCACTACCACAATGGGTGAAACCCATGATGTTGGACCAGTAGAGTGTTTAATGATGTTATGTTTTAACAGCTTTTCTAGCTCTTTCTCAACAGCTTCCTGTAAGATAAAAGCAATTTGACAATGTCATTTAGCAACAGGGCAAAGTGAAGTTGCACTTTCATGGTCTTAAGCTTTCCAAGTCCATGAAACAATTATGGGAACTAACTTACTATGTCTGCATGTTCATTTATGTTACAGTTCATGGAAATCAGACCCAAGTCTGCAGAAGTACCGAAAGTACGTAAACATGCGTTTGATGAAGTACCTTTAAAAACATGAATCAGTCCTTGTACCTTCGTCTTCTTGTGTCCTGTGGTTGCTACAAATGATCCTTGACTTTTAAATGACGTGGAGGCAGCCTCCATGTATACCTTTGTCTTTAAAGGTATCACACGAGGCACCGTCGACTGTTCATTGTACTTCTCAGCTAGCATGATGTTTATTGATGCACAACTATCGATGATAAAAGGTATGGAAGAACCATTTACCTTTAATGGGTTGTATGACAGAGGTACGCATGGCTAAACCACACGTGCCTCTACCACGCAACCTAATCCACGAATGTGTCTTAACCACGCATTCCTTTACCAAGCATGCCTTTACCATGCAATTTTGTTGTAAAGGCATGAGTGGTAAGGGTGTATACGTGGTTAAGATTGCCACTACCCTGACCCTCATCTCTGCCATAAGCCCTAAAATTCTATCCCCCTACCTTGCCCCCCCACCCTGAGACCTAAAACCTGCCCTGCCCTTAAAACTACTCCTTCTCGTTCCCCCCACCCTGAGTCCTAAAACCCTACCGATACCATAAATGACCCTGACCCCAGCCCTCCCGCTCTGAGCCCTAAAACTTCCCCTTGCACTGTCCATCAAACTACCCCAAACTCTTCCACTACCTTGAGGCCTAAGACCCTTCCCCAAATAAAACAAAACCACCCCGACCCCCCACCCTGAGCCCTAAAACCACCGCCCCACTCCTAAAAACTCCCCCCAACACCATCCCTTAAAACTACCCTGACCACCGATCCCCACCCTGAGCCCTAAAACCCTGCCCCCTTCCTAAAAGTACCCTGACCCCCTCACCCTGAGCCCTAAAAGCAACCTCCATCAACAACCTCCTCCCCCAAACCTGATCCCAGCCCCACTTACATGTCCGCATCTGCAGATTCCTGTTCCAACACTTCCTCTTCTGCTCCCCGTCCATCCTGAACACTAGAACGCTATCTGCCTTAATCACGCATGTGCGTGGCTAAGGCATATGAGTTGTTCATTCAAGTGTGGTTGTTCTTGTGTTGTTCCGGCATGCGTGGCTCTGCCCGCGATGTTGCGGATGTTCCCACCTTAAATGTGGTCTTGGGGAAATGTCCAAATGAACGTGGTTGTTTCACGTGGCGATCTCACTTGGACTTGGACTCTTCTCTGCATGAAGCCAAACCCATGTGCTCACATCATTCACTAGTCGACACCATCATTGCACAGCCATCTTCTTCACTGTCTGCTTGACAAAGATGTTGAAGAACCTTTGGAAGATGAATTCGAAGATGATCAGCTTCATTTAGTTTCCCCTTACCTCAATTGGTGTTGCCAGTTGGTCTTGTGGGCATGGCTAGAGGATTTCTGGAACTTTCAGGCATCCATTTTTTCTTCTCGTCATACCCCAGTCATTTTCTCTTTCGCTCTGCAAACCGTTACAAAATGATTTTCTTTCCCGCAACCTTTGCATGTTTGTCCAATGGCAGGACATTTTCCTTCGTACAGAAAGGAGAATCTGCAAAGGAAACACAATTTCTTTTTCCTCAGAGATATCACTTTGTGGCCTTCAGCATTGTGCCGCTGCTTACTTTTCATGTTCAATGATGATTCACTCTTTGCTACTTCAGCTTCCATATCAGCAGTGTGTCGGTCTGCACGTTCTTCAGCTCTCACAGCCATCAGCGCTCTCTCCAGACTGAGAGTCTCATGCAGCATACGTTGTCTAAATGAGACTGAAAGGCCACCATTGATGACTCTGAGACAGATGGCTTCTTCATCATTGAATTAATTGAACATGCAACGTTTGATGAGGGCCGCAAGTCTTTCAGCAAACTCATCCATCATTTCTCCAGCTTGCAGTCTGGCTTGGCTGAAAATGTATCTTTCATAGTTGACATTTGGCATTGGATTGAACTTGATTCCTAATGCGGACTTGATCTGATGGTAAGATAATCATCAGTTTGGGGTATTTTTTTTAATTGCTTCTTTCACACTATCACCTGGAAGGTTCTTTAAGTATTTAATGATCTTTTTGTCATGTGTTTCTTCTTGTGCACCAATGAAATCATCAAATTTCTCAATCCATGCAGTCCTTTTTGCACTAATATTCAGTTTTTTGGCGGTATCGAATGGAAGCGGCGGTTTTAAAAACATAGCAGCATCATAACCACCTGTTGGACTTCCTGCAGCTGAGAGCAAGGCTTGCTCTGGCACCATCAGCTGCCCGCTCTGACTTGTTCCATTCATATCATCTCTAAGCCCCAGCCAGGGGCTTGCATCAGTGTTGTCGCGACTATCATGATGTCGTATGGCCCACTTTTCATGATTGTCGGTGAGTGACGGTTTTGTATATTGCATAGGCTCACTTCCATTCTGAACCTTCTACATTGTCCCTGCTTGTCACTCCCTTTAGTGTTTCATGGGATCTTGATGATACTGCTTTTGGCTCACTTTCTGCACCTGGCTATCGCGGCCTTCTGTGCTTCTTTTTACCTGGTTCTTGCTGCCTTTAGCACTGACGTACTGTGTGTATGCTGGCTCTGTGTTATGTTGCGGCGTAGTACCTCTTCTTTAGGTACCAGCAGGTTCCAGGCCGACTGAACTTAACTCTCCTTAGGGCCTTCTCCTTCTTCAAAAGCCTTGCAATGGCTGGAGTGGCGCTGTGACTCCACATGCACCAACCGTTGACTGCTTCACTTGGACTGAGGTGCTCGAGGCATGCATGAGCAGTTTGCTTTACCTCAGCAAACTCTCAGGGAAAGCACTCTCATTACTTCGGGTTGCAGATCCCCTACTGTGTTGCCAGTTGTAGCATCCTCCCCAGCCCGGTAGCATGCAAATGACTGCGCCACACACAAAGCTATGTAGTGCACATCTTTATTCTTCAGAGTACAGCCGTTAATTAACTGTACGCATTGCATCATGAACTTTATTAACCACACCCAAATGACTGTCATTATTCTACAGAGTCCATCAGAGACCATAATGGTATCTCTAGACATTTTTAAAAAACACTGCACTGGAGTACTCTTTTTATACCAGCAGTCAGAGATTTGTTTCCTTCTGTTCACCAGGAGTAAGGAGTCCATGAGTCCTTTTCTTCAGCAGGAGGCAGTAGCATTCTTTTTCTAAAAGGGTCTTCTTCTTCATGTGTAGTCTTCCCAAATCCTAGAATGTTCTCAGGTGGGCTTCCATAAACAATCCAAAGGCACCACATCTTGAACTGACACAGCAAGCTGTCAGAATGGAGTCCCTCCTAAGTGTAATGTGAGAGATCTGGTTGACACCCTTTATTTCTCTGAGAAAAGCATGTTCAGGCTTATCAGCAAGAGTGGCTTAATTAATGTTAGAAATTGGATCACTAGTTTACTGGGTGTGAACACTGGTCAAATAGTAACTACAATCCTAATTAGGGCAAGCAACAAGCAAACCCCAAATTTCCCAGTAGTCAACTCCCTGGTTGCTTGGCAGAGAGTAGTCAGGCTTAACTTAGAAGCAATATGTAAAGTATTTGTGCAACACTTAAAACAGTAAAACATTGAAAACACCACACAAAAAGTACCCACATCAAGTTAGAAAACTGGAGCTTAATTTAATGAACAAAACAAGACCAAAATGATAAAAGCCCAATCAGTAGAACTGGAGTTATTCATTTTTATAGAAAAAACTGCAATATAGCACCTAAAAGAATAAAGCGCTCTACTCAGCTACGTGGTCACGCTGGACCGGGTCAAAGTAAAATTTTCAAGCTGATCATGATGGAGCGTGGGTCGGATACAGTCCCAGATTAGGCCCACTGAAGGTTTACCTTCTCAAGTTTAGTGCCACATTGGAGAGGGTCACAAAGAGCAGGAAGAGCGTCGCAGGCGCTGTTCGGCATGGTGCAATAAGCAGGCCAGGTGTCGTGGACAGACAGACTGGCAGTTCATGTTGGTGGTCCTCCTCAGTGATCAATGCTTGCTAGGCGAGAGATGGGCGGGTGGTGGCTCGTGCTGAATATCTGGATGAGCTGCACGGTTTCACTGTGAACAGGCCTTTATGCAGTCCCGAAGAGCTCAGAAGCTTGATTTAAGAGCCCGCTGAGCCACACCAAGGGTCCAGTACCTGAGGGGCAGCACTTGGTGGTCAGGAACTCACTGATTCAGGTGCTATTGGGGTGCCTGCTATGTCGCTGAGACTCAGCTCAGGAGGCCAGTATACACTCTGGAGTGCTGGGTTCAAGTACTGTTCTTCTTCCCCAGGCAAGAGGGCAGCAGACGGCAGGCCAGCACAGCGGGGCAGCAGTTCCTTCAGAGCAGCAGGCCAGCAGAGTGTCAGTCCTTGTAGGAGCACAGCAGTCCTTCTTCCTAGCAAAGTATCCACAGGGCCAGAAGTGAACTGAAGTAGTGGTGTTCAAGGTCATTCTTCTGTATACAGTTGTGTCTTTGAAGAAGGGAGACGCTTCTAGAGGCATGCCTTTGAATTGCACAGATGCCTCGCTTTCCTGGCTAAGGCTTAAAACTAACTGAAGGGGGCATGCAATCCTTTAAGTGGAGACAGGACACAGCCTATTCAGGTGTGAGTCTAAGCCCAGCTCCTCACTCCCATCCTGCCAGTGATGGCCCAGTCACACCTAAGCTCCCCTTGTGTGTTGCTGTCTAGGGACACAAAGCCCAACTGCCAACTACACACAGTCATGTGACTAGAGACAGGCTGCTGGCACCAAATGGCTAAGGCAAGAAAATGTCAACTTTCTAAAAGAGAATTTTCTGAATTGTAATTTAAAATATACCTTCACCATAAATTAGGATTTTAAATTAGGATACCCGAGACACCAAACATGATCCAGTCATCTCTTCCCATTTAGAAATTACACTTCTAAAATGTAACAAGGCAGCTCCAATGTTATCCTATGGGAGAGATATTCCTTGCAGTAGTGAAAAATGAATTTAAGCCTTCACTACCAGGACATGTAAAACTTAAAAGTACATGTCCAGCTTTTTAAATAAATACATTGCACTCTGCACTCAGGGCTGTCCAGGGCCTACCCTAAGGATGATTTATATGTATTATAAAGAAAGGTTTGGACCTGGCAAAAGGATTATTTTGGCAGGTTGAAATGGCAGGTTAAAACTGCACACACAGGCTCTGCAATGGCAGGCGTGAGACATATTTACAGTGGGTGACACAATCAGTGCTGCAGACCACTAGTAGCATTTAATTTACAGGCCTCGGGAACAGTTAGTGCACTTTACTAGGAACCTATCATTAAACTAAATATGCCAATTGGGTATACGCCAATGTTACCATGTTTTGAGCAGTGAGAAGAAGCCTAAGGCCAACAAAAAGAAATTCAGCAACAAAATGGGAGGAGGAAGGCAAAAAGTTTGGGGATGACCCTGCTGAAAGGGCCAGGTACAACAATTGGCCTGTGCAGATTTCTCCCCCTTCCCTCTTCCTCTCTCAGAAGCAGGCTAGTCTTTTTCCAAATGTAACTATTGGGTAAGGAAGGCTTCCATTTACTAGCTGGCCTGTAGAGTAATTAACATGTCCCAGCAGGGTAGTTTAAAGCCTAAATCTCAGTGGGGGCTAATTCAGAAAAATACTGCAGCTTCCAAAGTACATGAAGAAATGCAAAGATGGTCAAATTGATATTATTTTTGCAGTTGGACCTTTTTTAACCTAAAATGATGGTAATCTTTTCTCTAGGTTGAGCCAACAGAAAGTTGATATTTGATGCAGCTTTCACCTAACTTGCAAAAGCAGCCTAGCACAGCAAACATATAGTGGAGCACTGCGGACGCTCATTATAGTTATAAAGAAATTGAGATATGTATATCCTGTTTAATTATTAGAGCTTCACAGGCCATAATCAATTTGTACCATATGCAATAGGCTACTTATGTGGTGATACTGTGTTGAGTTGAACAATAGTATCATTTGTTCAGCCCGAACACAGGTGTGTACACTAGCGCACTGATGATCACGTAATCAGTGTAGTGCCTTTTACCTCAGCTGAACAGCAGCATACCTTATTTTAAATGGTGGTCACTGGTGATTAGCACTGAAAGCCATTTTATCGGAGCTTAAAGTGAGTGAGACTGAATTAGAGAAAATCTAGTGATGTTAAGCAGGTCAAAATCCACTGCATGTTAGTTAATTATTTGTCATGTTTTTCCAGTGTAGTGCAGTTTTGGCTTTCCTGCCTGATGTTGAATGGTAGATCACTGCAATCTTATAGCATTGGTGCCAGGACTGTATCATTAGGCGATGGTTAGTGGGCTACTTCCTCTTCCTGATGTTTCACAACCTTGTGTTTCAGTCCAGTTCTCTACACTCCCTCCATCGATGACAGTACTTTTCTTCTCCATAAGCCTCCCCAAACGCATCTGTGTTAATTTTTAGTGTCAAGTCAAATAAAACTTTATTCGGCCAAAGGCCATAAAAGCATAGCATAAGAATAAAAACATACAATCCATTTTCTTTTACAAAAAGATCCAGTGACAGGTGACTTTAAAAGTGTCTTTCACATGTTGAAAAGAAAACATGAAAAGATCAAGAGCCAATATCAAGGAACAGTACATTAGGTTGCATTTCTATTCCAAATATTAAAAGTAGTTTTAATAAATTTAATACAGCAAAGCACTACTCTCACCGACCTAAAGATTGCAGATATGTTAACCCTTCATTATGGGATCTCAGGTTTCATTTGCAGGGAAGGGGTCCCAAAAAGGAGTGTCTCTGGTCCATGTATGGTGTGCAGAATAGGATAAAGTGACTAGTGCTTTGTGTTGGAAAGACATCGCACCCATAAGGTGGGAGGTCCAACTCCAGACCTCTGGTATGGTGAAAGCAAATTTAAATGCAATGTTTCTGGCCTGAGTATTGTTAGCCAATGCTGGTGGGTTGAATTCTCTATCCAGCCTAGGTATGACTCCATCCTATATGTTGTAGATATCAAGAGATATCTAACAATGGAGGTTTGGCCGGGGCGGATCCTAGACGTAAATTTGTACAATCGTCCAAATAGCGTGTTTTAACACACTTTAGGACCACGCCTAATGATAAAAGGGTTATCATACAGGTCCGTGAGGCCTAATAAATTAAAGGTATTTTTTATGTAGGATAACTATGGAATCCAATTTGCCTTGTCAAAGGACAGGCAGTCAGCAATATAGGTTCTAGTTACAGCAGTCTCAGGTGTGCCCCCAATTTTTACCCAAAGCAATAGCGGGGCCAAAACAACCATATCTTCCAGCCCCAATTTTTAGTGTCTGCTTGCATGCCTTCTGAATATGGGATGTGCAGCATACAAGGGGTGTTTGAAATTCAGGTAATTATGCAAAGTTTCAGGGAAATTAAGCAAAAGTACATGTAATTATGTGAAATGCATATCTGCCATTTTACACTATAGTTTGTCATTTAAAATTACACCAGGACACATTCAAACAGAAGCACGATGAACAGCAGCCACTCATTTTATGTTTTTACCTTGCACATAATAACACAAAGTGGCATAATTTCCAGAATTGTGCGTAACAAGCAGAGCCAAAATTCTCAAAATTACGTTGATCATTCTGGCATAATTTCGCCCATACACAATTTTTGAAACAGTGTATTGCTGAGCACATCAAGCCCTCTCTTACTACTGCGCAGGTAGTTTTTCTACTTTTTTTCCTGTTTTATTCAGTGCAAGCTCTCTTTACTATATCACTTGTAAAAACAGAACTTGCTCCAATGCAAGTCGATGGGCAACTACAATTCACCCTCTTTATTTTTAATTATCTCTCTGGTTATTGTTCTCAAGTGTTGATCTAGCACAGGTAGTTCACAATGATGTGAAATGGAGAGATGGAAAAACCATGCTATATTCTTCACATTAAAAGGAATGTGTCTGTCGCTGTCCAAACTGAGACACCCTACTTGTAATATATCTCAATGTAAATGCATGTATAAGAGTATTTATATCAAAACCACCTCCCCAATCAAACATGCTGGGGGTGTTATCTGTGATTACAATGCAGTCAATGTTTTAGGAACTACATAAAACTTTATTTATAGAACGATGCATACATTAATAAATATTTATTTATATGGTATATTATGAAGTAACAACTGAATAAATATGCTGGTCCTCCAATAAACACAAATTAATGTATGCACACATTACTTAAGATTCTCTGTGTTAAGATTTTTAAATTGATATACGGGATCACATATGAAGTCAAAATTAAATATTTGTTGTGTACTAAGTGAGGGGATATGATGTGTAAGATTTCTTTTTTTTTTTTTTAATTTATTTTAATTTTTGAGAGAACAACACAGATGGGCACAAACATGTACCCATGTCAACCAATTAACATTACAGGTGAGTACAGTCTGGGCATCAATCATTACATTTTCCAGCAATGATATACTGAGAGTAGGTTAGTAATCAACAAACGATAGTCCATTACAATCAATATGGGTAAACATATCCTCAGGCTTAAGTAGGTGGAGTCCCAAATTCCATATCTGACACATCAAAATTGTGATAGTCAATCCACTCACCCCAGACTTTACAGAACTTACGGGGGCACCTTCTAGTGCTGTATGTGACCTTCTCACTGGTCATGTACAGGTCTATCCCCTTCCTGCATTTGGACATATATGGTGGTTCAGGGGCCCCTCAGTGTTTTGCCACCTCCCTCTTTGCTACTACTAGAACTAAGTTAAGAAGAGCAGCTTCGCTTGTGGGATATCAACATCAAGAGCATGTATTTGGGTTCAGCAGGGAGTACTGCCCCCACCACCCTTCCTAGTTTGTGTATTACTTTCTCTCAGTATGTACATATGTTTCGGGCAAGCCCATAGGGTATGTAGAAAAACTCCTCATCGGTCTTCTACACCTCAGACACTCTGGGTACATCGCCTTCCCAAATCTATGCAAGCATGCGCAATAAAAATAAAGCTTGTCAAACACTTTAAAGTGGATGAGTTTTAATCTGGACTTGTTTGCCACTTCTTTCAGGTGCATTAAGGCTGCCTCCCAATCGAGATCAGCCATTTCCCCCAAATATGATTCCCACTTGGCCCTCAGAGTCTTCAGGTTGTCTGGTACATTATTATCGATCGTTTTATAAACTGAGGAAACAGATTTTTCCATCAGCTCTCCCATTAAAAGCCTGTCTTTAGGGGGCACATATTCAGGTAGGTCCAGTGCTATATCCTCTGCCCTCCATACATGCCTGAGCTGTAAGTATCTGAACCGTTGCGAGTCATGGAGCTGGTACTTCCACTGGAGGGATTGAAGGGCGATAAAGCCCCCCTTTTCCAGAAGGTCCCCCACTATGGAGATTCCGATAAGATCCCAGGAGTGAAAACCCTGGAGTTTTCCCATCTCTCAAAGGTATGCCCCCATCCATAACGGGGTATTCCGAGCGATCCTATGAACCCACCCTATGAGTTTGTTCATTGAAACCCAAGACTCAAACACCACCTGAGTTGCAGGAAAGAAGCAACTTGACCCTTCTGCTATAAAGGTAATGTAGGGTGGTCCCCTAGGGCATGGCTTCAATTATTGATAGTAATGAGGTGAGATGCTCGGTAATAGGCTCGGACATCAAGGAGGGCAATAACCCCATTGTATTGGTTCTGCTGCACCGTCCTGAGGGTCACCATAGGCCGTCCGTCATCCCACAGCGACCTCCTAAGTTCTTAATCAATCTTGGTAAAGATCTCCTCAGTAGTAGGTGTTTTGAAGTATGTACAGGTATTGCAGGAGGGTGACCATCTTGATAATGGCCGCCTCCCCAATATAGTGAGCGGCAGCTTCCTCCACCTCAGCCCGGAATGCAGTATGAATTTTAAGAAGATTACGCTCCAGTCCCCTCTCCGAGACTGAGGTCACATAAAACCCCAGATACTGAAATCCCACCTGGTCAATGCTCAGCATCCCAGGAAGAACCAATGAGCGCAAGCAGCCACCAGCAGGGAAAAAACAGACTTGTCCCTATGTATGGTGTTTCTTGAGTGGGCACCATACCTGTCAAACACTCTGGATGTCTCTCGAATCAACTCTTCTGGGAGAGTGAGATATAGAAGGATGTTGTCTGCGTATAACGAGATCTTTTCCCCATCTATTAGGGACCCAGGGGCATGAAAACCTAGAATGTAAATGCTTGGGTGTGCTCATACTAGACATGCCAGTGTGTGAGGAAGACCGAGATGAGGGAGACCAGAAGTGTCCGATGGGTGATGCCGACACATCACGCAAGCTGGAAATACCCAGCAGTCTAGTGTCGGCGGACCAGACCGGGGAGGATCCCCTGGTGTCCCAGTAAGGGACGGCCAAAGGGACGTAGACACGGACAGCGAAGGAGACGAGGAGAGTGCTACGACGAGAACAGAAGCGGAGGAGAGGAGGACAACGAGAGAAAAGGACCAGGAGAAGGAGGACTAGGTCGAACGTGACGGAGGAGAAGAGAACGAGGAGAGAGTCCTGTATACTGCACCCAAGCCCAGCGAGACTCAGGAAGGTGTGGACACCCCGGGTCCCAATGCCACGGCCCTGGACACGGGTCGTGGCTTAAGGCAAGTACCTTTGAGAGGGTCGTTCTGGTGGGGGTTGTGGGGAGGCCCGAGGTAAAATGGCCTGTGTCATTGGCTTCACTTGCACTACGGGCATTGCCCTCACGCTTCCCCTCCCTCACTTCCCGCCAACTGGTGAAGGTTGCACCATATAGAGTGAACAAAGAACCCCTTTGGTAACCCCAGATTTGTTTTGTTTTTCCTGCACCGTGACCCGAGAGACAAGCCGTGTTGTCATGTGGACCCCAAGACCCAAGGAGTGTCCGAGGAAGGACAAGAAGGAGCCTTGGGAGAGACTGTCCTTATCTTATTGTTCTGTTGGGAGTATTCTTGTTTGTTGGTGCCCTTTTCTGTCTTGACATTGGCAAAAGCCTAAAAGAAAAACAGAATAAAGGAAGGCGCATCATATCTTTATTGTGTTCAGTGGTCCCTTCTGCCTCACACATCAGCCCCCCCCTTACAAAGTGGTGTCAGAAGTGGGATTCATCCCTCAGGTGTCAAACCATGACACAACCCGTGCCTGTGGAGGGTATAATAGCCCAACTAGCCGAAGGGCAGCAACACTTGCAGCTTGTGATAGAACAGCAAGCCCAAACCGCCCAAAAGGACCGAGAAGCGCTGCAGGAGGCATTAAAGGAACAAGCCAACCTGATCTCCGACAACCAGCAAGTACAGGATACGGCCATCCTGCAGCTCACCAACGCCATCGTTAGCTCGAGGGTCTGGCCTAATGTTCTGGGATCTGTGTTGCAAAGGCACCAAGATAAAGGAGATCCGGACTATTTTTTTTATCAATTTTGAGAGAGTGGCCACTACAGCGGCCTGGCCCCAAGAAAGGTGGGGCCAATACATAACCCCTCTCCTGTCCGGAGAAGTCCAGGCCGCCTACCAGGCTGCCAACCCAGCAGGTACCACAACGTATGAAGAAATAAAAAAGGCCATTCTAGAGCGCCTGGGTTGCGACCAAGAATATTACAGAGCCAAATTTAGAAAGCAAAAATGGACCTCGGGAGGCAACCCACGCGCTCTATATTACCGGATCAGAGACCTGGGTAACCGGTGGCTGACGCCCCATACGTCTAGTGTAGAAGAACTCACAGAGAGGGTCTATTTAGAGCAGTTCCTGGACGCTCTACCCTCTAATACCCGTTCATGGGTGAAATCGCACCCTAACCTTACATCCACAATGGCGGTAGAACTTGCTTGCGCCTTTCACAGATCCCCAGATTTCAAGGCTGGCATACCACGCCCCCCCTACAACCTCCTGAGAAGCGCTCCCCGACCCGAAACCAAGCCACTAGTGACTCCCGGCATGTCCCTCAAACCCCCCCTGTTCCAAGCGGATGATGGCCTCAATGCTACCACTGTGCAGAGTGGGGGCACATCACCAGACAATGCCCGCATCGAACCCCGAAAGCCGAGCCCATGGAGATAGGGTACTCCAGAGGTCGCATCTACGTGACAGAGAAGGGGCCCCATCAATACAGGAAAGAAGTTCTCCTGAATGGAAAAACACAGTAGGCTCTGTTGGACACTGGGTGCCATGTTACGGTGGTGGACCATACCTTGGTACCCCGGCCACAGATAAAAGAGGAAGAACAAGTATGCATCACATGTGTACACGGGGACACCAGGGCCTATCCTGTAGCAGAGGTTCTGTTAGACGTAGACAACGACCCCCACCTAAGGAAGGTGGGAGTCGTACCCTCTCTACCTGAAGCTGTCATCATTGGAACAGACCACCTGAAATTCGAGCAGTATCTAGACAAAACAAAGGGGTCTCCTGTCGCCTGGCTACAAGATGCACCCTTCAGTAGAAGCGACATAGAGACCACAAGGATGAGGGATAAGGAAAGTAGACAGGAGAGACGAAGGGAAAAGAGGAAGTTTGACTGTTTACAGCAACCACAACCTGCTTTTCCTCTCTCCCTCGCAGACACAGACAGAACGACCCCGATGAGCTTTCGTGCAGCCCAGAGGGAGGACTACACTCTTAAGCATGCTTGGGAGCATGTCCAAGAACAAGAGCCTGAGCAGGTAGGACCCTATTTCTTTATTAAAATGGGATTGTTGTACCGGGCTGTAAAAGGAGACACACACCATACCACTCAGTTAATAGTCCCCTTGTGAGAAGTTGGCCTGGCATATGCTGTCCACTAATTATAGTGGGCACCTTGCACCAGTCCAAATCGACTCTTATGGTAGGTAGGTTAAAGACAACCTTATTGAAAGCTATCCTAGTGGTAGCTGTGGAGAGCAGCCTTCAGGCTAAGTCTTGAAGGAATGTAAAGCAGCTTGTTTTACCAGTCTATAACCTCTTGAGTGACCAAATGAAAGAGCACCACACCAGGTATATATTCAAAATATATGTATTTATTACTAAACACACCCCTCTAGTCTCTTTATGAGGCTAGAGTTCGAAGTACATAGGTTATAAGATCTTAAATCACAGTAATAGCACAAATACACGTTTGGGCCCTAGGGGCGTACCAAACCATATACCAATAAAGTGGTATGCGAACCACGACTGAACTAGACACTAGGCCTAGAGCCTCTAGAAGTGCTTGGACCACAAGGAACCACCCAAGGTAGTGACACAGGGGACCCACGGGAGACGCGTGCAGTGTAAATACACAACCGCGATACGCCGTTAACTTCTATGGAGAAAGTCGGGATCGGGAAAATAGAGGAAAGGGACACTTTAAAGAGGACTAGGACAAAACCCTTTGAGATCTAGGACTTTGAAGAGTCTCTACCCACGGGAGCACCGGAGTACTCGTGTTACCTCACCCAGGGAAGCCGGGTGCATAGGTGCCTTTCGGGGTCGGGTTTCGTCGTCGTTTCTTACGGCGATCTGCTGCAAAGTGCTGCTGGCGACCAGGAGAAAAGTGTCCGGGTGGATCCAAGAGTGGATCGGAGTTCTGAAGAACCTGAAAGCAGAGGGGACAGAGTCTGGGTCACTAGCCAGTGACCAGGAGGGCGATGGACAGATGCCCACCGATGTCGAGTGCTTCAAGTTCGTTGACGGTCGTCTTGACTCTTCAGCCACGAGGTCCGGGAGGCGTTGTCGGCAACCAGGAGCAGGATTCGGGCTGTTGCTCGATGTCTGTCGAGTGCAGAGGTGTCGGCGACCAGATTGGACCCAACAGGCCTTGGCAACGGCAAGTCTCGAGTAAGATGTAGATCGTCGATGATGCAGACCAGCAAGATCTGGGGAACTCACCCAGCAAGGGTAAGTGAGGGCAGGCCTGGAGCAACCAGACTGCCAAGTAAAGAAAAGATTGGCCTTCGGTAAGGGCTACTAGCCAACGGGCTAGCGACCGCGAAGGAGCCTCGTGACGCCGCACGTGGAGCTGGCTTACAGGACACTCGTGGAGTGGGGGCCAGTGATCTTCGGTGCAGGTGGTGCTGGAGGCTAGGGCTACTCGGAGCCCAAAGCACGACTTCTTGGGAGACCCAGAAGATGGTGCACTTGCAAGTGTGCTCGGTGTCCAGGGGTCACGGTCTCAAGTCACCCACGATAGCCACGGGCCTCAGCTTTGCTGGGGACTCAGGGTAGCCTCGGGGAAGTCTGAGAATCCACCTCTGGTGATGCGATGACTTCGGCGTCCGACGGGAGCTTCAGTAATGCGAACCGGACAGATGCTTCTTTGGTGCCTGCCAAGCAGGGGAGTCACTCCTTGACCCCAAGGAGATTCTTCAGTCCTCTAATCGTGAGTAGAGCGTCGAAGGTCCAGGATTCTGTTTCAAAATTTAGTCCAGGGATATCTAAAGTCCTAAGGACTGGGTTCCTACCTTTATTCTAAAAATAGGGGATGGACTACTCTGTGGCCCCACCTATGGGTGGGTCAGGGCAGAGGGGTGGCTACACCCCTTTCCCTTTGTCCAGTTCGCGCCAAAGCAGGGGCTGCAAGCCCCTGATCCGGTTTGAACTGGGGTATGCACAGGGACACCAAATGTGCCCCCAGTGCAGGACTTCAAAGCACCCGAAAGTGCTCCCGCCCAGCCCCAATACACATTGTCCTGTCTGGGGAGGTGGTCACACCTCCCTGGGACAGGAAACCTATTGTCCAGGCCTCCCCTGCCGGAGTTTCGTCCAGCAGCAGGAGGCCAGACTCGTGTCTGTGGCAGCAGCATCCATTTCGTGATGCCAGGGCTCTGGAAAGAAGTTACCGGACTCGTCAGAGTTAACATGCCTTTCCCTCTAGAAGGGTGGAATGCTACCCCCGCCGCCAGAATTGGCGGGGGGGTAGTATTCCAAGATGTTTGACACCAAACACGACATGTTTCGGTGCAGCCATTCCATAGTTAGCATTTTACCGCGAGGATATAATGCGCTTAAGAGTATATGGTCAGGCTGCACTACAAACAGCATCAGAGATGGTCTCCGAACGCTGCAGAGTGGCCCTGCTCATGCAGGGGCACCCTCTCACATAGGAACCATGCACTCTGCCTTTAGGATTGATAAGGCCTGCCTTAGGAGTGACTTATAGGTTTATATGTGTGTATGCATTTAGTGATATAGGTAACCTATACCACAGCAAGGGGTGCATGCACCACCTTACCCAGGCTGCAGTAGCAGACCTGTGGTGTCAGTTTGGATGGCCTACCAGGGGTGGCATAATATATGCTGCAGCCCCTGGCAGGCCTCTGAGGTACCTATGCCCTTGGTACATAGTATACCATATACTAGGGACTTACAAGGGCACTCCAGATCCCAATCAGTGATGTGTCTAAGGCACATGGAGACCCTTTTAAAGAGGAAACAGCTAGGCTGGGGTTCTGAATAGCAGGGCCCCAGCCAGACTAATGTCGAAAACCAGTGAAGTATCAGCAAAAAGTGGGGGTACCCCTGTGAAGCAGATCCTACTCTCCTACACAACCCCCCCCAAAGTAGGGACATTAAACTAACCTTGCCAAGTTAAGTCTTCATGTTCTAAGTGGAAATACCTAGAGAGTCCATCTGCATTCGCATGGTTACTCCCAGGCCTATGTTCCACTGTAAAGTCCATCCCCTGTAGGGAAATGGACCACCTAAGCAGTTTGGGGTTTTCATCCTTCATTTGTTTTAGCCATAAGAGGGGCTTATGGTCTGTCTGAACCAGGAAGTGTGTACCAAACAAGTATGGCCTCAACTTCTTCAGAGCCCAGACCACAGCAAAGGCCTCCTCTCTATGGCTGACCAACGTTTCTCTCTAGGGGTCAGCCTTCTGCTAATAAAAGCTACTGGCTGATCCTGACCTTCTTCATTCAATTGTGACAGTACAGCCCCTACCCCCAATTCAGTTGCATCTGTTTGAACAATGAACTTCTTGGAGTAATCAGGACTCTGCAGAATTGGAGCAGTGCACATGGCCTGCTTGAGGTCATCAAATGCCTTTTGACAGCTAACTGTCCACTGAACCTTTTGGGCATTTTCTTAGAAGTTAAGTCATTCAAGGGTGTCACTATTGATCCATACCCCTTGACAAATCTCCTATAGTACCCAGTCAGGCCTAAGAAGGCTCTCACCTGAGTCTGGGTAGTGGGAGCAGTCCAGTCCATGATGGTCTGGATCTTGCTCTGCAAAGGTTGAACCTGGCCTCCACCCACAAGGTGGCCCAGGTACACAACCTGACTCTGCCCTATCTGGCACTTGGTGGCCTTGATAGTCAGGCCTGCCTTTTGCAGGGCCTGTAAAACATTCCTGAGGTGGACCAGGTGATCTGACTGGGTGTCAGTGAAAACATATGTCTAAACTGATTGAGGACTTGCCTGCAATCAGTTTGTTGCTGGGTAGTGAGGCTGCCTGACAAGGCTACACCATCAACTGACCCATCGTCAGGGTTCTGTGAGAGCAGGTCAGGGAGTGGGTCACTCTCTTCCTCCTGCCCTTCATCAGTAGCCATGAGCAAGCCCATGTCTGCCCTGTCCACATATGGCTTAAGTCTGTTGACATGGAGAACCCTTTGGGGACTCCTGGGTGTTCCCAGGTCTACTAAGTAAGTGACCTCACCCTTCTGCTCAACAATAGTGTGAGGTCCACTCCATTTGTCTTGGAGAGCTGCTGGGGCCACTGGCTCCAACACCCACACCTTCTGTCCTGGCTGGTAAACAGTCAGAACAGCCTTTTGGTCATGCCAGGCCTTTTGAAGTTCCTGGCTAGCCTCAAGGTTTTTGGTTGCCTTTTTCATGTACTCAGCCATCCTGGAGCGGAGACCAAGTACATAGTCCACTATATCTTGCTTTGGGGGCTTGAGAGGTAACTCCCATCCTTCCTTCACCAAGCACAGTGGACCCCTTACAGGGTGGCCAAACAGAAGTTCAAAAGGGCTGTAACCAACCCCTTCTGAGGCACCTCCCTATATGCGAATAAAAGGCAGGGCAAGAGTATGTCCCATCTACGCCTAAGCTTTTCTGGGAGCCCTTTAATCATGCCCTTCAAGGTTTTGTTGAATCTCTCAACTAAACCATTGCATTGTGGGTGATAGGGTGTGGTGAACTTATAAGTAACTCCACACTCCTTCCACATTGCTTTTAAGTAACCAGACATGAAGTTTGCACCCCTGTCTGATACCACCTCCTTAGGAAAGCCCACTCTTGAGAAAATTCCCAGGAGGGCCCTTGCCACCACAGGTGCTGTAGTGGTCCTAAGGGGAATAGCTTCTGGGTACCTGGTGGCATGATCCACTACCACCAGGATAAACCTGTGCCCAGAGGCTGTTTGGGGATCCATGGGACCAACAATGACAATCCCTACCCTCTCAAAGGCCACCCCCACCACAGGTAGTGGTATCAGGGGGGCCTTTGTAGTTCCACCTGCTTTGCCACTGGCTTGGCAGGTTACACAGGAGCGACAAAACTCCTTACTGTCTTCAGACATGTGGGGCCAGTGAAAGTGAGGGACAATTCTGTCCCAAGTCTTGTTCTGGCCCAGGTGTCCTGCTAAGGGAATATCATGGGCTAGGGTCAATAGGAAGCCCCTGAACTTCAAAGGTATTACCAACCTCCTGGTAGCACCAGGCTTGGGGTCTCTACTCTCTGAGTACAGGAGTCCATCATCCCAATACACTGTATGGGGACCACTAGCTTTCCCAGCAGCCTCAGCAGCAGCTTGCTGTCTGAGGGGTTCAAGGGAGGGGCAGCTCTGCTGCTCCTGGCTCAGATCTGCCCTAGAAGGTCCCCCTGTCCCCAAGAACTCAACCTGTTCAGGTTCAAGTTCCTCTGGGACAGTTCCTTCTTCAGGGCTGAGATCATCCCCCTCAAGGGACTGATCTCCCTCCTGAGCCAAGGGGAAGGCACTGCCTTAACCCTACTACTCCTCCTCTTGGAAGGCACTTGGTCCATTCTTCCAGAATCCAAGGCCTGTTCAGTTTTAGACAGTTTAGCTTGTGACCTGGTCACAGCAAACACATCTGCAGGGATCCCCAGCATTTCTGCATGGGTCCTGAGCTCCACTTCTGCCCAAGCAGAAGTTTCTAAGTCATTGCCAAGCAAGCATTCGACTGGTAGGTTTGCACTTACCACAACCTTCTTAAGGCCAGTTACCCCTCCCCAGGAGAAGTTAACAACTGCCAGAGTATGGTCTGTTCTGACATTGCTAGCATTGGTCACTTGGTACATCTCACCAAGTATAACTTGCCCAGGTAGCACAAGGTCTTGTGTCACCATTGTGACACTTGCCCCTGTGTCCCTAAATGCCAAAGCCTCTCGTCCATTGATTAAAGGCTGTTGTCTGTACTTGCCCAGATTACTGGGACTCACAGTGGAGGTCACATCCATGCCTCCATCACAGACTAACACAGCCTGAGTCAGTTCCCTGACTAAGTCAGAGCCCAACTCAGTTCCCAGGGTGAACCCTACTAAACCCTTTGCTGGAGCACTTCCACCAACTGTACTAGGGGGAACAGGTGCCTTAGGGGCATTGGTGGATGCTGGACTGGAGTCTTTGGACTTGGTGCAATCACTGGTCCAGTGGGTCTTTTGCTTACAGACCTTGCACCATGGTTTTCTTTGGCCTTTACCCTTGGTAGACTGGGAATCCCCACCAGAAGAAGATTTTTGGGGGCCTGATGAAGACTTTTGATCTTTACCCTTCTCCCCACCCTTGTCAGAGTTCTTAGCATCTTGCTTCTTGGTTTCCCCACCTTGGTTCTGTACCTTCTGCTTCACCCTGGTTCTGACCCATTTGTCTGCCTTCTTTCCCAATTCTTGGGGAGAGGTCAGATCAGAGTCAACCAGGTACTGATGCAACAGCTGGTTTTGACAGTTATTAAGAATCTGCTCCCTCATTATCAGATTATACAATCCTGAGAAGTCACACACCTTACTGCCCATCAACCAGCCTTCCAGAGCCTTGGCAGAACAATCCACATAGTCTACCCAGTCTTGAGTCTGTGCTTTTGGGTGTCTCTGAACTTCAACCTGTACTGTTCAGTGGTTAGGCCAAACCCATCAATAAGAGCACTCTTCAAGACCTTGTAATTGTCAGCATCCTCCTCTCTAACAGTGAGGAGCTTGTCTCTACCTTTGTCAGCAAAGGAGAGCCACAAGATTGCTGCCCACTGCTCCTGAGGGACCTTCTGTACTTTACAGGCCCTCTCTAAAGCAGTTATCCATTTGTGGATATCATCCCCACTCTGGTAGGGAGGGACAATCTTGCTCAGGTTCCTATGGTCATAGGACCTTTCCCTATCTCTAGGGATATGGCTGCCACCATGGGACTCTAGTCCCAACTTTCTTCTCTCTTTAAGGAGATCTAGGGATTCTCTATCTAAAGCCAATTGCTTCTTCCTGATCTCCAGTTGAGTTTCCTCATACTGGACCAGTCTCTTTCTTCTCTCATGAGAGGATTCCCTCCTGTGAGAAGAAACAGAGCTCCCTATTGAGGTGCCAGAGTGGTTAGACTCCTGAGAAGGAGACCTAGACTTTCTGAGCACACTCATAATCCTTCCTGGGGGACAAAGGTGTGGTTCTCTAGATCCTCATCTTCATCTTCCCCAGAAGGGATTGGGTTTTCCAGGTCAGGGTCATTGTCACCCTCCTGGTCAGTTTCAGAGGGGGGCTGGGGGTAGTAGTACCCCTGGCCCCTTCCTCATCTGCTGGCCCACCCTCTGCTCCTACCCCTTCAGTCTCTGAGGACTTACTAAGATCATAAGCCACCAACATCTCCTGGAGGTGTTGGGTGGTGGGACTTTGGCCTGTCCTTAATTTCCTCACGTTACACAAAGCTCTCAGTTCCAAGAATGGGAGTGTGTCATACTTGGAGGGGGAAGCTCAATGGCTTCCTGCAGGGCATCTCTAGATCCTGCTTTTAAAGACATTACTAGTGTGGTGTGGTGTATGCACTACCTACTCTAGTGTGGCCTACTAAACTCTCTTGAGTTGTAGAAAGGGTTGTGCTATCCCTTAACACACAACTCTAAGTTCAGTAGAACTTACTGATATTCTAAGCTTAAATTATATGTACCTTAGGTACCTTTAGTGGTTTTCAGTTGATCAATTCAATTGAGATTATCTGGTAAAACAATAGCAAGCTGGAATCCCACACGCTGCACACCAATGTGAGAAGTTGGCCTGGCATATGCTGTCCACTAATTATAGTGGGCACCTTGCACCAGTCCAAATCGACTCTTATGGTAGGTAGGTTAAAGACAACCTTATTGAAAGCTATCCTAGTGGTAGCTGTGGAGAGCAGCCTTCAGGCTAAGTCTTGAAGGAATGTAAAGCAGCTTGTTTTACCAGTCTATAATCTCTTGAGTGACCAAATGAAAGAGCACCACACCAGGTATATATTCAAAATATATGTATTTATTACTAAACACACCCCTCTAGTCTCTTTATGAGGCTAGAGTTCGAAATACATAGGTTATAAGATCTTAAATCACAGTAATAGCACAAATACACGTTTGGGCCCTAGGGCGTACCAAACCATATACCAATAAAGTGGTATGCGAACCACGACTGAACTAGACACTAGGCCTAGAGCCTCTAGAAGTGCTTGGACCACAAGGAACCACCCAAGGTAGTGACACAGGGGACCCACGGGAGACGCGTGCAGTGTAAATACACAACCGCGATACGCCGTTAACTTCTATGGAGAAAGTCGGGATCGGGAAAATAGAGGAAAGGGACACTTTAAAGAGGACTAGGACAAAACCCTTTGAGATCTAGGACTTTGAAGAGTCTCTACCCACGGGAGCACCGGAGTACTCGTGTTACCTCACCCAGGGAAGCCGGGTGCATAGGAGCCTTTCGGGGTCGGGTTTCATCGTCGTTTCTTACGGCGATCTGCTGCAAAGTGCTGCTGGCGACCAGGAGAAAAGTGTCCGGGTGGATCCAAGAGTGGATCGGAGTTCTGAAGAACCTGAAAGCAGAGGGGACAGAGTCTGGGTCACTAGCCAGTGACCAGGAGGGCGATGGACAGATGCCCACCGATGTCGAGTGCTTCAAGTTCGTTGACGGTCGTCCGCCACGAGGTCCGGGAGGCGTTGTCGGCGACCAGGAGCAGGATTCGGGCTGTTGCTCGATGTCTGTCGAGTGCAGAGGTGTCGGCGACCAGATTGGACCCAACAGGCCTTGGCAACGGCAAGTCTCGAGTAAGATGTAGATCGTCGATGATGCAGACCAGCAAGGTCTGGGGAACTCACCCAGCAAGGGTAAGTGAGGGCAGGCCTGGAGCAACCAGACTGCCAAGTAAAGAAAAGATTGGCCTTCGGTAAGGGCTACTAGCCAACGGGCTAGCGACCGCGAAGGAGCCTCGTGACGCCGCACGTGGAGCTGGCTTACAGGACACTCGTGGAGTGGGGGCCAGTGATCTTCGGTGCAGGTGGTGCTGGAGGCTAGGGCTTCTCGGAGCCCAAAGCACGACTTCTTGGGAGACCCAGAAGATGGGGCACTTGCAAGTGTGCTCGGTGTCCAGGGGTCACGGTCTCAAGTCACCCACGATAGCCACGGGCCTCAGCTTTGCTGGGGACTCAGGGTAGCCTCGGGAAGTCTGAGAATCCACCTCTGGTGATGCGATGACTTCGGCGTCCGACGGGAGCTTCAGTAATGCGAACCAGACAGATGCTTCTTTGGTGCCTGCCAAGCAGGGGAGTCACTCCTTGACCCCAAGGGAGATTCTTCAGTCCTCTAATCGTGAGTAGAGCGTCGAAGGTCCAGGATTCTGTTTCAAAATTTAGTCCAGGGATATCTAAAGTCCTAAGGACTGGGTTCCTACCTTTATTCTAAAAATAGGGGATGGACTACTCTGTGGCCCCACCTATGGGTGGGTCAGGGCAGAGGGGTGGCTACACCCCTTTCCCTTTGTCCAGTTCACGCCAAAGCAGGGGCTGCAAGCCCCTGATCCGGTTTGAACTGGGGTATGCACAGGGACACCAAATGTGCCCCCAGTGCAGGACTTCAAAGCACCCGAAAGTGCTCCCGCCCAGCCCCAATACACATTGTCCTGTCTGGGGAGGTGGTCACACCTCCCTGGGACAGGAAACCTATTGTCCAGGCCTCCCCTGCCGGAGTTTCGTCCAGCAGCAGGAGGCCAGACTCGTGTCTGTGGCAGCAGCATCCATTTCGTGATGCCAGGGCTCTGGAAAGAAGTTACCGGACTCGTCAGAGTTAACATGCCTTTCCCTCTAGAAGGGTGGAATGCTACCCCCGCCACCAGGATTGG